>OX596275.1:65759084-66959084 GCA_951394225.1 Harpalus rufipes
ATTCATTTACGAAAACGAAAGTTTAAAATGTTTAGATTAGATTGAAGCAATAACGATAAATTAAAATTAAATATAAAAGAGGTTTTTTCTTTATATTAATCCTTATTAATTGAGTAGTAGTGTAAGTATAAAGTGTACATTTTATTATTTTTTGTTATGGTGGAGGACCCCACTGTGGCGACTGTAGAAAAAATCTTGAGTTTGTTTCGAGCGCAAATCGACAATGTCCTATTTTGCTGTTGATTCTTTACACTGAAATTTTGCATTTATCTGTCAATTATAATCTCAATATAATATCTCAACTGGTTTCTATGGAGTTGTTTGGGCAGCGAGATTTATTACAACAGATTATCCTATATTATTATATAATATATCTATAAATCTATAGAAGATATAATAATTTTTTTAAATGTATTAGATTGAGAATTTAAAGATCTTTATTATTGTAATAACACAAATGAAAAAAATATATTTAGAAGATTTTTTTTAAGTAACTACCAGTTCCGGTTGACCAGTTGTTACCAAAACCCATTCAACTCTTCTTGTTAGATTGAGGAATCCGTAGTAAAACAGGTCTTTAGTTGTATAGAATTTGAAAAATCGTACTTACAACATCCTAACACACACACACACACAATCATCATCATAAAAATGTTAAAATTGTATTCTAGGGACTTGAAAATGTGCTTATTCAATAAAATACCGATATGCGATTTTTAACATGAATCCAATACCTCTCTTAGCGAGAGGTAAAAAGTAAAGTCGCTGATTTTATTCTTTTGACTGACTACCGAATATTAAATTTTGCTGTCTCCTTTTCTCTGATGTATAATACAAACACCACATAAACAAACATCGAGGTAAGTATGCATATACGATGAACTAATTAGCACTAGCATGCATAATTCTATAAACAAGAATTCCAAAGTTCTCTGCCTTTCTCTTCTGAGATAATGAACCGTCCTGAGTCAAATAATTCAGATAGCATCTCGAGATTAATTCACAGCGAACGGAACGGAAAATGAATAAATGAGACGGCGACTATTGTTTCATTTCACAAAAAATCGTGCGAGCTGGGTGATTCTGTGTGAAGAGAATGGATCTCGAGCGGAACCATGGTGCTGTGAATCAATTCTGTTAAAAGCTGCATCTGGCAGATTGGACATGCATCAACGGAGGGACTCCGCCTTCCGGTGTAATCTGCGCCGGGGGACGCTGCAAATCGGACGTTACTTGTGTATGCACCCTCAGATGCATCAAATGGATTGTTCCAAGACTTTTCTAAAGCTACACGAGAGCTGATGCAGTCTATTCAAAGCGAACGAGCTACAATTATAAATTACTTATTTCAGTCAAATTATCTACTTTTGTTTTTAACTTCCGTCACATATAGGTAAGGGAGGTACAGTAAAATTATTTAAAGATGTCCGATCAAGGTTATTTGTATCATGAACGAATAAACAAATTGGAAAGGATATAAGCGTGTGCGATAAGGATGGGTGTAACACGCTTGTCTTTCAAAAATTCATATTGTTTCGACTAAGTTAGGACATTCCACTTTAAAACGATGCTCGTTGTTGATAATACTTTCGCTGTAACGTAAAATATATATATGAATTCAGATACATTACCTTGATTCATAGCCGTACGAAGAACATTATTTTCTGTCAGTATCACTGACACTGACATTGTGTCATATTTGGTTTTACATTTGCTAATAAACTTACCAGTTGAATTATTTTTGATTTTTGAATGCTTTTATTATAACATACATTTTTATAATAATAATATAAGAGTAATATCTTATGTACCCTCACAAAAACTAAACAAACGATACTACTGAATTTGTCAGAATGGGCGGAGCAAAAATCTGAATTCATATAATTCGTAGATAACCTTGATCCGACATCTTTCAAAATTTTTACTGTATTGGTTTTGCCCAAAAATTCGATGGTGAGTTATCAATGAATAAGCACGTTTTGGGAACCCTAGAATATGAATTTACTATTTTTAGGATATCTGTGTGTGCGTGCGTGTTTCGGTCGCGATAACTCCAGTAATACAACTCCTAAAATCTGATGTGGCCAGCACAATACCTTTGGTCAATCCTGTGTATTATGTATAAATTCCATACATATTCTTTTGCAAAAGATTTTAAATTTCCAGTAAAATTATTTCATAAACAAACTATGCAAATTGCACTTGATACTGATATCTTCTTCTTCTTTAGCTTTTCCCATTCGTTAGGGGTCGTTATTTTTTATTTTCTTCTTCCACTCATTTCCTGTTTTGCGTGCCGTTTTCATTCAGTTCCTTTTCTCTCCAGTCGTCCACAATACAGTCCTCCCATCTTATCTTTGGTCTTCCTCTGTTTCTTTAACCTTCTATTACTAAGCTATTCATTCTTCTTCTAATATATTCTTCATATCTCCTCATGACATATTCAAACCTATGTAATTGTCTCTCTTATATATTTCTAGTTTCCTTTATTCTTTTATTCCGGACCGTATCTTTCCGTGTCTTCCCCAACATCTATCTCAACATCCTGATCTCTGCCACATTCATTTACTTTTCATTGATACTGACATCTGTCAATTTGAATTATCTGAATATATTAGCAGTTTCCATGGTTAGCATAGCCAGGTGATTTATGAAATATAATATCTATATAATTCTTTAACTCTATATCTATTGAATATGAATTATAAAATGCAATCAAATTAGGGTACTTTCGGTTGGCCAATTATAACCAAAATCTAATCACCTCTTCTTCTGGATTTAACCTTGAGCAATACGAAAAAATGATAAGGTTTGGAATCGTGGTATTGAAGTTATACGATCCGAAACTTTCGTCACACACAGACACACATACATACATACAGACATCCTCGTAAAAATGGTAAAATCGTATTATATGGACCCTAAAACGTGCTTATTCAATAAAAACTCATCATTGATTTTTTCGACCAAAGACAATACCTACCTTACCTAAAGGTGACGAAAGGTAAAAAGAAATAAATTGTTAACTTTTAATTCTTCTCATTCTCATTATAAAAGAAAGTTGTAGGTATTAAATAAATATTCCTTACATCTTGATAATTATGTTCTGTATTAAGATATTTCGTGTTAATATCCCTCAATTTTTTCGGTTTTTTGAAAAGAAAAGAAGCAATGTTCTCCCCATTATTCAGGCATTTTCCCCTTTATTCAGATATTTTTTTTAACAAAAAAATCATCAATCACACAATCTCGTAACTTGATCGACGGGTCACAATTTTCTACACTCAATTTAACTTGTATAAAAAGGATCGTACGCGTAGTACATCTATAAGCACTGACATTTTTATTAATATCACACAAAAACATGCTTTTATCAAAATGACGCTCAGCAAGGATTTTTTTATTAAATTTACGAAAGCATCGAAATTATTAAGGTGTTGGTTTGAAAGAAAATTAGATAACAGTTGATATTTAACAATACGCGGGTCTAGAATAATATTCCTAGAAAATAAAATGGCGAGGAAACTGATTTGAATTTTTAACATATCAGAAAAATGTGTTGTGGCCAGCACAATAGGTGCGTAGGGTGCGAGCAGTCATGTGACTTTGTTGGCCTTGGCAAGCAGATATAGACGCCCGTGTTAGAATAACTACTATTAATAATGTACATAGGTGTCAAGTACCATAATGTTTTATTCAAAACATTATTTTCCAAATCTATGTGGATTATTTTCCTCGAGAAGTATATTCCTTACTATTGATGACAAATAAACATCAGAAATATTGTGCCTTTCTGAATATGCGTGTTACATCGTTTAAAAAAAAAATCAAGGAAGTAAAATAAAATTAAAATTCTTCATAAGTTTTACGTATAACCCTTAAAGTACTTAATAAGTAATTTATTTACCAATACTCTAGTACGATTTGTATTTCTCATCGGCTAGCATTTATGTAGATTTTTAATCTTCTTTCTTTTAAAAACAGATTATAATTAAGGACTTCATTCCCGTTAAAAATCTAAAGGTGACGGATGGTAAAAACAAATATTTCGGTTTTAAGATGTAGTTTATTTTTAAGATTAAGTTTTAAATTCAATATGTAAAATATTTATGAAAGAAAAGCATTAACGATTGCAGAAATATGCAATAATGCAATAAAATTAAAACGAAATACCCGCACATTTTAATTAGCAATTCAAACGGGATCAATATCAGTTAAATTTAATTTTGTTAATTGCTAATTGGAGCGTTGCTAATGAAATTTGCGTTCGAATTTTAATGATAACACACACAAATAATACTTTGATTTTTTATATTACATCACTTCAAAGATTACAGCTAGAAGAAAAATCTGTTGTGGCCAGCACAATTCATTTCGCCATTTTCATTTTATGTTGCATAGGACGCGAGCAGTTATGTGACTTTGTTGGCGCTGGCAAGCAGATATAGGGGCCCGTGTCTAAATGACAGCTAATAATAAAGAACATAGGTGTCAAGTATCACAAGTTTTCATTTAAAACATTAAGATTTTCCAAATCCATGTGGATTATTTTCCTCGCCAAGTATATTCCATACTATTGATGACATAACAACATGATATCAGAATACTTAGAATTTTTAATATAAAATTATGACATATGACATTTGTGACATCTATGTAAATAACTACTAGCTGTCATTTTAACACGGACCCACAAATCTGCTTGCCAAGGCCAACAAAGTTACATGTCTGCTCGCGCCCTATAAGTAACAAATTTAACATTTCTTGTACATACAAATAATTAAAATTGTATATCTTCTTTCGTTCTATGAGGACTTTTGTCCTACTCTTCTAATAAGTTCAAAATTCTTCAAATTTATTAACGATATTAGCGGTATTTCATAAGGATATATGTAATATTGACATACCTATAATTTAAATACATATTTAATTAATAATACAATAATATATATTAAATGTACTCGTACTGCCCAGAAAAATCTGATTTTTGAGACTGACATTTTGCATTTATCTGTCAATTACAAATATTTAAATATCTCAACTGTTTTTTGGGCAACGAGATTTATTACAACAGATTATTCTATATTATTAATATTACCGAAAGAAATTTCAAGAAATAATATTTAGAAGTTTTTTTTTCAAGAATCTGCTACTTCCCATGAATGTCCGATTGGGAAATACGTAGTTTAACAAATATAAAGTATTAATAGTTTTTGAGTAATCATCCTTCTAACGTACCATACACATACACACACACATACATCCAAACACACACACACACACAGACATCATCGTAAAAATGTTAAAATCGTATTGTACGTGCTTAATTATTAAAATCTGGATATGCGATTTTTAGCATGAATCCAATATCTCTCTTAGCGAGAGGTAAAAATGACCCTTTGTATGAGATAAATGATGTGCCGTCGCCTACAATTAAATTACTGCTCTGAAACATCTAAATTCATTTTCCATGTCTGCGACTCCGAATGGATATTTCCAGGGATACTTGAAATATTTTATCTACAAAGAATTCCCATTTTGCGTAACAAATCAAGCCCCAGTACATGTGTACAGACATAAAGCATACGAGATGTTTCGTAGGGCACGCATCGCCGTGTCTACGCGAAATATGTGTTCGTTTCCACGTCCGTGCACTACAGGAATTCTCACTTTGACTAATTAACCAGGTCATGTGACCTGGCAGAAACAGATGCGACCACGGACTGAAACAAATGCGATACGCCCAGTAGGATTATAAACGAACAGGGCGAGGAGAGTTCAAAACAACGCAACAATGTTGATGAGAATCAAAATGGTGTAATAAATATTATACTTGGAGATATATTGTTCACGGTATTGCAACTATAAACGATAAAGTGTTTGTTATTGTTGTTCCAAACTAATAATAAATAATTAAATGAATACGAGATTGGATTGAAAAGTTTTCGCAATGATTGAGAAGGCTTTAGTTTTTCGAAAACAATCTTATGTTGTTGTTTTGTTTAACTCTTCATATGAACTGTCAAGAAATTTCAGTACAATCTATCAGTCTAATCGTGAAAAGCATCACACCGAAAATTGTGGATAAAGTCCATGATATGGTTCTGGAAGATCACCGAATGAAAGTGCGTGAAAATAGGGATGAACGTGTAGTTCATATTTTACATAATGAAAATTTGGAAATGTTTAAGAAAAATCCGGTCGATTTTAAAAGACGGTTCATAACCATGGATGAAACTTGGATACACCATTATACTCCAGAGACGAAAAGCGAGGATAGGACATGGTGATTCGTCCCCGAAGAAAGCGAAGTCAGTTCAATCGGCAGGAAAGGTGATGGTGTCAGTCTTTTGGGACGCCAAAGGCATTCTGCTAATTGATTATCTTGATAAAGGAAAAACTGTAACTGGACAATACTACGCCACACTTTCACGCAATTCAAACGCCCGGGAATAGAAAAAAATATCTTGTTTCACCACAACAATGCACCAGCTCATTCAAGTCGTATTGCTCAACAAAAATTGACCGAACTGAGGTTTGAAATCGTCCCTCATCCACCGTCGGACTTACATATTTTCCCGAAACTCAAAACATTCCTCGTTGGAAGCAAATTTCGATCCAACGAAGAAGACATCGAAGCAGTAAATGCTTATTTTGAGTACATCAAAGAAAAACATTTTCGGGAGGGAATCAAAAAGTTAGTAAAACGTTGGACCAAGTGTGTTGTCCTCAATATTCATGTCATTCCGGATACTTACGGATACAATGCCTAATAAAATTAAAGCTGGTGTTCTAAACTAGTCGAAAGAAATTCGTAGAAATTTCTTCCCATTTGCGTAAGTTTTATAATTTGTGTTCTACGAGTCGAAATTACCCTAATAAAATTTGTCTCGCCCTTATAGCTCTTTTAATAACGGAGATAACGTAGGTCCTTCGCCATAAACTTTAGGGCTAAGAATGTTGTAAACTGAAGGGATTCAACAATTCTGCGCAGGCTAATCGAAAGGGCGGGTTCAAATACCCTAGATACGCTATTTTTCACCATTTCAGCCCTTCAAGTAGACGAATTATAGCTACGACCCTTCGGGAAACTTTTAGGGCTCGTATCATATTTGTTTCAATGACCGGCCAAGGGTTTAAAAATTGCCTAATTGGAATTTGACAGCTTTGTTCTTTACAAGAATTAAAACATTTCGATTCAAAACGCAACACTGTTTATTAAGAAAAACGGTTTGTATTCTGAAACTATTAGGGCTAGAAGTGCGAAACAAATTCTATTATACTAATTTCGAATCGTAGATTATGAATCCGAATTCAGAAATTCTCTAAGAGCTAATTTAAAGGGCGAAGGACTTAAAACGGTCCTTAGGAAAAAACTGACCTCGGATTTGTGGTCTACGAGTCGAAAGTAACTTAATAAAATTTGTCCCACCCTTCTAGCTCTTTTAATAACAAAGTTATCGTATGCCCTTCACCATAAACTTTAGGGCTAAGAATGTTGTAAACTGAAGGGTTTTCAACAATTCTGCGCAGGTTAATCGAAAGGGCGGGTTCAAATACCCTAGATACGCTATTTTCCGCCCCTTCAAATAGACGAAAATAGCTAGGATCTTTCGGAAACCTTTTAGGTCTCGTATCATATTTGTTTCAATGATCGGCCAATGGTTTAAAAATTGCCTAATTGAAATATAACTGTTTCGTTCTTTACAAGAATTAAAACATTTCGATTCAAAACGCAACACTGTTTATTAAGAAAATCGGACTATACTCCGAAACTATTAGGGCTAGAAGGGCGAAACAAATTTTGTTATACTAATTTCGACCCGTAGATTATGAATCCGAGTCAGATTTTTAAACCCTTCGCCTTTTAAATTAGCCCTTAGGAAAAAACTGACCTAGAATTCGTTTTCTACGGGTCGAAAATAGCCTAATAAAATTTGTTCTGCCCTTTTAGCTCTTTTATTAACGGAGTTAGTACATGCCCTTCGCCATAAACTTAATAAATATTAGTATATTTAATTTGTTTTTATTTCTTCTTTAAAATCATAGATGGGCTGAGAGCCTCCTCTTGCCCCCCTCTGCGGGTGCCCATGACCACGATGATTGGAACATTAAAAACTAGTAGTGAGTAAACATATTGATTTGTTCCTCTTTTGTCATACGTCATTTTTTAATTGCCAATTAAAAAAAATATATATATTTTGTAAAATGCATATAGCCCTAATAAAATAATTTCTATAAAATTGTGTTTTTCACAATGCAGGGTAAATGTGTAAATTTTGAATTCATATTTAATTTAACCTACAATTCCACTGAAATTAAATAAAATGTCAAACGGCATAATGAAATTGACGTATAACCAGATTAATTGAATAAAATTTGTGGATTTAACGCCACGTTTATGAAATGTCAGTTGTTATTAAAGATCAAAGAAATAACTAGTCGAAAATATTATAATTAATAATTGTTTAAAGTTGACAACATACCTATTTAATTTCTGCATTTCAAAAGGAATTAAAAATGAATTAAGCTACATATTCAAATAAAATATAATACATAGTATTCAAATTAAATAAAAAGTGACCGAGTTTATTAAAATAAATTTATTTACTTGAGAAAAGTTTCACAAAGGCTGGAAGTTTCCAAATATTTTACGGAGTGATTTTCCGGTGCTTTAAAATGTAGTTGGCGAAAGGATTTATCGTAAGGCGCTTCAAAGCAACAGGTATTGTATCTCTAAAAAGAAATACAATGAAACAAATGCATTTCACTCTCGGAAATTTAAACCGTCATAAAATTACCGGAAATACATTATACTTCAACACGACTCGCTGCGTTAAATTCTGGAATTCCATAACTTTCATAATTAATGCAGAAAACTTTCCACATTTTCCGCTAATTGCGAATATTGAAATAATTTTATGCTTTTTTGAATGAAGGTATGAAGAAAATGCGAATTTTAAGCTTATTAATGTCAAATTTGCTAAAGTAGTGCATTACTCAAGTGTTTTGAACGAAGCAAGCGAACTGGAGTGTTAACTAGTATGAAGTTTCTTGATACGTTGCTAACTGAATCTGTGAAGTGTGTGTCAGATATTATTCGTAGTCGACATGTACAGTAAAATTATTTAAAGATGTCTGATCAAGGTTATTTGTATCATGAACGAATTAACAATTGGCGTGTACGATAAGGATGGATATAACACGTTTGTCTTTCAAAAATTCATATTGTTTCGACTAAGGACATTGCACTTTAAAACGATGCTCGTTGTTGATAATACTTTCTCTGTAACGCAAGTTTATATATTAATTCAGATACATTACCCTGATTCATAGCCGTACGAATAAAGTTATTTTCTGTCAGTATCACTGACACTGATATTGTGTCAGTATCTTATTTTTCACACATTTGGTTTTACATTTGCTAATAAACTTACCAGTTGATTTATTTTTGAAATTTGAATGCTTTTATTGTAACATATGTTTTTATAATAATAATATAACAGTAGTATCTCTTATGTACCCTCATAAAAACTAAGCAAGCGACACTACTGAATTTGTTATAATGGGCGGAGCAAAAATATGAATTCATACAATTCGTAGATTACCTTGATCGGACAACTTTCAAAATTTTTACTATAGCTGCATATTGTCGTGTGCTTCAGTGTCTGTTCCACCTGGTCGCGACTCGATCCCGACTGACGCCAAAAATTAAAATGTTTGTAATTGACAGATAAATGTCACTAATGTCAGTGTCAAAAATTTAGAGATAGTACTGAAGGCTTTTTCTTCGAGACGGAATTTAATATTTCTTATTTTATTATTAATTAAATATTTAAAATTATAGATATGTTACATAAACTCTTTAGAAATACCGCCACACACACACACACATCCACACACACACACACACACACACACACACACACACACACACACACACACACACACACACACACATACACACATACAGACATCATCGTGAAAATGTTTAAATTGGATTCGAGGAACCTTAAAACGTGATTATTTACCAAAATCTCGATATTCGATTTGTAGTACGATCCCTAAACGTACCTTACCAAGGGTAGCATTATAATCGGATAAAACGTGTTTATTCACTAAAATCTGGATATGCGATTTTTAGCATGAATCCAATACCTCTTTTAGTGAGAGGTAAAAACTTATTTTGATGCAATAGCTAAAATATAGGACCGATATAGGAGTAGGCTGAGAAATGTCGTCTTGTCCTTGTTGACAAAATTGTAATTTTGATCTAATGAACGACAAATTTCAACGAAACTTGTGAATAATTCAACTGGAAACTTATAGAGATATTTATAAATTTCAAAGAAACCGTATAAGCAACATGAAGGATGAATTTCTTTCGTCATTAATTTTCTTTCATGTCTTCCTTTCAAATTGAGGACAATAATTTTCACACCCACTGTGCTTTCCAATATGCCAATGTGCGTGCTTTTAAAATGACTAGCGTAATACAACAAACAGATTCCATATACTTTCCAGAAATAAAGAGCATTTTGCAGAGTGCGTTGGCATCTTTGAACAAAGATTGATCATCCACACACTTCAGAACAATGCAGAAACTTCCAAGCTGTTACTAAAATCATATCTTTGCTGTTTCTTGTTTCCCTCTTCTTTCCTCTTCATCAATTTTCATTTTTTCTTTTTTATTTGAGAACAATGAACTGTTGCTGTAACTTAGAGCGTACTGCAAGTTTTTTGTTCAATTTTATAATTGTGTTTGTCCTAGTTTAACTATTTTAATATAGAAAGTGCTCCATTAATAATTTGTAAATATAATTAGACTTCTGCTTAGCTTGAAAGTGACATATTAAACTATGTGTGTAATTAAAATAGTGCAACAGAAATTTTGCAACTGTAATATAATTTCATGTGGTTGTGGTTAAACATTTTGAATAAGAGGAAAATTCATGTTTCATATTATAAGCGTACAATTTAATATATTTATATTAATGACATTTTAGTATTATTGTAACTTTTTTTGTTTAAAAAACGAGTTTCATAATGTTCAGTAAAAATAATAAATGTCACTCTATTTGTAAAATTACAATTAATTATACATATAAATAATTTATCGCATATTATACGCCTCGTTATAATTTAGAAATTAATAATACAATTATATACTTAGGTTAAAATATAAAATATAATAAATATATCATCAAGGTATATTACCCATTTCTAGGAGAGCCAATCTGCCTTGTGCACAGATTTCGTTAATAATGATGACATATTTGAATTTTTGGCGTAGAGTGCACCACAGGAATCACTTATGTGCCATTTAAAATTCGAAATATTTCTTTTAGTGTCGGTCGGGATTCAACCCGGTTCTCTAGATTCACGATCAGACTTTATGTACACGACGAATCCAATTTTGAGAATAATTTAAATAAAAAAGTTTAAAGAAATATATTATCGCAGCTTAGTACCCATTTCTGGGTGTGCCAATATAAGCAGAGTGGCATACCAAAAAATCTGTTGTGGCCAGCACAATATCTCTCGGCACATCTGTTTTTGGTTTCGTAAGTATAGGGCGCGAGCAATCTTGACAAGCAGATATGGGGGCCGTGCCAGAATGACAATTAGTAATTATGTACATAGATGTCAAATTCACGTATTTAATTTTCCACCAGGAGTGTAGAATTTACTTGTCGAGGAAAATAAATGACATGGAATTGGAAAATCAGTTTAGAATGAAAAATTTTATTTGACATCTATGTACATAATTACTAGCTATTATTCTGACACGGGCCCCCATATCTGCTTGTCAAGGCCATCAAAGTCACATGACTGCTCGCGCCCTGCTCTATTAAACATTTCTTGTATACCTATATTCTGCACCAAATATCTATTTTTTATATTTAGATTTTTAAATTTTAAATTCATTCTATGAACAAATTTTGTCCTACGCTTCTAATTTTTAGAAATGTTTCCAATTCATTGTCGGGATTGACAGTATTTTTGAAGGATATATGTACTACACCTATAATTTTAAATATTTGACTATTAATACAATAAGAAATAATATAATGTATGCACTTCCCAGAAAAAATCTTCAGTAATGTCTCTGGATTTTTGACACTGACATTTACGTGTCAGTTACAAACAATTTAATTTTTCAATTGGTTTGTGTAACATTATTTGGGCTGTGAGATTTATTACAATAGATTTTATATATCTTATATTTCTTTATCTCTTAATATATAAAAGATATAATCAAATATTTATACATTTCAAAAAATAATATTTAGAAGAAATTTTAAAGAATCTGCTACTTCCGGTGGTCCAATTATTACCAAAACCTTTTCCGCTCTTCCCAGTAATGTCCGATTGAGAAATACATAGTTAAACAGATATTAAGTATTATAGTTTTTGAGAAATCGTCCTTCCAACCTCCTCACACATATACACACACAAAAATATACACACACATACACACACACACAGACATCAGTGTAAAAATATAAGGACACGAATACAAAATCGTAAAACGTCAGGAAAAGTTATTTCGGAAGAATGAAAAAGTGAAAAGCAGAATATAAAACGTTTCGATCTTTTGAAATTTCAGCAGTTTTCCAGTTCCTCACGCGAACAATATCTGCAGGCAATTAAGAATTTAAGTATTTTTCGAACGCGTTTTGGTGTATAGCGAAGCAAGCACATTTTCCCCTTTGAATATAACTGAAGCGTTCGTTTCATAAAAGATTAATGGACTTATGTTTGCCAAATTTATCTCCGTACATCTAGAATACAAATGTTATTGTTAATGTTCCATCCTTGTGCAGATTTAATATTTATATAAACGACGTGATTCGTTGTCAACTTTATATCCCTTTTAAAATTTTAACTACAGTCTTTTCTTTTAGTTTAATCATCAAGGGAATGTATTACAAGAATTTAATTTTAGACCCTAATTTATATTGTAGGTAGGAAGGGTTTAACACGAATAAATCATGGCTTATAATTTATAGCTCCGTGTTGTAAGTAATGGATGTAATTTATCATTATAAAAATATTGAAAAGGTCAATTATTTTA
Source organism: Harpalus rufipes (assembly GCA_951394225.1). Classification (NCBI taxonomy): domain Eukaryota; kingdom Metazoa; phylum Arthropoda; class Insecta; order Coleoptera; family Carabidae; genus Harpalus; species Harpalus rufipes. The sequence goes on from OX596275.1 coordinate 65,772,163, forward strand.
TCAATATTTATATAGGATGAGTGACAATGGCATTTATTTTCTACATACTATCTTTGCATATTTATATTTTAATTAGGTGTTAATAATTACTCGAAAGTTCAGTCAAACAGCATTTATTCTTACTAACATGGACATTATCACACTTACAGTAAGATCTTACACATTGTTACAATTCATGTACACAAAATACATTCGTACAAAACATTCAGTTAATTTATTAAACATCGTACAAAAAAATCAATCCATTTGGCCCAAAAAATGACAACCGAATAATACGGAAAATAGCCGGAAATATCCTGTGTAAGGATTCTGGTGACATCATTGATACGAACTCGTATTGGTCGTCAGTACACCAATAACAATGTAGTACGTTGTAGGAATTTATATAAAATGTAAGGAAATTAATGGAACTCAATTTGGCCTGAAATTTGCCTTTTCCTTTTTGAACTTTTCTAATATATCAAAATATATGCTATTAAGTCCTTGAATACCAGTTCTTGCATTGATGTTATTGCAATCATACCTGATATGTAACATTTCAAGAAACATATGTTTGGAGTAATTCTGCTCTTCCTTTAAAATCTTGAAATTCTCCAGATCAAAAGTGTGTTTTAGTGTATTGGAATGTTGAGCCAGAGCACATTTGTTTGCCGTGTTGTGTTGATCTACGACAAATCAAACGTGGTTTATAAAGTTCATTGTCTCACTTTTTATTTTCTTCTTCCACTCATTTCTGTTTTGTCTCATTGAGTAACTTTTCTTTCAAGTCTTCCGAAATACAGTCCTTTCATCTTATCTTTGGTCTTCTTCCACTTTCTATTACTAAATTATTAATTTTTCTTCCAATATATTCTTCATCTCTCCTCATGGCATGTTCAAACGATTACTTACACTAGAATTATTTCCCTTATTCTTTCATTCCTTATCGTATCTTTCCTTGTTTTCCTCAACATCTATCTCAACATCCTCATCTCTGTTACATTAATTTACTTTTCATTGATATTGACAACTGTCAATTTGAATTATCTGAATATAATAGCAGTTTCCATGGTTAGCATAGCTGGCTGATTTATGAAATATCTTTATAATTCTTTAACTCTATATCTATTGAATATGAAGTATAAAATGCAATCAAATCGTATAGAGAATAATATATTCTTTAAGTTATAATAACGTTAAATATCATTAAATGATATATAACTGCGTTTTTTCAAGAAAAACTGTTAAAATCTTCAAATGAGGGTACTTTTGGTAGATCAATTAAAACCAAAATCTAATCACTTGTTCTTCTGGATGTAAACTTGAGGAATACGAAAAAATATTATTTTTGGAATCGTGGTATTGAAGTTGAAAGGAGACTTCATATGTTAAATCTGTCTTGCCATATATTTCTTGTCTCTTCGTAGGACTGACGTCACGTGAACGTCGTTGTCAACAATGCATGTATTGTAATATGAATGAAATATAATCTGCTTATAAATAGTAGAGTATATTAATAATATTCCTTTGGATAGTGTAACCCGCAGAATATTTAATTAGTTCGTGACTAGAAACTTAGTGAACTAATTTACAAGTTGAAATCCTGGATAGAGTCAACTCCCTAAACACGTTTCAACCTTGGCTTCCGCTGTGCAGACTGCTAGATGCAACTTTAGCTTCGATTCAATTCACATGAGACAAATCTGAATTATTACTGACCAGTAATACCATCTAGAATTAATCATGCGCAATCCAATACTTGCAGAACATGGATGCAAAATAAAAAACTATGTTCTAGTTATACAGCATACGAAAGAAATGTTTGCACAACGTCAAAAATAAATTAAGTTTATGGAAAGTTTAGTTCAAGTTAATTGGATTTAAAATTAAAGCTATAAATATACAAAAATAATAAAAATTGTAAATTGGTTACCCTATCTACTAGATTGGGATTTCAGACTACATGAATTCATAATACTGTTTGGTTAAGCTGAAAAGAATATAATTTTCTTTTCAATTTTATATGGTTCTTAATTTTAGTTGTCATAGCACTCTAAATTTATTAAAAGAAATCCTATTTTGAGTCTGTAACAAAACTATTACAGCCCCCAAAATAGTTCGTTAATTGTTCATTCAAGTGCTGTATTGGACTAATACAATTTATTTTTTTAAGCTTCGCGACTATGAATATCAAAAATTATCATATATCAAGTTTAGCTAAATAAGCGAACACAAACGATTGTTGAGAATATTATATTTATATAATTTTGAATTTAATAGTAAAAATAAGAAGAGCATAAGAAATAGAGCAGTAGAGATAGAAATTAATAGAAAATATCGTAGATAATGTTACAAAGATAAGGTTAGACTTGAATTATTAAACGTAGAATTAATTTTCAAAAGTTATATTAGTCGATACCACCGATACAAAATTCCCTAAATTTTGCAACTACTACTTTTTATATAAAAATGGGATAAAAGTGCAAAATAGAAAAAAAATAGCATAAAGAACTTATTTCACAATTATTGTCGATTATTTTAAAATGACAATTATGATATTCATTCTTTATCACAAGTCTCCCAGTTTGTAGAAACATAATGATTATTAAAATTGATCTTAAAATACGAAAAAAATATAATTTTTGGAATCGTGGTATTGAAGTTATGCGATCCGAAACTTTCGTCACACACACACACACACACACACACCCACACACACACACCCACACACACACACAGGCACACATACATACATACATACAGACATCATCGTAAAAATGGTGAAATCGTACTATAGGGACCGTAAAACATACTTATTCAATAAAACCTAATCATTGAGTTTTTTGCCCAAAGGTAAAAACCATACATACACCATATAAATTTACTTCAATCTAAAATAGTATTTTATTAATCGTGAAAAAAAACTATACGAGTACACACCTTGAGGGAATGCATATTCCACCTCGCGCTCCGTACGCAGCCCTCACCTGTAATGGAATATTTTCTGGCTCGTGTGTAAATATAGTATTACAAATACAAAAATGATTGAAAGGACAACGTTTTGCAGCCACAGAGACTGTGGCTTTCATTTCCTTCACCCCGTCCAAAAACAAATATCCCAGTCAATTTCCATTCCCAATCCTAGGAGAAAAATCATCCCTCCGTGATTTCTTGTTCCTGTTGGCCGAGGCCATTGGAGTTCCGTTGCATCCCTGGGGACGTGCGGACCTCACTAGTCGCGCTGGTTGCTTCCGGTTCCGGGCGGGCAGATGGCGCGGGTGTCGTGTGGTAATGACTCCCACGCGACATCTGCGCCGGATAGAGTTTCGTGGATGGTGGTAATTAGCCAGAGGTCTTATTTGATAGTATACAGGGCGGATTCGGAATATTTTTGTTTTATGTTGCGCTTAATACTATAATGGGCTTTAAAGGTATTAGAATTAATCTTGAAAAATTCGAATATGATACTTTAGACAAATATAATTATATATGATTTTGAATATCAATTTTTATTAATTATTCGATCATTTTTAAAACTATAAGTGAATGTTAGGAAGGCGTACCTACCATGTGTAAATCTTCCAAAAAGTGGACGGCCTAAAGCTTTGACTAATGCCCAGTCAAATAGGTTGGTGGAAAGTGCAAAAGACCGGTTGGGAACTTGGCTCGCCGACTTCGGGTTTCACACATGACAATCAGTCGAGAACTCAGCAGAAATGGACTTAAACATCGGAAGAGGAAGAAGTGTCCAAAATATACAGAAGATCAGTTACGTAGATTCCGATATGTTGCCGTGCATTAAGAAGATATCACTTTACAGCTAACGGAGTTTTGATCATGGATGATGAAAAATATTTCACATTTTCTAATTCGGAAATTAAAGGTAATGATGGATTTTATACGGATGATATAGAAAATTGTCCAAATAATGTGAAATATAAAACAAAAAAGAAATTTGAAGACAATATTTTGGTCTGGCGCGCCATATCAGCGGCAGGTATTTCACGTGCTTATGATGGACATGTGAGGGGTGAGGCGGTTGATGCTAACATTTATACCGAGAGATGCCTCCCGAAACTGGTTGATTTTATTAATACACATCATCCTAATGATAATATTATATTTTGGCCGGATCTAGCATCTTGCCATAACGCTAGAATAACCAGAGATGTATATAAATATAAAACATTCCTGGTAGTTTGCATGAAATGATAAAAAGAATATATTAATTTACCGAGTAATACATGAGCCCTTTAATTAATTAACCTACGATGACATCAAGTCACATTAAGGTAGACTGGTAGAGTATTATTTCTTGTAGAAACCCGTATCCGATTACCATTTCATAATGAACTAAAATCCGTCTCTGGCGTCTTGTTTGTGACATGATACGGTTAGTCCATCCAGCGCACAGTATCCCGTATCAACGTGTCCTTTCTTCGGCTTCCTTTGCCTTGAATCGTCATCCTCCGTTAGGCGCTCACCATATTTGTCACCGGCAGCTGGCCAGCTTGCTAGATCGTACACCTAATTCATACGAGACACAAGCGATGAACAATCGCATTATGGAAACTTAATAACCTCAAGTTTCTGTCTGGGAACATTACTGGCCGATGTGTGACACGGGAAAGCTTTTAGAAACAGCGGAGGATCGCAGCCATGCATGGACTACTATATTTTTAACAGCGCTTGCTGGGAATATTCATTTGTTATAGATGTCATGAAAAATCACATGGGAGACTTGCAATTTGTTGTAATTGTTTTGTTTGTACACAAATCGACATTTATGAATTGGTGTTATTTGCAGTGGGACTCGTGTTTTATAACGAATTTATCTGAGATAAATGAAACAAATAATTTTATTTGCTAAAATGCTGCTTTTATCTTTTGTTTCTTTTTTATTTTGAATTTATTACAACAAAAGAAAATTTTAATTTGTATGATTTGTTCGTAACTGGAGAATAAAATTACCTTTGTATATGTACATTCATTTTTTTTTCATTAATTTTCCTACGATCCTTAAACACTGAAATGTCCGTATTTTATTTATTAAGAAACGCTGTTTATAATAAGAATTTTATTAAATATTTAATGAAAAAAGTTCAATATAAAAGACCTTAGCATTATTTTTCGTGCTGTTTGTATTGTAATTACATATTTCATTCATAGTTACTAAACATAATGTAAATGGTCTATAACATTTGAAGAGCTAGGGCAAAAAAGGTGAATGTCACAAAATTTGTTTTTTTAATACGCGAATTTTAAAGTTTGAAGCCTTATTTTTACCTTACGTCACATTTAAGTCTTTGGCCAAAAAAATCGATGGAGTTTTTAATGAATAAATACTGTAACATTTTATATAGCGCGGCGTCCTTCTGGAACTATCCGACGCGACAATAACAACGAATACAAAGAATCAGTTAACCCTAAGTAATTAGACAGGTCGTAACGAGGTTACTACGCCGATCATTGCGAATATTGTGTCATTGCCCAGCGCGGCGCCGTTCTGGAAATATTCTACCATTGCCCGCGGTCGCTTAATCTTAGAATCAGGGGCGCACGTTACAATACGTTTTAGGGCTCTGAGAATACGATTTTAATATTTTTACGTCTGTATGTGTGTGTATATTTGTGTTATATCTATCCTTATCACCCACGCTTGTAGTCTCTGTAAATGAAAGAGATAAATGTATGCTAATTTGTTAATTCATTCATGATACAGATGACCTTGATCGGACATCTTAAAATATTTTTCCTGTACCTCCAAGCATTTAACTTTTAAATACATACCTATATTAGTATACTATATTAAGTTACTTTCCATACAACTATTGTTCTATGTACAATTTTCGTTTTAAAACGTTACTATTATTAATTTGAAATGATTATTATTTTGACAGTGACATTTATCTGTCAGTTACATACATTTAAGCTGAATTGTAACCAAGGAAGTGTATTCGTGGGATTTAAATTATAGATTATTTTATAAATTTATCCATAAAATATATAGAAAATGTATTAATGTAAACCTGTAGAAAATATAATAATCTTTATTTTTTATAACAAATTGCGAAAAAATGACATATAATGGTATTTTTTGACGAAAAACTATTTTGAGCCTTAAGTAAAGCGCCATTTTCGGTTATCCGATTTACATGATGGCTTCTTTCCATATTAAAATAAAGTAGAAATACACAGAGTATCCATACGCACACACACACACACACACACACACATATATATACACACATACAACCCAGACATTATTGTGAAACCGTAAAATTCCTATACCTCCCTTACCAACGGTAGCGGGAGGTAAAAATGATTTACTGATAAAAAGACCAAACATAAAAAAATTCATAGTTGAAATACGAGTATGTTTTTAAGTGTAAAAATCTGTTGTGGCCAGCACAATACCTCTCGCCACTTCCTTTTTTTGGTTACATAAGTATAGGGCGCGAACGGTAATGTTACATTTTTGGGCTTGACAAGCAAATGTGTGGGCCCGTTTCAGAATGATAATTAGTAATTATGTACATAGATGTCAAATGTTAGAATTTTTCATTAAAAATTTCAAGATTTTCTAAATTTACGTAGTTAATTTATCACCAGGAGTTTAAAGTTTACTTGTATGCCTTAGATATTTAACATTTAATTCTGCTCCACATGGAATTGGAAAATCACTAAATTTAGAATGAGAAATTATGATATTTGACATCTATATACATAATTACTAGCTATCATTCTGACATGGGCCCCCATATCTGCTTGTCAAGGCCAACAAAATCATATGACTGCTCGCTCCCTATTGTATTTAACATTTCTTGTATACCTACACTCTACACCAAAAATTCTACTTACGCATATATCTATTCCATATATATTTAGATTGTTTAATTTTAAATTCATTTTTGATGAAGAAATTTTGTCCTCTTCTAATTTTTCGAAATGTTTCCAATTCTATTAATACATTAAGAAATAATATAATGTATGTACTTCCCAGAAAAAGTCTTCAGTAATGTCTTCGGATTTCTGACACTGACATTATCTGTCAGTTACAAACAAATTAATTTTTCAACTATTTTCCATGGCCATTCTTTCGGCTGTAAAATTTATTATAACAGATTATTTTACATACTATATTTCTTCTATCTCTAAATCTATAGAATATATTGTAAATTTTTTAAATGTATCAGAAAGAGAATTTATTTTTCTTTAATATTATCAATAAAAAATTTCAAAAAATATTATTTAAAATATTTTTTTTCAAGAATCTTCTACTTCCGGTTGTCCAATTGTTACCAAAACCTTTTCAGATCTTCCCATGAATGTCCGATTGGGAAATACGTAGTTAAAAAAATTTAAAGTCTTATAGTTTTTGAGTAACCGTCCTTCCAACATCCCACACACACACACACATACACACACACACACACACACACACATCCACACACACACACACACACAGACATCATCGTAAAAATGATAAAATCGGATTGTAGGGACCTTAAAACGTGCTTATTCAATAAAATCTGGATATGCGATTTTTAGCATGAATGCAATACCTCTCCTAGCGAGAGGTAAAAAGTATAGGCGTTTATTTTAAGTGTTGAATACTTTATATCTTGTTCAGAAGATAATTGTTCTGAAATCGACACAAAGGAAGGGATGAATAGATTCCCCCATGCCTGCCTTATCTGCCTAAAACTCTGAAATTCCATACAACCTAAATTATGAGTGGCTTTTATGTCAGTTAATTGAAGCAGTAAGAGAGAGATTTAAAACTTGAGGAAAGTTTTTCGTGTAGTTATCACGTGTTCACTCCATCACGGAGCTACAAACCGCCGGAACATTCCCGTATCTCCTGCGTGTTTAAGATCCTGACGTCACAAACACTGTCGCGCAGTCGTACAGTATCAATAACTACGAAGCTAAATCTGCAACATTAAGTTATATAACTCGTACTGCCGTATAAAGTTTATGTCCGCCGCTGGTGAGCCGAGAAAGGGGTATTCCAGAGGGAACTCTTCGCGAAGAGACGTTCCTGGTGCTATCTGTACTGTAATACGGAGACACAAAGCACACCAGTTCGTAAACCAACATAATGAGGGCCGTGCTGTGTATATCGACATCAGTAGCGTCGGGTTTCCTTTTACTAGGGGGTAAATTTAATTAGTTTCCAGGCATTGATTATTTGTTGACTTAAAGCCCCGGTTTTCACCTACCGATGAAGTAAATTAACTCCGAAGGAGATAAAACTCTTTCAGCAATTCTAATCTTGCCTAATGGTGCATTCCTGCAGTTTCCTGATGCCTAAACCCTTAGAATTGTATACACAAGTTTGTTTTTGTTCACGAGCGACAAATAAGTCATTGCCCTGGGCGCTTACATTTCAAAACGAGATAGCAGAGGTACTGCAGCAGTTTTATCATTGCGGAAACAATGCTTTTGCAATAACTTAAATAGAAATAGTGTAATAGGAAATGAAACTATCCCGCTGTCAGTCTGAAATAAAAATGATAAAAACATCTTTTAAATATGTAGTAGATGCAAACTTTTATGTAAAAATAAGAGGTAGATGTTACAGTTTTCATATTTTTATGATAATTGAAATATGAATTTTCAAAGAAGTCTCTCTGTAACTATTAATAAGATGCTAAAGTTTTCAAAATGTTTGAGAGTTTATTCAAGGGAGAATGGGGCAAGATGACGAGCTTAAGGAAAAATTACTGTAAAACAGAAACATTACATTTTCAACAAGAACGAAATGATAAAAAAATCTGTTGTGGCGAGCACAATACCTCTCGCCACTTCCGTTTTTGCTTACATAAGTATAGGGCACGATCAGTCATGTGACATTGTTGGCCTTGACAAGCAGATATGAGAGCCCCTGTCAGAATGATAATTAGTATGTACATAGATGTCAAATGAATTTCTCATTCTAAATTCACATAGTTAATTTGTCACCAGGAGCATGGAATTTACTTGTTGAGGAAAATAAACCACATGAAATTGGAAAATCACTAAATTTAGAATGAGAAATTATATTTGACAGCTATGTACATAATTATTGGCTATAATTCTGACACGGGCCCCCATATCTGCTTGTCAAGGCCAACAAAGTCACATGACTGCTCGCGCGGTACTGTATTTAACATTTCTTGTATATCTGCACTATTCATAAAAAATTCTACTTATACTCGTATCTATCCTTTTATTTAAATTTTTAATTTTAAATTCATTCTATGAATAAATTTTGTTCTACTCTACTAATTTTTTTCCAATTCATTGTCGGGATTGACAGTAATTTTGAAGGATATAATTTTAAATATTTAACTATTAATATAATAAGATGTATGTACTTTCCAGAAATAATCTTCAGTAATGTCTCTGGATTTTTGACACTGACATTTATCGGTCAGTTCCAAATATTTTAATTTTTCAATTGGTTTCCATGACATTTGGGCTGTGAGACTTATTACAATAGATTTATATACAGGGTCGTGACCGCGATCCCGGAACATACGACTTTAACAAGTAAAATCATACTTTCTTAATTTACTGCTTCACTAATTATTTGAGGTAGAAATGCTTCAAATAAAAGTTGTAGAGTATAAAATAACAATTATCTGTTAATTTAAATTGATATTTGTTCACTGGAACAGATAAATTAACACAGCTTGACATATAAATCGTTAATATTTGTTAATTTTTTGTTTCATTTCCGTGGTTATAGCTATTTTTGCGGTGTTTTTCGAAATTTTTGTACCTAATTTACAAGGCATACAAAATTAATTTTGCTTGATGATTCAGCTGAAGAATTTTATGCCCTACAACTTTTATTTGAAGCTTTTTTAACTAAAATTATTACGGAAGCAGGAAATTACGAAAATCTGATTTTACATGTTGAAATCCTATGTACCGGGGTGGCGGTCACCATCCTATATATATATATATATATATATATATATATATATATATATATATATATATATATATATATTTCGTTGTCAAAAAAATTACATTCGTTGTCTTGCTCCCTTCGTCGTCTTGCCCCCCCTTTTCCTCTATTGCTCTATTCTATTCTCAGATTTTGGTAATGACGACACATCGATTGGGGTATTCACCAAGGATCACCTCACAAACTACTGTAAAACAGAAACATTACATTTTCAACAAGAACGAAATGATAAAAAAATCTGTTGTGGCGAGCACAATACCTCTCGCCACTTCCGTTTTTGGTTACATAAGTATAGGGCACGATCAGCCATGTGACATTGTTGGCCTTGACAAGCAGATATGAGAGCCCCTGTCAGAATGATAATTAGTATGTACATAGATGTCAAATGAATTTCTCATTCTAAATTCACATAGTTAATTTGTCACCAGGAGCATGGAATTTACTTGTTGAGGAAAATAAACCACATGAAATTGGAAAATCACTAAATTTAGAATGAGAAATTATATTTGACATCAATGTACATAATTATTATCTATAATTCTGACAAGGGCCCCCATATCTGCTTGTCAAGGCCAACAAAGTCACATGACTGCTCGCGCGGTACTGTATTTAACATTTCTTGTATATCTGCACTATTCATAAAAAATTCTACTTATACTCGTATCTATCCTTTTATTTAAATTTTTAATTTTAAATTCATTCTATGAATAAATTTTGTTCTACTCTACTAATTTTTTTCCAATTCATTGTCGGGATTGACAGTAATTTTGAAGGATATAATTTTAAATATTTAACTATTAATATAATAAGATGTATGTACTTTCCAGAAATAATCTTCAGTAATGTCTCTGGATTTTTGACACTGACATTTATCGGTCAGTTCCAAATATTTTAGTTTTTCAATTGGTTTCCATGACATTTGTGCTGTGAGACTTATTACAATAGATTTATATACAGGGTCGTGACCGCGACCGCGGAACATAGGACTTTAACAAGTAAAATGATAATTTCTTAATTTACTGCTTCACTAATTATTTGAGGTAGAAATGCTTCAAATAAAAGTCGTAGAGTATAAAATAAAAATTATGTGTTAATTTAAATTGATATTTGTTCACTGGAACAGATAAATTAACCTAGCTTGACATATAAATCGTTAATATTTGTTTTTTTTTGTTTCATTTCCATGGCTATAGCTATTTTTGCGGTGTTTTTCGAAATTTTTGTACCTAATTTACAAGGCATACAAAATTAATTTTGCTTGATGATTCAGGTGTAGAATTTTATGCCCTACAACTTTTATTTGAAACTTTTTTACCTAAAATTATTACGGAAGCAGGAAATTATGAAAATCTGATTTTACATGTTACAGTCCTATGTTCCGGGGTCGCGGTCACCATAATATATATATATATATATATATATATATATATATATATATATATATATATATTGTCAAAATAATTACATTCGTTGTCTTGCTCCGTTCGTCGTCTTGCCCCTACCTTTCCATACTTATTTTAATAAAAACGAATTATTAATTATTTTAGAATATGTGTCAATTTTCCTCTATTGCTTTATTCTATTCTCAGATTTTGGTAATGACGACATATCAATATCGATTGGGGTATTCACCAAGGATCACCTCACGGGTTATTAAAATTGTTTTAGAGAAAATATCAAGAGGGGGGGGGGCACTTTTGTTCTATTAGAAGATTGGAAATTATTTTCAAGTTGGAATCGACCTTGAGTATAACAACCGGTTATATAACTCACAGCTGTACGAGACCCTATTATAAAATATAAATAAAATATTATTACATATAAATAATAAAAATATTCTTTCGAACGAACTTATAAATAAATCATAAATTATGCAAATGCAAAGTTTTATGAATGATGAGAAAATGAAGTATTATTATATTCTGCTAAACTAGTAAATACGAGGGTCATTCAATAAGTAAAGAGACAAATGGCTTTAGCTCAAAAACGGTTTATTTCAATCTTTCAAAATTAAGGCTATTTTTGAACATAATCCCCCCCCCCACAGTTATGCACTTGTCCCATCTTTCTTGCAGCTTCCTAATTCCCTTGGCGAATAATTCTTTCGATTTACCCCGAAGCCACTTTTGCACCGCTTCCTTAACTTCCTCATTGTTAGCAAATCTTTTTCCACGTAGGGCGTCTTTGAGTGGTCCAAACAGGTAAAAATCAGACGGGGCGCGGTCGGGACTGTACGCAGGATGAGGTAAGATCTCCCAACCCAATTCTTGAAGCTTATCACGGGTTAGCTGGGCTGGATGAGGGCGGGCGTTATCGTGCTGAAGAATGACTCCTTTTGACAAGAGTCCACGGCGTTTGCTCCTGATAGCTGGTCTAACTTTGTGTTCTAGCATCTCAGAGTAGTATTGGCTATTGATAGTTCGCCGATCTTCAAGGAAATCGCAATAGACTGGACGTCCACATCGGGGTTCATCACCTACACTTGTTCGGCCACTTTTAAACCGATCAACCCACTTGTAAAAATTCGCACGGTTCATACAACTTTTACCGTACTGTATTAACATTCTAGAAAAAATTTCACTTGGTTTTACACCTTCTGCGACTAAAAAATCTAATGACTGAGCGCTGCTCTTCTAAGGTGCAATCTTCTAGTGGACTTGTCATGGTGAACTGAAAATTTTGAGGTTATGTTGACATAAAATGATGAAACAGCTGATCAGAGCATATCCCAAGGTTGCCAACTAACACCCCTGAAAAGATTGTACACATTCATTGAATAGTTTTAAAATTATAGAATTTGTCTCTTTACTTATTGAATGACCCTCGTAGTTAAAATAATTTTAGAAGCAAAACTTAATATTCGCTTAATTGCATTTGCCGCAAACTTGATCCTGTCAGACTTTGTAAGTTTTCAAAATGTAATTACTTGTAAACAACGCGCGCGTGAAAGGTATCGATCAATATATCAAAATCAAATAATTAATTTGTTTGTAGTGTAATATTGTAAACAAGCTGTTTGAAGCTGGAGGTATGAAGCCAACAAACTGACCTCAAAAGACATCGGTAACACGCCTATGCGTATGGTGAAACATGTGCACATTACTGGAGCAGATATTATCCTGAAACCGACTATTAGTAGAACTGATAATATCTCACATTCGTGCTTGCTGCCCTAGTCCTCCGTCTTTTTGTGCTAATTAGAACAAACTATCTCTGTTGGTTCGTCCGTAACGGAGGAACTGCTCTTCTCCCAACCAGTAAAAGTTAGCGTAATTTGTGCCACGCAAAATCGTACTAATGCTTAAACACAAGAGTCACGTATATGAAACAGTTGCCTTTCATGATGATCACTTCAACAATTAAATTTATATATTCTATAATATTTATTGTGTTAGTAATTCATTTTAAAATCACGATCAAAATATGGAATTGTTTTTACGTCTTTTTGTTTAAACTTTCAATTAGGAGATATTAACAGTAGTATTATAATTTTAGCTATACTGATATGTAGATATAATAAATTTTTTGAGAGATGTCCGATCAAGGTTAACTACGAATTGTATGAATTAAGATTTTGGTTCGCCCATTCCGACAAATTCAGTAGTGTCGTTTGCTTAGTTTTTATGAGGGTACATAAGATACTACTGTTATTTTATTATTATAAAAATATATTACAATAAAAGCATTCAAAATTCAAAAATAAGTCAACTGGTCAGTTTATAAGCAAAATGTAAAAACTAAATATGAGAAAAATAAGATACTGATTAGATTACTGACAGTGTCAATGACAGAAAATAACGTTATTCGTACGGCTATGAATCAAGTAATGTATCTGAATTAATATATAAACTTACGTTACAGTGAAAGTATTATCAACAACGAACATTGTTTTAAAGTGGAATGTCCTAACTTTTTGAAAGACAAGTGTGCTATATCCATCCTTATCGCTCACGCTTATAGCTTTTGTAAAGGAGGGAGATAAATGTATGTAAATTTGTTAATTCGACAAATTGAGTAATGTCGTTTACTTAGTTTTTATTAGGGTACACAATATACTACTGTTATTTTATTATTATAAAAATATGTTACAATAAACGCACTCAAAATTCAAAAATAAGTCAATTGGTAAGTTTATTAGCAAATGTAAAACCAAATATGTGGAAAAATAAGATAATGACACAATGTCTGTGTCAGTATCTTTGACAGAAAATAACGTTATTCCTACGGCTATGAATCAAGGTAATGTATCTGAATTAATAAATAAACTTCCGTTACAGTGAAAGTATTATCAACGAGCATCGTTTTCAAATTGAATGTCCTAACTTAGTAGAAACAATATGAATTTTTGAAAGACAAGCGTGTTATATCCATCCTTATCGCACACGCTTATAGCCTTTGCAAAGGAAAGAGATAAATGTATGCCAATTTAATTCGTTCATGATACAGACGACCTTGATCGGACATCTATATATTTTTTAATGTACAACCATATATAGGATATATTTTTTATTATTTTGAATATATTAGTATTATTTGGAATCTGGGCCAATGCGCAGAAGACAATTTAATCGTAGTCGAAATTCTAAACTAACCACGTACGGTTTTAATCTAAATGAGCGGTCGTAAACCGTACAGGATAATAGTCATGCTGTTTACTCCCTTTATTTCTTTGTTAATTAAAACCATTCCAGACATGTCGATGTTGTTTTGGTGTTCTTGATAAAAATTTTACATGGCTTGTTCCTCAAAGTTTCAGGTAATTTACGAGAAGATACTGTTGCTCTGGAACTCCTTGTGGTCTTAATGCGGTGTTTTATTATATAAGGGACTTTGGTGTAAACTTTTGCTATTAATACAAGATGTGGATTGTGGATGACACGAAATATGGTAACCTTCAAGTTTTTTACCTTCCGCCACCTTTAGGTAAGGAAGGTATGTCTTTGGTCAAAAAATTCTGTGGTGAATTTTCATTGAGTAAGCAAGTTTTAGGGTCTCTATAATACGATTTTACCATTTGTACGATGATGTCTGTATGTATGTATGTATGTATGTCTGTGTGTGTGTGTGACAAAAGTTCCGGATCCCATAACTTCAATACCACGATTCCAAATATATTTTTTTCGTATTCCTGAAGTTTACATCCAGAAGAACAACTGATTAGATTTCGGTTATAATTGGTGAACCGGAAGTAGCCTCATTTGAAGATTTAACAGTTAAATTTGATTTATTGACATTTAACGTTATTATAACTTAAAGAAAATATTATTCTCTATACGATTTGATTACATTTTATACTTCATATTCAACAGATACAGAGTTAATGAATTTGAAAGAAATTAAATTTTATAATTCAGCCAGCTATGCTAAACATGGAAACTACTAATATATTCATATAATTCAAATTGACAGATGTCAGTATCAATAAAAATAAATTAATGTGGCAGAGATGAGGATGTTGTAGTAGATGTTAGGGAAGACACGGAAAGATACGGTAAGAAAATAACTCTAGTGTTACAAGTTTCTAGAAAGATACAATAAAGACGATTACATTGGTTTGCACATGTCATGAGGAGAATGGAGAATTATATTTGAACAAGAATGAGTAGTTTAGTAATAAGGTTGAAGAAATAGAGGAAGACCAAAGATAAGATGGAAGGACTATATACCTTTTACTTCAAAACTCTCAGCAGTTCCCGAGAAAATCGAGTTTGAAAATCTCCCGTTTCTGTGTCACATCCTATATATTTACAGTTAATAAACATCAAAAGGTTGATTACTGCAAAAACATACTTTAATTCTTAAAATATGATTGACTTATTTTTAATTATCGCAATAAATTTTCCCCAAGTGTCGAAAGCAAATTTTAATTAATACACACGAATTCCTTCCAATGTCATTTCTGAAAGCTTGTTAAAAACCTTCAAATTTAATTTTATTATCGAATTTCCCTGGAAATTAAATGTCAGGAGAATTTGGAATTTAAAAAACATGGAATACTTTCGAAAGGCAACATTACACGTTACATTTTTAATTACCGAATATAAAACCAGGGTAATAGTTTTAGCCACAGCTTGGTGGCTGCTGTTGGACTCGTTTCAAAGTTTTCTAACTCGTAATGTTGCATTTTACAACGTTAATATATTTTTAATTACAATAAAACTCGTTGCTTGTAATACTTTTTATGTTTGACTTCAGTAAAATCTGTAGTTTTAGTTTCAAAATGCAAATAATATAAGCTGAAAGTATAAACAATGATACACTTGTGGAATGGAATAAACGTTGCAAATTTGTAATTAAATTAAAAATTTATTACTTTTTCACTACATTGTCTATTACAATAATAGGAGGAGTCTAAGGTTAAATTATAAGTAAAACTAAAACAATTACCCCTTAACCTTAAAATAATAATATAAGCTAAAAGCTATATACGTATTTCGAGAACTAAGTTCTCATCATCAGTAGAACAAAAACAATTCTACTGATGATGAGAACTTAGTTCTCGAAATACGTATATAGCTTTTAGCTTATATTATTATTTTAAGGTTAAGGAGTAATTGTTTTAGTTTTATTTACATTGTCTATTGTTTGTTATAAATAGTTATTAAACTTCTTTCAATCATTTTTTATGTTATTACAAATTTCTCTAGATTCAAAACTAAACCAATTATAGTAATTCAAATATTCTTTCTTTTACCTTCCGTCACTTTAAGTTAGGAAGGTATTCTATATGGCCAAAAAAATCAATGATGAGTTTTTAGTGAATAAGCACGTTTTAGGGTCCCTATAATACGATTTTACCATTTTTACGATGATGTCTGTATGTATGTATGTGTCTGACAAAAGTTTCAGATCGCATAACTTCAATACCACGATTCCAAAAACTATTTTTTTTTCGTATTCCTCAAGTTTACATTCAGAAGAACAACTGATTAGATTTTGGTTATAATTGGTGAACCGGAAGTAGCCTCATTTGAAGATTTAACAGTTAAATTTGATTTATTGACATTTAACGTTATTATAACTTAAAGAATATATTATTCTCTATACGATTTGATTACATTTTATACTTCATATTCAATAGATATAGATTTAAAGAATTTTAAAGAAATTAAATTTTATAAATCAGCCAGCTATGCTAACCATGAAAATTGTTAATATATTCAGATTGGTGATGATGATCTATGAACACCTATCGGTTTATAAGGCTGTGTGATTTAAGTAATCGATTATGATTTGAACGGCCTGGGTTCACTAGCAACCCACATTGAACTTGAATTTGTATTATTTTCAAATAGCAAAAAGTGATCTCTATCACTCTATTTCTACAACAACTTTGAGGTAATGACTGATAAACGACCTCTGCGAATAGAAGCAGATTATCACACCCAAAAATAAATTATAAAGCCATAATGATATACATATTTATTTGTTTTATATAATAATCGAAAGATATGAAAAAAATGTCATTCCAAATATGAAATCACTGAATTATTTACTCTTTTCTGAAAATAAAAACATTACTCCTTATGAGTTGCTTTTATTCCCCTATTTCATTATATTATCATCATATGAAATTGCCAATGGGAATTGATTGTAAACAAGCATTAGCTTCAATATTATTTATTATGCACATATATGATTCCAATTATAGGTAAATATACGTTGTTTTATGTCATATAAATTATAGCTTTTGAATTCAACATCAAAAGAATACGATGAGATAAAATTACCTACCTAATATGCTTAAATGTTAGCAAATATAATTGTCAAATATTTAATTAATTTGTATGAATAAGTCTCGGTGTTTGAAGTTAGCTGCTAATTGCTTTAATTATACAAATTCGAGTAATTACGGGAAAACAATTTTCATAACTAAATATTGAATATGTGAGTGAAACATATGCTAATATTATCTTTTAGTGTATATCTTTTCCTTAGAATTTTCAGCATTTGACATGAAGGAATCTTTGTGACACATTTCCATTCGAAGATTAATATATTTTTCAGAAATATGTTTCATATTATTTATGTTGGGATTTAATATAAATGTATTTCCTTTTCATTTGCGTCAATATTCAGAGCATTATTAATATATTCGTTTTGTTGATAATATTTCATTTTGTTAGAAAGACATTTTAAATTCCTTTTTAATGAATTAAGTTTTAGAAGAATACAGAAGACATAAACAAACAATATTAATATGTATTATTTTGTTTTAATTATAATTTTTGTAATCTAATATTAATAATACAGGATGAAGCAGAGAAATGGGGTTTTAAAAATTGTATACATATCTCAGTGAAATACTCTCGCTAAGAGAGGTATTGGATTCATGCTAAAAATTGCATATCCAGATTTTAGTGAATAATCACGTTTATATTTTTTTTACGATGATGTCCGTGTGTGTGTATGTATGTATGTGTGTGTGCGTGTGTGTGTGTTTATGTATGGATGTTGGTCGGTTTCTCAAATGTTTTAAAACTTAAAACATATTTAACTACTGATTCTTCAATCTATCAGTAATGGGAAGAGCTGATAAGGTTTTGGAAACAATTGGACCACCGGAAGTGGTAGTTTCTGAAAAAAATCTTCTAAATAATATTTTTTTAATATGAATGAGCACGTTTTAGGATCTTTAGAATGCGTTTTTAATATATATATATATATATATATATATATATATATATATATATATATATATATATGTACTATGTTCAACAAAGTCACATGACTGCTCGCGCCCTATAAATTTCTCATCTCATGTCTTTTCTTTATGTTTAGATTATTTTTATAATTTTAAATTTATTTTTGGAGGAAGCTTTCTCCTACACTTTTAAGTGTTCGAATTTCTTCCATTTTCTTTTGAATCGGTTCTCATCTACTGTCAGGTGTTTAGTTAAAATAGACTTAAGGCCAAGTTTTAGAATTGAGCTGCCAATACCGCCCAAATAGATTTATAAACTACTATTAACACTGACATTTTTCTGTCATTTACAAACATATGATGGTTACTATGGAGTTGTTTAGTCTCTGAAATTTATTACAACAGATTATTTTATAGATTATGTACCTTTAAACCCTAAAACATGCTTATTCACTAAAAACTCATCATTGAATTTTTTGACCAAAGACAATACCTTCCTTACCTAAAGGTGACGGAAGGTAAAAAATTTAATGTATCGAATGTATAATTTTACGTTCTAAAGGTTTTCCAATAAGAGGTGTTATTTTGAATAGCCCGCTATTTCGGTAGATGTCGCTTTTGAAGCTGTCATTTTTTGACATTTGACAAGTAGAAACTACGCCATTAACAAAAATGGAACGATACACGCTTCAACAACGCATTGAAATTATTAAAATTCACTATAAAAATGGTGAAAATTTGGCAGAGACGGTTCGTAAAACTCGACAATTTTTGGGTCGTCGTGAAGCACCTTGTCGGACCGCAATACAGAAATTGGTGGAAAAATTCGAGCTGTTGGGACAAGTTAGTGATGTGAAGAAAAAAACCCGTGCACGTCGCTCAAGAACAGCCGAGAATATTGCTGCTATAGCCGAAAAAAAACTTTTTCGAAAATGAGGCTGGAGCAACAGTTACGGTGAATAGATTGCGCTATCGAGAGATGATTAACGATTTTTTATGGCCGGAATTGGATGGTATTGATCTGGACAACGTTTACTTTCAACAAGACGGCGCTACGTGCCACACAAGCAACGAAACCATTGATCTTTTACGGGAAAAGTTTCCGGGCCGTGTTATCTCTCGAAGAGGTGATCACAATTGGCCACCGAGATCTTGTGATTTAACACCTTGCGACTTGTTTCTTTGGGGCCACGTGAAAGAGAAGGTCTACGCCAACTGCCCAGCGTCGACTCAAGACCTCAAAGATGGAATTCGTGAGGCTATCGAGGACATAGGACAGCCACTTTGCGATTTGGTTATGGAAAATTTCATGAAAAGGATATTGTCCTGTCGGCGTGGTCGTGGTGGTCATTTGCCTGATGTTATTTTCCACTATTAACGGCATACCTTCCTCTTTATAATGAAATAAACATCCGATCATTTATATTAAAAAATGGCATTTTTCTTTGAATATCAAAATAACACCTCTTATTGGAAAACCCTTTATAATGTTAACAATAAAAAATTTCAAAAGAATAATATTTAAGATACTACTACTTCCGGTTTTCTAAAAGGTTAGATTGAGCAATCCGTAGTCAAACAAGTCTTTAGTATTATAGAATTTGAGAAAATCTGGATGTGTGATTTTTAGCATGAATCCAATACCTCTATTAGCAAGAGGTAAAAAAATAAAAATATATGCTCATTTGTAATAACTATTCTACCGTAAATAAAGTCTTTGTACATGACAGGGTTGGTAAAAGGCAAAACATAAGATTATCATAAATCTGAACAAACATTAAACATCAGAATTTATCCGGGAGACGGCATGGGAGGCATTCCCATGTGTAACAATCCCGTCATGCAATAAACATAATTGCATCCATATTTTCACCTTATTCCATATCTCACTCGAACAAAAACCTTTGGAATCGTCGCATATCGCATCTGGTCCCAATTTACCGCGTTCTATGCATGCTGAGTAGCATTGGAACTACAGTGGTGCTGCCGTTGCGTCCATATATTCCCTATCATTGTGTATTGTTATTGGACGCAGCATTGCAGAGATGCCTGACCGAGAGTTCGATTTAAGGTCTCGTAGATGTCGACTGCAGTGAAATATGTACCAGAAAACTGCGATTATTGAATAAGTAATGTATTTTTCCTTAGAAATGATATATACTTTCCTCGCCCTGCTGTCAGAGAATCTTGTCCGATTATTTGTAGGTGAATTGAAAAAGGATAATGGATGTTTGCGTTTTTGCGGATTTGAATTTCGGGGATAGATTTATAGAAATGTATTTGCTTTGGGCTTAGATGTTGTGAGGATGATTTATTATCCGAATGACAAATTGGATATTGAAATTATGTTTGCCCACAGTTAATTCATTTCAAAATCTAAACTCTTGTTATAAGATGATTTATCTTTATTTAAAACTGAATGAGTTTTATATTGTATTATTAAGTGTTATGCTTCATTTACTCTATAGACATGAATATGTGGAAAAGATCTGTAATTAATCATTACTTAAATCAGATCACTGTGAATATAAAAGTACAATATCTGTAATAATAGTATATTCTACAACAAGTAATGGAATGGCCCATATTCCACACGAGTAGAAAGGTTGTGGCCCAAGCCGAATGGGAGGACTACGGTTTGCGATTGTGGATTATGCCATTCCAAACGTGTTGTAGACTATACTTTCTCTAACAAGATGGTAGAAATAAATAAATATTTCATCACGGCATATTACCCATTGCTGGGTGTGCCAATCTGATTCGTACACAGATATCGGTAATGATGGAATATTTGTACCGTGTGGGCGCTTACCAGACGTCACCTGACGGGCACCCATTGCTGGCGTGGAGAGTGCGCCACAGGGGTCAATTTTGTGCCATTAAAATGCGATGTAATTTTTTGGCGTCGGTCGGGATCGAACCCGGGCCCCCAGAATGTTGATTGATAATAACAATATATTATCATATACCATTAAATATTTTTTTGACGCCAGTCCATAAATTGCTTATAATAACTCCATTCATATTTTTCTTTTGATTTATTTGGTAATAACTGACTCCCTGTATCATTAGCAAGTTCCCTTATTTCAGGTGACGTACATTCCATATCTATATCTTTATTTCCACTTTATATGTTTTTCTACAAAATGTCTTCAGTTAATTTTCTAAGTAATATATTATTATTTAGATAAACTTATTACTCTGGACAACTCCAAAAACCTGTAAAACTTCCACATGGTTTGTTGGATTAATAATAATTCCAACATAATTTTTAGTTGTGGAATGTGTAGTTTGCAAAATAGTGTCGGCGAAAATAAGTTTCTATATGGAAGTTGGCACATATAACATAAGCGATAAGCATTGTTTTATTAAAATGTGAAATTTAAATTATTGATATTAAGGACAAACATATTATTGTTTTTTACCTCTCGCTAAGAGAGGTATTGGATTCATGCTAAAAATTGCATGTCCAGATTTTAATGAATAAGCACGTTTTAAGATCCCTAGAATCCGATAACATTTTTACGATGATGTCTGTGTGTGTGTGTGTGTGTGTGTGTGTGTGTGTGTGTGTGTGTGTGTATGTGTGTGGATGTGTGTGTGTGTGTGAGGTAGTTGTATGTACGATTTTTCAAATAAGACTAAAGACCTGTGTAACTTCGAATTTCTCAATTTAACAGTAATGGGAAGAGTTGAATAGATTCTTGTAACAATTGGACAATCGGAAGTAGTAGTATTTTAACAAAAATCTTCTAAATATTATTTTCTGAAAATTTGTTATTACAAATACTAAAAAACAAAATTCTCTATCCGACACATTTCAAAAATTATTATACCTTCTATAGATTTAAAGATATAGATATATAATCTATAAAATAATCTGTTGTATTAAATCTCACAGCTTGCTCACAGTTCAAACATCTCCATGATAACTACTTGAGAAATTAAAATGTCTGTAATTGACAGATAAATGTCACTAATGTCAGTGTCAAAAATTCAGAGATAGTACTGAAGGCTTTTTCTGGGAACGATATTTAATATTTCTTATTGTATTATTAATTATATATTAGAATTTTTTGTGGGTACAAGAAGTGATAAATACAATACTTATATATACCACAATGGAAAGGGCACGAGAGGTATTGTGATGGCCACAACAGATTTTTTTAAACATTGATGATGTCCTATATATCCATCATTAATAATTGATTTTTTTTCAAAAGCAATATTTCACTACAATAGTGCAAAAAAAACCACTTAAAATTCTTATTGAAGTTGTAACTCAGTTACCTGTATTGGTAACGCTTCACAGTTTCACGTTCAGCCACATTTCAAAAAACAATGCATCAGAGTAGGGCCCTAAAGGAAATGAAACTGCCTCTCGTAGATGACTTTTAAAATCAATACATACATATCAGTGTCCGTGACAGCATGTAGGATATTAAACGTGTTATTATCCTGCAGCAGGAACCGCATACCAGGCGTCGGTTCATTATAACCAGCCGGGCGGTGGCGGGAACGACCGAGTATGACCGAGTCAGGATTTTTTATATTGCAGAAATATGTAGAATAATTTCATATTTTAGAGTTAAAGAATTATACAGATATTCATAAATCAGCCAACTATGCTAACCATGGAAACTGCTAATATATTCAGATAGGTAATTCAAATTGACAGGTGTCAATATCAATGAAAAGTAAATGAATGTGGCAGAGATGAGAATGTTAGGAAAGACACGGAAAGATACGGTAAGGAATGAAAGACTAAGGGAAATAACTTTAGATAGATAAAAAATCTGTTGTAATATATTCTTCGTTTCTCCTCATGACATTTTCAAACCAATGTAATCATCTCGCTTGTATCTTTCTAGAAACTTGTAACACTAGAGTTATTTCCTTACCTATCTTTCCGTGTCTTCCCCAACATCTACTTCAACATCCTCATCTCTGCCACATTAATTTACTTTTTATTTATACTGACATCTGTCAATTTAAATTATATGAATATATTAGTAATTTCCATGTTTAGCATAGCTGGCTGATTTATAAAATTTAATTTGTTTAAAATTCTTTAACTCTATATCTACTGAATATGAAGTATAAAATACAATCAAATCACATAGAGAATAATATATTCTTTAAGTTATAATAACATTAAATGTCAATAAATCAAATTTAATTGTTAAATCTACAAATGAGGCTACTTCCGGTTCACCAATTATAACCAAAATCTAATCAGTTGTTCTTCTGGATGTAAACTTCAGGAATACGAAAAAAATATAATTTTTGGAATCATGGTATTGACGTTATGCGATCCGAAACTTTCATCACATACACACAGACACATACATGCACTATTCATTATTCACTAAAAACTCATCATTGAATTTTTTGACCAAAGACAATACTTCCTTACCTAAAAAAGGTAACGGAAAGTAAAAAGAGACGATTACATTGGTTTGAACATGTCATGAGGAGAAATAAAGAATATATTTGAAGAAGAATAAATAGCTTAGTAATAGAAAGATGAATAAACAGAGGAAGACCAAAGATAAGATGGAAGGACTGTATTGCGGAATACTTGAGAGAAAAGGAACTGCATGAGAACGACACGTAAAACAGAAATGAGTGGAAGAAGAAAATAAAAAATAGTAACCCCTAATGAATGGGGAAAGCTAAAGAAAAAAGAGATGTTAGTGTCAATTATAAATCAAGTACAATTTGCATAGTTTGTTTATGAAATAATTTTACTGGAAATTTAGAATCTTTTCCAAGAAAATTTATGTATGGAATTTATACATAATAAACAGTATTGACGGAAGGTATTGTGCTGGCCACAACAGATTTTTTTAAGCAAGTTATTGAATGTCAAATTTAACCGACTAATTATTTCCCCTAAAGTAGTTACGGAAATTACTTTTACTTTAGCATGCCTTCATAAAATAAGCCGTATTACGTCTACTATTCCTTAATCGAGGTAATATTTTATTAAAATGCTACCTCATCGAAGTATTATGACACAGACACAAGGTATCCCTCACAGTACCATAGTTTATATAACCTAATTGACGTAAGTAAATGTACGTCTATGTTATTTTAGGTTGGTTTGTGTTTTGTTTGTCGGTGCTGTGGTTTCTCGGTGATATGACACGTACACTTTTGAATGCGGAGTGCGTGTCTGAATCTAAAGCGCTTACAACCCCCACTGACGAAACAGAAACTTGAACATTGTACTCGCTCAAGGATATAAGATGACAGCCTACAAGCCCGGAACGTAATTTAAAATGCTACACATGACACAAATTTGAAATTTATATTTGTGGAATTCGAATAGAATATGACATTCGTGAGAAAGAATGAACGTTT
The DNA here is from genome assembly GCA_951394225.1 of Harpalus rufipes. Taxonomy (NCBI): domain Eukaryota; kingdom Metazoa; phylum Arthropoda; class Insecta; order Coleoptera; family Carabidae; genus Harpalus; species Harpalus rufipes. The sequence goes on from OX596275.1 coordinate 65,797,113, forward strand.
TAAGCTTTCATTACATGAAATATTTTCTGTCAGCACTTCATGTTTAGACTTGCTTCCTGCTTTAATTGAATACCTGGAATTCTTGCGATATTAGTTTTCATATTTCGCGTTGCATTTACTTGAAGTATACTTCATTACAATATATATATTTTACAAATAAATTTATAAAATTATTTTATAAATCCCGGAGTGTATGCTTTGAAAATAAACATAACTTCTTGGTTACACAATTCAGGTCTGAAATTTATGTAACTGACAGATAAATATTATTGCCAATAAATTAATCATTTTAAATTAATAATTATACTTTTAAGGAGAAAATATTAAAATTTGAATTTATATGACTCATGTCATCAACCTGAAAAAACCTTATAAAAAGAAATATAACTTGTAGAAATTATTAGTTGTTATTTATTTTTTAAAAAAGAAGAAAAATATATTAATATTAAAGAAACGTATATATGAATGAGTTTACAATTATTTCGAAGTCAATCCCTATTCCTTTTACGGAATATAAAATTATTTGTCATTCTCAGTAGTGCCAACGTATGGTATGAAAATGAACTACAATTATTTCAAATAATTTTATATTCCGTAAAGGGAATGTCGATTGACTTAAAAATAATTGTAAATATCATTAATATATACATTTCTTAATACTAGTACTTTTTTTTCTTTTAAAAATAAAAAATCTGTTGTGGCCAGCACAATACCTTCCGTCAAACTTGTGTTATTATGAATAAATTCATGACATTTTCAAACCAATGTAATCATCTCTCTTGTATCTTACTAGAAACTTGTAACACAAGAGTTATTTCCTTGTCTTCCCCAACATCTACTTCAATATCCTCATCTCTGCCACAATAATTTACTTTTTTGTTATACTGACATCTGTCATTTTGAATTATATGAATATATTAGTAGTTTCCATGTTTAGCATAGCTGGTTGATTTATAAAATTTAATTTCTTTAAAATTCTTTAACTCTATATCTATTGAATATGAAGTATAAAATGCAATTAAATCGTATAGAGAATAATATATGCTTTAAGTTATAATAACGTTAAATATCAATAAATCAAATTTAACTGTTAAATCTAATCAGTTGTTCTTCTATATGTAAACTTGAAGAATATGTAAAAATTATAATTTTTGGAATCGTGGTATTGAAGTTATGCGATCCGAAACTTTTGTCACGCACACACAGACACGCATACATACATCATCGTAAAAATGGTAAAATCGTATTATAGGGACCCTAAAACATGCTTATTCACTAAAAACTCATCATTAATTTTTTTGATCAAAGACAATACCTTTCTTACCTAAAGGTGACGGAAGGTAAAAACACTCAAAAATTTCTACAAGTTAGGTATATTTTATTTTATAAGATTTTTTTCAGGTTTATGAGTCTTCTGCCTAATCATTTTCACTATATGCAGTTAACAAACATTAAATGGCGGGAGGTATTGTGCTGGCCACATCAGAGTTTTATTACAGCATTAAACGCTCATCCACTACCTTATAGCGATAGAATACCTGAAATAAACAAAATCTTGCTTCATGCGCAGCTCAGAAGAGTTAAAAGATTTCATAAATATATATACACGAGCAAATTTATTATCATTTCAATATTTTGGAGCTTGGTATTTGTAAAGATATCCTAGTTTTCTTTGATAACCAGGTTTGAGCTAAAAACAATCACAGCAGAGGTTGACAATTCCAGAAACATAAAAATTCTTTTTCCTTTGGCTGATCTTAGTGTCCCTTGGACTGTGGTGTAATAGTAGCGGGTGTGCTGCCTTTGATCTTGTAAACAGCGAGTAGTCGCAGTAGCCGCGTCGCTTCTACGTCACTGACTCCGGAGTAATGAACGTCCGTAAAAAGGACACTTGATGACGTCCGCGACACGAGAGCCTCTTTTATTCCTTCGGGAAGTTTAAAGGAATTGGAATTACTAAAGAGGGAGGCAAAGGGTAGCGGGCAGTCAGGGCGTTATCCTCCGACTAATTTCAGTTGCTCACTAGAACAAGTTGCTGAAGAAAACTAGTTGGAAGTTTTGCGCGGCCGCAACACTGTGGCTCGTGGCTAAATGAGACGGATAGCACATGACAGTCGCTGAGGACTGTTTTCTTCGTTCTTCTAAATTACACACATCCGTTCTAATGATACCAAGAAAAACTCTTACTCTCGTGAGTTTGTAAAACATATTACATTGTAATAACAAAGTTTGCTATTCAATGTTTCCCAAATGAATTATAAAAAGAACTCTATTAAACTTTTTCGCAATTAATTACCATAGTTACTTACGTATCTGATGTAATCAACACAATACCTCCCGCCATTTACCTATGGTGTCTCGTTGCCGCGTGCCTGGTCGCGAATCTGGGAAATCCGATTCGATACCGATCAACGCCAAATAATTCGATTTTTAAATGGCTTATATTAAACGCCCGCACAATACAAATATGTCATCGTCATTACCGAAATGTGTGTACAAATCAGATTAGCACACCCAACAATGGATAATATGCCGTGATAATATATTTATTTATTTCTTTATTTAAATACATACCTTCATATTTACTAATGCTAGAAATTATGTATATTAGGTTCCTTTGCATAAAACTATTGTTCTAATTACAATTTTCCTTTTAAAACGTTACTATTATTAATTTGAAATGATTATTTTTTTGACAGTGACATTTATCTGTCAGTTACATACATTTGAGCTGAAATATGTAACTATTGAAATGTGTTTAAAGCATAAGCTCTGCGATATAATTTTAATAAATTTTATAAATTTATTCATAAAATATATAGAAAAAGTATTAAAGTAAACCTGTAGAAAATGTAATAGTCTTTAATTTTTATAACAAATTGCGAAAAAATTACATTTAAAGGTATTTTTTTGAAGAAAAACTGTCATTTTCGGTTATCCGATTGCCACCAAAATCTAATGGCTTTTTTCCATATTAGAATAAGGTACAAATACATGGTTTCAAAACTTTCTGAATGATAGTATTTGAGTTAGAGCCACACATACATACATACATACAGACATCATCGTGAAAATGTTAAAATTGGATTGTAAGGACCTTAAAACGTGGTCATTTACCAAAATGTCGATATGCGATTTTTAGCACGATCCCTTTACCTCCCTTACTTAGGGTAGCGGGAGGTAAAAAACTCTACTCTCATGAGTTTGTAAAACATATTACATTGTAACAACAAAGTTTGCTATTCAATGTTTCCCAAATGAATTATAAAAATAACACCAACTCTATTAAACTTTTTCGCAATTAATTACCTTAGTTACCTATGCATATAAACATTTTATAAACATGATGTTGCTATAAATATTAATGTACTAAAACTAATTCAGTGTAATACATATATTTTTCATTTTTTTCTGTTTCGAAAGTATGTATGTTAAGGGCATAAAGTTTAATAAAGATATAAAAAAATCTGATGCGACAGCACATTACCTTCCGTCAATCCTGTGTATTATGTACAAATTCCATACATAAATTTTCTTGCAATAAAGTTATTTCATAAACAAACTATGCAAATTGCACGTGACACTGACATCTTCTTCTTCTTTAGCTTTTCCCATTCGTTATTCCCAGTCGCTATTTTTTATTTTCTTTTCTGTGTACAGTCCTTCCATCTTATCTTTGGTCTTCCTCAGTTTTTTCTACCTTCTATCACTAAGCTATTCATCTTTCTTGTATCTTTCTACAAATTTTATCATTCGAGCCATTTCCCTTACCTTTCATTCCTTACTTTATCTCTCCGTGTCTTCCCCAATATCTATTTCAACATCTTCATCTCTGCCATATTAATATACTTTTTATTGATACTGTCATTTTGAAGTATCTGAATATATTAGCAGTTTCCATGGTTAGCATAGCTGGCTGATTTATAAAATTTAATTTGTTTAAAATTCTTTAACTCTATATCTATTGAATATGAAATGTAAAATACAATCAAATCGTATAGAGCAGAATATATTTTTTAGTATTTATAATCAATAAATGATACTTAACTGCGTTTATTCAAGAAAAACTGTTAAAAGTTCCAATTGAGGGTACTTCCGGTGGACCAATTATAACCAATATCTAATCAAGTCTGCATATGGATTTAAGGAGGAGGCATACGTAAAAATTGGAATTTTTGGAATTCTAGTATTGATGATACCGCGACCAAAATTATAATCACACACATACGCACACACACACAAACACACACACACACGTATATAGACATCATCGTAAAAATAGTAAAATCGTATTGTTGGGACCGTAAAACGTGCTTATTTATTAAAAACTCACCACTGAATTTTTTGACCAAAAACAGTGCCTTCCGTACCTAATGGTGTCGGAAGGTAAAAAGATATGTAAGCAATGAACATAACATAAGATGAAAGACCTAAACCACCACAATACGAGTACAATATGTTTTTTAAAGATATCCGATCGAGGTCATCTACGAATTGTATGAATTAAGATTTTAGCTTCGCCCATTCAGTAGTGTCGTTTACTTGGTTTTTGTGAGGGTACATAAGGTACTATTGTTATTTTATTATTATGAAAGTATATGTTACAGTAAAAGCATTTAAAATTCAAAATTAAGTCTACTGGTAAGTTTATCAGCAAATGTAAAACCAAATATGTGAAAAATAAGGTACTAACCCCAGTTTCATTGTCAGTGCCACTAACAGAAAATAACGTTGTTTTTACAGCTACAAATCAAGGTAATATATCTAAATTGATAATAAACTTATGTTACAGCGTCAGCATTGTCAACAACGAGCATCGTTCTAAAATGGAATGGCCTAAACTTAGTCGAAACAATATGAATTTTTGAAAGACAAGCGTGTTAATCTATCCTTATTGCACATGATTGTAGTCTTTACAAATGAGAGTGATAAATGTATGCTAATCTGTTATTCATGATACTGATGATCTTAATCGGTCATCTTTATTGTACATTAGAAAACTCAGGCATTAAAATAGGTGGTACTCAGCCCGCGTCAGTTTTTTTCGCCAGTTTTACCGGTTGGGTATTCACCCCTCAATCAAACCTAACAATGTTCTCATTACCCATTGACAGTGACACCGCAAAACAAGAAACGGAGAAAAACAATTTATTCTTGTTTCGAATTTTCGACATACAACCTTTGTGCTAAGCAATAAATGTTTATCTCTGTTATTTACATTTTCAATTCGATTATTTTTTGTCGCGTTTCTCTGTATGTAAATTTGATCGTAGTAACCAAATAGCAGTATATTCTCGTTCGCCGTTCCGTTAAGTTTGAAGTGGCCAGTGGCCACCACCGCGAGGAATGTTCCAGCCCTTCTATGCCTATTCCACCGCATCAGGAACACCACAAACTTTTCCCGGACTGGACGCCAGTTTATTAGTTTTTTTACAGCGCTGAAACACAAAAGCCCGTGATTAAAAAATACCTCAACGTCATAACCAGCGTAGCGAACATGTAAACGTTTTTAATTAAAAACATGTCCGTTAAATCTGTATTCACACTGTTCCATTTATTCAGCATGAATTCTCGATAACCAATCGTGGTTTGGCGCCATGCTGACGTCATGGGATACAAACGATCCAATCGTCCGGGATCGGCCTCTTCCTGGTTCGGCCCTGCCATGACCTAGCACGCAATAAATCTAATTGATTAATTACTACACGCGCATACAGATATGCGAATTCCTGGCCCAGTACTCGACGTGTTTCGACTACGAGTCGACTCCACAATGCCGGCCAGGCCTCGGTTGTTGTGGGCTACATTCTCTTCTGGCCCTTGTCAGCCAGGGTAATATGACTTTACGACGCTATATTTTCAGTGTGCAGTCAGATTATGGCTTGATTTGCAGCCCTCCAGCCTGTTTAAAGCTATTGCTGATGTGAAGGATAAGAAACGCTTCATGATGTTTGCGGATACTTTTAAGATTATCGCTATATTTCGCGAGAATATCTTGCTGAGTGCATAAACATATTAACATTTTAAACCAAGGCTGACTTGAATTTTTATAAGTATATTCATACAATGTATACTTGTTTTTAAAACTGGAAGAGATACTACTATGTCAAAAAATCTGTTGTGGCCATCACAATACCTCTCGCGCCCTTGCCTTATGGTATTGTATCTAATATTTCTTGTACACACAAAAAATTCTAATTACACCTAATCTTTATATTTACTCACTCTCCTTTCTATCTCTCGATCAATTCGAGCATCCCTCGACATCATGCTACCCAAATATACAAACTCATTTACCTGCTCCAGTTTCACTCCATCTACCAATACATTGCACTCAGTTACCAATTTACTCCTTTCAAATACTAACACTTTGGATTTATCAACATTCAACATCAGATTCATAATTCTTCCAACTACGAGGGTCATTCAATAAGTAAAGAGACAAATGGCTAAAGCTCAAAAACGGTTTATTTCAATCTTTCAAAATTAAGGCTATTTTTTAACATAATCACCCCCCACAGTTATGCACTTGTCCCATCTTTCTTGCAGCTTCCTAATTCCCTTGGCGCAGAATTCTTTCGATTTACCCCGAAGCCACCGCTTCCTTAACTTCCTCATTGTTAGCCAATCTTTTTCCACGTAGGGCGTCTTTGAGTGGTCCAAACAGGTAAAAATCAGGTCGGGCGAGGTCGGGACTGTAGGCAGGATGAGGTAAGACCTGCCAACCCAATTCTTGAAGCTTATCACGGGTCAGCTGGGCTGTATGAGGGCGGGCGTTATCGTTCTGAAGAATGACTCCTTTTGACAAGAGTCCACGGCGTTTGCTCCTGATAGCTGGTCTAACTTTGTGTTCTAGCATCTCAGAGTAGTATTGGCTATTGATAGTTCGCTGATCTTCAAGGAAATCGCAATAGACTGGACCCTGTGAGTCCCAATAAGGAGGGACCAGAAACTTCCACTGGACGTCCACATCGGGGTTCATCACCTACACTTGTTCGGCCACTTTTAAACCGATCAACCCACTTGTAAAAATTCGCACGGTTCATACAACTTTTACCGTACTGTATTAACATTCTAGAAAAAATTTCACTTGGTTTTACACCTTCTGCGACTAAAAATCTAATGACTGAGCGCTGCTCTTCTAAGGTGCAATCTTCTAGTGGACTTGCCATGGTGAACTGAAAATTTTGAGGTTATGTTGACATAAAATGATGAAACAGCTGATCAGAGCATATCCCAAGGTTGCCAACTAACACCCCTGAAAAGATTGTACACATTCATTGAATAGTTTTAAAATTATAGAATTTGTCTCTTTACTTATTGAATGACCCTCGTACATGTATTCTCTCTGTCATTCTCCTGAGTTGTTCTTCATTTTCTCCTAAAACAATTACATCATCATTATTGAATTGGCAGAGTTTCGAACATTTAAAAGAGTAATAAGAGAAAACTTGTTCATACTCAGAATGAATTTAAATTTCCAATTTCTATTCATGCTGGTCAATAAATGTGTAAATAACCTTTGTAGGAAATAATACGATAATATTACTCATAAAAATCTTGAACGTTGAACGTGGCCAATTTGAAGGATTTACTACACATTACTTCGCGCATAATTTGCGATGTATTCAATCAAATCATGTCAGAACTAGGGATATAATCGATCAAACTTCAATCTCTTTTTGATAAATGTTTATGGAGTCAGTAGTTATCAAAAACTTCTCACGTGAACAATAGGTACATACGTTCGTTGGAAAATATGGTTTCATTTTGCACTGTTAACGGGAAGAAACATCATTTGTAGTTTGGAATTGGAAATAAAATGATTCCAATTCAATTTCATTAGAACTGATATGAAACATGAATACGTTAAACTAGGAACTAATGTAATTATAAACGGAACGCGGCTGTTTGAAATTTATGACGAGTATTCATCAATTTCAATTTGCTATTTGAAGCATGTAATAAATCTCACGGAAAAAGAACTTTTAATAAATTTTGTATTGCTTCCATCATCGTTTATTGGTAAAAAAAAATAAACGTAGTTTATGATCTATTTTAAAATTTTGATTTATTAGAAAATATAACACAATATTTTATAGAATGGGCTTTGTATATTGTGAGAAATATTTATGAAATTATCACAAGATTAAAATGATACAACCTTTTTAGTTTTAGTTTTGTTTATTGTTCTAAAAACCGACGTTTCCGCAGAATGAACTGCTGCCTTCTTCAGGGAATAAACAACAAATATATAAATAAATAATAACGCAAGTATTAGCACCAACCTGGTGACAAATTACAACATATTTAATATAGGAAGCCACGCCCGACTAAGATCTAGACCGTCACAATGATTGAGATTATTACTCTTGGTTTTGAAAATCCCAATGGCTTCTCTAATTAATCTGTTGTTTAGATGTGTTCGTCTCACTAGCATTTTTGTTTCTTCGAATTTTATACGGTGGAATTCTTCCAAGGCATGCTCTGCAACTCAGATTTTTTTGGTTGATCGAACGCTGGTGTTCATTCAATCTTGTTGAAATAGTTGTACCTTTTACCAGTCTGGCCAATGTAAACTTTCCCGCAGACACATGGAATCTAGTAAGAGGGATGACGTCTTTTACTTGTCTCAACATATGACGGATTTTAACATATGGAGAAAACGAAATCTTCATGTTCTTCTTACGAAGAATTCCACCAATCTTATTTATTAATATGACACTCATATTTGAATCTAAGATCCGGATCCGATACTAAAATCCGTTTCCAAGATTCGATATTCGTATTCGGATTTAAGGTCCGATATTCAGAATCGAATTCAAAATCCGATACTCAGATCCGGATCCAAAATCCGATACTGAGATTTGGATCTGAATTCCGGATACTTTAACATTCAATTATCCGGATATCCGGATATTTTTGCATCCGAAACCGAAACTATCCGGATTCAGATCCCCACTATTAGGAATGTCGCAATTTTTAACCTCTAAAAGGTTGGGAATCGACGTATACTGTAATGATTGTAAATACAGTAATTTTTTTTAAAGATGTCCGATCAAGGTTATTTGTATCATGAACGAATTAACAAATAGGCATACATTTATCTCTCTCCTTTAAAGTCTATAAGCATGTGCGATAAGGATGGATATAACACGTTTGTCTTTCAAAAATTCATATTGTTTTGACTCAGTTAGGACATTTTACTTTAAAACGATGCACGTTGTTGATAATACTTTCGCTCTAACGTAAATTACGTAAATATATTAATTCAGAAACACTACCTTGATTCATAGCCTTACAAATAACGTTATTTTCTGTTAGTATCACTGACACTGACATTGTGTCAGTATTTTATTTTTCACATACAGTAAAATTTTTGAAAGATGTCCGATCAAGGTTGTCTACGAATTGTATGAATTCAGATTTTTGCTCCGCCCATCATGACAAATTCAGTAGTGTCGTTTGCTTAGTTTTTATGAGGGTACGTAAGATACTACTGTTATTTTATTATTATAAAAATATATATTACAGAAAAAATATTCAAAATTCAAAAATAAGTCAACTAGTAAGTTTATAAGCAAATGTAAAACCAAATATGTTAAAAATAAGATACTGACACAATGTAAGCGAATATAACGTTATACGTACGGCTATGAATCCAGGTAATGTATCTGAATTAATAAATAAACTTACGTTACAGCGATAGTATTATCAACAACGAGCATCGTTTATAAATGGAATGTCCTAACTTAGTCGAAACAATATGATTTTTTGAAAGACAAGCGTGTAATATCCATCCTTATCACACAGTCTTACAGTCTTTGCAAAGGAAAGAGATAAATGTATGCCTATTTGTTAATTCGTTCGTGATACAGGTGCCCTTGATCGGACATCTTTCAAAAATTTTACTGTACGTATTTGGTTTTACATTTGCTAATAAACTTACCAGTTGACTTATTTTTGAATTTTGAATGCTTTTATTGTAACTTATATTTTTATAATAATAAAATAACAGTAGTATCTTATGTGCTCTCATAAAAACTAAGTAAACGACACTACTGAATTTATCAGAATGGGCGGAGCAAAAATCTGAATTCATACAATTCGTAGATTACCTTGATCGGACATCTTTCAAAATTTTTACTGTAAATATATATTTCATAATGCTATTTTATTTTACTTTATGTTCCAGGGTGAAGTGCAGATTCTTGAATTACAAATGTAAGTAGATCGTTAATATTATATTAAATTATAAGACTTTCATGACCTAATTATAAATAATATATGGTGACTTTATAAAGTCTTGAGAGTAAAATGATGATATTAGGGAATTGAGATCTCATCGCGGCATAACTAAGCGAAGAAGCAATTCATTTCTCCACTAGAAGAGCTTGGGAACAATGGAAAAATGATAGATGCCGCACTTGAGTTGAGTTTTAAACCGTTAACTTGTTCTGCCGTAAGATTTTTACTGACAGCTTCGATTCTGTAATTTATTATGAGCTTTTTCTTTATTGGGCCAAAGTGTAGCTGCGTGCATGTGATAAATTGTTTTAGTTTTGTCTTGCGGAAGGAAAATTAATGGATAGGCGTCCGCTCGCTTGTGAAATGTTGCAACGTTGGCGCGAAGAGTGGCAATGGCTGCCCCGGGCCTGCTTGGATCATGACTTTTAGACGGACAAGCCACTTTACTTTTTAGATCATTCTTAATCTGTCTCGGCTTGTTTTTCCCAACTCAAAATGCTCTATCAAATTAACATAGTATAAATGGAGGCTGGTTTTTGCATAGGCGGATACACTAGCCTTTAAACGATTTTTTTTTAATAGAGGAAAAACTATTTAGGTTATATCCATCAATCATTCTTATTCTTCTGATAAATAACGTCATTGAAAATGGCTTCACTAACTCAACTAATACTTTCAAGTGGTTTCATTAATTTTGTCTTTTTTTCCAAGATTAGGCAATAAAACTAATTTTTTTACGTTGCATATAAAGAATATTCCAATAAAAGCACCAGATTTAAATTTTAAATAAAAACAAGTCTTTTTTGTTTAATATATATAAATTTTAACCCATTAAGGGCCACGCAATAAACTGACAATTTTTTTTTCTTCATGGTTTTTAATAAAAAGAATGCTATGTTTTCGCATCAACGGAATCTGTTAGTATAAAAAAATCTGTTGTGGCCAATACAATACCTCTCGCAACTTCCGTTTTTTGTTACATAAGTTTAGGGTGCGAGCAGTTATGTGACTTTGTTGGCCTTGACAAGCAGATATGGGGGCCATGTTAGAACCACAACCAGTAATTATGTATATAGATGTCAAATGTCAGATTTTTTCGTTTAAAATTTCAAGTTCACGTGGTTAATTTGTCGAGGAAAATAAACCACATGGAATTTAAAAATCTCGAAATTTAGAATGAAATATTTCACATTTATGTATATAATTACAAGCTATCATTCCGACACGGGCTCCCATATCTGCTTGTCAAGGCCAACAAACTCACATTACTGCTCGCGCTCTGTTGTATTTCTTGCATAGCTACACTCTACACCAAAAATTGTACTTATATCTATTGTTTATATTTAGATTTTTAAATTTTAAATTCATTCCATGAAGAAATTTTGTCCTCTTTAAATTTTCAGAAATGTTTCCAATTCATTGTCGGGATTAATGCAATACGAAATAAAATATGTATGTATTACCTAGAAAAAGTCTTCAGTAATGTCTCCGGACTTGAGATTTAATACAACAGATTATTTTATATATCATATTCTTTTATCTCGAAATCAATAAAAAATATAATAAAATATTGACATGTGTCAGAGAGAGAATTTTTTTTTAAGAATCTGTTACTTCCGGTCGTCCAATTGTTACCAAAACCTTTTCAACTCTTCTCATTTATGGTCGAATAAGAGATACGTATTTAAAGAGGTATTAATCTTATAGTTTTTGGGAAATCGTCCTTCCAAAATCCACACATACACACACACACATACATGCACACATACACACACACATACATTTTTACGATGATATTTTTTATCCCTAAGTCAGTGAATATGAAGAAAAAGTTTAAAATTTATAATAATATAAAATGTTAAAAAATGATATTTATCTAACTGTTTCTTTAAGAAAACTGTTAAATACTCCTATACTCTATTTTTAAACTAGGAGGAGTAGATACGAAAGTCTGATTTACACTATAGAAAGTTACCAGAAAAAGTTACTAGATTTTTTTTCGCGCGAAATACAAAAATTCCGTACACATCAATACTGTATACTTCGCATGGAACTTATTTTAAAATAAAACTGACATTATAGGCTCTTATTTTTCACGCCGCATATTTGATTATGTGAATAAAGATAATATGTAATCTAAATAAACACTCTTACTTAATTTATATCTATATTTTTTAATTGAACATAGCGATAAAATGCACAAAACCTATATATAATTTATTATTTAAAAATTTATACCATAGAATACAATACCGAAGGAACAAAATACAAAAAATATTACATTTAATTCGTTTAAAATTGAACATAAATTGAAACTGTGTATTATAATATCAATAAGGGGAAATTTTGTGCACAGACATTAACAATCTTCATCAGAAGAACTCTCCGATGAGCTGGAGTCACCATTGCCAACCGAAATAATGAATGGTTCTATTAAGTCGTCCATTATAATATCGATACAATCAATATTATTAGTTCTTAAAAGAACTGATTTATTTTAAAGTCACAGAAATGCGAAAAACCAAAACAGAAAAAGATAACCTCCAAACGAATGACAGCTAATACATCAAATGTAAAATATTTGTGCAGTGTAAACCTGACGAAGCACTAGCCAATCAGAAGCGTCAGTTTCGGCGCTTAAAATTTAAAGTACTCCTCTTAGTTTAAAAACAGGGTATAGTAAAGTACCACTTCCGATTATCTAATAGCAACCAAAATTTATTCGCCTCTTCACATAGGTAGATCTAAAAATTAAAAAACAAAAAATTGTAAATTTTTGGAATAGATAATCATAAAATAGTAAAATCTTATTTTGTTCACCGTAAATCTTAAAAATTGTTCATTTATTAAAAACTCATATATTTTGGCTAAAGGCAATACCAGTACCAATACAGGACGTAATGTATATTTACTAACTTTATCAAAAATATACTTGGCATATAATTAGTCTAAAAGTTATATATTCTTTAATTAACTTTTTACCTAATTATGACATATTTCAGGAGGAGCAGGGTAATAATTATAATCCTTATTCAACTTCCATAACATTTAGTAACAAAAAACCAGTCTCAGTTAAAATGAACCGTATGTCATTTGGTTTTTGCTGTTGGCTAGATAATTCGACTAGCCATTCTTGCGGCAAAAGTTAAAAGAGTTGGAAAGTGCAAACGCAGCAGCTACAGAGCCATCTGTCCGAGGGCGGAACCATCGACACCTTGGTCGGAACCACCCTTCCAATCTTTTTACATCGTGCGTAGATGAGCCGTGATCAGACAGCGTAGCAGTGGCGGCTCGTGCACTAAAATTTGGTGAGGCAAGGTATCCAGGAAAAAAATGCCTTATAATTGAAAGTTACATTTTTTCAAGGGACGTACAAATGCATATTTTTCCCCTCTCATGTACAAAAATAAATTGCCAGGTCACAGAACATTTTAGGAAATTCTTTGACAAATTGTTTATCTTCATAAGACAAATGGATTTTTGTTAATTAAAAAATTAACAATATCTTCAGAATTTCTTATATTGTCACTCAATTCTTTTAAAATTGAAGTCGAAGCTATTATTTGTTTTTTGTTTTCAACTAAAATTCAAATTACAAAAACACTACGTGGGTAAACTATAAAAGCAACGAAAAAAATAAAAGAATAAATATTTTATTTATTATTTATTATAATAAAAATGCTAGACATATTATTATTATTGTGGAATGCAATTTGCAGCTAATATTATTTAATCTTGCTTGCAAAAATATGCAGTAATGTCGTGAACCTACTTACAAAATTTATCAGTACGTGGCGTTGATTGTATCATGTATGGTAACGACTTCTATAGGGCTGCGTGGAAGGTAAAAGGACTATCTTTTATCCTTTACGCACTCATTGCATTTAGCATTTGAAGCAGTGCCTCAAACAGCTCTTTGTCTAGCGCACGTATTTCTTACCGGAATGAATGCTTTATCAAACACATTAGGCAGTTATACTATTCATTTCGAGAAGCACTTTATAGGGTGTAAATTAGGTGAACTGCATTAAATATTAGTTATGGTCGTGGTTTGAATTATTCTTTTGATATTTATAAAGACAAGCATTAACGGAATAAGTTAAAATTTAATTTACATACTACTTTACTTGCAGCTTTATTTCTTTTCTGGTGAGGCACTGCCTCACCTGCCTACCCTGACAAGCCGCCACTGCTGTCGATGTTCGGTTGTAAATTTTCTTCCCAGTTTTTTGATCGCTTTATCAAGCGATCCCAATGTGTTTCACTCGTCATATGGCGAAACGTGACGCATCATTTATTCATGAGATAAGTTTTTACTGAACCACGAAAAATTTACTGGTCTTGAATGCCCGTCAGACACATGGATGAAGTCGTCGGATTTTTTATTTCAGATTTTTTCGGGTTTTATTACCGGAATAAAAAGCTGATGACACGACTTTCTTTAAAGCGTATTTAACAAAAATTTCGCTCTGATATCGTTGCTTTACGGCGGTTTGTTATGTTTTATATATGTTTTATTCATAAAAACATTGTTAAAATTCCGGTCATGAAATTCGGAATGAATTTAAAAGAAAAAAGAACATTAACACGTTACATACATATTTTTCTATTTAGTACCTACTCAATATCTTACACAAATTTTCTTTATAAAGTATTTTTATAAATTTATAATCAATAACAAATGCTTAACCTTTACCTAAGCTTAATTATTTATCCACAATCATTCTACCGTGATATGATAAAGGGTAGTATTGCGTTTGCACAAAGTTTGGAAATAAGAAGATAGTGTTTGCTTAGAGCCGCTATGTGTTATAAACTATTTATAGGAAATAAAAATTTAAACGTGTAAGTAATTGGCTCTAAATTTGTGACCAACACAACCCGTCAATTCTATGTATTTTGTATAAATTCCATACAGACAGTTTCTTGTTGCAGCATAGGTTGCAGGATTTATGAAAATTAATTCCTTTATAACGTCTCATACACATACACACACACACATAAATCCACACACACATACATACACACAGACATCATCGTAAAAATATTAAAATCGGATTGTAGGGACCTTAAAACATGCTTAATCATTAAATTCTAGATATGCGATTTTTAGCATGAATCCAATACCTTCGAGAGGTAAAAATAAATGAGCTGAATCGAAAACGAATAACGCACAAAATTTAAAAATGTTATTAGGTACATTTATATAAATCTGCAATGGTTAAAAAAACACGAGACCAAATTTGCATAAAAATTAGCTGAATGGCAATATATTTTTTTAAAATCCTATATTAACAAAATGATGAATACAAACAATGCAAGGAAGAGAAAAATATCATTTATAACTCAGCATTTCGAAAATATTTTCATGAAAGAGAACGATAAAGAGATCAATGTCACTTTTGATTCATTAAATATTAACGATGATATATTAATGACGTAGCAATCATTAATTTTCCTTTAAGAGATTATACTTAAAAATAACGTTGAGATAAACAGTAAAATTTAATGATTCGAATGCGGTGAAACCTAGTTACAGAAGAGAACCCTTAAAATGTTGCCAGTTTACATTTCATTCTTTTGTATCTTGAATAGATTAGTCACATTTTGTTCCCGAAGACATTTACTGCTTACGCTTTTATTTCCAAGCGCTCGAGTTGTTTAGCAGAAGAACCGGAAAATGGGAATTAAGCATTTTATAAGTAGCTGCGTAAAAACGGACGCGTCTTCCACCAAGCAAGATTTGGAAATATAATTTTAACTATTTAGCTGTACTTATAAACCACCGGGAAAAGCATTTTCCTTATCCTACGAAATATTATGTAGAAAAAGACCGGAAATTCATTTCATTGAGATTGAAAGCATTATACAAAAATTCGGGCGACAAACAAAAATAAAAATCTGTTGTGGCCAGCACAATACCTCTCGCCACTTCCTTTTTTTTGTTACATAAGTATAGGGCACGAACAGTCATGTTACATTGTTGGCCTTAACAAGCAGATGTGGGGGCCCATTTCAGAATGATAATTAGTAATTATGTACATAGATGTCAAATGTCAGAATTTTTCATTAAAAATTTCAAGATTTTCTAAATTCACGTAGGTAATTTGTCACCAGGAGTGTGGAATTTACTTGTCGAGGAAAATAAACCACATGGAATTTGAAAATCTGGCATGGGCCCCATATCTGCTTGTCAAGTCACATGACTGCTCGCGCGCTAATGTATTTAACATTTCTTGTATACCTACACTCTACACCAAACATCTATTCCATATATTTAGATTATTTTAAATTTAAATTCATTCTATGAAGAAATTTTGTCCTACTCTTCCAATATTTCGAGATATTTCCAATTCATTGTCAGAAGTAACAGTATTTCTGAAGGGTATGTGTAATATACCTATAATGTTAAATATTTAACTATTAATACATTAAGAAATAATATAATGTATATGTACTTGCCAGAAAAAGTCTTCAGTAATGTCTCCGGATTTCTGACACTGACATTTATCTGTCAGTTACAAACAATTTAAATTCTTAACTATTTTCCATGGCATTCTTTCGGCTGTAAAATTTATTACAACAGATTATTTTATATATTATATTTCTTTTATCTCTAAATCTATAGAATATATAAATGTATCAGACAGAGAATTTAATTTTCTTTAGTATTACCAAGAAAAAATGTCAAAAAATAATATTTAGAAGATTTTTTTTCAAGAATCTTCTACTTCTGGTTGTCCAATTGTTACCAAAACCTTTTCAGATCTTCCCATGAATGTCCGATTGGGAAATACGTAGTTAAACAAATATAAAGTCTTATGGTTTTTGAGTAATCGTCCTTCCAACATCCCACACACACACATACACACACACATACACACACACATCCACACACACACACACACAGACATCATCGTAAAAATGTTAAAATCGGATTGTATGGTCCTTAAAACCTGCTTATTCAATAAAATCTGGATATGTGATTTTTGGCATGAATCCATTACCTCTCTTAGCGAGAGGTAAAAATCTAAATATAAAGAATATATGTAAGTAGAATTTTTGGTGTAGAGTGTTGGTATACATGAAATGTTAAATACAATAGGGCGCGACACTCCTAGTGACAAATTAACTACATAAATTTAGAAAATCTTGAAATTTTTAATGAAATATTTTGTCATTTGACATCTGTGTACATAATTACTAAACAATGACACACACAGATACATGCAGACATTATCGTAAAGTAGTAAAATTGTATTCTAGATGTCCCAAAACATGCTCATTCATTAAAAACTCACCATCGGTTTTTTTTGACCAAAGACAATACCTTCCTTACCTAGGTGACGAAAGATAAAATAAAATTACATAAATATTTTCTACATATACGAATATTATTTAAAAGGTAATGATACATTTTTAAATAATTAGGCAAATATGTAAATTTAAGAATATTGCTGTTTCTTTTATCTGATATAAAATTACAAAAGTTTTAAATCTTTCTACAAACAAATACACATGGCTAAATCCTTTAGTAAAGTTTCAAGTTTTCATCATTGTTTTGGGCTTTGAGTTATTCAGGAAGAATATCACTTCAGCCTTCCTGTTCCATAAACTTTTTACATCCCGCTTCAAATTTAAATTTATTACATATTCTTTTTGTGTAGGTACTACTCGGGTACAAAACATTTACTTATCCGTGGTTTTTACGAGTAGATACGTCTGTAGGTATTTTAAAGAGTCGTATAAACCTGTAGCATAAGAGCCATTTATAAGCCGTCGTTCTGAGCAGAGTACGGCTTAATTGTAGCACTCGCGCTGCATCCAACCAAACCATTAGCTGATACCGTCTCGTGTGTGTATTGTATCCGTGTGGTTTTATTGCGATCGTATATCTCAACGGCACCTCTCCCTCCTGTGCCCGACACCGCGAGCGAAGGTGGGAATCCCCTCAACGCCGCCATTGCCCGCTAAAGGCATAGCCTACTTGTTCTTGCGCCACCTCAGAATCGGGTGCGGGTTCTTGGATGTGAAACAGAATTTCTGAGTAATGCTTTGAAGTTTCATGCAGGATTTGCTGTATTGTCTTTGAGTGATTTTGTCTTGGTTTAGTTAATTAAGTCTGTTAATAATATAAAGTGTGTAATTAATGTTGTTGTTTGTCTTAAATTATCTCAAAGAAGTAAATTTATTGAGGTATATTAGATTTCGATGATTCAGTGGTTACATTTCATAATATGCTTGGATCTTTACGAAATTAATTTAAAGTCATAAAGTGATAGAACTCAGCTTTGAGTGAAATGGATGGTGTACGTATTGGTGAAAGTATAGTGCCTGCGTTAGCGTATGCTGATGATGTAGTTGTTTTATGAGAAAATGAAGAGCAACTCAGAAGAATGATAGAGAGAATACATGTAGTTGGAAGAAGTATGAATCTGGTGCTGAATGTTGATAAATCCAAAGTGTTAGTATTTGAAAGGAGTAAATAGGTGACTGAGTGCAATGTGTTGGTGGATGGAGTGAAACTGGAGCAGGTAAATGAGTTTGTATATTTCGGTAGCATGATGTCGAGGGATGGTCGAATTGCGCGAAACGTTAACGTATCAAGGGATGCTCGGTTAAGTGTATATATGGGAGTGGTAGTGCCTGCTTTGATGTACGGAAACGAATGCTGGGCATGGACGCGAAAGCATAAAAAGAGAGTGACTGCCGTGGAAATGAGGTATTTTCATGGTGTATGTGGGTATGTAAGACGGGATCGCGTGAGGAATAATTTAGTATATGGTTGGGAACAATGTTGTTAAGAGAGTTGGTGTGAGTCAATTGAGATGGTTTGGGCATGTGGATAGAATGGCGAATGAACGGCTTGTTAAGCGTATATATCTAGGTGAAGTTGAGGGTTTTCGATTGCGTGGCCGACCAGTGTGTAAGTGAACGGATGTGGTTGGTAGGGTGCTTAAAGAAAGAAAGTTTCCAAGTAAGAAGAAAAGAAGAGCATGTATGAATGCGATTATGAGTGTGGCCGAAGCGAAAGAAGTTTGCACTTTTTTATACTTTTTCTGAGTTAGATAAATTCATTTTATAATAAATTAATAAGATACTACAATGAAACTTGCTAATAATAAAGGTTAGAACAATTATTACTGATTATTTACAGGTTGACATTTACCGTGTTACAATTGTTTTAGTTCATTGTTTTATTTCAAGTCATAATCATGGCTCACTATTCTCTTTTCGACTAGGTGCCCGCTATTTTACTTTTTAATAATGTAACATATGGATTATTTTATATGATTGTAAAGCAAATTTGATGTACTTTTCAAATTTGTACAAAAATATCAAAGTTGATATTAATTAATAATGACCCGAGAGTGGTATCATGAATGTACATCCGTTATCAAGTAGCTTACATGTTGCTGTATAAATCATGTTATATGAAAGAAATTACTAACTTAATAAATAAGCGAGATATTTGCTCGGTCCATTAAAATATAACACCCTGTATACTCTAATTTACAAAATCAAATAATGCTAACACGGATTCAAAACAATAAATTACAAACCTTTTGCGGTTCCTGTATTTTACAATAAAATGGACTAATAACTAATTTTATATAAATTGCCTACGTAAATTATGAATTGTACCCTATATTTGAAAAGTTTGTTTTAAATTAAATTACCACCAACAAATCCTGAAAATAAGAGAAACTTTGTTTCGTTGAACAACCTTTAAAAGAGTTAGAATATTTGCGGTTGAAATGAAACCAATTTACAATGACGGTCAATATCAATAAGTAAAGTTTTGAAAGCTGGTCGTGGGAAGCAATAAGGAAAGTTTCCCTGCGAGTGGAGCTTGAGTGTAAGCCCACCGAGGTAAGAATCCGTCAGAGCTTCAGCCCGATTAATCCTGCCAGTTCACTTGTTGAGTTATATTGGGCATTACAGTAGATCGATCAACCAACCTCCCTGCATGTAGTCCCGGTGCCGGTTAATTTGCTATCCGTTCCGTTGGTCACGTCGAGACGTTGACCGTCCGCGCGAGGAATATGACGACGACCAGGGACGTATTAAACACAGAGTAGCAGTTAGATACAGAGAGAGAATAAGGAAGTAGAGGTTACCGAATGAGGAGCTTACAATTCAGCCTACATGCGGTAACCAAAAGTGATTCGGCTAGATCTTTCTAAAGATGTAACTTATTTTAATATGATAACACAATCTTTCAGTCTCATAAATTATTCTAATTTCTCATCTTTATTATATAATCAGTACAATGCCTTGGCATATATCTGTAATAGAGATAGTAAATGAAGAAGAAAAGTTTTTTCATGCTATAACAGTTTTTAGCTTTCGTCACCTTTAGGTAAGGAAGGTATTGTCTTTGGTCAGTTTTTACTGAATAAGCACGTTTTAGGGTCCATATAATACGATTTTACCATTTTTACGATGATATCTGTATGTATGTGTGTCTGTGTGTGTGTGACAAAAGTTCCGGATTCCATAACTTCAATACCACGATTCCAAAAATTATTTTTTCGTATTCCTCAAGTTTACATCCAGAAGAACAACTGATTAGATTCTGGTTATAATTGGTGAACCGGAAGTAGCCTCATTTGAAGATTTAACAGTTAAATTTGATTTATTGACATTTAACGTTATTATAACTTAATATATTATTCTCTATACGATTTCATTGTATTTTATACTTCATATTCAATAGATATAGTGTTAAAGAATTTTAAAGTAATTAACTTTTATAAATCAGTCAGCTATGCTACACATGGAAACTACTAATATATTCATATAATTCAAATTGACAGATGTCAGTATCAATAAAAAGTAAATTAATGTGAATGTTGAAGTAGATGTTGGGGAAGATACGGAAAGATAGGTAAGGAAATAACTCCAGTGTTACAAGTTTCCAGAAAGATACAAGAGAGATGATTACATTGGTTTGAAAATGTCATGAGGAGAAATGAAGAATATATTGGATGAAAGTTGAAGAAGCAGAGAAAGACCAAAGATAAGATGGAAGGACCGTATTGCGTAAGACTTGAGAGAAAAGGAACTGAATGAGAACGACACATAAAACAGAAATGAGTGGAAGAAGAAAATAAAAATAGCGACCCCTAACGAATGGGGAAAGCTAAAGAAGAAGAAGAAGTTAGTGTCAAATGCAATTTGCATAGTTTGTTTATGAAATAATTTTACTGGAAATTTAGAATCTTGTGCAAGAAAATTTATGTATGGAATTTATACATAATACACCGGATTGACGGAAGGTATTGTGCTGGCCACAACAGATTTTTTTATATTTCGCCATAAGTATAAGAATAATGCTAAATGCCATTTATTTCAAGCTCATTATAAAATGACCAATTTAATAGTAAATTTGAATGGAAAATTTAGAAAATTAAATAATTCTCTCTATATAATTTACTTTAAAAGATTTTTTTTATTTTAAATCTCCCTTACTTTAAAATTGTGTATACCACATTCAAATATGTGCAGAAAACAAATGTAAAAAGTAGAAAAATTTTCGTCCGGTACTGGCCGGCTGGCGTTGAATTGGATTGAAGGAATCGCTGATGTGACAAATATCCGTAAATGAAGATGAGTTCAATCACTGATGCGAGATGTTGGGGATTTATACGTGAGTCTGGAAATTGCTTTGTGTCAATCTTCCTCCTTGCATCGAGCCACGAATACCACCCCGATACGTGTCTGTCAGTGTCGATTCTCTTGTTTTGAAATACCAATCGCAATGCGGTCGGAATGAAATACATATTGTACTCGTATATATTTTCACATCAGAAATGAGAATAGCTTTTTATAATTTCTCGTCTTTCTTTCATTCCATGAAAAGTATAAAATGCTAATTTTAAAATTGCAGGTATATCAAACAAATTAACAGACCGTAAATATTTGTTGTTTGTAAAGCTGTAAATACAGTTTTCAAGTTTGATATTTAAGGCGTGATATTTTAGGTTCTAAAAATAAGAAAAGTTAAATACGGAGACGACTTATTCAGTCAGAAAGGTCAGTTTATAAAAAAAGAAAATATATAAGCAATATCAAATTTACTAATATTAGATTATTTTTTTGTCTCTATAAAATTAATTTCTGGATATTAATTTTAGGTATTATATTGCATTAAAGTATAAAATGATCCCTTGACCTTCAATAACACAATATTCGTATTTATATCAGGGCATCGAACCCGCCAAAAACTGGGTCCGGTTCAGGTTCAGGTTAATTTTTTTTTTTGAGAGATGGGTTCGGTTGGAGTTCTGGTTCAAACATTTATAAAATTTGCGGTTCTGTTCCGGATTTAGGTAATAGGTTCGCCTTCAGTTCGACTTAATGAAAATTGAATTAATGTTTTTTGCATTACAATCTTTATATAGAAATAATTTAAAATGCGGACAGGAATTTTTGCAAGACAAGAAACGAACACAATTTTCACGAAAGGTGAACACAGGCAGCAAAGCAGACGCCGAATGCATCAATTATCGGCTGTTTCGAACTGAAAATGAACCTGAACCGGAGTTGAACTGTAAACTCTTAATATCCGGTTCGGTTTCGACTCGGGTTCAATTGAAAAATATATCTGAGGTTCGGTTCTGGGTTTGAGTTTGCTAAAATGTTACGGTTTGGTTTCGGTTTTGGTTCGGTTCAGGTTCGGGTTTGATACCCTGGTAATTATACAAACATTTTCATTTTTCAATTGTTTTCCATGGCAGGAACAAAAATTTTCAAAAAATACTATTTAGATGATTTTTTTTAAGAATCTGCTACTTCCGAAAGTCCAATTGCTCTTTCAA
Organism: Harpalus rufipes; assembly: GCA_951394225.1. Classification (NCBI taxonomy): domain Eukaryota; kingdom Metazoa; phylum Arthropoda; class Insecta; order Coleoptera; family Carabidae; genus Harpalus; species Harpalus rufipes. The sequence goes on from OX596275.1 coordinate 65,820,185, forward strand.
CTCTTCCCATTAATGTCCGATTGGGAAATACGTAGTTAAACATATATTAAGATTTATACACACGCATACATACACACATACATCCACACATACATACATACATGAATCCAATACCTCTCTTAGCGAGAGATTAAAATGTGTTTTTGATATTGTCAGTTAATCTCGAAAATTTGTTCACAATTAATTGCTGTTTTTCTTGGAAGTTATTTCTTCAGTGTATGATATATTTTCACTGCTGCTCCTATTATTTTCAATAAAAATCATCCGGTAGCAATGAAAAGAACTTTTTTCTAATCGAACGGCAGAAGGTAGCTACGGTATAGTAATGCTGGCAGATTTCAGCTAATCAGATTACGAGTCGTCTAGACTTTACAACGTAACATCGAAACCGTTCCATGCAATTGTAGATTTAGATTGACATTCTGTACCTCATCTACCACTAATCAGAATGTACATCTGCCATCTGCTTTCAGGATTTCCGACAGTCTTTGAAAAAGCTATAAAATAAAATGTAGTTTCAATTTTTAAAGTAGATTTTAGCATTTACTCATATGGTTTATTCTCCTCGCCTATCGCCTCGTAGAATAAATTCCATAAAAAATACTTTAGTGCCTTGATATACAAATAACTATTATTTACCACAATGGAAAGGGTGCGAGAGGTATTGTGATGGCCACAACAGATTTTTAGCTCAAGTATAACGTAAAACAAGCTTTAGTGACAACAAATAGCTTTCAAAGAGGATTTGAAACTGTGACTGAATCTGGAAAATTCATACGTTTTGACCTGACATATATCATAAAGGAGACGATAAATTCAGTGAATATAATTCCCTCCCTAGTTAATCTAAAACATGTATATACCAACTTGCGCTTAATATTCTGTACAAACCTTGAAATAATAATTATGAAAAGTTTCATCATGCATTCATGTAGGTATGTGAGAAAGTTTAATAAATCGTGTAAAGTTTGAATGTTAAATTGATAACTTTTCGAGGTGTTGAAGCAACATTGTGAAAGCTTATAAAAGTGAGGCAACGTGCTGGGCTTGGTAAATTATAAAGGTGTCAAATAAAGTTGGTGTCATCTTTGATAACATCCCCGTCACCAGCGGTGTTGCCGTGTTGGCATCAGCAGAAGTTTGCACGCGTGTGGGAGGTCGCGATTGCAACAGCGCCCGACGGTATAAATTATCACAGTTTAAAGTCACATTGTTATTCATGAGTTCCGCCCCGTATTGGATTATAATTAAAAGGACGTCTTCTATGAATATTGAATAGCCAGCGAAGCCTAGTTCAACACTTTCCAATGTCGCTGGCCGTCACTCGCTGTTTGCTATTCATGCGTCGTTTTTACAAAGAACGGAATTACGGAATTGTCTTCGATAATTAGGGGGTCCAGAACACGATGGGAATCTACTACGAACTTTCAAAATAAAGTAATGGAACTGATTTGTTGTTGGTATATTTATATTTGCCATTGATGCTTGAGTTTACTTTAGATGTTTATATGTACTTCTTGATAAAATTTGAATGAATATCAGAATCCATTTTACGATCTGTCATTTAACTTTACTTTCTATAATTTAATTTTGATTTATTTTTAAATATCCCATTGACTTGAAACTACACACATACCATAGTTCCGACAGTAATACAATATCTTTGTATACCACTAGAAAGACAATAAAAATATGTAACTTTTTTATTTGAAACATTTTTTCGTTTACTAATAGTTTAGAAGTAATTTCAAAAAGAAAAAAAATCTGTTGTGGTCAATACAATACTTCTCGCCACTTCCGTTTTTGGTTACATAAGTATATGGGCGAGCAGTCATGTGACATAGTTGGCCTTGACAAGCAGATTTGGGGGCCCGTGTCAGAATGGCATCTAGTAATTAAGTACATAGATGTCAAATGTTAGAATTATTCATTTAAAATTTCAAGATTTTCTAAATTCACGTAGTTATTCGTCACCAGAAGTGTGTGTAATTTATTTGTCGAGGAAAATAAACCACATGGAATTGGAAAATCACTAAATTTAGAATGAAAAATTATGATATTTGACATCTATGTACATAATGACTACCAATCATCTTGACATAGGCCCTCATATCTGCTTGTCAAGGCCAACAAAGTCACATGACTGCTCGCGCCCTATTGTATTTAATATTGCTCGTATACCTACACTCTACACCAAAAATTCTATTTATTTCTATTCCTTATATATATATATATATATATATATATATATATATATATATATATATATATATATATATATATATATAAATTTTAAATTCATTCTATAAAGAAATTTTGTCCTACTCTTCAAATTTTTCGGGACTGGCAGTATTTCTAAAGACCTATAATTGTAAATATTTAACTATTAATACAATAAGAAATAATATAATGTATGTACTTCCCAGAGTAATGTTTCTGGATTTTTGAGACATTTATCTGTCAGTTACAAATATTTTAATTTTTCAATTGGTTTCCATGACATTATTTGGGCTGTGAGATTTATTACAACAGATTATTATATACCTTATATTTCTTTTTCTCTAAATCTAAATTCGCTAAGGATATAATAAAATATTTATATGTATCAGATAGAGAATGCATTCTTCTTTAATACTAGCAAGAACAAAAATTTTCAAGAAATAATATTTAGGAGATTTGCTAGAAGAATCTGCTACTTCCGGTTATCTAATTATTACCAAAACCCTTTCAGTTCTTCCCAGTCATGTTCGATTGAGAAATACGTAGTTAAACAGATATTAAGTATTATAGTTTTTGAGAAATCGTCCTTCCAACATCCCCACACAGACACACATACATACATCTACACACACACACACACACACACACACACACACACACACAAACACACTCACACACACACATCATAGTAAAATATTAAAATCGGATTGTAAGTAACTTAAAACGTGCTTAATCATTAAAATCTGGATATGCGATTTTTAGCATGAATCCAATACCTTTCTTAGCGAGAGGTAAAAATTTGATGGGGCCACCACATTACCTTCCGTCAGTTCTATGTATTTGGTATAAATTCCATAAAGAAAGTTTCTTGCAAAAGATTCTATATTTCCAGTATTTCTGTCTATTTTGTACAAATTCCATACTGACAACTTCTTGTAAAAGATTCTATATTTAACACAGGTATATGTCAATCAGAATTATCTTAATATAGTGGCTATTTCCATAGTTATAGCATAGCTGGCTGATTTATGAAATGTAATTTCTTTATAAATTTTTAACTATACCCATTCTTCGTAGCACAGTTTGTATTATGAGTGAATGCACAAAACAAACATTTTCTCCAACTTGCAATTGCAATGAAATCTTGTAGAACAGAAAATTGTCTCATATATATGGGTCGTTTAACAGGTTGTATGGTTTCCCACATAGGAGGAAAAATCAGTCTCATTACTTTGTTATTAGACCTCGTACTGCCGCAGGTCGGAGAAAAAGATTGCTCTGTAATATATATTTTCAAATAATGCTCGCGGACACGTCTTGTACAACTATGCTTGCTACAAATCCCGGCTGGAATAAATTGGCTCTAAATGTCAAAAACATTTTTCCCTGCCACATTTTATAAACCGAATACTCTTTCTTCGCCGGCCTGGCGTATTTCACAGTCGCCGGAACCACGACGTATGCTGTTGTTTTCAGTAGCGGTTAGTCCGGGTAGGAATCTTATCAAAAGGGCTTATTCACAGTTGAAATTAGTTTTAAGTTCAGGGTATCTAAAATCCGTTTTTATAAATGGTGTTGGTAAACACATTTTTACCTCCCGCTACCCTTGGTATCTCATATCGAGATTTTGGTAAATGACCACGTTTTAAGGTCCCTACAATCCAATTTTAACATTTTCACGATGATGTTTGTGTGTATGTGTGTGTGTGTGTGGATCCTCTTTACGCTCTAACTCAAATGAAAAGATACCATTAGATTTTGGAGTAAATCAGATAGTTTTTCTTGGAAAAATACCTTTAAATGTTATTTTTCGAGATTTATGTTATATATGGGGTTTCGTGGCCGTGTGCCTGAGTGTCTGGTCGCGAATCTGGGAACCAGGGTTCGATCCCGATCGATGCCAAAAAAATTACATCGCATTTTAATGGCACAAAATTAACCCCTCTGGCGCACTCTCCACGCCAGCAATGAGTGCCCGTGAGGTGACGCCTGGTAAGCGCCCACACGGTACAAATATTCCATCATTACTGATATCTGTGTACGAAGCAGATTGGCACACCCAGCAATGGGTAATATGCCGTGATGAAATATTTATTTATTTATTTATTTATTTTAAAGATTATTAAATTTTCTACAGGATTGCATTAATACTTTTTCTATATATTTTATGGATAAATTTATAAAACTATCTATAATTTTTATCCCGGAGCCTAGGTTTTAAACACACAACTCATACACATGGTTACACAATTCAGATCTCAAATGTTTGTAACTGACAGATATATGTCACTGTCAACGAACTAATCATTTCAAATAATAATAGTAACATTTTATAAAGAAAATAGTAAATGGAACAATAATTATATGGAAAGTAACTTAATACAGTTTCCAGCATAAGTAAATATATAAAAATATAGGTAAAATAATAAAAACATATACCATCCCGGCATATTACCCATTGCTGGGTCTGCCAATCTGCTTTGTACACAGATTTCAGTAACGATGATGACATATTTGTACCGTGCGGGCGTTTACCAGGTGTCACCTCACGAGCATTTAGTGCTGGTGTGGAGAGTGCACCACGGAGGTCATTTTTATTTAACTTAATTTGATTAAAGGTGTAATGTCTCTGTTTTTTCGAATTTTTATTTATAATAGGTAAAATAATTATTTGAAATTTTGGCGCGAAATTTGTGACGTCAGCCTCACATATGAAACGAGAACCGAAATAAGGTATCGTTCAAATTTGTCAAAAACTTCAGCTGAGATGACACTTATTGTTAACACTGAAGATTGTGACGTTAGACTCGTCTTTATCTGAACCGCACTGACGTTAGCATAGTTGGTTTAGGCGAAAAATTTCATTGCGTTATTAGGTGAATAGAATTATAATTCATAATCACTATTTATACAATTTATATAAGTCATAGGTAGTACATATATTCATTATGAACCTAATATTAATTCTAGATCTAATATGCGATTTATGTATTAATTAATTCTTTTTTAAGAAATGCTGCCCCCAAAATATTAAGATACAGCTGCCACTGGTCCCTTCTGTTGCTGCTATGTTCTTGAACGCTTTGCTACCCTACGAACAAGAAAGGAATATTGCCAGCGATATGGAGTACGAATTGTTGTATTGAGATTATCGATATGTACTTTTTCTTACGATAATTTATCCTAGACTGAAAATAAGTCTAAGTTGGTTCTGACAGAACTATAAACGGAATTGTAATGGCCAAACTGTGTACTCTTAAAATTTATTGATAGATTAATGTTATGACTGTTAGTAGCAGTTTGCTATTAGCTCGAAAATGATATATTCAATTGCATATCATTCAATTTTATGACTACAAGTAACTGCGGCAGAATATAGCTATATCCCAGGAGAATTTATTATATTAATCTAATTTTATTGAGCATCGCAGACAGTAATACTTACGAATGTAATATTAAAATTTATCATGATGTACTTATATACTTATACTTCATACATATTATGCTCGGTTTTTAATCATCGAAATTTTATGTTTCATTTATTAACAGTTACATACTACTCATATAATTTCTTTTACTTTTACGGATGAGATAGTAGGTGGTAATAAAAAATTATAACTTTATAATTCATAAAAGTATACAGAGTGATTGAAAAAGTCTTAACTTTTTATCTTCCGTCACCTTTAAATAAGAAAGGTATTGTCTTTGGTCAAAAAAAACAATGATTAGAGAATAAGCACGTTTTAGGGTCCATAATAATACGATTTTACCACTTGTACAATGATGTCTGTACGTATGTGTGTGTGTGTGTGTGTGTGTGTGTGTGTGTGTGTGTGTGTCCGTGTGTCTGTGTGTGTGTGTGACGAAAGTTTCGGATCGCATAATTTCAGTACCACGATTCCAAAAATTATATTTTTTTCGTATTCCTCAAGTTTACACCCAGAAGAACAACTGATTAGATTTTGGGTATAATTGGTGAACCGGAAGTAGCCTCATTTGAAGATTTAACAGTTAAATTTGATTTATTGACATTTAACGTTATCATAACTTACAGAATGTATTCTTCTCTATACAATTTTATTACATTTTATACTTCATATTCAATAGATATAGAGTTAAAAAAATTTAAAGAAATTAAATTTTATAATTCAGCCAGCTACGCTAAACATGGAAACTACTAATATATTCATATAATTCAAATTGACAGATGTCAATATCAATAAATAGTAAATTAATGTGGCAGAGATGAGGATGTTGAAGTAGATGTTAGGGAAGACACGGAAATATAGGTAAGAAAATAACTCTAGTGTTACAAGTTTCTAGAAAGATACAAGCGAGATGATTACATTGGTTTAAAAATGTCATGAGGAGAAATGAAGAATATACTAGATGAAGAGAGAATAGTTTAGTAATAGAAGGTTGAAGAAACAGAGGAAGCCCAAAGATAAGATGGAAGAACTGTATTGCGGAAGACTTGAGAGAAAAGGAACTGAAAGAGAACGACACTTAAAATAGGAAGAAGAAAATAAAACATAGCGACCCCTAACGAATGGGAAAAGCTAAAGAAGAAGAAGATATTAGTGTCAAGTATAATTTGTATAGTTTGCTTATGAAATAATTTTACTGGAAATTTAGAATCTTTTGTAAGAAAATTTATGTATGGAATTTATACATAATACATAGGATTGGCGGAAGGTATTGTGCTGGCCACAACAGATTTTTTTAGAGTGTAGTCAAAGAAATCCTAATACTCATTTACAGAAACCACATTCTACAAATCCTTGTAATTAGAATGCAAAAAATGTGAACAAATAGGCGGAACACAGTGAGTTAAGTTAAAGCAACTCATTATGAACGTGTTATGATTCCTTCTTGCGGTAGAGTTAGCGTGTTTTCCACCACGGTTTGAGTTGTTCTCGTGCGTATATCAGGGATTAGAATGTCTTAATAAAAAGTTTAGGGCGCGGACGTGCGCGTACTCTTTCTCCCTCCGCGCGTTATTAACGCAGGTCTCGCGCGCGGCCGCCACCCCCGGAATAATAATGCGCGCCCGTCTGAGTCCTCTCGTCCTCTGCTCTGTTCTTAGTTCGTTGCCCGCTTAAAATTCCCTTTTTAACGATCCATTTAACGTGACCAACACCTACACACGGGGAACTCTCCGTTTCTTTCATTCAAGCTCGTATTTTAAACTCTAAAGCAGCAAAAATAAAAAAAAAATGTGTCCTATAGTAGTTGAGTAGAGATACTCTTGTTACTTGTTTTCCATCAAAAGATATTTGCTCTGTAAAAGCATAGATCTTCTGATCTGATATATTATTTCTAACTTACCATATTGACATTTAGGTTTTTGTACAATACCTCCCGCCACTTCCGTTTTTGGTTACATAAGTATAGGGCGCGAGCAGTCATGGGACATTGTTGGCCTTAACAAGCAGATATGCGGGCCCGTGTCAAAATGACAATTAATAATTATGTACATAGATGTCAAATCTTAGAATTTTTCATTAAAAATTTCAAGATTTTTTAAATTCGTGTAGTTAATTTATCACCAGGAGTGTGGAATTTACTTGTCGAGGAAAATAAACCTCATGGAATTGGAAAATCACTAAATTTAGAATGAAAAATTATGATATTTGACATCTATATACATTACTAGCTGTCATTCTGCCACGGGTCCTTATATCTGCTTGTCAAGGCCAATAAAGTTACATGACTCTACACCAAAAATTATTTATATTTAGATTTTTACCTAAGGTAAAAGGTAAGGAAGGTATTGTCTTTGGTCAAAAAATTCAATGATGAGTTTTTATTGAATAAGCATGTTTTATGGTCCCTATAATACGATTTTACCATTTTTACGATGATGTCTGTATGTATGTATGTATGTGTGTGTGTGTGTGTGTGTGTGTGTGTGTGTGTGTGTGTGTGTGTGTGTGTGTGTGTGTCACAAAAGTTTCGAATCGTATAACTTCAATACCACGATTCCAAAAATTATATTTTTTTCGTATTCATCTAGTTTACATCCAGAAGAACAACTGGTTAGATTTTGGTTATAATTGGTGAACCGGAAGTAGCCTCATTTAAAGATTTAACAGTTAAATTTGATTTATTGACATTTAACGTTAATATAACTTAAAGAATATATTATACTCTATACGATTTGATTGCATTTTATATTTCATATTCAATAGATATAAAGTTAAAGAATTTTAAAGAAATTAAATTTTATAAATCATCCAGCTATGCTAAACATGGAAACTACTAATATATTCATATAATTCAAATTGACAGATGTCAGTATAAATAAAAGTAAATTTATGTGGCAGAGATGAGGATGTTGAAATAGATGTTGGGGAAGACACGGAAAGATAGGTAAGGAAATAACTCTAGTGTTACAAGTTTCTAGAAAGATACAAGCGAGATAATTACATTGGTTTAAAAATGTCATAAGGAGAAATGAATAATATATTGGATGAAGAATGAGTAGCTTAGTAATGGAAGGACTGTATTGCGGAAGACTTGAGTGAAAAGGAACCGAATGAGAACGACACGCAAAAATAGGGACCCCTAACGAATGGGAAAAGCTAAAGAAGAATAAGATATCAGTGTCAAGTGCAATTTGCATAGTTTGTTTATGAAATAATTTTACTGGAAATTTAGAATCTTTTATAAGAAAATTTATGTATGGAATTTATACATAAAATACAGGATTGACGAAAGGTATTTTGGTGGCCACATCAGATATTTTAAATTTTAAATTCAATCTATGCAGAAATTTTGTCCTACTCTTCTAATTTTTCGAAATGTTTCCAATTCATTATCGGAATTGACAGTATTTTTCAATGAATATAATCAAAGACGTTGAATTCTGTGCGAAGGTAAATTGCTAGGAATCGAGAATGGGATAAAATAAAGGTAATCTATTTTAGAGCATTTGCAGTAGAACATGATAAATATGGTGGAAGTAGAATTTGAGACGCTACGTCTTCATTCTGCTGGCATATGTTGAATTTCACATTTCTCCATACGGAAATAGGTTCGTAGCACAATATTTTACGTCGCAAGATTCCCAGTCACCTGAGTTTTTGCAGGGGAGAATATATTCGAGCTGTTTGTCAGAGGAGTTTTATATGTTTTATTCGAGTCCAGCTCTGGGCACAGGTCTCAGTTTCTGTGCAAATATGTCACACAGGTACATCTGTGTTCTTCCTTCGCAGAGTTGCGTGTTCAGAAAAATTATTTACCTTCCCAAGATGCGAGATGTAGTTTGCGTTTTACGCTCTATTCTCAACTCTACTTCATCGGGCTTGGCTACATGGAAACCACAGGCCGCAGCCTGCCAACGTGTGAACTTTTCCTTTGATCTCCTTAAACATAATGCGGACATTTATTTAGAAACTTTCAAAGCGATCTCGCTGCTCGTAAATACTTCAAATTCGCGCGATTTATTTCTAGACTATTTTATTTCAATGGCACTGTAATTAAAATTTTGCTTGTTTTTCACAAGTATTTTAATTTGAATTAATAACTGACATTTTGTGGAAAATGTTTTAACTTCGTATTCAAATGCATATTTCTCTCAATCTAGTTGAAAGTTTTACAAAAGTTGCTTTTCACCTTCGTTTCTTTTATAAAATATTTTGCGTTTGATTTAAATTTCTTGCTCGGTGTATAATTTTATCTTTTTACATTTTCGTTTCATACAAATAGCTGGGGGATGTTGTACTACAACGAACTTGGTTAAAATATTTTGTGTGCATTTTAGATTATATTTTTTGTTATTTTTATATATCTGACATGAAGGAGTACTCGTCTGAAAAATATTTACAATGATATTCCCACAAATTCCGTAAATACAATGCAACGACATATGATTTTTACCTCTCGCTAAGAGAGATATTGATTCATGCTAAAATCGCATATCCAGATTTTAATGAATAAGCATGTTTTAAGGTCCCTACAATCCGATTTTAATATTTTGTTTGCTGTGTGTGTGTGTGTATGTGGATGTATGTGTGTGTGTGGATGTATGTGTGTATGTGTGTATGTATGAGGGATGTTGGAACGACGATTACTCAAAAACTATAAGACTTTATATTTGTTTAACTACGTATTTCCCAATGGGACATTCATGGGAAGATCTGAAAAGGTTTTGGTAATAATTGGACAACCGGAAGTAGAAGATTCTTGAAAAAAAATCTTCTAAATATTATTTTTTGAAAATTTTTCTTGGTAACATTAAAGAAAATTAAATTCTCTATCTGATACATTTAAATATTTTATTGTATATTCTATAGATTTAGAGATAAAAGAAATATAATATATAAAATGATCTGTTGTACACACACACACACACACACACACACACACACACACATACATACACATACATACAGACATCATCGTAAAAATGGTAAAATCGTATTATAGGGACCCTAAAACATGCTTATTCACTAAAAACTCATCATTGATTTTTTTGACCAAAGAATAAATATAAGTAAAATATTTGGTGTAGAGTGTAGGTATACAAGAAATTTTTAATACAATACGGCGCGAGCAGTCAGGTGACTTTTCTGGCCTTGACAAGTTTCAAAATGTTCTGAACCCCTAGTATTTGAGTTAGAGCGTAAAGAGGATCCACACACACACACACACACACACACACACACACAAACACAAACCCATACACATATATACACAGACATCATCGTGAAAATGTTAAAATTGGATTGTAGGGACCTTAAAACGTGGTCATTTACCAAATCTCGATTTGCGATTTTTAGCACGATCCCTATACCTCCCTTACCAAGGATAGCTCGAGGTAAAACGTTTTCAAATCTGCATGTAAGCGTAGTATATGATATACATATTGGTCAGAATGTCGATGTTCGTATTTTAAGATTCAAGTTTCTTCAAAGCAGTAAATATTTCATATAGAAGAGAAGAAAATATGTCTTCATTATTATTGAACAGAGTACTTAGTAAGTACAATGTGAACCCAAAACAAAAACTTGGTAAAAGCAAAGTAAATTGAGGCAAACTTAAAACAAACATTCCAGAATTTAAATTACTCGCCGACAGCGACATTGCTACCAGATCATAAATATTCGAACGAAAACAAAACTCAACTGATATTGTTTGCATTTTCCGTGGTGCGATTAATTAATCATGTCAAAGTTGGCTCATTAATCAAGCCGCGAATAATTAAGAAATGCTGATTAATTCACTGCAAATCCTATTAATGGCGGCCGACGAAACACATTGAAGTTAAATGAATTTCGATAAGTAAACAAGTGATCTGAATTCGCTTGTTGATGTTCAACTGTTGTTGCATTATGTTAGGAGGAGTTATCAATTATAATGCTAATTTCAATCTGATGCATGAAATGTTTGTTTTGCAGTTGATGTATACCTGTTTTCAAATATAATCTATTAATTATGGCAGCATAATGTTGACAACGGAAATTTAATTAACTATGCAATATATTGAAACTGTGTCAACAAATTTTATAATGCATTTTTGTTTATTATGTACGACGTTAATTAGTGATTGGAAATGAAGCATTATATCAAAATTTTATATTTATATTTATTTCGTATAATATTTTTATCTTCATTTCACCTTCCGTAGATACGGGAAGTATAGAAATCATGTTAAAAATTGTAAATTTGAATTTGTGTGTACAGTAATTGTATTTAAAGATATCCAATCAAGCTAATCTGTATCATGAACGAATTAACAAATTGGCATACATTTATCTCTCTCCTTTGTAAAGGCTATAAACGTGTGCGATAAGGATGGATACAACACGCTTGTCTTTCAAAAATTCATATTGTTTCGACTAAGTTAGGACATTCCACTTTAAAACGATGCTCGTTGTTGATAATACTTTCGCTGTAACGTAAGTTTATTTATTAATTCAGATACATCACCTTGATTCATAGCCCTAGGAACGCTAACACTGACATTGTGTCACGTTTTATTATGTCATTTAAGCTTTTGTTTGTCTCTTGTTTCTAATTCCATGGCTAATACTATTAAATTGTAATTCCGTGAATTTTCAAATTTTATTTCTGCAGTTATGAAGTAGCCAAAATGAATTTTTTTATTGATTCGGATGTAGAAAATTTGTTTTACAACATCCATTTGAAACCTTTAGTCTAAAATACTTAGGGGAAAAACAGATTTCCCATGTTAAACGCCTGTGTTACACATTCCGTGATACATTCTGTATATAGAGCAATAAGAGCTTGGAGCAAAAATGTTATTGTCATGTTTTGCTAAGCGATATGACATCTAGTGGCAAAATAAGTAGTTTTCATTTTTGCACGGACTTTTCAAACCATCCTCGTGTTTTTGTTTAGTTTTTGCGTAGGTATATGAAGTTTTTCATAAATTATACTGAAGTTTGTTAAATTGGACGATAAAAGTAAAAACTAGAGAGCAGCATTAAATTTATATATCTCAAGCAGCACATAAATCTTGCTTTAGTGGTCCTTTTACACGATATTTTGGAGATGGAAATTTTCTGGGCGAGACAAGCTACATTATTGTATAAATAAATTAGAAGTTTTTTGCTACTAAAATTCCCATACTAGCAAGTGCGGTAAATTTCAACTCTTTAAATTCTCGGGCACAGGTTTATCAGTTTGTATCATTCTAGACTAATTAACAAACACAATATTACCCGCTTTTTAAAATCAACTTTATTTATGCAGCGTGCAATTTGTATGGAGTAGGATTTTTAAGTGGCACTGCATCGTCGGCTTTGAATATTTTCGCGATATGACGTGGTTTACGACTGGCTGATTTCACATTCATATAACTTCGCGTAATTCAAAGTAAGTTTTGCTGTGAGTTGTAACAACACTTACACAAGCCTGCAAATTTGTATCATATCTCTTAATTAAATTTAATTATTAAGTTAACAGTGACTTATCGCGACTAGTAGAACTATGGAATGTAATTTAGGTTAGTTTTTTTTCTGCTTGATAGATGTGTGTTAAGGGACTGGTGCAATTATTGTACACTAAAATAATTCCTCTAGGCTATTGTATTTGAGTGGCTTGTTGTGTAGTTCTCATTTGATAGTTTATGCATTCAAAGTTTAGTTTAGATTGCATATCTTATAAATGAACAATATTATTGACATTATAACCGGGTAGTTACCATATGTTAAAATTATGACTCATAATAAGATATATCATCTATTTCATTTTACGTACAAAACAGAGAAAACGGAACTAATATTGTTATAATTTTTTTAAATGAACAAATGTTGCATCATTTACAAAAAGGACAAGTAACAAGATTAGTTCCATTATTCTAACTAATTAATTGCAAATAATTTTTTGGTAGAATGTGGGGCAATATATCTGGAGCGTGCGACGTCGTACAAATTGGCGAATTTCATCTGAAACATTACAATGTGTAAATGTGCGAGGGATTTATAGCTGTCAGCTTGACTCTAGATACATCGTACATCGCAGTGTGCGGTGGCTGAGAGCTGACAACGTCACTTGTTTCGCTTCACTTGTAAATGTGAAATAAAACGCGACAACCATTTAGCTTGCGGTGTTTTCTTATCCTCGCACAGAATATTAAGTTTCTACACCAAATCTCGGCTTACTTCTATACACATCACGACATTCTCTTACAAGCTGCGCAAAAGCTATCTCACATATTTTAAATATTTGACATACTTTTAGATGTGGATTTAGACGTGTAATTTAATTATATTTTTAGTACGATACTCCTACGAGGTCAATACTCAAAACGTTTTATGTGGTTTCGAACTAATTTGAAGGTATTTGTTAATAAAAATAGTGCAACAAATTAAAACTCTTACCTCTAATTAGGAACTCAAAAATTTCCAACTGATGCTGATTTAAAATTTGAAATTACCTGTAAATAAAAAAGCTGTTAGTTTATGAAAATGACAATATACAAGTACTTATAAAAATAAGAAAATGATTGAGTGATCTATGAAAAAAAGGAATGATTTTTAAAAAGCTCGTTTATTGAAAGGTCGAGTAGTATTTCTTGGGGCTATGTAACAATCATTTCTTCAATATTTTATTGATTTTGACTTCCCGTCACCTTTAAGTAAGGAAGGTGTTGTCTTTGGTCAATAAATAATCACGTTTTAGGATGCCTACAATACGATTTTACAATTTTTACGATGATGTCTGTATGTGTGTGTGTGTGTGTGTGTGTGTGTGTGTGTGTGTGTGTGTGTGTGTGTGTGTGTGTGTGTGTGTGTGTGTGTGTGTGTGTGTGTGTGTGTGTGTGTGTGTGTGTGTGTGTGTGTGCGTGTCTGACTATAATTTCGGCCGCGATATCTCCAATACCTACTAGAATTCCAAAAATTACAATTTTTACGTATTCCTCTTCCTTACATCCATATGCAGACTTGATTAGATTTTGGTTATAACTGGTCCACCGGAAGTACCCTCAATTGCTACTTTTAACAGTTTTTCTTGAAAAAACGCAGTTAAATGAGGACGACACGCAAAACAGAAATGAGTAGAAGAAAAATATAAAACAGCGACCCCTAACGAATGAGAAAAGGTAAAGAAGAAGATGTCAGAGGACGACACGCAAAACAGAAATGTGTTGAAAAAGGAAATTAAATATAGCGACCTCTAAAGAATGGGAAAAGCTAAAGAAGATGTCAGTGTCAAGTGCAATTTGTATAGTTTGTTTATGAAATAATTTTACTGGACATAAGATCTTTTACAAGAAAATTTAAGTATAGTATTTGTATATAATACACAGGATAGACGGAAGGTATTGTGCTGGAAACATCAGATTTTTTTCTATAGTACATGTTAACGAAAAAAATAAAAAATACCAACTTAAAAGGATTTTCTATCTAAACAAATAAGAATTACAGTATTCTATCTTACCCTTACTAGTACTACTTTATGTACTATTTTGAGTAGATAAAAGCACACTTTAACTCAGCTATAGAAAAAATATATTTTGTATCGTGCTATGTTTTTTTTTCACAAAAAGTTATTTTTAAGAAGGGGCAATGCGTGTTTCCAATTAGGTTGTAGTGGTGTCGTATAAATTAATATAAAATAACCTACAATATGCTCCAATTTTCAATGGTTGTACTGGTTAGCCACTTGCGCGGGAACACTACAGCGTTAAATGCAAATAGGAGAGTTTTGCACTGTATAAAAAAAATTGAGCGTGACAGTTTTAATTATAAATTGCAAACAGTGCAGCAGTAAATAAAACAAACAAACAGTTCCCTCCTGATATTTGCTGAAGCAATGCACGGCGCCATTTTTATTTGCATGAAATAATCCCAGTATCGTAGCTTTTCTGCACAGTACAGAATATCGATTATGAATTCTGGTAATCAGCATTCAGAGCTGGCAAATTGAAATCTAACTGAATCTGAATGTGATGTAAGCTGACGGAGATATTATTATTCCCGCGGCGCGCTCAAGAAATCCTGTGACGTTTTGTCCTCACGCATGGCTAGCGTTCCGCTAAGCTTTGAATTTATTGTGAGGCAAGGCTCGACGCATCCTGACTTTTATATATTGATTTTGTGTCGCAAAAAACGCCGCTTTATCAATCACGGAATAGATGGTATAGCAGTAATTTGTAATCAGGAAATGAATTCGGGAATACTTAATCGAAGTTTTATGGCTAAATTTAAAGTCATAGATTCTTGGCAGATTTGATGCATTTAAATGTCTTTGTTAGATTTTAAATTACGACCAGTTTTCACTATATAATTTTAAAACTTTCTATCAAATTAATTAAAAGCTATTAAAAAATATATATTTTATCTTCCGTCATCTTTAGGTAAGGACGGTATTGTCTTTGGTCAAAAAAATTGAATGATGAGTTTTTAAAGAATAAGTACGTTTTAGGGACCATATAATACGATTTTACTATTTTTTCGATGTCTGTATGTATGTCTGTGTGTGTGTGGTGTGTGTGTGTGTGTGTGTGTGTGTGTATGTGTGTGTGTGTGTGACGAAAGTTTCGGATCGCATGTACCACGATTCCAAAAATTATAATTGGCCAAAAAATTCAATGATAAGTTTTATCATTTTTACGGTAATGTCTGTCTGTATGTATGTATGTATGTATGTATATAAGTGTGTTTGTGTGTGTCTGGATGTGTGTGTGTGTGTATGTAGGTTTCGGATTGTATAACTTCAATAGCACGATTCCAAAAATTATAATTTTTTCGTACTCTTCAAGTTTATATCCAGAAGAAGAGGTGATTAGATTTTGGTTATAATTGGTCATCCGGAAGTATGCTCATTTGCAGATTTTAACAGTTTTTCGTGAAAAACGCAGTTAAAAATCATTTATTGACATTTAACGTTATTATAACTTAAAGAATATATTATTCTCTTATGCTAACCATGGAAACTGTTAATATATTCAGATAATACAAATTCAAAGATGTCAGTATCAATGAAAAATAAATGAATGTGGCAGAGATGAGGATGTTGACATAATGTTGGCGATGACACGGTAAAGAATGAAAGAATAAGGGAAAACTCTAGTGTTGGAAGTTTCTAGAAAGATACAAGAGGGACGATTACATTGGTTTGAATATGCCATGAGGAGATATGAAGAATATATTAGAAGGATGAATAGCTTAGTAATAACTTTAGGTTGGAGACCCCTGCATAACATATTAAATAATCATTAATCAGTATGATACCTAGATCAAGATTTTATGGCGCCTAAATATTTGAAAACATTTCCATATGAATCACCAAAGTTACTCCAATCTAATCCTAAACACAAACATGCTTTTTAAAGAAAAAAAGTTTGTCGGAAGAAAAAAGTTGGAGTGAAAGAAGACAATCAAGTCCCGTATCAACATTCCGGATAGATATCAAGGTAACTTCATCAAGCGCGGAGTTTTGAGGAAGTCGCGGAACAAATAAATAGTCAGGAAGTGAAAATAAAAGCGGGATAAGAACGATACAGCGTAACCAAGCGTACGACTGACAAATTGCTCCAGAGAAAGAACCGGCGACGAGGACAAGGCTCGGCGCGCGGCCGATCCTAATTGGATTATAGGAAATCGCTTTCATGCGTATCGGTGTAGTATTTTCTTCCTTGTTTGTTTCGCCGCGTCGGAACAGCGAAGAAGTTTGCTCCACGCAAGCGATGCTAAATGAAATTCAAATTGTCCTGGCACGACAAACAGATGAGCCTATTTGCCAAGCCATATTCGCCAGACTTATTTGTCCGCATTTCAAGACCGATTTAATTCTCAAAAACCGCATTTGTTTTCGTGTTTGCTGCGAATAAATTATGTCCACGTACATTAATTTTCCATGAATTTATAATTTTTTTTTCTTTTATATTTTTATAAAATATTATACGTAGTCATCAAGGACAACAATTGCATAAAAATTTAAAGTGATACTTTATTGAGAGCCAGTCTTCAAGCACATTTATACATAGGATTGTAATGAGTATAATAACTGCCGCAGATAGTTTGAAATCCGAGCTAAGAGCAAGGATTTAAGAGATCCTTGGCTCATTAGGATTCATGACGTCTGTGGTTTGTTCAATAGTTTATCGGTTCCAAAATGATACTTTGTGGGATGAGTGTGGAAGTTTGAACGACGAGCGAAGCGAGTCTGACAATGAGCCTGTTTCACATTTTTTGAAAAGTTTACATCTTTCAAGTAGAATTATCTTAATATAGTAGCCGTTTCCAAGGTTATAGCATAGGTGATTCTTTTATAATTTTTTAACTCTAAATCCATTGAATATGAAGTATAAAATATAATCAATTCGTATAGAGAATAAAATATTCTTTAATATTAATAATAACATTATGCGAAAATATGATATATAATAGCATTTCTTCAAGAAAAATGTTAAAATCTCCAAATGAGGATTCCGTTTGACCAATTATAATCAAAATCTAATCAAGTCTATTCTAGTGTTGGATTTATCACGGCCAAAGTTAAAGTCACACACACAAACACACTTACAGACATCATCGTAAAAATAGTAACATCGTATTGTAGGGACCCTAAAACGTACTTATTCATTGAAAACTCACCACTGAGTTTATTGACCAAAGATAATACATTCAATTAGAATGATACAATCTTTTTAGTTTTAGTTCTGATTATTGTTATAAATATCACGGACAATAGAAGATTTCATTTTCTCCATATGATAAAATTCGACATATGTTGAGACAACTAAAAGACGTTATTCATCTTCAGTCATCAGGGATTTACCAGATTCCATGTGTCTGCGGGAAAGTTTACATTGGCCAAATTGGTAGAACTATTTCAACAAGATTGAATGAACAACAGCGTTCGATCAGATTGAACCAGCCAGAAAAATCTTCAGTTGCAGAGCATGTCCTGGAAGAATTCCACCGTATAAAATTCGAAGAAACAAAAATACGAGCGAGACCAACGCACCTCATCAACAGGTTAATTACAGAAGCCATTGAGATTTTCAAAACCAAGAGTAATAATATCAATCATTGTGACGGTCTAGATCTTAGTCGTGCATGGCTTCCTATATTAAATATGTTGTAATTTGTCACCATGGTTACCTGTTGCTAATGTTTCCGTTATTATTTATTTATATATTTGTTGATTTGTTGTTTATTCCCGGAAGAAGGCAGTAGTTTTTATATAAATAGAACTAAAACTAAAAAGATTGTATCATTTTAATTGAATTATGAGTTCTGAAAGATTTTTTAGTAATAATACCTTCCTTACCTAAAGGTGACGGAACATGAAAAAGATTAACATTCTGAAACTGGTGAAAAATATAACACAATATAATAATTAAATTTTAATGACAACAAAATATATCTTAAATGGCAATAATTGGAGTATTTACGCGATGTCTTGGGTCTTCAGGAATTCACCCACGAGAGCAATGAATAGAGAAGACGCGTGGGAAGTAATTACAAGAATGAAGTCGGAAAACAGCTATTATTAAACTAATTAGTGATGTCATTATTTCACGCTAAACTTTTCTACAGTTTGAAAAGTATAAATACGTTTTAACTACACGTTACTTTATGTATTTCATTTTGTTGTTAAAGCTGGAACTACGTAATGGCATTAACGTTTCCCGGGTGGCGTCATTTGCAGAGTTCGCCTGCAAATGCGTTGTTGCCGGCAAACTCTTTAATTATTTTTCCACAGTCGAATTTGTCACCAGCATCATTTTACGTCAAGAACAAAGATGGGAGTGAGAGCTTTTCTTGATTCATTTATAATTGAAGAAAAGGTTTAATTAATTTTAATTCCGAGACTCGTTTGTCTGCAGTCATTAGTGATAAAGGCGCAAAATAAACAACAACGCAGGAAAGAATGCCTGATCGAGACTTTCTCACTTTTTACTCTTGATTTACATGAACTAACACCAGACGGTCGGGCAAATTTATGCCGAGGATTATTTCTTCATTTTGACCTCCTAAAAAAATTCCCCTTGTCTCATTTGCATAAAGATGCTTGTCACTGACAAAATATTAATTGCAGGATTTTGTAATTAGCAAGACTGACTGAGTGACTTCAATTATGTGATCCTTATTTGAATGTATGAATTATTTTATATCTAATACCATGTACAACTACTCAGACTGAAATGATGATTATCACTAAACATTACCTTATACGTCTCTGCTGCACATCAGATTTTTTTTTCAAGAATTTTAGTTTTGGTTTGGGATAACTCAAACCGTTTTGTATGGAAAACGATTTCAAACTTCATGCAAATTCAGTAAATGTATAAGTAGTACTCATCATATTGCGCAGGAATTGTTATGTAATTTAACAAATTGTAGAATATGTTATTTTATATTTGTATGCACGGAATAGTTTGAAATCATGTCAGGCCCTATTAAACATGCTTCAGAAAATGCAATCTTAGCGTACTTCAGAATATCAAGTTATGTCTGCCCGGTGCATATAAAATACCAGTAATTACAAACTTGTCGGAGTAGATAATTGTTAAAAATTGCTCAAATTACACTAAATCCCTCCCTGCAGTGTCCAATCTGCTGTTGTTCAAGCCAGCTCCACTTGTAGTTCTCAAGTATCTGAAGGCATGGCATCTCAGATCTCAGCAAACAGCGGTCTTCGCAGGCTTCCAAACCGTCCTAGACGCACGTTCAGTTATTGTTGTGTGATGTGAAATATCCTCCTTTATTATCCGAGATAAAACGCAGCAACAGCGAACGGCCCACACACTAACTACTGGGCGGGAAACACTCCGCCCTTCCTTTCCTTTAATTACGCACATTTCTCTCTCTGGGCAAATTGCCACTGAGCAGTGAGCACAGCACACTGACCAAGGGAGTATAAAACTGAACCCCAGATGTAGGAGTAGCGTGAACAGCATTAACTATTTAACGGTATAACGGATGATATGGTTTTTTACAGATTGGGCTCGTTTTTCCTTTATTGTATGAATTTATTCGCCTGAATAAAATGGGTGATTAGAAGGAAATGGCGGGGCATCAATAGTGACCCCCGGCTAAGATCAAGAAATTTGTTTCCTGAAAAAATGTTTCGCATTTTTTTCCTTGATTTCGAAGAGGGAAATGCATTATAGTACAAAAATTAAGGCAGAAGACGTACATCATCAACCATAAAAAACTTTATAACATGAAATATAACTTGTAGAAATTATTGGGTGTTATTTTTTAAAAAATCTGTTGTGGCCAGCACAATACCTTCCGTCAATCCTGTGTATAATGTATAAATTTCATACATAATTTTTCTTGCAAAAGATTCTAAATTTCCAGTAAAACTATTTCATAAAAAAACACTGACATCTTCCTCTTCAGCTTTTCCCATTCGTTAGGGGTCGCTCAAGTCTTCCGCAATACAGTCCTTCCATCTTATCTTTGGTCTTCCTCTGTTTCTTCAACCTCCTATGACTAAACTACTCATTCTTGTTCAAACATAATTCTTCTCTCCTCATGACATGTTCAAACCAATGTAATCGTCTTTCTTGTATCTTTCTAGAAACTTGTAACACTAGAGTTATTTTCTTACCGTATCTTTTCGTGTCTTCCCCAATATCCACTTCAACATCCCCATCTCTGCCACATTAATTTATTTTTATTGATACTGACATCTGTCAATTTGAATTATATGAATAGATTAGTAGTTTCCATGTTTAGCATAGCTGGCTGAATTATAAAATTTAATTTCTTTAAAATTCTTTAACTCTGTATCTAGTGAATATGAAGTATAAAATGTAATCAAATCGTATAGAGAATAATATATTCTTTAAGTTATAATAACGTTAAATGTCAATAAATCAAATTTAACTTTTAAATCTTCAAATAAGGCTACTTCCGGTTCACCAATTATAACCAAAATCTAATCACTTGTCCTTCTGGATGTAAACTTGAGGAATACGAAAAAATTATAATTTTTGCAATCGTGGTACTGAAGTTATGGGATCCGGAACTTTTGTCCCACACACACAGATACACACACACACACACACACACGACACACACACACACACACAGACACACACACACATACATATATATACATACAGACATCATCGTAAAAATGGTATAATCGTATTATAGGGACCCTAAAACATACTTATTCACTAAAAACTCATCATTGAATTTTTTGACCAAAGACAATACCTTCCTTATCTAAAGGTGATGGAAGGTAAAAAACTTTATAAAATGAAACATAACTTGAATAAATTATTGGGTGTTATTTATTTTTAAAAAAGAAGAAAGAAAATAGAAGTATTAAGAAACATATGTATATAAATGAAATTTACAATTATTTTCAAGCCTATCCTTATTTTTTTTTACGAATACGTAGACGTACTTGTATTTTATTTTTTATTTCGAGTTGTAAATAATATAAATATTTGGTATTTTTATATATAGAATATCTTGTTCCGCCCCTGCCATTTGGTAAAGAATCTCACACATGAATAGGGAAGCCTGAACCGGACGTTGAAGTCTCAACAAGCAGCAATTCTCTAGAAAACTGAGCAAATGGATTTCGTTTCTAAAGGGTGGTAATAGTTTGCACAAGATTTTAAAAGCTTTGCTATAGTAAAAGCTTTTCTTACTTTTCACGATTTTCCCCATTTTTCTGAAAAAAATAAATAAATAATATCTCAGGATGAGGATCTTAATATATAAAATTAAAATTTGTCAGAAATAATTTGTTTTTCAAGTCAGGTTCATTAATTTAAACGAAATTAAATTTAAACGTATTTTTGATATAAATTTCTCAAGCAAGAGGAACAGAGCAAAATGAAAAATTTAATAAAATAACTAATTGCTACGACTCGCAGAAAATAATGAGAAAGAACGAGCAATATATTTAAAAGACTTATAGATAAGACACAACTATTTTTCTAGGAAGATACAATCTTTATGTGACACACGCTCTATTATAATATTATATTCGCAGTTTTCTTATTAACTTCAACTATAGTACCGAAGACCTTTCTGTTGGCTGTTTAGCACGATAAATGACAAATTGCTTAGTAAAAAATCTGTTGTGGCCAGCACAATACCTCTCGCCACTTCCGTTTTTGTTTAGGTACATAAGTATAGGGCGCGAGCAATCATGTGACATTGTTGACCTTGACAAGCAGATATGGGAGCCCGTGTCAGAATGATAGCTAGTAATTATGTACATGGATGTCAAATATCAAAATTTCAAGATTTTCTAATTTAATTTGTCACCAGGAGTGTAAAATAAACTATATGGAATTGGAAAGTCACTAAATTTAGAATGAAAAATTATGATATTTGACGTCTATGTACATAATTACTAGATTATTATTTTGACACGGGCCCCCATATCTGCTTGTCAAAGCCAACAAAGTCACATGACTGCTCGCGCGCTATTGTATTAAACATTTCTTGTATACCCACAATCTACACCAAAAATTCTACTCATATCTATTCTTTATATTTGGATTTCTTAATCTTAAATTCATTCTATGAAGAAATTTTGGCCTCTTCTAATTTTTCGAAATGTTTCCAATTCATTATCGGGATTGACAGTATTTTTGAAGGGTATATGTAATGTACCTATAATTTTAAAATTTAACTATTAATACAATAAAAAATAACATAATTTATGTACTTGCCACAATCTTCAGTAATGTCTCCGGATTTTTAACACTGACATTTATCTTTCAGTTACAAACTTTTCTTTATCTCTAAATCTATAAAAGATATAATAAAATATTTGTATGAATCAAATAAAGAATTTACTCTTCTTTAATATTGTAAAAACAATTTTTTTCTAGAAATAGTATTTATAAGATTTTTAAAAAAAATTTGCTATTTGCGGTCGTCCAATTATTACCAAAACCATTTCAGCTCTACCCAGTAATGTTAGATTGTATGTATTATAGTTTTTGAGAAATCGTCCTTCCAACTTCCCCACATACATACCACACACACACACACGCACACACACAAACATACAGATCATCGTAAGAATATTAAAATCGGATTGTAGGGACCTTAAAACGTGCTTAATCATTAAAATCTGGATATGCGATTTTTAGCATGAATCCAATACCTCTCTTAGCGAGAAGTAAAAACGAGTATTATGATAAATAGGATGTTCTATAACATCACTAGTTTTGTTATAAATTATGTTATAAATACCTCTTTGACAAAACCAGATATTTTATTTTATAGCAAAGGATTATCCAATAAAACCATAACACAAACATACTATGTCAATTGCACTTGACACTGACTTCTTCCAATTAGAATTATCTTAATATAGTAGCTGTTTCCATGGTTACAAAATAACAATAAAAATAGTTTACAATATAATCAAGATAATAGTAATTTGTTATTTAATAAACTAGTTTCAAGGAAGGTAATTAGTTTGAGTATATTAAAATTTAAAATTGTAGTTTTCGCAATAAAGACCTGAGTACAATGAAAATCAGTGTAAAGAAAGAGCAGTTGCCCTTTCAGTCGAGGCGTACCGTTCCCCATTAGGGCTGATGTTTTTCCAACAGAAAGAGTAATTTAGAAAGGGATATATTACTTGGTGGAGATGGGCGTAAGTACTTTAATAGCCTTCTTCCGGAACCCTTGGCCTCCTAAATTATATTGGAAAAGTGTTGCAGAACAAAAAGTCTGGGATACAATTAAGTACTGTCGTCAACATATAAAATGCTTTGCCGTTTGTGATGTCAAGGCTTTGTCTCTGTTTTTTCTTTCTCTACTAGCAATTAGTTACAACTTACGACAATATCAAAAAGAATTTCCTTTTATAACATTACATTATATTTATTCTTTTAAAGCTCTTTAACTACAACTTATTTCAATTATTTTGCTTTTAGAATGGAACATTAAATTATCGTCTTATTGAAATGAAACACAAAGAACCCGTACTTTATAATAATCCTTAAGGTCTTCGAGTCTTTTTATGGAAAGAATCCTTTTGTGACTAATAAAAGTTATAACATGAGTTTATTATTTCTATGCACTATTTTATAATGATTTATGCTACCTTCTAGAATAAAAACTCCAGCATGTTACCTTCCGTCAGTTATATGTATGTATTTTGTACATATTCCATCCGTACAGAAAGTTTCTTGATATTGACAGCAGTCAATCAGAATTATCTTAATATAGTAGCTGTTTCCATGGTTATAACGCTGGATGATTTTTGAAATTTAATTTTAATGTAAACTAACCGGATAGACAATAAAATATTCTTTATTATTTATAATAACATAAACTGGCCAAAAAATATAATTAACAGCTTTTTACCTCTCGCTAAGAGAGGTATTGGATTCATGCTAAAAATCTCATATCCAGATTTTAATGATTAAGCACTTTTTAAGGTCCCTACAATCCGATTTTAATATTTTTACGATGATGTCTGTGTGTGTATGTGTGTGGGAATATTGGAAGGACGATTTTTCAAAAACTATAATACTTAATATCTGTTTAACAACATATTTCTCAATCAGACATTACTGGGAAGAGCTGAAAAGGTTTTCCAAAAATTAGAAGAGTAGGACAAAATTTCGGCATAGAATAATCTATTGTGGCCAGCACAATACCTCTCGCCACTTGACAAGCAGATATTGAGGGCCCTTTACATGTCAAATGTCAGAATTTTTCATTAAAAATTTCAAGATTTTCTTGTCGAGGAAAATAAACCACATGGAATTGGAAAATCACTAAATTTAGAATGAAAAAATATATTTGACATCTATGTACATAATTACTAGTTATGTTTCTGACACGGCCCCCCATATCTGCTTGTCAAGGGTAACAAGGTCACATGACTGCTTGCGCTCTATTGTATTTCACATTTCTTGTATACCTACACACTACACCTAAAATTCTACTTAGATCTAGTCTTTATATTTAGAATGATAGCTAATAATTATGTACATAGATGTCAAATATCAAAAATTTTCATTCTAAATTTAATGGTTTTCCAATTCCATATGGTTTATTTTCCTCGACAAGTAAATTCCACACTCCTGGTAACAAATTAACTACGTGAATTTAGAAAATTTGACATGTATGTACATAATTACTAAACAATGTCACATGACTGCTCGCGCCCTACACTTATGTAACCAAAAACGGAAGTGGCGGGAGATATTGTGCTGTCCACAACAGTTTTTTCAACAGTCTTTAGTTTTTTCTTGATTTTAATATTAACAAGCGCTTAAAATCCTGATTCACAGCTACGTATAAATTGTAATAACACTATAAGTTTCTTCTATATTATAGTTAGTACTAAAAGAATCAAAGGGAAATTCTGAATATTTTAAACAAACAGAACTTACAATCATGACAGGTATCTGTTATTCCTTCTACTTTATTTGTCTTATAAGGTTCACTCCCCATCACTACAACCAGCATTGCGTGAATATACTGTTAATGTAGAATCTATTGTAAATATAAAATATACAACAATATAATACATGTTTAAAAGTAACAAAACTAAAATATAGGTAACGGATTCTTTTATTTACTTTTAAAAACATATGAATAGAAATATTATATTTCCATGAAAAAAATGTCATAAACACTACGAGTAGATGAAGAAGCAGCACTCGAAGCGTGAAGTTAATTTCTTTTATTTTCTAAAAAAAATCTGCACAAAGCACATATAGTAGTCTAGACAACTCTTTATAAAAGTAGTGTTGTTTTAAACAAAAAACAGAACGTGAAATCTCCCTAAAAAGCCTTTGTTAACTGAAAGTTGGCGTGGATCAGGCACACGAGAATGATCTCAGGAAATCATAACACAGAACAGGAGAGAAAGACAGCATGGAGGCAAAAGGACTCGGAAGTCTTGGCCGGAAATTAAAAATATAGCTTCAAACAAAGTTGGCTGGTGATGGCTTGTAAGGCCCTTTTGTGAACGTGATGACGATGTCAAACTGTATTAGTGAAGTTGGCCGCGACGGGAAAAACAAAACAAAAAGAGCGACGAGGGACGATGACAACAGCCGACAGCCAAGTTCATTATGGCCTTAATGACACTGGGTACCAAGAACATACGCCTACTTCTTGAATTATAAATTATATCAAGCCGACCTCGATGCGAGCGTTAAAATTACCGTCACTCAAATCCTTTATTATTTATCCTAAAGTCATCTGGTTACAATGTTCAGGTTGATACTAAATTTAAAATTTAATTTCAACATGTTTTCGTAAATAATAAATTTCTTT
Source organism: Harpalus rufipes (assembly GCA_951394225.1). Lineage (NCBI taxonomy): Eukaryota > Metazoa > Arthropoda > Insecta > Coleoptera > Carabidae > Harpalus > Harpalus rufipes. Next base: position 65,847,121 of record OX596275.1, read on the forward strand.
GGTCCTCGGTTGACGTTAAAACCTAAAACCTTTTGTAAATCATTATTAATGAAAACTTTATTTATGTTTAAATAGAGTAAATTTTAATACCAACACACTAGTAGTAGCTATAGTTTTTTTTCCTTTTTACTTTCCGTCACCTTTAGGCAAGGAAGGTATTGTCTTTGGTCAAAATAATCAATGATGAGTTTTTAGCGAATAAGCAGATGTTAGGGTCCATATAATACGATTTTACCATTTTTACGATGATGTATGTATGAATGTATGTGTGTGTCAAATGCTCAAGTTTATATTCAGAAGACGTGATTAGATTTTGCTTATAATTGATCAACCGGAAATACCCTCATTTGAAGATTTAACAATATATTATTCTCTATACGATTTGATTGCATTTTATACTTCATATTCAACAGATATAGAGTTAAAGAATTATAAAAATATTAAATTTCATAAATCAGCCAGCTATGCTAACCATTGAAACTGCTAATATATTCAGATAATTCAAATTGACAGATGTCAGTATCAATGAAAAGTAAATTAATGTGGCAGAGATGTGGATGTTGAGATAGATGTTGGGGAAGACACGAAAAGATACGACAAGATATGAAAGAATAAGGGAAATAACTCTAGTTTTAGAAGTTTCTAGAAAGATACAAGATAGATGATTTCATTGGTTTGAAGATGTCATGAGGAGAAATGAAGAATATATTGGAAGAAGAATGAATTGCTTATTAGTAGAAGGTTGAAGAAATAGAGGAAGACCAAATATAAGATGCAAGGACTATCGACTTGAGAGGAAAGGAACTAAATGAGGACGGCACACAAAAGAAAAATAAGTGGAAGAAGAAAATAGAAAGTAGCGACTCTAACGAATGGGAGAAGATGTCAGTGTCAAGTGCAATTTGCATAGTTTGTTTATGAATTAATTTTACTGGAAATATAGGATCTTTTGCAAGAAAATTTATGTACAGGGTGCGTGCAGTGACGTGACTTTACTGACTTTGGCAAGCAGATATGGCGGCGCGTGTCAAAATAACAGCTATTAATTACGTCCATAACTGACAAAAAAAAGCTTTTAACTATTATAATGCAATCTGTGTATATAATGTTAAAAAATATAAGTTATTGCAAATATAAACTGCATTAGCTTAATTTTTAACAAGTTTTTAAATAGGTACACCCGAGTGACAACTACCTTAAAGCAATTGCTATGATCATATAAAAATATCGTGCAGGTAGTTGATAAGTCCAAAATTTAGAATACATTTCTTTTATATTGAGTCAACTGCAAAAAAAGTATTGTTTGCAACATATGCGGAAAATGTGATTCTCAAAGTCCATACAAATTCCAGAACTCGTTTCGCTTATTTCGGAAACTTAAATTCGTTTCAGAATTACTAATTTCCTACACTTGTTACAAAAATAACTATTATTTCCTTTAAATGTAAATTCGAGAAATTAAAATATGTTGATGTAACATGTAGGAACTTCTCGGAGCTTAAGGCAAATCAATACAATAGATACAAACAAAGAGATATCAAAATTTTCATGTCGACAAATAATATTCATATATAATAATATTAACCAGCCATATGTCTGCAGCATAAGAGAAAGATTTAAATCAACAAAAGACGCTTCATGCTAGACAGATACATTCCTAAAGGAATAAGCTAATATTCTTGAAATGTCGTATGTCACAGGAAATGAAAAAATATTCGAACTCTCCATATATTCCGTTACCTTGGCAACAGGAGCTGTCTCGTCACTTTTTCTCACATATGGGAGCCAAAAATTTATGTTATCACCGACGTTTCCAGCCCGGCACATGGTACAAAGTCCACCGCTCCGAAAACAAATTGGTTAGGAAATTTAATCTCCATGTCTGCATCATCAACTATGCTGTAAGTTCGAAACCTGTCAACTTGATGATGAATAGGATGCCATCAGCTTAGAAATAAGATTTTTGAGGTTATTGTAATATCCACCGACATATTGGATCCACCATTTTTCGATGCAACAGCTTCACTAACGCCATCTGACATCCTAATGCGATATTAAATCTTTAACGTGTCTTCTTCGAGAAATATTGCACATCTGTTTTGTATAGATATTGTTTTATTCAAATTTATGTTTTTAATACTTTGGGATCGCGAAACACGAGTTTAGACTTGAATTTTATTGAGGAAAATATTGAAAAACTTTTTCTATCATCTTTCTGGAAGGAATTTTTTTATTTTATTGTTTTTAATTTGTTTTTATGTTGCAAGATAATTATTCGTTTTACTCCTGTAAAGAGTTATGAAAAATTCAGAAAGATAGCTGCTTTAATTTTACTGTCATTAATAAGTTAGGATATTATAGTTAAAATATTAATTACAATATGAAAAGGGAAGGCTAAGAGGGTGACGAATTTAATGATTTCTTTTAGTTATACAATTTAAGTAGTAGTGAATTATTATGATCTTTAATTAAAAACTGTATATAAAATACCTCGCTAATGTAATTAACATTATGTTTTTACTGGAAAATAATTCATTTCATCCAGTATTCCAATGGTACAGCAATCACTCTTTTAGTAATAGGATCATTCTTTGTAAAACTGTTATCAAAGTTTCAAATTCACACCATGTATAAAAATCTGTTGTTGCCAGCACAATACCTCTCGCCACATGTTTTTGGTTACATAAGTATAGGGCGCGAGCAGTCATGTGACATTATTGACCTTGACAAGCAGATATGGGGACCCGTGTCAGAATAAAAATTTGTAATTATGTACATAGATGTCAAATGTCAGTATTTTTCATTAAAATTTTCAAGATTTTCTAAATTCACATAGTTAATTTGTCACCAGGAGTGTGGAATTTACTTGCCGAGGAAAATAAACCATATGGAATTGGAAAATTACTAAATTTAGAATGAAAAATTATGATATTTGATATCTATGTACATAATTACTAGGTTTCATCTATTCTTTATTTTTAGATTTTTAATTTTAAATTCATTCTATGAAGAAATTTTTCCTCTTCTAATTTTTCGAAATGTTACCAATTCATTGTCAGGATTGACATTGTTTTTGAAGGGTATTTGTAATATACTTATAATTTTAAATATTTAATTATTAATACAAGAAATAATATAATGTATGTATTTTCCAGAAATAATCTTCAGTAATGTCTCTGGATTTTTGACACTGACATTTATCTGTCAGTTACAAACATTTTAATATTTTAGTTGGTTTCCATGACATTATTTGTACTGTGAAATTTATTACAACAGATTATTATATACCCTATATTTCTTTATCTCTAAGTCTATAAAAGATATAATAAAATATTTATATGTATCAGATAAATAATTTACTCTTCTTTAATACAAGCAAGATATTTTTTTTTAAAATAACATATAGAATATTTTCTTAAAGAATCTACTACATCCGGTTGCCCAATTATTAACAAAACCTTTTCAGCTCTTCTCAGTCATGTCCTATTGAAAAATACGTAGTTAAACGATATTTTTACGATTTTTGAGAAATCGTCCTTCCAACCTCCACACACATACACACACACACACACACATATATATATATATATATATATATATATATATATATATATATATATATACATCCGCACACACACACGTACACACATATTAAAATCGGATTGTAGGGACCTTAAAACGTGCTTAATCATTAAAATCTGGATATGCGATTTTTAGCATGAATCCAATATCGCTCTTAGAGAGAGGTAAAAAGTTTCACACAGTTACAACAACACTACATAACCTAACAAAATTTACGTGAAGTAATTCTAGCAGTTTTGGCATCTCGTAAACTTTTAATCCCGCGCCGTGGGACCGAGTAGTTACAGGATTCAAAATGGCTGAGCTCTCGTGTTCATGTCGGGATTATTTCGTCTCTGTGGACATTGCACGCATGTATGATGTGATTTGTTTGAGGTTAGCTGTCAGTTCTAACTTTAATATTAGTATTCTGATGAGTTTTATTATCAAAGTAAAGTTATAAAATGAATACGGGTAATGTTTGAGTTTATTACACTAACTTCTAAAAAGTTTTCTATTATAGTACGAGTAGAATCGCGATTTAACAAATTCCGGTGCTGATTGCGCGCATTAAAGCGCTTGCGCTTATCGGATAGGATCTGAGGTACCTCGGTTTGAATCTATTAGCCGGCTAAGTATGTGGTCGCGAAAATGCCAATATATATGAAGCATTAATCGCACTCCATATAGTATCGGTCACGAAGCTCATATCTTCGAGACTAGAAAACTTAAGCCTTGGCCCGATAAGGGCTGTTGTGCCATATATGGTGGTAATGATGTAATAGATTTCGAAATGGAATATTAATGTTATAACCATGAATACAGCTACTATATTAAGAAAATTCTAATTGACAGATCAGTGTCAAAGAAAATAAAATGAATATGGCAGAGTTGAGGATGATGAGATGGATGTTCAGAAGACACGGAAATATAGGATAAGGAATGAGATGATAAGGGAAATGGCTTGAGTGATAGAAGTTTCTAGAAAGATACAAGAGAGACGATTACATTGGTTTGAACATGTCATGAGGACAGATGAGTATATTGGAAGAATGATAGCTTATAACAGAAGGTGGAAGAAACATAGGAAGACCAAATATAAGATGAAAGGAGAGAAAAGGAACTGAATGAGGACAACACGCAAACTAAAATTAGTGGAAGAAGAAAATAAAAAAAATTATGTGTAGGGTGCGTGCAGTGACGTGACTTTGCTGACTTTGGCAAGCAGATATGGGGACCCGTGTCAAAATGACAGCTATTAATTACGTCCATAATTGACAAATGTCATAATTTTTCATTCAAAATTTCATGATTTTCTTATTTCATGTGGTTTATTTATTATCAGGAGTGTGGAATTCAATTGCCGAGAAAAGGAATCATAAAATACCAAAAAAAAAAAATGAAATTTTGAATGAAAAACAGAAATGAATGGAAGAAGAAAATAAAAAATAGCGACCTCTAACGAATGGGAAAAGCTAAAGAAGAAGATGGCAGTGTCAAGTGCCATTTGCATGAAATAATATTACTGCAAATTTAGATTGAAGGAAGGTATTGTGCTGGCCACATCAGATTTTTTAAAAATATATTCCTGTCAGTATCATTTTTGGTATAATTTTCATAAATATTTTCTGTTGCCACACCCATTTGCCTAAAAGTATCCGCTCATCAGGGCAACTTTCCTCCGATGTGCCGTTGGCTCTTATCGTACATTAACAGTTTACGTTCGTATCCCACGCAGCAATTCATAATGTCGTACATTTTTAAACAGTGTTGTGCAGCGGATGTTACAATGTAGGTGTACAGGAGTGCAGGTCGCGCAGCCGACAGCATCCGAAGTGCCGGCCCGAAACAAATAGCCGTTCAATAATTCAAAAAGCTCGCGCGGACACGGAGAGGCGGAGGCGGTCATGTTGGTGACAGTGACGCCTGGCCTGGATGCAGGAACAGGGGCAGGAACGTAGCCAGGAGGCGTTATTTGGCACGAATTTTTTTTGTATATATTATTTACAAATGACTGGACTTACCGTGACCACTTATTAAAGTCACTGAGCAAATAACTAACCAAAAATATAGTACCAGCTGATTATCAACACCAAGATCATTTTAGACCTTTTTTACCTTCCGTCACCTTTAGGTAAGGAAGATATTGTCTTTGGACAAAAAATTCAAGGATGAGTTTTAGGGTCCCTATAGGTAATACGATTTTACCATTTTTACGATGACGTCTGTATGTATGTGTATGTGTCTGTGTGTGTGTGTGACGAAAGTTTCGGATCGCATAACTTCAATACCACCATTCCAAAAATTATATGTTTTTCGTATTCCTCAAGTTTGCATCCAGAAGAACAACTGATTAGATATTGGTTATACTTGGTGAACCGAAAGTAGCCTCATTTGAAGATTTAACAGTTAAATTTGATTTATTGACATTTAACGTTATTATAACTTAAAGAATATATTATTCTCTATACGATTTGATTGCATTTTATACTTCGTATTCAATATATATAGAGTTAAAGAATTATAAAGAAATTAAATTTTAGAATTCAGCCAGCTATGCTAACTATGAAAATTGTTAATATATTCAGATTGACAGATGTTAGTATCAATTAAAGTAGATGTTCGGGAAGACACGGAAAAATAGGTAAGGAAATAACTCTAGTGTTACAAGTTACTAGAAAGATACAAGAGAGATGATTACATTGGTTTGAAAATGTCATGAGGAGAAATGAAGAATAATATATTATATTGGATGAAGAATGAATAGCTTAGTAATAGAAGGTTGAAGAAACAGAGGAAGACCAAAAATAACATGGAAGGTCTGTATTGCAGAAGACTTCAGCGAAAAGGAGCTGAATAAGAACGACACGCATAACAGAAACGAGTGGAAGAAGAAAATAAAAAATAGCGACCCCTAACGAATGGGAAAAGCTAAAGAAGAATAAGAAGATGTCAGTGTCAAGTGCAATTTGCATAGTTTGTTTATGAAATAATTTTACTGGAAATTTAGAACCTTTTGCAAGAAAATTTATGTATGTAATTTATACATAATACACAGGATTGCTGGATACATCAGATTTTTATTGTTATATTTGAACAAACCTAATAATTATGTTTATGAAAAAATTTAATATTTGTTCGAGCGTTTTAGTCAGAAAATATATATAATATATTTACTATAAATTTCAATTAATATTAATAAAGAATTTTATTGGTTTGTGAGGAAAATTACACTTTTCATGAGGAATTTTGCTGATAGAGGTTTATGGTGGTAAGCCGTCTAGAATGTCAATTTATAGTCCATGAATAAATTATGTAATTAACTACTATGATGAAGCAGGAGTTAATATTCTAGCTAAATTAAATTTCCATTTTAATATAAAATTTTAAAATTGAAAATTAAAAAATTACCTGCTGGTACATTACAATGTAATAAAATTTGCGCTAGTACATTTTTATTATCCACGTCACATTTCATAGTTTATTGGGTTTGGAAGCGTAATAACCGCGCAATAACCATGTGTGGAAAACATTGTTTTGGCACACAAAATTATAAAAAAAAAATATATAAATTATTTCAGCGCTGTAATCAAATTTAGTTTTAAAATTACTGCCGCGTAACTTTTTCTAATAAATTTAAAACTTGCATCCCATAGGAACATCATTTTCATTTACGTCACTTTAGCAAAATATGTGCACGTTGTTACCCAAAACATCTAAAACAACTGCCAGCCGCCTGAGTAACTGTTATGTGCAGTGACGGAACAATTTTTTAGCTGACGTGCAAAATTTACTGATAGTTCAAGCCGCGAAAAATGTTATAAATATTAGTTATTCACTATGTGAACGATGTTATGTATTCAACAAGATTTTTAACACATACTATGTTATTCATGAATTCCTGGAATTATGCTGCTCGCGAATCTGGGCAACCGGGTTCGATCCCGACCAACGCCAAATATTTGGAATTTTAAATGGAAAAAAATTGACCTCTGTGGTGTACTTTCCACAACAAAAATGAGTGCTCTGAGGAGACGTCGGGTAAACGTCCGCTCGGTACAAATATGTCATCATTATTACCGACATCTGTGTACAAAGCAGATTGGCTCACCCAGCAATGGGTAATGCCGTGATGATATATGTATTTATTTATATACTTACCTATATTCATTGCTGGCGTGGAGAATGCACCACAGGGGTCAATTTTGTGCCAATTAAAATTCTAAAATATTTGGCGTCGGTCGGAATTGAACCCGGTTCCCCAGATTCGCATAAATTGACGCCTGGTAAACGCCCGCACGGTACAAATTTGTCATCATTATTACCGACATCTGTGTACAAAGCAGATTGGCTCACATAGCATTGTGTAAAGCCGTGATGATATATATTCCTACATATTTCCTTATGCTGAAATTGTATTAAGTTCCTTTCCATATAATTATTGTTCGATTTACTATTTTCTTTTTAAAATGTTACTATTATTATTTGAAATGATTAGTTTATTGACAGTGACATATATCTGTCAGTTACATACATTTGAGATCTGAACTGTGTAACCAAAGAGTTGTGTTTAGAGCGTAGGCTCCGGATTAAAATTATATAGATAATTTTAGAAATTTATCCATAAAATATATACATAAAGTATTAACCTGTAGAAAATTTAAAAAACTTTAATTTTTATAATAACAAATCTCGAGAAAATAACATTAAAAGTATTTTTCGAAGAAAAACTATTTTGAGCTTCAAGTAAACTGTCATTTCCGGTTATCCGATTGACACCAAAATCTAATGGCATCTTTCCATATAAGGGCAAGGTAGAAATACAAGATTTCTAAATTTTCTGAACGATAGTATTTGAGTTAGAGTGTAAAGAGAATCCACACACATACAGTAAAAAATTTGAAAGATGTCCGATCAAGGTCATCTGTATCATGAACGAATTTACAAATTGGCATACATTTATCCTCCTCCTTTACAAAGGCTTTAAGCGTGTGCGATAAGAATGGATATAACACGCTTGTCTTTCAAAAATTCATATTGTTCCGACTAAGTTAGGACATTCCATTTTAAAACGGTGCTCGTTGTTGATAATACTTTCACTGTAACGTAAGTTTATGTTTAAAAATGTTACTGTACACACATACACACAGATATCGTAAAAATGTTAAAATTGGACTCTAGGGACCTTAAAACGTGATCATTTACCAAAATCTCGATATGCGATTTTTTGCACGATACCTATACCTCCCTTACCAAGGGTACCGGGAGTTAAAAAGTAGTGCCTTCTCTGTAACACAATTATTATACAGCATACTTGGATTAGTTTTTAGCTACATAATAGTATTTTTGTGCCTCCGTTCAATATGACCAGTTTTGCATATCTCCAAGAGCCAATTAATTTTACAATATCCGGTTATAGTGTTTAAATTACACGGCAGGTAAAACGGTTTTTACTGCTGAAAGCAGGAAATAACTGGTGAGTCGAGTAGGCGAGCCTGTCAGGTTTTGAGACCGTACAACAGTTACCTGGCTACAAATAGCTAGTTTTCTCGTACGGTTATTACTTTCCATTACATAATTAATTTTCAGGTCATTACATTGAAATTGATTGAAATAGCTGTTCAACGATGTATGATTGAAACAGGAGTTAATTATCTTCCAATGAAAATGTATTTCTTGAAATGAATTTTGCTCAACGAGAAGCCTTAAATTGTCTGAGCAAAATTCTTTGTATGAAGAAAACACTAACTAAATTTCGTTTAGATTTCGTACAAGTGTATATTTTGAACGGAGCGAATAATTAAATAAGTCTCCATGTAAAACAAATTTTCCCTCTTGATTGTTATATGTGTATTTATTGGAATTTTTTATTCTCTTTGAAGTCCTTCAAGTTGTCTTTTTATAAAGAGAAAATTTAAAATGCATAAAATGGATACAATGCAATATAACTTTCTATGAAGCGAGGAAATATGAATAATGAAAATAATTTTTAATATTCCAACTTGCTACCGATACAGAGAACAAAAGTTTACAGATTTAATAATCTCCTGCTTTAAAAAGTTTCGACTCTTTTATCGTTTCCTTCAAATGACATTAAAGCAGAAAAACAAATTGTAACGAATCTTCGCAGCGAAATAATTAATTTTGAAAACAAATATCACGAAATTGAAGTTTCTCATTTCCTGTAAGTTTGAATTTCGTAAAGTAAGGGCCGGCATTATAAACGTCCAGTTAATTTTAGTTCCAGATTAATTTCGATTAAATGAACAAAAATACAACACAATTTTTTTACAGCAATGATTTAAATATCATAGATCTTCCATTGAGAAACTATTCATTAATTGACAAACTAATACAATAATAAAAAATCTGTTGTGGCCAGCACAATACCTCTCGCCGCTTCCTTTTTTTGGTTACATAAGTATAGTGCGCGAACAGTAATGTTACATTTTTGGGCTTGACAAGCAGATTTGTGGGCCCGTTTCAGAATGATAATTAGTAATTATGTACATAGATGTCAAATGTCAGAATTTTTCATTAAAAATTTCAAGATTTTCTAAATTTACGTAGTTAATTTATCACCAGGAGTTTAAAATTTACTTGTCTTATGCCTTAGATATTTAACATTTAATTCTGCTCCACATGGAATTGGAAAATCACTAAATTTAGAATGAGAAAATATGTATATTTGACATCTATATACATAATTACTAGCTATCATTCTGACATGGGCCCCCATATCTGCTTGTCAAGGCCAACAAAATCACACTGCTCGCGCCCTATTGTATTTAACATTTCTTGTATACCTACCTACATTCTACACCAAAAATTCTACTTACGCATATATCTATTCCTTATATTTAGATTGTTTAATTCATTTTATGAAGAAATTGTGTCCTCTTCTAATTTTTCGAAATGTTTCCAATTCATTGTCAGGATTGACAGAATTTTTGAAGGATATATGTAATATACCTATAATATTAAATATTTAGCTATTAATACTTTAAGAAATAATATAATGTATGTACTTCCCAGAAAAAGTCTTCAGTAATGTCTCCGGATTTCTGACACTGATATTTATCTGTCAGTTACAATTTAAATTTTCAACTATTTTCCATGGCATTCTTTCGGCTGTAAAATTTCTTATAACAGATTATTTTATATATTATATTTCTTTTATATCTAAATCTATAGAATGTATAATAAAATATTTAAATGTATCAGATAGAGAATTTAATTTTCTTTAATATTACTAAGAAAAAATTTCAAAAAATATTATTTAGAAGATTTTTTTTCAAGAATCTTCTACTTCCGGTTGTCCAATTGTTACCAAAACCTTTTCAGATCTTCCCATGAATGTCCGATTGGGAAATACGTAGTTAAACAAATTTAAAGTCTTATAGTTTTTGAGTAACCGTCCTTCCAACATCCCACACACACACACACACACACACACACACACACACACACACACACACACACACACACACACATCCACACACACACACACACAGACATCATCGTAAAAATGTTAAAATCGGATTGTATGGACTTTAAAACGTGTTTATTCAATAAAATCTGGATATGCGATTTTTAGCATGAATCCATTACCTCTCTTAGCGAGAGGTAAAAATCTGTTGTGGCCAGCACAATACTTTCCGTCAATCCTGTATATAATGTATAAATTCCATACATAATTTTCTTGCAAAAGATTCTAAATTTCCAGTAAAATTATTTCATAAACAAACTATTCAAATTGCACTTGAAACTGACATCTTCTTCTTCTTTAGCTTTTCCCATTCGTTAGGGGTCGCTATTTTTTATTTTGTTTTTCCACTCATTTCTGTTTTACGTGTTGTTCTCATTCAGTTCCTTTCCTCTCAAGTCTTCCGCAATACAGTGCTTCCATCTTTGGTCTTCCTCTGTTTCTTCAACCTTCTATTACTAATCTATTCAGTCTTTATCCAATATATTCATTTCTCCTCATGAAATTTTCAAACCAATGTAATCATCTCGCTTGTATCTTTCTAGAAACTGTATATACAGGGAAGTGTTAGAAAATCAAGATGTGGGAAGATATCTCTAGACGATGTGGCGGGAAATTTAATTCGAATTTGGATCCGGATCTGAACTTACATCCGGATCTAGACTTGGATTTGGATTCGATGTTTCGTTTACGGATTCGGGTCCAAATTTTAATTCCGGATCCGATTCTGTATTTTAAATGTAAAGGCTAACACTTGGAATTGAGTTCAAATTCGAACTACAAACCTCTGTTCAAAAACGTTACACAATCCCACATGTCAGACGCAGGGATAAAGAATTAAAGGCCATATTGTAAAGTTCAATATTTCATCCCTTTGTTTATCCAGTACGGTATCAAACATTGTTTAATAAAAATGCAAATTTCATTTTGTAGTAGGTACCTATTAAAGATTTATATGGTGTATATTTAAGTTGCTTTGTTTCATGAGAAGAAACACATTTGTCCAATTAAATTCCGCATGGATAAAACATAGCGTGCACGCGGTAATGGCAGCTTTATAGGATTAAGTTAATAGCAGTTTCACCCATGCATATATATGTGAAAGTGGAAAGTAAGTTAACCCCGTTAGTGGTCACCAGAATTCAGATAGTTTCTAACTGAGCTTGTGTCTCACTCTGCTAACTTACAACATTGCAACTTTGAATGAATTTAAAATTCAACAGAAATGGCGGAGGAACTTGCATTGCGATTTTCTTTTATCCATGGATGAATGAATTAGTTAATTGTGTATATTTTTTAGCTCTGGATTCAAGTATAATTCATTTTAATGCACATAAGTGGCCCATATATGTTTAATAGTTTTGAACAATATTTGTTACTCTTCAATATTTATTTATTTATTTATTTATTTTCTGTACAAGGGGAACCAACAGTCAGTTGACAAATAACAGGTTCTCACGAACAATACAAATGATTATACAAATATTTATTACACAGTAAAATAAGGTGATACAACAAAAAACATAAATATCTAAATGTGGCCAGCACATTACCTTCCGTCTATCCTGTGTATTATGTACAAATTCCATATGTAAATTTTCTTGCAAAAGTTCCTATATTTCCTGTAAAATTATTTCAACAAACTATACAAATTGCATTTGTCACTAATTTCTTCTTCTTCTTCTTTAGCTCTTTTCATTCGTTACGGATAGCTGTTTTTATTTATTTCTGTTTTGCGTGTCGTCCTCATTCAGTTCCTTTTCTCTCAAATCTTCCGCAATACAGTCCTTCCATCTTATTTTTGGTCTTAGTCAGTTTCATCTACCTTCTATTACTAAGTTATCAAACCAATGTAATCGTTCCTCTTGTATCTTTCTAGAAACTTTATCACTCGAGCCATTTCCCTTGCCCTATCCTTCCGTGTCTTCCCCAACATCTACCTCAATATTCTAGTCTATGCCACATATATTTTCTTTTCTTTGATACTGACATCTGTCAATTTGAATGATCTGAATATGTTAGCAGTTTCCATAGTTAGCATAGCTGGCTGATTTATGAAATTTAATATCTTTATAATTCTTTAACTCTATATCTATTGAATATGAAGTATAAAATGCAATCAAGTCTTATAGAGAATAATATATTCTTCAACGAAAGGAAAAATATTTTTCTGAAATTATATGCTAAAACTTTACCGGAATCTGGACCGCTAGGACATAATGGATTTTAAACAACTGCTACTAGCATATATAATTAATTCACGCTTTGCAAATTTCTGTTAAAAGTGCAAACGTTTGCTCGATAATTTATTCATTGGAAAAATCTGCTGAAACCACAAAAATCTAACGATTGAACCATAATTTTCAATAAAAAATTTTGCTTGAACAATCCAAATCCAACCGGAGCTTAAAACAATTTGTAGAATCCCGAATTTCAGCTTCCACATATTCCATTAATCCGGCATTTGTAGAGAACTAATCCACTAAATATTATTATACAATTACTTGCTAAAATCCTACTCTTGTAGTCATTGGAGAGAAATAAACCATCGTGTTAAGTTACCTTATGCTGTATGTTGCGTTCCAGTCGATTTAGTCGAGACAACATAGAGGGAGTCAAAATCATGGGCTGGGAGTTTATCGTGTTAGGGTTGGGATCTTACAGCCTCCTCTAAGCGCAGGGAGAACAAAACTAATGGGCGGTTTGCTCAGGCCAAACTCACGTCCCAACAAATTAAAATGGATGAGATACCATCAGCGGCGCGGTGCAGGGTCGGGGTCCTTCTAATGTTTATTTAAATCAGTGCTTATTTGTTTATATTAATATGCTCCCAGAGATAAATTGTAGTTGTTTTGAAATATCAGCGAGGATAAGTACAAGACAGAAGTGAATTATTTATAATCTAGTAAAAGAATTCCAGCACATTATCTTACAAATTTCGTACATAAATTTTCTTGCAAAAGATCCTATATTTCCAGTAAAATTATTTCGTAAACAAACTATGCAAATTGCACTTGATACTGATATCTTCTTCTTCTTTAGCTTTTCCCATTCGTTAAGGGGTCGCCATTTTTTATTTTTTTCTTCCACTCATGTTTGATTTGCGTGCCGTCCTCATTCAGTTCATTTTCTCTTGTTTGGTCTTCCTCTGTTTCTTCTACCTTCCACTAATAATCTATTCATTCTTCTCTCAATATATTCCGTGTCTTCCTCAACATCTATCTCAACATCCTCATCTCTGCCACTTTTTTTTTTCATTAATACTGATATCTGTCAATCTGAAATATTTGAATATATTAGCAGTTTCCATGGTTAGCATAGCTGGCTGATTTATTAAATTTAATATGTTTATAATTCTCTAACTATATATCTATTGAATATGAAATATACAATACAATCCAATCGTATAGAGAATAATATATTCTTTAAAATTCATAACATTAAATGCCAATAAATGATATTTAACTGTTAAAATCTTCAAATGGAGGTACTTACGGTTGACCAATTATGACCAAAATCTCTTCTTCTGGATGTAAACTTGAGGAATGCGAAAAAAATATAATTTTTGGAATCGTGGTATTGCAGTTATGCGATCCGGAATCTCTATACGATTTGATTGCATTTTATACTTCATATTCAATAGATATAGAGTTAAAGAATTTTAAAGATATTAAATTTTATAAATCAGCCAGATATGCTAACCATGGAAACTGCTAATATATTCAGATACTTCAAATTGACAGATATCAGTATCAATGAAAAGTAAATGAATAACTCTAGTGTTACAAGTTTCTAGAAAGATACAAGACAGACGATTACATTGTTTTTAACATGTCATGAGGACAGATGAAGAATATATTGGAAGAAGAATGAATAGCTTAATAATAGAAGGTTGAAGAAACAGAGGAAGACAAAAGATAAGATGGAAGGACTGTATTGCGGACGAATTGAAAGAAAAGGAACAGAACGAGAACGCCACGCAAAACAGAAATGAATGAAAGAAGAAAATAAAAAAATGGCGACCCGTAACGAAGAAGATGTCAGCGTCAAGTACAATTCGCATAGTTTGTTTATGAAATAATTTTACTGGAAATTTAGAATCTTTTGCAGAAAGTTTATGTATGGAATTTATACACAATACACAGGATTGACGGAAGGTATTGTGCTGGTCACATCAAGTTTTTTAAGTTTGACTTCGATGGGTTATGTTCAATAAACAAATATTTCCGCATAATTAATTAAAATATAAACAAATTATACGATTACAAATATCTAAATAAAATTCAGATTTATTGTTATGTAAATTTGTCCGAATTTAGAGTAGTATATCAACTATTGAAAGAAGGGTTGTCTTTTGTCATTCTTGATTATGGGTGTGTTTTGTTCTGTATTATATCATGCGTGAAATATGTTATTTAGTGAAATCTGCTTGTGGCAGAATATTAGATTAGATCAACAGCAAAGTTTATGATCGTGTTCCTGACACATTTATGTTTGTATTTCAGTTGGAATTAATTTCTCACATTATTATTCCAAC
The DNA here is from genome assembly GCA_951394225.1 of Harpalus rufipes. Lineage (NCBI taxonomy): Eukaryota > Metazoa > Arthropoda > Insecta > Coleoptera > Carabidae > Harpalus > Harpalus rufipes. Next base: position 65,862,705 of record OX596275.1, read on the forward strand.
GGAAAATTTATCTCAAAGTTAAATACGTTTCAAATAAATTTCATTATAACACGGGATTTCATAATTTGCAGTCTTACTTGTAATTAGTGTAATTGTGCAGAGTTTACAAATTTTTAAGAAGATTGTATTTTTGCCGAACAAAATTTAAATATTTTTACCTCTCGCTAAGAGAATAAGCATGTGTGTGGGACGTTGGAAGGACGATTACTCAAAGACTTAATATTTGTTTAACTATGTATTTCCCAATTGGACATTAATGGGAAGACCTGAAAAGGTTTTGGTAACAATTGGACAACCGGAAATAGCAGATTCTAGAAAAAAATCTTTATTTCTCTATTATTTTTTGAAAATTAAATTCTCAATCTGACACATTTTTTTTTTATTATATCTCGTATAGGTTTGGTGATACAGGTGTATAACAATATAGAATAATCTGTTGTAATAAATATCTCGTTGCCCACAAAATAATTGAGATATTTAAATGTTTGTAATTGACAGATAAATGCAAAATGTCAGTGTCAAATATCAGATTTTTCTGGGAGGTACGAGTACAGGTATGTTATTACATATATCCTGCAAAAATAGCGCTAATACTGTCAATGAATTTGTGTGTACAAGAAATTCGTTACTTATAGGGCGCAAGCAGTCATGTGACTTTGTTGGCCTTGGCAAGCAGATGAGGATCCGTGTCAGAATGACGGCTAGTAGTTATGTACATAGATGTCACAATTGCCGTATGTCATAATTTTTCATTCAAAATTTTAAAATATTCTGATGTTTATTTGTCATCAATAGTATGGAATATACTTGTCGAGGAAAATAAGCCACATGGATTTGAAAAATCATATTTTGAATGAAAACTTGTGATACTTGCTACCTATGTACATTATTACTAGTTGTCATTTTGACACGGGCCCCCATATGTGCTTGCCAAGGCTAACAAAGTCACATAACTGCTCGCGTCCTATGCAACCTAAAATGAAAATGGCGAGATTTATTGTGCTGGCCACAACAGATTTTTTTTGTAATTAAGATCTGAAATGTTCTAAGGGAGTATTATTTATTGTATGTGTATATACATATACAGTAAAAAAATTGAAAGGTGTCCGATCAAGGTCATCTGTATCACGAAGGAATTAACAAATATGCATACATTTATCTCTTTCTTTTGCAAAGGCTATAAGAGTGTGCGATAAGAATGGATATAACAAGCTTGTTTCGACTTAGTTAGGATATTCCACTTTAAAACGATGCTCGTTGTCGATAATACTTTCGCTGTAACGTAAGTTTATTTATTAATTCAGATACATTACCGTCATTCATAGCCGTACGAATAACGTTATTTTCTGTCAGAGTCATTGACACTGACATTGTGTCATTAACTTATTTTTAACATATTTGGTTTTACATTTTCTTATAAACTTACCAGTTGACTTATTTTTGAATTTTAGATGTCTTTACTGTAATATATATTTTTATAATAATAAAATAATAGTAGTATCTTACGTACCCTCATAGAAACTAAGCAAACGACACTACTGAATTTGTCATAATGGGCGGAGCAAAAATCTGAATTCATACAATTCGTAGACGACCTTGATCGCACATCTTTCAAAAATTTTACTGTACATATCCTTTAATTATTAGATTATATGTAACTTATTCCAAGCTTCATAATCACTGACTGCAATATAATTTTACTTTTCTCAGTTCTCTGAATAATTAATATTTGATTATTTTTAATTTGATAGAAAACTTGAAAGTAGAATCTCTCCATTTTACCATTTCACGGTATAATTAACATTGTTGATTTTACGAAAACATGTTTCTGCACAGCCATCAAAAATCTGCCTTTTATCGAGCCTGCATCGAAACAGCAAAAATGATTCCCATGTCAACATGCAACCTGTTAAAATTCAACAAACTGTGTTTTCCTCCATCAAATATTCAATCAGAACAAAAAATCTGCAACAATACATGTGGCGTTTAGAGATTAAACTAAAACAAAAAGTAGCGGGAGCGAAAACAAATTCGCGCGCAGGCTAGGCTCAGGCTGGGTAATGGAATCAATGTTCGGCTTTGCGAACTAGGAATTGATTGCACGTACGCACCGTGCTCGCACTGTCCAGCCCTGCAACACATTGACCCACATTGGTGCATGCGTGGGTGTAGCCGAAACATGCCCTGGGCGTGCATGCATCCTAATAACCAGTCGCATTAAATAAACTATTGATTTATACGCCCTGTTGAACTAAAGACATCATAATTAATGTTGCTACATGTTTTTGTTGTATGTTCATTCATTTGACAAATTTTAATTAATTTCGAAAAATACTATAAAGCGAAATTTTAGTGTCAAACATGATGTAAAATAAATTCTATGACGCATATAAAATAATTCATTATTAGTTTTTACCTTCCGTCACCTTTACGTAAGGAAGGTATTGTCTTTGTTCAAAAAATTAAATGATGAATTTTTAGTGAATTAGTATGTTTTAGGGTCCCTATAATACGATTTTACCATTTTTACGATGATGTCTGTATGTATGTGTGTGTGTGTGTGTCTGTGTGACAAAAGTTTCGGATCGCATAACTTCCGTACCACGATTTCAAAAATCATAATCCAGAAGAACAAGTGATTAGATTTTGGTTGTAATTGGTGAACCGGAAGTGCCCCCATTTGAAGATTTTAACAGTTAAATATGATTTGTTGACGTTTAACGTCATTATAACTTAAAGAATATGATTACATTTTATACTTCATATTCAATAGATATAAGAAATTAAATTTTAAAATTCATGCTAACCATGAAAATTGTTAATATATTCAGATAACTCAAATTGGCAGATGTTAGTATCCATAAAAAGTAAATTAATGTGGCAGAGATGAGGATGTTGAAGTAGATGTTGCGGAAGGCACGGAAAGATACGGTAAGAAAATAACTTTAGTATTACGAGTTTCTACAAAGATACAAGAGAGACGATTACATTAGTTTGAACATGTCATGAGGAGAAATGAAGAATATATTGGAAGAAGAACGAATAGCTTATTAATAGAAAGTTGAAGAAAAAGAGGAAGACCAAAGATAAGATGAAAGGACTGAGAGAAAAGGAACTGAATGAGAACGACTTGCAAAATAATAATTAATACTATAAGAAATAATATAATGTATGCTACTTCCGGATATACAATATTAGCAAAACTTTTTCAGTTATTCCCAGTAATGTTCAATTGAGAAAAACGTAGTTAAATAGATATTAAGTACTATAGTTTTTGAGATATCGTCCTTCCCCCCCCCCACACACACTATTCTATGAAAAAAAAATGTCTTACTCGTCTAATTTTTGGAGATGTTTCCAATTCATTGTCGCGATAGACAGGATTTTAAAAGAGTACATGTAATATACGTATAATATTAAATATTTAAATATTAATACAGTAGGAAATAATATAATGTATGTACTTCCCAGAAAAAAAATTTAGTAATGTATATGGTTTTTTAACACTGACATTTATCTGTCAGTCATTTTAATTTTTCAAATGGTTTCCATGACAATATTTGGGCCGTGATATTTGTTACAACAGATTATTATATACCTTTACGTATTTCTTTATCTCTAAATCTATAAAATATTTATATGTATCAGATAAAAATTTACTCTTCTTTAATACTAGCAAGAACAAAAATTTTCAAAAAATAATATTTAGAATCTGCTACTTTCGGTTGTCCAATTATTACCAAAACCTTTTCAGCTCTTCCCATTAATGTCCGATTCAGAAGTACGTAGTTAAACCGATATTAAGTATTAAGTATCATTCCCAGCTACTGTTTTAATTTTAGTTTTAATTTTACTGTTTTAGTCGCAAGAATAGTATAGCATATGCCAGTGTGCGTAATCATACCCAGCGCATGTTTTAATTTTAATTTTAATTCTAGTTTTATGTTTTAGTTTTACGAGTATGCGAACTCCAAACTTTTTAAAACTAAAAATTAAAACTTGACACAACAGTGGTTATTTTTATCGGCCGGGTTTAACCTAAAATCTATAATAACTATAAAAAAATTGTAAAATAAAGAAAATCGGTATTATAAGGTCAAAAATATTAAAAGTTTGTTGTTAAATAATAAAATCTAGTTTAAAATGCAGCGTCAAACACAGCAAAGCAAACGGAAAACCACTGTTGACAGTAATGACGCGTGCGCATTGTGCCACCATGTTTGAAATAAAAACTAATACTAAAACTTAGCAAGAAACAGCACATCAGTTCTGCGATTAAAACATACAATTAAAATTAAAACACAAAATTAAAACTAAAACCTAAAATTAAAACTGTAGATGGGAATGAGACTTTATAGTTTTTGAGAAATCATCCTTCCAACATTCCCACACACACACACACACATACATACACACATACATCATCGTAAAAATATTAAAATCGGATTGTAGGGACCTTAAAACTTGGTGTACCGGCCATTAAAATAATATTTCATTATAAATCTTTATTAATGTTACACGTAATTTCTATCCACCCACATATTTCATAAAAATATATCTCCGTCAGAAAATTTGTTCTTCTTTCACATCTATCGAAAAATAACATCAAAACCTGAGAAGTGTGAGATAATAGGTCCATTATTTTCTCTCCCAAGTGAGAATCTCATGATGACATTTTTATTTGTTCTAGCGTTATCAATACCAACGAAACATTTTCTGTTCAACGGTTCAAAATTAAAGACATATTTGTGATCGGCAACATACTAGCCAGAGGCAATGGACTTGTTCTTTGGCTGAATGCTTTTCATCAAATATTGACCGCTGCAACCAAACAGCCCCAGTTACAAATCGCAAAACTCAATGGTGATACGGCTATTTGTTCTACTTTAACCGCTACTTCACTTGTGGACGCAAACAAAAACAATAGGGAATTATCATCGATGGGTGTTTATTCCACGTTGAATTGATGTTTGTGTCAGTATTTTAGAGATGATGAATCATTGTTTATATTCCATGCAATAATTCGTTCAGTAATTGGTTTTCATTTGGTCCTGCTAATTAATTATTAATATCCGCAAATTTAATTTACTGTTTGAAGATGAATGTCAATTATATGAATTGTTTTGGGAATATAGGTTAATATACAAATAAATATTTTTTAAATACTGATAGATTAAATTATAATAATTAGAACGAGGAATTAATTATAGTTTTAGTAAATGTACCACCATATCAGTTTTTAATATAATATCGATTGCGTCACCAAAATTATTAATTATACACCATTTTCCAAAACATATTTCATGAATAATTATTAAAATAGATAATTAAATGGTTCCCTAGCTATTGATGAATCATTGTTAATTGTCAACAAATTCATATAATTAATTCTAGTAATGTATTCAAAATGTGTTATATGCCCTTGATAAAATTTAGCGAACATCTTTTGAAAAAGGAAAGTATTGTTTTTGGTCAAAAAATTCGATGGTAAGTTTTTTACTATTTTTACGATGATGTCTGTATGTATGTGTGTGCATCTGTGTGTGTGTGACGCTCATTTCGTATCGCATAACTCCAATACTACAATTCCAAAAATTATAATTCTTTCATATTCCTCTTTCGTATCCTAATTTCAAGATTTTAACAGTTTTTCTTGAAAAAACACTGTTAAATATTATTTTTTGACATTATATTTTAAAGAGTATACGATGTGATTGCATTTTATACTTCATATTCAATAGATATAGAGTTAAAAAATTATAAATATATTAATTTCATAAATTAGCTATGCTAACCATGAAAACTGCTAATATATTCAGATAATTCAAATTGACAGATGTCAGTATCAATGAAACGAAAATGAATATGGCAGAGATGTGGATGTTAAAATAGATGTTGGGAAAAACAGGTAAGGAATTAAATGATAAGGGAAATGGCTCGAGTGATAGAAGTTTCTAGATAGATAGAGGAGACACGATTACATTGGTTTGAACATGTCATGAGGAGAGATGAAAAATATAATTGAAGAAGAATAAATAGCTTAGTAGTAGAAGGTTGAAGAAACAGAGGAAGACTAAAGATAAGATAGAAGGACTGTATTGCGGACGACTTGAGAGAAAATGAACTGAATGAGGACGATACGCAAAACAGAAACGAGTGGATGAAGAAAATAAAAAATCGCGACCCCTAACGAATGGGAAAAGCTAAAGAGGAAAATGTCAGTGACAAATGCAATTTGCATAGTTTGTTTTACTGGAAATATAAGGTCTTTTACTTGCTTCTGCGGATTTCGTGGCCGTGTGCCTGAGTGTCTGGGCGCGAATCTGGGGATCCGGGTTCGATTCCGACCGACGCCAAAAATTACATCGCATTTTAATGGCACAAAATTGACCTCTGTGACGCACTCTCCACGCCAGCAATGAGTGCCCGTGAGGTGACGCCTGGTAAGCGCCCACACGGTACAAATATTCCATCATTACCGATATCTGTGTACGAAGCAATTTGGCACACCCAGCAATGGGTAATATGCCGTGATGAAATATTTATTTATTTATAATGACCGCTTTTATATTTTAAATTTAAATTGCGGAAATGAATGTATAGGTATATCTTATATTAACATACATATTATGTACAGTAAAATTTTTGAAAGATGTCCGATCAAGGGCACCTGTATCACGAACGAATTAACAAATAGGCATACATTTATCTCTTTCTTTTGCAAAGGCTGTAAGAGTGTGTGATAAGGATGGATATAACACGCTTGTCTTTCAAAAATTCATATTGTTTCGACTAAGTTAGGACATTCCATTTATAAACGATGCGCGTTGTTGATAATACTTTCGCTGTAACGTAAGTTTATTTATTAATACAGATACATTACCTGGATTCATAGCCGTACGTATAACGTTATATTCTGTCAGAGTCACTGACACTGACATTGTGTCTGTATCTTATTTTTAACATACTTGGTATTACATTTGCTAATAAACTTACCAGTTGACTTATTTTTGAATTTTGAATGTTTTCCTGTAATATATATTTTTATAATAATAAAATAACAGTAGTATCTTACGTACCCTCATAAAAATTAAGCAAACGACACTACTGAATTTGTCATGATGGGCGGAGCAAAAATCTGAATTCATACAATTCGTAGACAACCTTGATCGGACATCTTATATTTTTATAAAGTTTCACTTACAATTTATTGGATATAACAACTGTTACATATATTTTAAAATATTTTCATAAGAAGCAACAACTTTCATCTTCTATTTCTATAGCAGTACTTTCTTTTTTAATCACTTGTATAATGTGATACACAGTACTATATGCTGAAAAATATGTGGTTTTATATCTTTTTTATAGCAAACGTAGGTATCTTCCGATAGATTCTTATTTTGTTGAAAATTTTCTAAATGAACAAACTTTGATTAAATTCCCTCATATTCACCAAAAACATCCAAGCCGGTCTGGAACGACTGAAGATAGCTCCCTAACCATTACTTTACAACCCCGTTTACGACATTTCCCTTATATGAACAATATATTACCTCATAACACGAACATTTTAAACTCTCATAAATTGATTTACGTTGTAAGTTATCAGCAACTTCGTCTTGCTTGATAAAAATACATCTCGCGGATCGTTGCGTTGGTGGGGCATCTGTGATACTCCGATATAGACGTTAAAATATTTTTTGGGCAGCTTTTCTACTTAAATTTGAATGATCTATAAAGTTTAGTATGGAAAGAAAATTGTGGTTAGTATTGCCGCAAGACCATAATTTTGGTCTCGACTAAAAAGTCGAAGACGAGACCAGTATCAAGTCTTGTCGAGAAAGTCTTGAAGTCTCGACAAGAGTCTCGACTTCGGTTCGTAGGTATTTTTTGAAATATATTTTCTAAAAGTTCTTCATGACAGGTTCTCTCGAAATCGACAATGTTCATTTGTGCTCGAAACACACACAAGATTTTTTCTACAGTCGCCACAGTGGGGTCCTCCAACATAACAAAAAATATCTGTTGTGGCCAGCACAATACCTTCCGTCAATCCTGTGTATAATGTATAAATTCCATACATAATTTTTCTTGGAAAATATTCTAAATTTCCAGTAAAATTATTTTATAAACAAACTATTCAAATTGCACTTGACACATTCTTCCTCTTTAGCTTTTCCCATTCGTTAGGAGTCGATATTTTTGCGTGTCGTTCTCATTCGTTTCTTTTTCTCTCAAGTCTTCCGCAATACAGTCCTTCCATCTTATCTTTGGTCTTTCTCTACTTCTTCAACCTCCCATTACTAAATTACTCATTCTTGTTCAAATATAATTCTTCATTTCTCCTCATGACATGTTCAAACCAATGTAATCGTCTTTTTTGTATCTTTCTAGAAACTTGTAACACTAGTTATTTTCTTACCGTATCTTTCCGTGTTTCCCCAACATCTACTTCAACATTCTCATCTCTGCCACATTAATTTACTTTTTACTCATACTGACATCTGTCAATTTGAATTATATGAATATAATAGCAGTTTCCATGTTTAGCATAGCTGGCTGAATTATAAAATTTAATTTCTTTAAAATTCTTTAACTCTGTATCTATTAAATATGAAGTATAAAATGTAATCAAATCGTATAGAGAATAATATATTCTTTAAGTTATAATAATATTAAATGTCAATAAATCAAATTTAACTGTTAAATCTTTAAATGTGGCAACTTCCGGTTCACCAATTATAACCAAAATCTAATCACTTGTTCTTCTGGTTATAAACTTGAGGAATACGAAAAAATTATAATTTTTGGAATCGTGGTATTGAAGTTATGGGATCCGGAACTTTTGTCACACACACACAGACACACATACATACATACAGACATCATCGTAAAAATGGTAAAATCGTATTATAGGGACCCTAAAACATGCTTATTCAGTAAAAACTCATCACTGAATTTTTTGACCAAAGACAATACCTTCCTTACCTAAAGATGACAGAAGGTAAATAATAAAATGTACACTTTGTACTTACACTACTACTCAATTAATAAGGATTAATATAAAGAAAAAACCTCTTTTATATTTAATTTTAATTTATCGTTATTTCCCATTCTTCTTGACCTATTGCTTCAATCTAATCTAAACATTTTATACTTTCGTTTTTGTAAATGAATGCCCTATTTTATTTTCACAATAGTGTAGCTTTTTTTTTGGTTATGTAATATACCGACAGAGCAGTTATGTCAGATTTATTTGTAAAGGTGGTAAATATGTCACTACAGTGTCATTAGTTCCTGACTAAACATTTCCATTAGGAATGTAGACAATGACATTTCTCAACATTGTATAGTTAGAAATTTGGACAGCGGGCGTTTTTTTCTACTTTGTCGCGCTAGAGCGGCAAAGTGACATTTTGCGTTGACAAAAGAGAGCGCAGATGGCTAGTTTCTATGTAGACTGTAGAAAGTTCTAAAAAACTGTAATTCTACATATTTTTAAGCTAACTGTCCGTGTAAGAGGACTTTGAAACCATAATTATTAGGAAAGATTTTTCGTTCAAGAGAAAAGCCCGTTTAAATGTTTTAAAGAAATTAATTTATTCGCAAAGGTATATCAATTGCGTAGGTTCCCACAAACATCCGCTTATGAGAGATAATTAGCTTATTATAAAATATGACAGCTAACAGAGCATCCACTGTATGAAACTATTATAGTAAAAGATCAACAAACATCCTATTCGTTTGACATTCCTATCTCACGCGTACTCATATTTCCTTCTTCCCGGAAAATAATTTGCCTGGCGGGCGCCCTGGTGTCCGTGAAGTTAAGACATGTTAAATGAGATAATAGCGTACATTTCCGAGTGCGTAGCGTAACCTTTACAGCGCCGTGGAATGATGAGTAATGGACGCATTAACAAATCCCGAAGCTCCGCGGGAGAGACTTCGCGATGCCGAGGCGAGAGAATAACTTCGTTGCTACTGCATTTGATGATGTTTTACGAGATGAAATGATTTGGGGTGTTGCTGCTGCTAATTTTGTTGCGGGAAAATAAATTGTGGTTTAGATGCAGCAATTTTTGGATGATTTCATTAAATTTCTACCAGAGCAGATTTTATATTATGAAGATTGTATTGCATTATATTAAAAATATACCACGAAATAAAAATACTTATGCATATTATGAATAGTAATATGTCAAAAATATTTGCAAAAATACATTATATGTATGGAGTAATGCTTTATGGATGCGAACCATGAACCTGGAGGAAGAGGAAGAAAAAGAGTGTTGGAGAAATTCATATAGATAATTCAAAACATTCTCCGGCGTATAATTTAAAAAAACCTGTTGGGGCCAGCACAATACCTTCGTCAATCCTGTGTATAATGTATAAATTCCATACATAATTACTTTTTCTTGCAAAAGATTCTGAATTTCCAGTAAAATTATTTCATATACAAACTATGCAAATTGCACTTGAAAGTGACATCTTCTTCGTGTCGTTCTCATTCAGTTCCTTTTCTCTTAAATCTTCCGCAATACAGTCCTTCCATCTTATCTTTGGTCTTCCTTCAACCTCCTTTTACTAAGCTATTCATTTTTCTTCCAATATAATTCTGCATTTCTCCTCATGACATGTTCAAACCAATGTAATCGTTTTTCTTGTATCTTTCTAGAAACTTGTAACACTAGAGTTATTTTCTTACCGTATCTGGTAAGCGCCTACACGGTATAAATATTTCATCATTACCGATATCTGTACAAAGCAGATTGGCACACCCATCAATGGGTAATATGCCGTGTTGATATATATATATATATATATATATATATATATATATATATATATATATATATATATATATATTTATATATTTATTTATATATTTATCTTTCCGTGTCTTCCCAACATCTACTTCAGCATCCTCATCTCTGCCACATTAATTTACTTTTTATTGATACTGACATCTGTCAATATGAATTATATGAATATATTAGTAGTTTCCATGTTTAGCATAGCTGGCTGAATTATAAAATTTAATTTCTTTAAAATTCTTCAACTCTATATCTATTGAATATGAAGTATAAAATGCAATCAAATTGTATAGAGAATAATATATTCTTTAAGTTATAATAACGTTAAATGTCAATAAATCAAATTTAATTGTTAAATCTTCAAATGAGACTACTTCCGTTTCACCAATTATAACCAAAATCTAATCAGTTGTTCTTCTGAATGTAAACTTGAGGAATACGAAAAAAATATAATTTTTGGAATCGTGGTATTGAAGTTATACGATTCGAAACTTTCGTCACACACACACAGACACACACACACACACACACAAGCACACATATACATACATAGACATCATCATAATAATGGTAAAATCGTATTATAGGGACCCTAAAACGTGCTTATTCACTAAAAACTCATTAATTGTTTTGACCAAAGACAATACCTTTCTTACCTAACGGTGACGGAAGGTAAAATCCATCGAATTTATTTCAAGAAAAATTCATTTAATAAGCTTGCACTAGGCGGCACTTTTCGTTCTAACAGGTCTGTTCGTTTATTCCAGCATTGAATCGTGGTTAGTTTTAGTTTATCGGTATCTCTGTCCGTGTAAACAACATTTGCGATGTGTCTAAATGTTATTCACTATTTCTTTTGTTATTAATAGTGTTTTTAGTGTGTGTTAAGTGTAAATAATATTGTAACGTTCATTGTTAGTGGTAGTAACAATTAAAAATAGTGCAATAACAATCTGAAATAAATGAAGATGCAGATATTGTAAGTCAATTTGTTTATTACTAATTATCCTGTTCTAGTATATTGTTAGTAATATGTGTTAACTGATATATGTTAGTATTTTAATATTATATTTATATAAACGTATAAATATCTAAAAACTTAGTAAAATAAATATTTGTTTGCAGCAAAGTATATATATATATATATATATATATATATATATATATATATATATATATATATATATATATATATATATATATATATATATATATATACGAGCCCAACCAATGTCATATTTATAACGATATTACTTAGTGATTAGGATTTTTACAAAATATTATTTAAAAATAATGATAGTTATGTAACAATATTTTTCAGAATAATGCCTATATTCTGAATAAATATGTAAGTCCTACAGATCTGTAAATCTGTAAATAATGAACAAAATCGCAACAAAAGCTGCTACTGTTATGTATAATTTTGCATTTGTCAATAAAAACAGATGTGTATTTGTTAGTATTTTACAGATTTACATATCTGTAAGACTTACAAATTTGTTCAGAATCGGCCTATAAGTCTGTAAGTTTTGTAAATGAATCTTGCGGGCTATGATATCTTATATAAATGTATGAAATTAAAATTATTTTTACCATAGAAATTTTGTTGTAGAGCAATAAAAAATATTTTTTTGCCGATTGACATTAAAAGTGCGATTTGCTTGACAGCTAACAGTCTGTAAAATGCTACTTTTATGCAGGGTTGTGCCTGTAATCTATTCTACGTAAAATACGTCATTGTCTACGCGTAGACAATAATGTTGTTTATCAAATGGATTAAAAAAATGAATCAAGGAAAAATTTGTTTCTAATCGATTTACATTTAATCATTTAGTACATTCGGCCATAAAATTATGGTGTGAATCTTTTAAAATTTTGTTTCCAGTTTTATTTTTTACTTCTAAACCTCTTCTAAACAACGATAAAAATGCACTTATTCCGATTTTCGTTGTTCGCAATTCCAACGCAGTTATCCAAATAATTACATCGTCTCTCCAAGCATCGAAACAACGCTCTACAGTTTCCCACGGTTTTTCGCGCCATTATCTGCAAAAAAACTCGCTAAACTTCAGCGTTAATTTGAATTTTCCCAGAGAGGTGATTTTATCGCTCGACTCTTGCGTTTTATTATCAATACACATAAAACATTGATGCAATATGGTGCAAACTTTGTGTAGTCGGCTTGGTCATATGAGGTGGCAACAGGGCTTAGTCCTGCATACAGGAAATATAACTGCCCAAGCCGACGCTTCCAACCGCCGTGATAACGCGTTAGTAGTTGGATAATGTTCTATACAATGTTGCCACATGTAGGCTCTGCGATTTTTTTACGGTAATGGTTTTAGCAGATATGGTTATTAATACTGTGGAAGCTGGACTATAGTGCATTTTTGCGTGAAAACAGCTTAGAAGTTTTATTATGTATATTTTTTCCTACAAATTGTTACATAATTACAATTTTTACATTTTCACGATGATGTCTGTGTGTATGTGTGTGTGGATCCTCTTTACGCTCTAACTCAATATCAATTTAAATTAATAGATCATTGTTAACTGGATCAGAAATTAGAAATAATACCCAATAAAAATAAATTACCCTAACATGACAGATAAACAGTTTATTTATTTTATTTCAATTCCATGGCTATTGCAATTTTTGAGGTGACGTTAGATATTTTCATACCTAATTTCTGCTGTTACAAGGTATACAAAATTAATTTTGCTTATTGATTTAGATGTAGAATTTTATGCCCTATTATTTGAAGCTTTTTGCCTAAAATAATTAGGGAAGAAGGAAATTACGAAAATCGTTTTTACCTTTCGCTAAGAGAGGTATTGGAATCCTGCTAAAAATCGCATATCCAGAATTTAGTGAATATGCACATTTTAAGGTCTATAGAATCCGATAATAACATTTTTACGATGATGTCTGTGTGTGGATGTGTGTGTGTGTGTAAGAGGTTGTTGTATGTACGATTTCTCAAAATCCATAAGACTAAAGACCTGTGTAACTACGGATTCCTCAATCTAACAGTAATGGGAAGAGTTGAATAGATTCAGGTAACAATTGGACAACCGGAAGTAGTAATATTTTAACAAAAATCTTCTAAATATTATATTTTGAAAATTTATGTTGTAGTAAATCTCACTGCCTGCTCACAGCCCAAACATCTCCATGGTAACTACTTGAGAAATTAAAATGTCTGTAATTGACAGATAAATGTCACTAATATCAGTGTCAAAAATTCAGAGATAGTACTGAAGGCTTTTTCTGGGAAAGATATCTAATATTTCTTATTGTATTATTAATTATATATTTAAAATTATAGTTATATTACATGAACCCTTCAGAAGTAATGTCAATCCCGTTAATGAATTAGAAAAACCTCGAACATTTAGAATGCAGAAAACTTGCTCATAGAATGAATTTAAAATTATAGAAAATACGTAAATATAAAGATTAGGTGTAATTAGAATATCACAATGGAAAGGGCGAGAGGTATTGTGATGACCAAAACAGATTTTTTTCTCAAAATTGTATTATTTCAATCCTATAAAGGTATGAAAAGAAGTGATAAATATTTCAGTACCAATTACCGCACCTTTAAAACCATGTTTAATATTCCAAAAAATTGCCTTTGTCCCCGCTAACATATTCAAATCTAATCACCCTGCATTCCCCAATGACCTACATTCAGGACAAAGGCTCGTTGGATGTGGCAACAGTGTCCAGCCTGTGCCAACTGGTGCGATAAGCGAGCCTGCGTCCACGTCCGAATTCCACATCCCAGCCAGGATAATATCCCTGCTCCTGCCATTTGCAGCCGCCCGCATGTCGCAGGATTAACAGACACACAGCACACGACACTTAGACCCCCCAACCAGATAGTGCCTGCTGAAAGAATTATATCCCGACTAAGCTACTGCCCGCTCCCGTGATATGCAAATTAAACCTGGGTTATTAATACCTATGTGTGAATTTACACGCGCGAGTGTGGATATGTATTTGAGGTTATGGCTGTGGGAAAGGTTTTTGTTCGTGCTATTAGCTTAATAAGGGTGGGATGAATCTCTTATCGCTTTTAGGATCTTAATCTTAATAGGGTTTATGAGGTGATTAAACTGGTAGTTATACTTGTTTTTTACCTCCCGCTACCCTTGGCAAGGGAGGTATACGGATCATGCTAAAAATCAAATGACGTTTGAAGGTCCATAGAATTGGATTTTAACTTTTTCATAATGATGTCTGTGGTTGTGTATGTGTGCGAGTGTGGATCTTCTGATCACTGTAGCTTAAATACTATCAACCGCAGAATTTTGAAACCTTGTATTTCGACCTTACTCTAATATGGAATGAAGCCATTAGATTTTGGTGTAAATCGGATAACTGGAAATCGCACTTTACTAGAAGCTCAAAATAGTTTTTCTTCTTAAAATACCAATTAAATGACATTTTTATTAAAATTAAAGATTATTGAATTTTCTACAGGCATGCATTAATAATTTTTCTATATATTTTATACATAAATTAATAAAATAATCAGTTTTATATATCCCGGAGTCTATGTTTTAACGATAAACACAATTTCTCAGTTATACATTTCAAATGTATGGAACTGATAGATAAATGTCATTGTCAAAAAAATAATCATATATTATACAAGACGATTGAAATTTCTCGATTATACGAAACGTGTTGCCTGGAAACACCACGACACCGAAGGTCAAGTGGTATTTCCAATAGGCAACTCGTTGAGTATGTCGAGAATTTTCTATTGTCGAGTTGTTTACAGGTAGACTATATCATCATGAATAAAAAATGAATTAAAAAGTAAATAGTAAATTTAACGTAAGCCTGTAGTCTATTTTCTTTTGACAGAAACGCCAAACTATATGCCACGTAACCTATATTTTTAAATATAGCTGTAGTAGTAGCAACAGTTCAGTTTCTAGATTTGTGATCAAAATAATTTATTTACTTGTCAAATTTTTGTTTCAATAATCTTACTGATAATAATCGGTGCGTTCAATTATTTGTTTCTGTGCATTTGGAGCTGTCAGTGTTATTTCAGGTGTCTACTTAAAGCATACAAAGCACGATTTTTCTCCTCAGTCTAACTACAGATTCATTTATATATTCGATACTGGTTCGAAGGAAAAGTTATTAAAATATAATTAAAAATAACATTGACAGTTCAGAGTACATAGAACAAAATTACCAAACGCACTTGTAAGTGAATATACGAATGTTGGTATATTCGAATATACCAAGGTTCGTATATTCGTTCACTATGCTTACTCAATAATAACCGCTGTAATACGTGGTAACTAAGGAAAATCACACATTCTTACTGGTTTATAACTTAATGAATGATAATCATTTCAAATTAATAATGGTAACGTTTTAAGAAGAAATTTTTAAATAGAAAAATAGTGATACGAAAAAACTTAATATACATAGTTTCCAGCATTAGGAAATATACAGGTATGTATTTAAAATGTAAAGTTTACAAATTCTATGTAATGTGTTTTAGAATTGATAAACAACCATAGAAACCCACAAAATATACAAAAATATGCAGTCAGCATTTTGTTAGGGGACAAAAACCCAACGAGATTTTAAAAGTGCATAACTTGGTTGTACAATTCATGTACCTAACAAGAGAATAAATTCTATTTCAAGAATTGTCGATGTCAACGGAAAACTTTCAAGTCATGTTAGATTTGTAAAACTAAATCTTAGTTCTCAGTTCCTTCTTTTTTACTGATCATACATCACTTATTCAAGCAAACTTTCGCAGATATCCAGTATAACAAAAACGAGTAACTAATCACTTCCAAAAAACTTTTTCATCATCTTCGCTGGTTATTATTAAAATGTAAGTTGTTGTTTTAGTTTTTTACTTAGAAAATGAAAGCCATAAGTTCTACGTCATTTTTATTAGCAGTGTCAACAAGATCTGTGCCAAAACAGGAGTTTAAAAATAATAGAAACTGGAACTCAAAGGCGTGTTTCTGAGATTCACTTGACTAAAAACTCGGCAGTGATATTGGAATTCTTTAGTCGCGTTTTTGTCTCTTTCTGATCCTTCATCCTTTGTAGGAAATATTCGCTTTTGATGAAACGAATGCAATGACGGTCTTAGCTTTTGGAAATTTGCACTTGAATAAGTAATTGCGAATGCATTGGGACTAATACAGTTACGAAGGACAACCAACGAAAAAACGCATGGGCGTAGTTAGGCTGAGTTATCAGCTTTGGTCAAAAAATTCAATGATGGTTTTTAGTGAATAAACACGTTTTAGGGTCTATATAATAGGATTTTACCATTTTTACGATGATGTCTGTATGTATGTTTGGCTGGTTTAAGCTCATTTAGTCTAGTTATTGACAAACAAGCCTATAATATAAGACATAGGTAATTTATATGTCCCGAATATCAAGATAAATGTAGATAAAAACAGTCCAGAAAAAATAGGCTTAATTATTTACAATAAACTTCCCAAAATAATTATTAAAGATGCTAAAAATATTAATCTTTTCAAAAAAGAATTAAAATCTTTTCTTTTACAAAATAGTCTCTACAGTATTAACGAATTTCTGAATTTGTAACATATAATGCTATTTATATTTCATGTTTATGTTTTGTATCTTCACAGTATTTTTGACTTCTTGTTCCATGTACATTGTAATTGTGTCAACGGAAATGAATTGATTATTATTATTATGTATGTGTTCCAAAAAATATATTTTTTTCGTATTCCTCAAGTTTACATCCAGAAGATTTTGGTTATAATTAGTCAAACGGAAGTGCCCTCATTTGAAGATTTTAACAGTTTTTCTTGAAAAAAAGTAGTTAAATATCATTTATTGACGTTTAACGTTATTATAACAAAGAATATATTATTCTCTATATGATTTGATTGCATTTTATAATTCACATTCATTAGATATAGCGATATTAAATTTCATAAATTAGCCAGCTATGCTAACCATGAAAACTGCTAATATATTCAGAAAATTCAAATTGATAGATGTCAGTATCAATGAAAAATAAATGAAAGTGGCAGAGATGAGGATGTAGAGATAGATGTTGGGGAAGACACGGAAAAATACGGTGAGGAAGAAAAGAATAAGGCAAATAACTCTAGAGTTAGAAGTTCCTAGAAAGATACAACAGAGACGATTACATTGGTTTGAACATGTCATGAAGAGAGATGAATAATATATTGGAAGAAGAATGAATAGCTTACTAATAGACGGTTGAAGAAACAGAGGAAGACCAAAGATAAGATGGAAGGGCTGTATTGCGGAAGACTTGAGAGAAAGGAACTGAATGAGAACGACACGCAAAACAGAAATGAGTAGAAGAAGAAAATAAAAAATAGCGACCCATAACGAAAGAGAAAAGCTAAAGAAGAAGATGTCAGTGTCAAGTGCAACTTGCATAGTTTGTTTATGAAATCATTTTACTAGAAATTTAGAATCTTGCAAGAAAATTTATATATGGAATTTATACATAATACACAGGAGTGACGGAAGGTATTGTGCTGGCCACATCAGATTTTTTTTTATTGTGAACGCTGAGTAGGAAACAAAATATTCGTGTAGCGTTAAGGAAAATTTCAGCAAACACACGCAAAAAAAATTGGAAGTGCTAAACATCTTCAACACCCCTTACCTACGCCTATGAAAACGTCTTTCGTGGACAGAGTTAGACAAGGATTAAAATTCGAACGAACATCTTTGTATTCGGAAGAGATGGAAATTAAAAATTTAAATTTCTAGTTAACGAATTCTTGATTGGATATCCGTTTGACTTGATTAATATTTTTCTATTCTGACATTTTGTTAAATTGGTAATTTCCGTAAAGGTCTTGCGGATTCTTTCTTTCTGCCAGGAATGTAAATTTGCTGGGATATATCTCACATTTCATGTATTTTTGTTCCATAGTGCAGGATTTCAGATATAGAGATTTAGGTTCGTGATACATTTGTGTTTGCTGGTTGATATGCGGGCGGCAGACAAATATATCATATCATGTTAATGTTAGGTGGTCCATAAAGATGATTTATGCAGATTACACGACTACTTACCAGAGATGTATTTATTTAATTCTGAATATCAATGACCATATTTTAAATATGACTAGTATTAGGACAGTATAAGTCAAATAAAGATAATTTATGTTCTCGATACATACGAATAAAACTTTTTACCGTCCGTCACCTTTAGGTAAGGAAAAGAAGGTATTGTGTTTGGTCAAAAAATTCGATTCTAATAAATCAGCACGTTTTAGGAACTCTAGAATACGGTTTTGCTATTTTTACGATGATCTCTGTAAGTATCTGTGCGTGTGTGTGTGTGTGTGTGTGTGTGTGTATGTGAGTGTGCGTGTGTGAGTATGTGTGACCATCATTTCTGATTGCATAATTCCTTGAGTTTACGTCCAATCGAAGAAATGATTAGATTTTGGTTATAATTGGTCAACCGAAAGTAACCTCCAGTAAAATTATTTCATAAACAAACTAAGCAAATTGCACTTGACACTGACGTCTTCTTCTTTAGCTTTTCCCATTCGTTATGGATCGCTGGTTTTTTTATTTTCTTCTTCCACTCATTTCTGTTTTGCGTGCCGTTCTCATTTAATTCCTTTTCTCTAAAATCTTCCGCAATACTGTCCTTCCATCTCATGTTTGGGTTTCCTCCGTTTCTTCAACCTTTTATTACAAAGCTATTCATTATTCTTCCAATATATTCTTCATTTCTCCTCATGACATTTTCAAACCAATGTAATCATCTCTCTTGTATCTTTCTAGAAACTTGTAACACTAGAGTTATTTCCTTACCGTATCTTTCCGTGTCTTCCTCAACATCTACTTCAACAGGTTCATCTCTGCCATATTCATTTACTTTTTATTGATACTGACATCTGACAATCTGAATTTATTAACAATTTTTATGGTTAGCATTATAAAATTTAATTTCTTTATATTTCTTTTACTCTATATCTATTGAATATGAAGTATAAAATGTAATCAAATCATATAGAGAATAATATATTATTTAAATGTCAATAAATCATATTTAACATATTACATCTTCAAATGAGGCTACTTCAGGTTGAGCAACTATAAATAAAATCTAACCACTTGTTCTTTTGGATGTAAACTTGACAAATACGAAAAAAATATAATTTTTGGAATTGTGGTATTGAAGATATGCGATCCGAAACTTTCGTGAGACACACACAGAGACACACACAAAAACAGACACACATACACACACACACACACACACACACACACATACATATATACATACAGACATCATTATAAAAATGGTGAAATCGTATTATAGGAACCCTAAAACATGCTTATTCACTAAAAACTCATCATTGAATTTTTTGACCAAAGACAATACCTTCTTTACCTAAAGGTGACGGAAGGCAAAAATCATAAATCAACCAGCTATGCTATAATTATGCGAGTATTAGGAAAATACGTTGATTGACAGATGTTTGTGTTAATGAAATGACAATGAATGTGGCAGAAAGATGAGGATATTGGGGAAGAGACGGAAAGTTAGGATAAGGACTGACAGAAGTTTCTAGAAGGATACAAAAGAGACGATTACAATAGTTTTAACATGTCATGAGGAGAGATGAAGAATTAATAGGCAGAAGAATAAACACTTTAGTAATAGATGGTAGCAGAAACAGAGGAAGCTTTGTTAAGAGGAATTTGAATATGAACTGAAAAGTTTCCTAGAGTTAGGTAGAAGGGAAAAAATAATTGTGTTAAATTTTGTGTATTTGGAAATTGGAAATAATTTTCAAATTGTAATTCAACATCGGTAGGAGTCAAACCCGGGAGTAGGGATATATGGTATGTTCTAAAGCACCCTACCACCCTGCCAATGTTTCCCTACTACGCTTAGCAGCATGATAGGGTGGGATGATAACTTAAGATAGAAGCAGAGGTAGAGAGAGAGGGAGAGAAATAAATAAATTGAGATATAATAAAATGCAAGTTCAAACTTGTTCGCATGAACACGTGCAAGCTGTGATGAGTCACTACCCGCATTATAACACCTGTCACCTAACCCACCCCCTCCAAGTAAATGTTCATGTAATGTTATAGGTACTTAAGCTTATTCGCATTAATTTTTGTGTTAGTTTGCTGCTAGCGCTTGTACTGTGCAGATCAAATATGATTTCATGTGAAAATTGCGATAAAGTGTTTTCAAGTAAAGATCATTTAAAACGTCACGTAAATATTTGTAATAAAATCGGTGGACAATACGAATGTAAAATATGTAGTTCAAAATTTACTCGCAGCGATAATCTTACGAGCCACGTTAGAAAATGTCATTCCAACGTTCAGTTATGTGAAACTTGCGGATTACAATTTACCAACGGTGCACAATATATAAAACATAAACTTAATACGGATAATGAAGCACTAATGTCTAAAAAAATAAAGCTATCGAAAAATGAAGATTTATGTAAAAAGAAGCAAAAAAACTTCCGTGGGTTATTAAGGTGTAAAATATGTAATATATTCTTTCCAACTCGTAATAAGTATATCGGACACTTAAGATCTCAAAAACATATTAACACAATGATTAAACCTTTTAAAAATAACATATTTGAAATTTGTTCTGGTTTTAAGAAGCGGGTAGCCAGTTACCGTATAAATGGTTCAGGAATTGATTTTAACAAATTCTTAAAAGATGCTAAAGATACAGTTTATAATTTAATTAAAATAATTATGCAGTCTTATAATTCCGGAATTAAATTTAATATTGAATTTTTTGCGTATTTCATGAATGATAAGAACATCGGTGAATTAAAATCGTTTAATACTAAGTTTGAAGTATTAACCCAATCAGAAAGTTATTTTTCAGATATTTATGATGAGATGTGTGCTATAATTGGATATAAATTTGAAGAATTTCAGGAACGCGATTCAGGTTGGGCATTAAAAGAAATTTCGCATTTAGAAGTTAATATTAATCAATACAAGCCTATACGAGGCTCTTCATTTATCGATCTTCCAAAACAAATTAAAGACAAACGTGCTTGCGTTAACGTTGAAAATAATGACGATTATTGTTTTTTGTGGGCTATAGTTTCCGCGCTGCATCCTGTAGTAAGAGAAACAGATCGAGTATCATCATATCCACATTTTTCGAAAATTTTAAAGTATGAGGTATTAGAGTTCCCAATGAAAGTAAATGATATTCCAAAATTTGAAAATATGAATAATTTATCTATAAATGTTTATACTTTGGAATATAAATATGAATCTAAAAAGTATGTTATAGTTGGTCCAATTTATCATACTATGAAGGTACAAGAAACGCATATTAATTTATTATTCCTTGCGGATGGTGATAAGAGTCATTACGTATGGATCAAAGATTTATCTAGATTAGTACGCAGTCAAATATCAAAACATTGTAATAAAAAATATATTTGTAACGGCTGCTTAATATTTTTTTCAACAGAATCGGCACTAAAACAACATACCCTAAATGATTGTAATAAAATTTGTACCGTTATGCCAACGAATGAATTAGTTTTAGATAAAAATGGTAATATGACTCCGGGTAATATCCTAAAATTTCAAAATTATGAGCGAAAAATGCGTGTTCCATTCACAGTATACGCGGACTTTGAATCTTTATAACAACCTTTTAATACATGCTCATCTAACCCTAATGCTAGCTATACAAATAAAACTCACATTCATGCCCCATATAGTTTTGCTTACAATATAAAATGTTCATACGATGATTCTTTAAGCAAATTTTATACTTATACAGGAAATGATTGTTCAAAAGTATTTGTGGAACAGCTTACTGCTGATGTTGTTAGGATTTATAATGATTATTTAAGAAATGTACAACCAATGTCAAAACTAACCGAACATGAGCGGATCATATTTAATACAGCTACTTTATGTCATATTTGCGAAAAACCTTTAAATGAAACAGATAAAGTTGCAGACCACGATCATTTAACATCAAAATTTATAGGTACCGCTCATTCAGTATGTAATTTAAATTATAAAATACCAAAAATGATTCCAGTTTTCTTCCATAATTTATCAAACTATGATTCACATCTTTTTATAAAAGAGTTGGGTTGTAATGAAGAAAAAATTGATATTATACCTGAAAATAAAGAAAAGTATATAGCTTTCACAAAAAATATATGTGTAGGTGAATATGAAAATACGAAAGGTATTCAAAATAAAATTTACATGAAATTAAGATTTGTGGATTCATTTAGATTTATGACTAGTTCTTTAGAAAAACTTGCCAACAATTTACAAGACGAGCAATGTGTTGAAGTTAGAAAAAAATTTCCTATTGAAAATCAATTTAAGTTATTACGAAGAAAAGGTGTATTTCCATATAAATATATGGATTCATTCGATAGGTTAAAAAAAGCTTCACTTCCACATAAAGAACAATTCTATGATACATTAAATAATAATTTTATAACTCAAGATGAATATAGGCACGCGAAAAATGTATGGAATACGTTTCACTGTCAAAATTTAAAAGAATACTCTGATTTATACTTAAAAACAGACGTTCTACTCCTTACAGACATTTTTGAACAATTTCGCAATGTTTGTATAACATCAACTTGATCCTGCCCATTATTTTACGATAGCGGGTCTTAGCTGGGACGCCATGTTGCGAATTACGGGAATCGAATTAGAATTACTTACTGATATAGATATGTACCACTTTATGCAGAAAGGTATTCGAGGCGGTATTTGCCAAGCTGCACATCGATATGCGAAAGCTAACAATAAATATATTTCAGACTACAATAAAAATTTACCAAGTACTTATATAACATATTGGGATGCAAATAATTTATATGGTTGGGCTCTTTCACAATTAATGCCATACGGAGGGTTTAAATGGCTAAGTAGTGATGAAATTTCAAAATTAGATTTTTCAAAAATTGATGATAATTCACCCATTGGTTACTTTAAAGAGGTTGATATTGAATATCCAAAATTGTTACACAACTTACATAATGACTTACCTTTTTTACCTGAAAATATAGTGCCACCAAAGTCTAAATTTAAGATTAAGAAACTTATTCCAAACTTATATGATAAAACTAAGTATATTATTCACTATCGCAACTTAAAACAAACATTAAATCATGGTTTAAAAATTAAAAAAATTCATAGAGTTATACAATTTGAACAATCGACCTGGTTGAAAAAGTACATAGATTTAAATACTTCTAAGCGTCAAGTAGCTAAAAATGATTTTGAAAAGGACTTTTACAAATTGATGAATAATGCGGTTTTCGGTAAAACAATGGAAAATGTTGATAAAAGGGTTGATGTAAAATTAGTTAATCATTGGGATGACATTGGTCGCAGATTAGGAGCTCAAAGTCTGCTCGCTAAACCAAATATGAAGAGTGTATCAGTGTTTTCAGAGAATTTAGTTGCCATACAATTTGAGAAATTAAAAGTTGTATACAATAAACCTATTTACATAGGATTTTCTGTTTTAGAAGTTTCAAAATTATTAATGTATGAGTTCTTTTATGATTTTCTGAAGCCAAAATACGGTGACCGTGTTTCATTATGTTACTGTGACACTGATAGTTTTATATTACTAATCAAAACAGATGACATTTACCAAGATATAAAAGAGAATATAAAAAAAATTGATACAAACAACTTTAGTGCTGACAACCAATTCAAAATTCCTTTGAAAAATAAAGCAGTTTTGGGTCTTATGAAAGATGAGCTAGGAGGGAAATTAATGTATGAATTTATAGCTTTACGACCGAAAATGTATGCCTATTGTACAGCAGAAGATCATGAAGATTGGAAGAAGAAGGCCAAGGGCGTCAAAAAATGTGTTGTTAACCATAATTTAACCGGTGTACATTATAAACAATGTTTGTTTCACAATGACATTATTTATCAAAAACAATATACATTTCGAAATTACAAACATATTATAATATATACAGTAGAACAAAGTAAGAGAGCAATCTCCTGCAATGATGATAAAAGATTTACATGTTCTGATGGTATTAGCACATTAGCTTGGGGCCATTATTTAATAGATGACTGAGGGTATAAGTATTAGGAAACTGTGTGGTATTAGTTAGTAAATAATAAACTGTCAATATGTTCACATGTTCTGATTGCTTCACAGTATTTAGCTGGAAAAGTGGTCTCAGCAGGCATCGAGCTTCTATCCACGGAAATCAAAAACTTCGATGTGGAAGATGTTCGCAAATATTCTCAAGAAAATATAATTTCAAACGTGATATTATAACACATAAGAAGGACAACGATTACGATCCTAATCAAGCAGTTGATCGTTTAAGAATACTTCTTTAGACATCTCCTGACTCCAAACAAATTCCAATCATAATTAATAAGCTTAGAAAAAAATAATATTGTAGAATAGGATTATAATGTAGAAAAAATGTATTACGTAAAAATGAAAAAAATAAAGTATATATAAGTACATACAACTGAACTTTAATTAATTAACCCCATTTGATCCTACAGCTTTATAAACAGATACAACTTAAAATCAATCTATTTTGTTGGTCCAGTTCATGTTAGTTTGCAGTATTGATTAAGTCCATATTTTGAACATACGTTTCTATTTATGCATTCTTTATTTTTATATATTTAACAGTAAATGTATTTGCGTTCTCTAACTCTAGTGGGTAAACATCTGGGAATGAGTCATACAAACACCTAGGGGATGTGCTGGTCGCGTCTATGCCAGGTGCGTTCTTTAGGTCAGCGATCTGGTGGGTGACTCCAATATAATAATAATAATACTCCGATATGTGCTAAGGAGAACACGTGCAAACCCGCATATTACATGTGCATTTCTTAGGTCCGAGCATTATGGGTGAACACCTGTGGGTGATGAGCCATATGAATACTAGGAGAAGCATGACACATACATGCTATGGCGTTGAACTTTATTTTATTATCATCGTTTCTTACCAAATAAAATAGCTTTATAAACGGGATACAACTTAAAATTAATCTGTTCTGATGATGCAACCCATATCAAATTTATAAATGAAAATAATTTAATACCCTAAAATTGATAAACATGGATAAATGAGGATGTTAAAAGCTCGGTATGCTTATCAGATTTACAACATTTGATTGATATTGATTATAATATCCATTATTAGAGTACAATCATATTCTTTTATTTTTAAAAAATCATATTTGAACATATGTTTTTATTTATACACCCTTCATTTTATGTAATTAACATTATTTTATAATCATTAGTTTTATAGGTAATAATTGTAGATAGCTTGTTAAATGAAAAAAAAAATACGGTGGTTTAAAATCATATACATTTTTTGGCAAATGGAAAGATAGTATGTTTTAGTAGACCCGTCACCCATGCAATCTTACAAGAGAGCATTTAACGGAGAGGGTGGATGATGGTAAAAAGAGAGAAAGAGATATATTTATTTATATACACTATATCAGATAGAGTTAAAAAGGGAATAAAACCTACTTTTAACAGATTATAGATACAAAGAATTTATAATTACAACTATTCTTGTTAAAACAGAAGTTCGAATTAACGGAGATACTCACCCCCCCCCCCTTCCCTTACAAACAGGTCTGTTTAAACAGATCAGCCTAAACAGATAAAAAAAACAGGTCTGTTCTCCAAATAACAGCTTGATAAACAGATAAAAAACAGGTCTGTTCTCCAAATAACAGCTTGATAAACAGATAAAAAACAGGTCTGTTCTCCAAATAACAGCTTGATAAACAGATAAAAAACAGGTCTGTTCTCCAAATAACAGCTTGATAAACAGATAAAAAACAGGTCTGTTCTCCAAATAACAGCTTAATAAACAGATAAAAACAGGTTTCGGCGAAAAGCTGTTATTTGGGGGACAGACCTGTTTTTTATCTGTTTATCAAGCTGTTATTTGGAGAACAGACCTGTTTTTTATTTGTTTATCAAGCTGTTATTTGGAGAACAGACCTGTTTTTTATCTGTTTATCAAGCTGTTATTTGGAGAACAGACCTGTTTTTTTTATCTGTTTAAGCTGATCTGTTTAAACAGACCTGTTTGTAAGGGAAGGGGGGGGGGTGAGTATCTCCGTTAATTCGAACTTCTGTTTTAACAAGAATAGTTGTAATTATAAATTCTTTGTATCTATAATCTGTTAAAAGTAGGTTTTATTCCCTTTTTAACTCTATCTGATATAGTGTATATAAATAAATATATCTCTTTCTCTCTTTTTACTATCATCCACCCTCTCCGTTAAATGCTCTCTTGTAAGATTGCATGGGTGACGGGTCTACTAAAACATACTATCTTTCCATTTGCCAAAAAATGTATATGATTTTAAACCACCGTATTTTTTTTTCATTTAACAAGCTATCTACAATTATTACCTATAAAACTAATGATTATAAAATAATGTTAATTACATAAAATGAAGGGTGTATAAATAAAAACATATGTTCAAATATGACCTTTAAAAAATAAAAGAATATGATTGTACTCTAATAATGGATATTATAATCAATATCAATCAAATGTTGTAAATCTGATAAGCATACCGAGCTTTTAACATCCTCATTTATCCATGTTTATCAATTTTAGGGTATTAAATTATTTTCATTTATAAATTTGATATGGGTTGCATCATCAGAACAGATTAATTTTAAGTTGTATCCCGTTTATAAAGCTATTTTATTTGGTAAGAAACGATGATAATAAAATAAAGTTCAACGCCATAGCATGTATGTGTCATGCTTCTCCTAGTATTCATATGGCTCATCACCCACAGGTGTTCACCCATAATGCTCGGACCTAAGAAATGCACATGTAATATGCGGGTTTGCACGTGTTCTCCTTAGCACATATCGGAGTATTATTATTATTATATTGGAGTCACCCACCAGATCGCTGACCTAAAGAACGCACCTGGCATAGACGCGACCAGCACATCCCCTAGGTGTTTGTATGACTCATTCCCAGATGTTTACCCACTAGAGTTAGAGAACGCAAATACATTTACTGTTAAATATATAAAAATAAAGAATGCATAAATAGAAACGTATGTTCAAAATATGGACTTAATCAATACTGCAAACTAACATGAACTGGACCAACAAAATAGATTGATTTTAAGTTGTATCTGTTTATAAAGCTGTAGGATCAAATGGGGTTAATTAATTAAAGTTCAGTTGTATGTACTTATATATACTTTATTTTTTTCATTTTTACGTAATACATTTTTTCTACATTATAATCCTATTCTACAATATTATTTTTTTCTAAGCTTATTAATTATGATTGGAATTTGTTTGGAGTCAGGAGATGTCTAAAGAAGTATTCTTAAACGATCAACTGCTTGATTAGGATCGTAATCGTTGTCCTTCTTATGTGTTATAATATCACGTTTGAAATTATATTTTCTTGAGAATATTTGCGAACATCTTCCACATCGAAGTTTTTGATTTCCGTGGATAGAAGCTCGATGCCTGCTGAGACCACTTTTCCAGCTAAATACTGTGAAGCAATCAGAACATGTGAACATATTGACAGTTTATTATTTACTAACTAATACCACACAGTTTCCTAATACTTATACCCTCAGTCATCTATTAAATAATGGCCCCAAGCTAATGTGCTAATACCATCAGAACATGTAAATCTTTTATCATCATTGCAGGAGATTGCTCTCTTACTTTGTTCTACTGTATATATTATAATATGTTTGTAATTTCGAAATGTATATTGTTTTTGATAAATAATGTCATTGTGAAACAAACATTGTTTATAATGTACACCGGTTAAATTATGGTTAACAACACATTTTTTGACGCCCTTGGCCTTCTTCTTCCAATCTTCATGATCTTCTGCTGTACAATAGGCATACATTTTCGGTCGTAAAGCTATAAATTCATACATTAATTTCCCTCCTAGCTCATCTTTCATAAGACCCAAAACTGCTTTATTTTTCAAAGGAATTTTGAATTGGTTGTCAGCACTAAAGTTGTTTGTATCAATTTTTTTTATATTCTCTTTTATATCTTGGTAAATGTCATCTGTTTTGATTAGTAATATAAAACTATCAGTGTCACAGTAACATAATGAAACACGGTCACCGTATTTTGGCTTCAGAAAATCATAAAAGAACTCATACATTAATAATTTTGAAACTTCTAAAACAGAAAATCCTATGTAAATAGGTTTATTGTATACAACTTTTAATTTCTCAAATTGTATGGCAACTAAATTCTCTGAAAACACTGATACACTCTTCATATTTGGTTTAGCGAGCAGACTTTGAGCTCCTAATCTGCGACCAATGTCATCCCAATGATTAACTAATTTTACATCAACCCTTTTATCAACATTTTCCATTGTTTTACCGAAAACCGCATTATTCATCAATTTGTAAAAGTCCTTTTCAAAATCATTTTTAGCTACTTGACGCTTAGAAGTATTTAAATCTATGTACTTTTTCAACCAGGTCGATTGTTCAAATTGTATAACTCTATGAATTTTTTTAATTTTTAAACCATGATTTAATGTTTGTTTTAAGTTGCGATAGTGAATAATATACTTAGTTTTATCATATAAGTTTGGAATAAGTTTCTTAATCTTAAATTTAGACTTTGGTGGCACTATATTTTCAGGTAAAAAAGGTAAGTCATTATGTAAGTTGTGTAACAATTTTGGATATTCAATATCAACCTCTTTAAAGTAACCAATGGGTGAATTATCATCAATTTTTGAAAAATCTAATTTTGAAATTTCATCACTACTTAGCCATTTAAACCCTCCGTATGGCATTAATTGTGAAAGAGCCCAACCATATAAATTATTTGCATCCCAATATGTTATATAAGTACTTGGTAAATTTTTATTGTAGTCTGAAATATATTTATTGTTAGCTTTCGCATATCGATGTGCAGCTTGGCAAATACCGCCTCGAATACCTTTCTGCATAAAGTGGTACATATCTATATCAGTAAGTAATTCTAATTCGATTCCCGTAATTCGCAACATGGCGTCCCAGCTAAGACCCGCTATCGTAAAATAATGGGCAGGATCAAGTTGATGTTATACAAACATTGCGAAATTGTTCAAAAATGTCTGTAAGGAGTAGAACGTCTGTTTTTAAGTATAAATCAGAGTATTCTTTTAAATTTTGACAGTGAAACGTATTCCATACATTTTTCGCGTGCCTATATTCATCTTGAGTTATAAAATTATTATTTAATGTATCATAGAATTGTTCTTTATGTGGAAGTGAAGCTTTTTTTAACCTATCGAATGAATCCATATATTTATATGGAAATACACCTTTTCTTCGTAATAACTTAAATTGATTTTCAATAGGAAATTTTTTTCTAACTTCAACACATTGCTCGTCTTGTAAATTGTTGGCAAGTTTTTCTAAAGAACTAGTCATAAATCTAAATGAATCCACAAATCTTAATTTCATGTAAATTTTATTTTGAATACCTTTCGTATTTTCATATTCACCTACACATATATTTTTTGTGAAAGCTATATACTTTTCTTTATTTTCAGGTATAATATCAATTTTTTCTTCATTACAACCCAACTCTTTTATAAAAAGATGTGAATCATAGTTTGATAAATTATGGAAGAAAACTGGAATCATTTTTGGTATTTTATAATTTAAATTACATACTGAATGAGCGGTACCTATAAATTTTGATGTTAAATGATCGTGGTCTGCAACTTTATCTGTTTCATTTAAAGGTTTTTCGCAAATATGACATAAAGTAGCTGTATTAAATATGATCCGCTCATGTTCGGTTAGTTTTGACATTGGTTGTACATTTCTTAAATAATCATTATAAATCCTAACAACATCAGCAGTAAGCTGTTCCACAAATACTTTTGAACAATCATTTCCTGTATAAGTATAAAATTTGCTTAAAGAATCATCGTATGAACATTTTATATTGTAAGCAAAACTATATGGGGCATGAATGTGAGTTTTATTTGTATAGCTAGCATTAGGGTTAGATGAGCATGTATTAAAAGGTTGTTATAAAGATTCAAAGTCCGCGTATACTGTGAATGGAACACGCATTTTTCGCTCATAATTTTGAAATTTTAGGATATTACTCGGAGTCATATTACCATTTTTATCTAAAACTAATTCATTCGTTGGCATAACGGTACAAATTTTATTACAATCATTTAGGGTATGTTGTTTTAGTGCCGATTCTGTTGAAAAAAATATTAAGCAGCCGTTACAAATATATTTTTTATTACAATGTTTTGATATTTGACTGCGTACTAATCTAGATAAATCTTTGATCCATACGTAATGACTCTTATCACCATCCGCAAGGAATAATAAATTAATATGCGTTTCTTGTACCTTCATAGTATGATAAATTGGACCAACTATAACATACTTTTTAGATTCATATTTATATTCCAAAGTATAAACATTTATAGATAAATTATTCATATTTTCAAATTTTGGAATATCATTTACTTTCATTGGGAACTCTAATACCTCATACTTTAAAATTTTCGAAAAATGTGGATATGATGATACTCGATCTGTTTCTCTTACTACAGGATGCAGCGCGGAAACTATAGCCCACAAAAAACAATAATCGTCATTATTTTCAACGTTAACGCAAGCACGTTTGTCTTTAATTTGTTTTGGAAGATCGATAAATGAAGAGCCTCGTATAGGCTTGTATTGATTAATATTAACTTCTAAATGCGAAATTTCTTTTAATGCCCAACCTGAATCGCGTTCCTGAAATTCTTCAAATTTATATCCAATTATAGCACACATCTCATCATAAATATCTGAAAAATAACTTTCTGATTGGGTTAATACTTCAAACTTAGTATTAAACGATTTTAATTCACCGATGTTCTTATCATTCATGAAATACGCAAAAAATTCAATATTAAATTTAATTCCGGAATTATAAGACTGCATAATTATTTTAATTAAATTATAAACTGTATCTTTAGCATCTTTTAAGAATTTGTTAAAATCAATTCCTGAACCATTTATACGGTAACTGGCTACCCGCTTCTTAAAACCAGAACAAATTTCAAATATGTTATTTTTAAAAGGTTTAATCATTGTGTTAATATGTTTTTGAGATCTTAAGTGTCCGATATACTTATTACGAGTTGGAAAGAATATATTACATATTTTACACCTTAATAACCCACGGAAGTTTTTTTGCTTCTTTTTACATAAATCTTCATTTTTCGATAGCTTTATTTTTTTAGACATTAGTGCTTCATTATCCGTATTAAGTTTATGTTTTATATATTGTGCACCGTTGGTAAATTGTAATCCGCAAGTTTCACATAACTGAACGTTGGAATGACATTTTCTAACGTGGCTCGTAAGATTATCGCTGCGAGTAAATTTTGAACTACATATTTTACATTCGTATTGTCCACCGATTTTATTACAAATATTTACGTGACGTTTTAAATGATCTTTACTTGAAAACACTTTATCGCAATTTTCACATGAAATCATATTTGATCTGCACAGTACAAGCGCTAGCAGCAAACTAACACAAAAATTAATGCGAATAAGCTTAAGTACCTATAACATTACATGAACATTTACTTGGAGGGGGTGGGTTAGGTGACAGGTGTTATAATGCGGGTAGTGACTCATCACAGCTTGCACGTGTTCATGCGAACAAGTTTGAACTTGCATTTTATTATATCTCAATTTATTTATTTCTCTCCCTCTCTCTCTACCTCTGCTTCTATCTTAAGTTATCATCCCACCCTATCATGCTGCTAAGCGTAGTAGGGAAACATTGGCAGGGTGGTAGGGTGCTTTAGAACATACCATATATCCCTACTCCCGGGCCGTCCGAATCACAACCAATCACATAACGCACTCAGCCCCATTACCCAAAAAAAAACCATATACATATATTAAATTTTAGTTTTCATTTTGATGTGTACAACACATAAACTACTACTGGTATTTACTTAGGCTGACAGATCGTATTTGCGAAATTGAAATTCCGCGCGAATCACGGAAACAGATTTAAGATACCAGCTCTCATGTATTATGTTGTAGGTTAAGCCGCGTGGTTCACCCGCTGCTCGCACTGGGGTTTGTTCAACCCTTGCACTTCTTTAAATCCAGCAGAGCTCCGAGAACGCACACGGAACGTAAACCGACAGATTTGTTGCTGGATCGTTTTTTAAACTCTCGAGATGAGGATTGTGATATGAGTTCAGAATGTTTATGCTCTTTTTGACAAACCTGGTTGAGGTTGATGTTGAGAATACAAACATGGACGCTTTAAGAGACTCTAGAGACAATATTATGCATATGTACCTGTGCATATAAAGTGCATATTCTCTATTCAAGTATTCAAAGTCAAGGATTGCATATGTAGCAACCGGTGTGGGTGTATTATAAACAGATGATCTGGGCTAAAACGAGAATTCCTTTATAGTTTTAGTTGAACACTATGATTGATATATTATACAGTTTTCCTACTGTTAATAGTGTCTCACTTTTAAATTACAAATTAAAATCTTTTTATTCTATACATTTTCTAAATTACCATATTATCCTTTTATCTTGTGTGGTATTGTGTTTTTACATTATTAAAAAATCTGGTGTGGACATCACAATACCTCTCGCCCTTTCTATTGTAGTATACAGGTGTCATCGAAATCGCCGTCTTCGATATCTCCCTTTTCGGTAGAAATACAGCATAAGTTTATTAACAGAATTTATTCGTCTACTCAAGGAGCATAACGTAAAATTATTTTCACATATACAATTTGTTGCATTACGGCTCGGCGAGAATTGTTTCTCTTTTTTAAATGGAACAGCTATATATTTTTATATATTTTCAATTGTATTTTATTCACCTATATGAACATATGAATTTTGTTTTAATTTTTCACGGCGTTGCCAAGTTATTCCGTTTTCCTCTAAAAAAGACCGAATACACACATTGCTTTATAAAGGCTTACTGAAGTTAATTTAATAGTAAAAATTAAGAATTTTCTTAATTTTATAACTGTAATTATACTCTATGTTCTGACATTTTTTTTTAAATGTAATTATACAGGCTGTTCAATAAAGCGAATAAAATGTGCTCAATTTCAAATGACTATAACTCGTCATTTTCAAATGGAACACCCTATATTTTATTATTCAGTTGTGTGTATTTTTGTATTATCTTCATATGTTATTAAGGGGATCCTATGCCTAAAACCAATATTCAATTAAAAATTAAAAAATATACCATGGATATTGTTTTTTGAATAAGAAACAATTGCAGTAATGACAGTAGTTTCATTAGCCAGGTTATTATTAATAACAGTGGGATTAAGTAAATTAATTTATTAATATGAGTCTCTCGCAAAGATTACTTACAAATATGCTGTACGCACTTGGAGAAGCGGAAAGAAACCTTCTCTTTTCGTACTGAACATGACCAGTTCTTTCAAACCTTTCCCTTAGTTTTACAAAAGAATGCGGATTTGGAGGTCGTCTTCCCGGAAACCGTTGTGCATAAATTCTTGATGCCAAAAATCTGGATTTGCGATTTTTAGCACGATTCCATTACCTCTTAGCGAGAGGTAAAAATAATATTTAGAAGATTTTTTTTAAGAAACTATCACTTACCAAAACCTATTCAACTATTCCCATTAATGTATGATTGAGTAATCCGTAGTTACACAGGTCTTTAGTCTTATAGAATTTGAAAAATCGTACCTCCAATAACCTCACACACATACGCACACACACACACACACACACACACACACACACACAGATATCATTGTAAAAATGTTAAAATCGTATTCTAGGGACGATAAAAGGTGCTGATTCAATAAAATGCGGATATGCGATTTTTAGCATGAATCCAATACCTCTCTTAGCGAGAAGTAAAAATGTAAGCATGTACAGTAAAAGTTTTAAAAGATGTCCGATCAAAGGCATCTGTATCACGAACGAATTAACAAATAGGCATACATTTTTCTCTTTTTTTTGCAAAGGCTATAAGAGTGTGCGATAAGGATGGATATAACACGCTTGTCTTTCAAAAATTCATATTGTTTCGACTAAGTTAGGACATTCCATTTTTAAACGATGCTCGTTGTTGATAATACTTTCGCTGTAACGTAAGTTTATTTATTAATTCAGATACATTACCTGGATTCATAGCCGTACGTATAACGTTATTTTCTGTCAGAGTCACTGACACTGACATTGTGTCATAAGTATTTGGTTTTACATTTGCTTATAAACTTACCAGTTGACTTATTTTGGAATTTTGAATGCTTTTACTATAATATATATTTTTAGAATAATAAAATGACAGTAGTATCTTACGTACCTTCATAAAAACTAAGCGAACGACACTACTGAATTTGTCATAATGGGCGGAACAAAAAATTCATACTATTTGTAGATGACCTTGATCGGACATCTTTAAACAATTTTACTGTACATTTAAAGAAACATTTATAATATTTATTGCTTAACATGTAAAGTTCCAACTTCTACTACTACTAAGTAAATAAAAACAGTAGCTAGTGAGTTTTAATTACAGAGCAGTTGCAATGAATAATAGTTAGAGAGAGACAGTTCTTTATTTTATTACAAATATGTACACAGTAAAAGCTTTTAATTCTTAGGTTAAATCCCTCAGGAATGTAGGTAGTTTTAAAGACGATGAAGATGTATATTTCCAATTTGTTTTAATTGAAATTTTCTTCTCGTTTCGATGTAAAGTCCCAAAAACAATAACCAAGAAAAACAATCAGGTTAGCCAACACAGCTACACGAAATACCAACTTCTGAATGTCGAACAAACGAGATTTTTTCTTCTGTCATACACAGAAAAATTTCATCCTGGTGCACTTTTCACGATTATTTCACATTGCTTTGAAATACGATGGAAGTTTTTTTGCAGGAATAAAAGGAAGCAAAAAACATCTACGCGCGAGGTTTTAATTGAACGCCGGACACAGAGGTAGACGCGATGAAGAGAGATGCAGCGAGCCAATGACTGTGCTAGAAAGAGAAAAAACGAATGCGCCTGAAGTGGAACAAAGCTTTGAGCGTTTCTCTTCATGTGTCATGTGCTTTGA
This sequence comes from Harpalus rufipes, assembly GCA_951394225.1. NCBI lineage: Eukaryota > Metazoa > Arthropoda > Insecta > Coleoptera > Carabidae > Harpalus > Harpalus rufipes. The sequence goes on from OX596275.1 coordinate 65,898,725, forward strand.
ATAATACCTCTGGGCACTAGTCTGAAATATAGATTACATTTTATTCGTTTTTATACCTGCACTATTGCTACCAATAATCACAATAGATTTTGAAAAGACTCGTATTGTTTTTACTTACTGGCATTTTATACCAAAGTATTGTTTTCAAACGTTATTTCCATAGTTTTTGCATTTCATTCGATTGTGATTATGGAATTAATTTTGATTCAATAACAGTTACCATTTTTATATTGCAATGAAAATATTTACTTATTGTGCTACTTTCTACATTGCAGGCAAAAATGTTCAAAAAAAATCTGTTGTGGCCAGCACAATACCTCTCGCCACTTCCTTTTATTGGTTACATAGTATAGTGCGCGAACAGTAATGTTACATTTTTGGGCTTGACAAGCAGATATGTGGGCTCGTTTTAGAATGATAATTAGTAATTATGTACATAGATGTCAAATGTCAGAATTTTACATTAAAAATTTCAAGATTTTCTAAATTTACGTAGTTAATTTATCACCAGGAGTTTAAAAATTACTTGTCGTATGCCTTAGATATTTAACATTTAATTCTGCTCCACATGGAATTGGAAAATCACTAAATTTAGAATGAGAAAATATGATATTTGACATCTATATACATTATTACTAGCTATCATTTTGACATGGGCCCCCATATCTGCTTGACAAGGCCAACAAAATCACATGACTGCTCGCGCCCTATTGTATTTAATATTTCTTGTATACCTACACTCTACACCAAAAATTCTACTTACGCATATATCTATTCCTTATATTTAGATTGTTTAATTTTAAATTCATTTTATGAAGAAATTTTGTCCTCTTCTAATTTTTCGAAATGTTTCCAATTCATTGTCAGGATTGACAGTATTTTTGAAGGATATATACATATATAAGGTTTTGGTAACAATTGGACAACCGGAAGTAGAAGATTCTTGAAAAAAATCTTCTAAATAATATTTTTTTAAATTTTTTCTTGGTAATATTAAAGAAAATTAAATTCTCTATCTGATACATTTAAATATTTTATTATATATTCTATAGATTTAGAGATAAAAGAAATATAATATGTAAAATAATCTGTGATAATAAATTTTACAGCCGAAAGAATGGCCATGGAAAATAGTTGAAAATTTAAATTGTTTGTAACTGACAGATAAATGTCAGTGTTAGAAATCCGGAAACATGACTGAAGACTTCCTGGGAAGTACATACATTATATTATTTCTTGTATTAATAGTTAAATATTTCAAATTATAGGTATTTTACATACCCTTCAAAAATACTGTCAATCCCAACAATGAATTGGAAAAATTTCGAAAAATTGGAAGAGTAGGACAATATTTCTTCATAGAATGAATGTGTAGATTGTAGGTATACAAGGAATGTCAGAATGACAGCTAGTAATTATGTATATCGATGTCAAATGTCATAATTTTTCATTCAAAATTTCAAGATTTTCTGAGTTCAAGTGTTTAATTTAACACCAGAATTGTGGAATGTACTTGTTGATGAAAATAAACCATATGTAATTGGAATATTATAGAAATTTGCAATAAACACTCTTCTAAAAGGATAATATACTTATAAATTTAAATATTTAACTATTAATACAATAAGAAATAATATAATGTATGTACTTCCCAAAAAAAGTCTTCAGTAATGTCTCTGTATTTTTGACACTGGCATTTATCTATCAGTTACAATTATTTTAATATTTCTTTTGGTTTCCATGACATTATTTGCGTTGACAGATTTATTACAACAGATTATTTTATATATTATATTCCTTTATCTTTAAATCTATAAAAGATATAATAGAATATTTGTTTGTATCAGATAGAGAATTTAATGTTTTTACTTCCTTGTACGTAAGTAAAGGAAATATTGTAATCGCGAAAAATTTCGGTGTTCAGATTTCAGCGCAAATATACATTTTGATCATCCCTGAATCCATTTTGATTAATTTCGTCGTGACGTCTGTACGTACGTATCTCGCATAACTCAAAAACGGTATGCCGTAGAAAGTTGAAATTTTGTATTTAAGACTGATATAACATCTAGTTGTGCACCTCCCTTTCTGGTTATTACACAATTTCCAGAAGCGGCACTTTATATGAAGCCTATAATAGATTTTAATGAAAAATTGTTTTAAAATATAATCCAAAACTTTTCAAATTTGGTATACAAGACTTTTATGTCAATCGAAATAACATAATAGATTTTGGTTAAAATAGGCTAACCGGTACTGGTACATTACTGGAAGTTGTTAACAGTTTTTCTTGAATAAAATGATTTTATTTTGATTTTAGAAATAAATGCTTCAAATAAAGGTTTTAGAGAATTAATTTCTGCGTCTAGCACATCAAGTATTATTAAATTAGCCCTTTGTATAAGCGAGATATGTAAATTTAAAAATTATATACTTTTTTGTTTTTGTAATAAAGCTTGCTATGGATTAGGACAAAAAAATTAAAATGTCAAATTACGTTAAATACGTGCAATTTTATGATTCGTACAATAACAAATATTATATTTTTATTGTGAAATTAGTCATATTCATTGTTGTAATCAAATATTTCTTTGTTGTAATCAAAACTCTCTTTAAAAACTCTCTTTATGGTCGCTATATATCTTACTGTTTTGAAGTTAAAATTAATAATTTGTAATTTATTTATTAAAAAAATATGTATAGTTCAATAAACGTACAAGGAAGTCATGTGGTGTCCACATCAGATTTTTTAATACTTGCAAGAACAAAAATTTCAAAAAAATAATATTTAGAATAATTTAAGAATCTGCTATTTCCGCTTGTCCAATTGTTATCAAAACTTTTCAACTCTTCCCAATAATGTCCGATTAAGAAATACGTAGTTAAACAGATATTAAGTATTATAGCTTTTGAGAAATCATCATCGTACTTATTCAATAAAATCTGGATATGCGATTTTTAGCATGAATCCAATACCTCTTCTTAGCGAGAGGTAAAAATTATTGTCACCAAAGCTAAACATAATTTGGTATCGAGTAACTCGTTTAGAGCTTAAACGATTATTAACATGTTAGTGAGGTGAGAATACATACATTATGCATTAGATATCTATTTAACATAAATACATTAGCATTGTTATTAAGAACTAATCTTGCAATATCAATTAATTCATTGTTGATTGCAATTATTAGCTGTTCTCCATTACATAGGCTAGCTAATTACAACAAATAGTGATGATTATGTGTAATTAACTATTTGTGATTTGAGTAACCCATTGCCAATGGCTATGTTACGATGTGTATGCATAATGAGAATCAAGCCCAAAACTACACTAACTGCAGTATTAGACTCCAATGAGAATGTAGGCTTTGTCTATTGTTATTATCAAATTCCATTTCTCCCACGTTTTGCATAGTTCCAGAAATTCTAATAATATTTCAGAAAATTTTGAAATTATTTGCATATTATCTGCATAGATATTTAATGTACAATATTTAGCGTACACGTGCCTTCATCCAATATATGATAAGTATACAGCGTCTATTAATTTTCCGACTTTACAAGATGCTTCTATTGCCAAATCCTAAAACACTTTTTCCTGAAAGACAAGAAATGAATAGTATATTATGACAATGGGCTACTTGCATGATATTAAGAAATTTTTTTTTTTGGAATATAGATATAAAAGAAAAGACGCCCTATTTTTTCTTTTTTTCAAAATTTTGTCACTTACGGCTAAAAATAAATATTTTCTTTTTATGACGTCACAATCACGGATGACATAAGTGCTAGTTCTGTGGTTTGGGAAGACAGTGACGGAGATAGTGAACGTTGTCTTATCCTCGATCTTCCCTTCACCTCCCCCACTCACATTAACAAATCAAATGCTAGTGATTGTGTCGTCATCAAGATAGGAGGGATACATTTATGTTAAATTTATTAAATAAAAACACAATGTATTTGAAAAATTTATAATGTAAATAATGTAGTTGAGTAAACTAAACTTGAAAAATATAATAGTTTTCAAATTTAGTATGCAAGTAGCCCATTGCACGCGAGGCACACAAAGACACTTTTACTCCGAATGACAATATATTTTTTTTCAAACGTAGATATTTAAAGAAAAATATCTACTAGTGACGTTCCATTTGACGTAAATTACATTTGCGATTTCATTTGCCCTGTAGCTATGAATTTGAAGTATTATAATGTACGCCCCCTGAAGTTGTTCAATTGGATGGAAATCTAACAGTGTCGCTGAAAGATATGTCCAGGAATCACTGCAAAACAGTATAAACTTTTCTTATCAATTTAATTCTAAGCAGGACATCGAACCCGCCAAAAACTGGGTACGGTTCAGGTTCTGGTTAATTTATTTTTTTAGAGATGGGTTCGGGTGCGGTTCTGTAATTGTAATATGTAAGTCTGCTATTCTTTAAGATGTTATTTCCTCGACTTCGTAGCTCTTATAGCTCTCGAGATAGCAATAGTGTGCCACTTAAAATGTGCAGCTGTATATGAAATAATCCTCGTAATACAGTCCATCCGCCGTTGTAGAATATTTTAAAAGTTAGATTAAAAAAAAAACTTTTAAAATGCAGCAATTTAAAAGACAGTGTTTGAAATTTCCCGCGCGAAAGTTTTGTCCAATGTGAATGTTTGTTAACTCAAATCTAAATCGCCTTTTCTCGTGTTGCGTTCCTTACTCACGTAGTTTCTGACTTGATACTGCAGACTATTGATAAGCAATAACGTAATTGACACACGTCAGGTTGGCGGTTGGCAGCAGCTACACCCCCACCCCCTCCGCCACCGCCGCCCCGTCGTCGTGGCGTTGATGCTGCCGCCTCAGGGGAAATCATGTCGCATCCTCGTGTCCTCTCGATCCTAACGAGACCAGGACCGGACTGGGTGCGGCCGCCCGAGAGGGATACGACCTCATCCTTCCCAACTAATTGCAACAGTATTTGAAGGATTTAGTCATTTGCAGGGGATTTACATTTATGATGGAAACGGAACTATATTCTGTAATAGGAGTATTTTATGCCAGTAAAAGATTTCATGGGTATACGAGTATGAAGATATTATGTTTTGTTAAAATGTATAAAATTATATACGCTGCTTGCAGTATTTAGTTAAGTAACATATTAAAAATGTACAGAATATTTTTTTTCCAATATACTTACAGTTTGTGGATAATGAAGCTTCTTGACTAGATGGGTATATGGAAAAAAATGAATTACTGGATTGCAGTCAAAATATTTATTTAAAATTCGGCATAATAAAAACATTTTTTAAAAATAGTCTTTTTTATATAAAACTTACGTGAATTTTTTTCTATATTTGTATGTACACATTAAAATAATAACAAAAAATCAGATGTGACCAACACAGTACCTCCCGCCATTTACCTATGTATATAATTTTTATATTACTTTATAAATTTATCCATACAATATATAGAAAAAGTATTAAAGCAAACTTGTAGAAAATGGAATAATCTTTAATTTTTATAATAACAAATTGAGAAAAAAATACATTTAAAGGTATTTTTTGAAGAAAAACTATCTTGAACTTCAAGTAAACTGCCATTTCCGGTTATCCGATTGCCACCAAAATCTAATCAGTTCTTTCCATATTAGAATAAGGTAGAAATACATGGTTTCAAAACTTTCTGAATGATAGTATTTGAGTTAGAGCGTAAAGAGGATCCACACACACACACTCACATACATACACACATACATCATCGTGAAAATGTTAAAATTGGATTCTAGGGACCTTAAAACGTGGTCATTTACCAAAATGTCGATATGCGATTTTTAGCACGATCCCTATACCTCCCTTACCAAGGGTAGCGGGAGGTAAAAACATAACAACACACGTAGCACATCAAAACAATTAAAAAATAAATAAATAAATATAATAAAATACTCTAATAGTCGTCAAAATCTTGTAAAAATAAAAGTTTGTTGTTTTGCAGCTAAAGATTTTTAAAAATATTTTATTTATTCTTCTTATTGTTTGTTGTTGCGGTAGAGGCCGAATTTTAAATAATTATTTTGACTGCAATCCAGTAATTCATTATTTTCATACTTACAGTTTATTTTCGAAGTAATATTTACTTAACAACAATTCTTTATTGAATTAAAGGATTTTTAATCAGAAAGTAATAAAAAGATAGGGTTACTAACACAGCTCCAGTTAAGATAATCTTCATCTAAATAGCTTTATCTTATATTCATATAACTAATGAAATATAATGTCTTGAATGTTTTTACATGTACAAAACACCAGACACTATTAGATGCTGATAATGCTGCTGCATTTACATGATAACCAGATCGTTTTCATATGTAAGCCCACAAAATTGAGTAAAAATATGCATTACCACGAAATACGTATACTGTACTTAATATACCTAAAAAATGTTTACTGATAATGAAAACACCAATTCCTTTTGTTGATATACATTTTCGTTTACATCGTACATATTTCCACTAAGATCTATTCTTCAATTGTCTCGCAGTTTTGTGAAAATTCAATTTATATTTAATTTTCTATTTTGAGTTCATCAGTAGCATTCATTGCAAACTCAGACAATGGAATCAAGATTTGAATTTCCTTCTTTAGACGTAATGTCTGGAAGTACTTACAGTCGACATCAGTCTGAAATAAGCATTTATCGAAAGCTCTTTACAAATTGAAAACAAAAGTTTAGTAGTACTAAAACTTCATACTACCAATATCTTTCGCGATGGCTAGTAAATATCTAAAAGAGACGATTATTTTAAAGAGCGCTTTAGTAACTTTACACAATTTATTGTTATTTTCGATTCGACCTAAAAATCATTCAAGGAACTATAATTTTGTCAACAAATTTTGTTAACAATTAACACTGTGACACTTTCTGTGAGTGTTAGTTTAGACTTAGTCGAGAGTTCTTGTATTAAATGTTATAAAATGTTACTTTGATTACTTGTTGGTATTGTTTTTGATATTATTACTTTTCGTCACCTTTAGGTAAGGAAAGTATTGTCTTTGGTCAAAAAATTCAATGATGAGTTTTTAGTGAATAAGCATGTTTTAGGGGCCCTATAATACGATTTTACCATTTTTACGATGATGTCTGTATGTATATATGTTTGTGTGTGTGTGTGTGTGTGTTTCTGTGTGTGTGTGTGACGAAAGTTTCGAATCGCATAACTTCAATACCACGATTCCAAAAATTATATTTTTTTCGTATTCCTCAAGTTTACATCCAGAAGAAAAACTGATTAGATTTTTATTATAACTTAAAGAATATATTATTCTCTATACGATTTGATTGCATTTTATACTTCATATTCAATAGATATAGAGTTAAAGAATTATAAAGAAATTAAATTTAATAAATCGGCCAGCTATGCTAAACATGGAAACTACTAATATATTCATATAATTCAAATTGGCAGATGTCAGTATAAATAAAAAGTAAATTAATGTGGCAGCGATGAGGATGTTGAAGTAGATGTTGGGGTAGACACGGAAAGATACGGTAAAGAAATAACTCTAATGTTACAAGTTTCTAGAAAAATACGAGACGATTACATTGGTTTGAACATGTCACGAGGTAATAGAAACAGATGTGAACAGAGGAAGACCAAAGATAAGATGGAAGGACAGTATTGTGGAAGATTTGACAGAAAAGGAACTGAATTCCTAACGAATGGGAAAACTAAAGAATAAAAAGATGTCAGTGTCAAATGCAATGTGCAGAGTTTGTTTATGAAATAATTTTACTGGAAATTTAGAATCTTTTGCAAGAAAATTTATGTATCGAATTTAAACATACACAGGATTGACGGAAGGTATTGTGCTGGCCACAACAGATTTTTTTCTCTAAAGTCAATACCTTCCTTAAGAGACTTTGCGAGTATTTTTGAATACGGACATTATGCTGGTATGATGTTATCATCTAAATTAAAATTCACCATGCATCTTAAAGACGACCAACTCGAGTTCATTAACTAAAATATGAAAATACATTTGCAATTCTTATTGCTGAATATAAACTCTCACTCCTTTTGCTATCGCCCAAATAATCTCCACAAACCTCGTACGTTTGTGTGTGCAATATTAAACGACAAGCATTACTCCCGCCTCGATCCCACACTGTAGTTATTCTCGACTCGACATCAACTTTAACGTATAATAACACCTCGTATCGTCAGTTCTCATCTTTCGGTGCTGAGCGTCGGGTAACATCGCCGGCGTCGGCAGCGACAGCGACAGCAGCGGCGTCGCGGCGTCCGATAACGTGCACGTTATCCCGCCAAGCTAGTTATAGAAAATTTAATACTGTTAACGGGAGGACTGCATCCGAAAGGATGACACTCTGTTACGTAGTTAGCAGCTCGTGACTTAAATTTGCGTAAATATGGATGATAGGGGGAAATTTACGGGGAGGATTTATTTTTAGAGGTGATTTAACGAAATGAAGTTGGGGTTATGATTAGGTCATGATAGCTCTGAGTTGTGACTGTATATTTAGGGTAAACAGTTCAGTGAACATAACGACAACTAAATTTCTCGTATTTTCAACTGCATCTTTTCTTGCTTCTTTCTTCGAGAAACTGGCATGATCAATACAGCATGTTTCAGGTTTTATTTTCAGGACTTCTTATGTTGAAATATATTCGATGGAATTAGGCTCTTCGGCGATCGTAGCTTGACAATAAGGGGCTAACACGGGTTTAGGTTTAGCTATTTTTCTTTTACAGCAATCGTGTTACTTTTCGGCAGCGTCTTCTTTATTTTGTTTTTGTGTCCTCAGTTTCTGTTATTTCTGGGGTTTCTTGTTTAGTTCTGCGTGTACAAGAATAATCTTTTTACCTTCCGTCACCTTTAGGTAAGGAAGGTATTGTCTTTGGTCAAAAAATTCAATGATGAGTTTTTAATGAATAAGCATGTTTTAGGGTCCCTATAATACGATTTTACCATTTTTACGATGATATCTGTATGTATGTATGTATGTATGTATGTATGTATGTATGTATGTATGTATGTATGTATGTATGTATGTATGTATGTGTGTGTGTGTGTGTGTCTGTGTGTGTGTGACAAAAGTTCCGGATCCCATAACTTCAGTACCACGATTCCAAAAATTATAATTTTTTCGTATTCCTCAAGTTTACATCCAGAAGAACAAGTGATTAGATTTTGGTTATAATTGGTGAACCGGAAGTACCCTCATTTGAAGATTTAACAGTTAAATTTGATTTATTGACATTTAACGTTATTATAACTTAAAGAATATATTATTCTCTATACGATTTGATTACATTTTATACTTCATATTCAATAGATACATAGTTAAAGAATTTTAAAGAAATTAAATTTTATAATTATAATTCAGCCAGCTATGCTAAACATGGAAACTATTAATCATATAATTCAAATTGACAGATGTCAATATCAATAAAAAATAAATTCATGTGGCAGAGATGAGGATGTTGAAGTAGATGTTGGGGAAAACACGGAAAGATACGGTAAGAAAATAACTCTAGTATTACAAGTTTCTAGAAAGATACAAGAAATATGATTACATTGGTTTGAACATGTCATGAGGAGAAATGAAGAATTATATTGGAACAAGAATGAATAGTTTAGTAATAGGATGTTGAAGAAACAGAGGAAGACCAAAGATAAGATGGAAGGACTGTATTGAGGAAGACTTGAGATAAAAGGAACTGAATGATAACGACACGCAAAAATAGCGACCCCTAACGAATGGGAAAAGTTAAAGAAGAAGAAGATGTCAGTGTCAAGTGCAATTTGAATAGTTTTTTTATGAAAAAATTTTACTGGAAATTTAGAATCTTTTGCAAGAAATAGTATGTATGGAATTTATACATTGACGGAAGGTATTGTGCTGGCCACAACAGATTTTTTTACAAATTTGAAAAGTATATCAAATATGCTTTACAATCATATACAATAATCCATATGTTACATTATTATAAAGTAAAATGCAAGACAACATCGTGAAATTCTAAAATTTGTATTAAATATTAATAATGTAACACAAAATTCATGAGCCATGGAAGAGATTCAGTTCGAAGCGTATTTTTTTTGTCTATTTAAAATAATCTCATTTCGGATTTTGCAATTTAGTTAAAAACAAAACAGTTGTATAGCGGGAAATCCACGTAAATTAAAAGAAATTTATTCACTCGTGGGAGTTTGCAGACAGTCCATTTGGTTGTCCATTAACACATTTACAGAGAAAATTGAATTCAGCTATAAACGTCAGTAATGAACATTTACGAGATTTGAAGATCATTGTCCGTTGTCATGTTACGGGGATCTAATGTCACCCACGTCTGAATTAGTCGAATATGAACCGATTACTGAGCAGTCGTGACATCTGCTTAATGAGAACGCCTCGTTAATGAGATTGGTTTACATCCCGTCGCTGTCTTCGTCTGCTTCCGGGCGTTTCCGTCGTTTCTCGGCGGAAAAGCGGCTTCCCGCGACGTTGACTTGGCGTCACAATTCAATTTCAGTTTCATCACTGAAATTCATTTTTATTTGGGATTTTTGCAATTTCTTGTGCAGCACGCTTTTTAACAGCGAATATAATCAGTGTTGCGAGCGGCGAAATCTGTCAGTGTCCTTAGCGTAACGAATCGTCTTCTTGACAAGTTTTTTCCCGCCGCGTTCGCCACGCCGTGATTAAAGTTGAGGATTTCTTAAAAAATTAATTACTGGACGGTGGAACGGAGTGTCCAATGCAGATACAATATGGATGAGAAGATTTTTTACTCTAATGAGCTTCATTTGTTTATCTGTATTGTGACTGACTTTTTTTATCTCGCTAAGAGAGGTATTGGATTCATGCTAAAAATCGCATATCCAGATTTAAAAGAATAAACACGTTTTAAGGTTCCTACAATACGATTTCAACATTTTTACGATGATGTCTGTGTGTGTGTGTGTGTGTGTGTGTGTGTGTGTGTGTGTATGTATGTGTGTGTGTATGTATGTGGGACATTGGAAGGACGATTACTCAAAAACTATAAGACTTTATATTTGTTTAACTACGTATTTCCCAATCGGACATTCATGGGAAGATCTGAAAATGTTTTGGTAACAATTGGACAACCGAAAGTAGCAGATTCTTGAAAAAAAATCTTCTTAATATTATTTTTTACCTTCCGTCATCTCTAGGTAAGGAAGGTATTGCCTTTGGTCAAAAAATTCGGTGGTGAGTTTTCATTGAATAAGCACGTTTCAGGGTCTTTACAATACGATTTTACTGTGTATGTGTATGTGACCGCGGTTTCGGCCGCGATATCTCTGATACTAAAATTGCAAAAATTACTATTCTTGCGTATTCCTCTTCCTTACAACCATATGCAGACTTGATTAGATTTTGGTTATAATTAGTCAACCGAAAGTATCCTCATATGAAGATTTTAACAGTTTTTCTTGAAAAAGCTCAGTTAAATATGATTATAACTTAAAAAATATATTATTCTCTATACGATTTGATTGCATTTTATATTTCATATTCAACAGATATAGAGTTAAAGAATTATAAAGATATTAATTTTCATAAATCAGCCAGCTATGCCAACTTAACCATGGAAACTGCTAATATATTCAGAAAACTCAAATTGACAGTTGTCAGTATCAATAATAAGTAAATGAAAGAGTTTCTAGAAAGATATAAGAGAGACGATTACATTGGTTTGAATATGTCAAGAGGAGAAATGAATATATTGAAAGAAGAATGAATAGTAATACACGGTGGAAGAAACATAGGAAGACCAAATATAAGATGAAAGTACTGTATTGCGGAAGACTTGAGAGAATGAGGACGACACGCAAAATAAAAATGAGTGGAACAAGAAAATAAAAAATAGCGACCCCCTAACGAATGGGAAAAACTAAAGAAGAAGATGTTAGTGTCAAGTGCAATTTGCATAGTTTGTTTATGAAATAATTTTACTGGAAATATTGGATCTTTTGCAAGAAAATCTATGTATAAAGCGCGTTTAGTGACGTGACTTTGTTGACTTTGGCAAGCGGTGTGGGGACTCAAAATGACAGCTATTAATTACGTAAAATTTTATGACTTTCTTATTTTATGTGGTTTATTTGTTATCAGAAGTGTGGAATTCAGTCGTCGAAAAAAATACCAAAATTATTCCAATACAGGCCCCCATATCTGGTTGCCAAGGTCAGCAAAGTCACGTGACTGCTCGCGCCCTGTGAAATTTATTTATTATTTTATTTTCTGAAAGTACTTTGTTTTTGAAATGCAAGTATGAAATTAAGGTGTTTTTAATTACATTTGATCAATATTTTTTAAGTTGATTGTATTTTAACAGTAACATTTCTACAAAATTTATCTGTCTCTGTTTTTACCTCTCGCTAAGAGAGGTATTGCATTCATGCTAAAAATCGCATATCCAGATTTTATTGAATAAGCACGTTTTAAGGTCTCTACAATCCGATTTTAACATTTTTACGATGATGTCTGTGTGTGTGTGGATGTGTGTGTGTGTGTGTGTGTGTGTGTGTGTATGTGTGTATGTGTGTGGGATGTTGGAAGGACGGTTACTCAAAAACTATAAGACTTAAAATTTGTTTAACAACGTATTTCCCAATCGGACATTCATGGGAAGATCTGAAAAGGTTTTAGTAATAATTGGACAACCGGAAGTAGAAGATTCTTGAAAAAAAATCTTCTAAATATTATTTTTTGAAAATTTTTCGTGGTAATATTAAAGAAAATTAAATTCTCTATCTGATACATTTAAATATTTTATTATATATTCCATAGATTTAGAGATAAAAGAAGTATAATATATAAAATAATCTGTTGTAATAAATTTGACAGCCGAAAGAATGCCATGAAAAATAGTTGATAATTTAAATTATTTGTAACTGACAGATAAATGTCAGTGTCAGAAATAATGAGTAATGAATTAAAAATGTACTTGGAGAATCCCTTAGTTCTTGATCTGTGACTATTATGGAGATGACAAGTCTAGGTTGAAGGACTTAAATTTGTTTCAAACATTATGGGACAATGTACACCAGTACTGTAGACTAGAGTAACTTTGAATTGCGAAAAAGCTATCAAATTCTTCTCAAGTAAGTTGTAAATATTGACAAAATCGGAGTGCAATCTATCCGTCACTTTATTAAAGGGAATTAAGGTTATTTAGATATAACAAGTATGAAAAAATAAAATGTAAAAGAAGATATATAAGAATAGATGCACAATCCAGATATATACATTTTAGACCGCCCAAAATTAATGTTTTTACTAGAAGAATATGAAGAGAAAGTAAACAAAGTTGTTCGAATTGAAAATTGCTGTTACCAGCCTAATATTTATATATGGTAAACTCTACTTTGTAATTTATTGTAACATAATTTATGGTAAAATATCTTCATGTTGAGACATGCTATTATTGAATAATAAAGAAGTTTATACGTCATAGATTTATATGAATATATTATTTGTATTTATAAAAATAATCTTTGCTTTATGCATACAGCCAGGTAAAATATACGGCGAGAGGTTATGTGCTGGCCACATCAGATTTTTTAATAATATATTCGACTAAATTATTTTATTTTCTTCGCCACGTTTTTTCATCTAACAAAGCGATTCGAGCGAGCATCTTCCTGCATCTATCGATAGGTAATTCACTCCTTCCCTTCCTCATCGGTTGATCTCGATCACTCGCCTTCCGGAGTTTCAAATTCCGGAGAATTGTAAAGTCGCGGGCGTATGCACATGTTGTGAAATATGCAGCATGCCGCGAAACGGCGTAAAACATTTTCAGAATTTAATATCCGCTTTAGTTTTATTTTCTTTACACAGCTCTGGTTCTGATTTCATGTTCTGCGCTGATTTTTGCATTATATTAAATCCTGAACACACCGACATTATGTAAATATCATATCCTGCCTGCGCGACAGAATTGTCGGGATATTGAATTTGTAATAGTTTTAAATGTAAATAATTCACGCAGATGGATGTTTGGCATATTTCGCTTTGTAGTTTGTTTGCTTGTCGCTTATTGCTTGTTTCCTTTGACTTCATTACAGTTTTTTCTTCTAGTCGTAAAAGTAAAGATTTTTAATTTAGTAGAGAAATGAGGAACGTAATATTGAATTTTGTATCGTTTTTCTACCATTAAGATTTAATAAGTTTTCCTCCGTACATGTTGTAATACGTGTTTTTTTTTCAACTAAAATAAGATTTTAATTTTTACCTCTCGCTAAGAGAGGTATTGCATTCATGCTAAAAATCGCATATCCAGATTTTATTGAATAAGCATGTTTTAAGGTCCCTACAATCCGATTTTAACATTTTTACGATGATGTCTGTGTGTGTGTGTGTGTGTGTGTGTGTGTGTGTGTGTGTGTGTGTGGATGTGTGTGTGTGTGTGTGTGTGTGTGTGGGATGTTGGAAGGACGGTTACTCATAAACTACGTATTTCCCAATCGGACATTCATGGGAAGATCTGAAAAGGTTTTGGTAATAATTGAACAACCGGAAGTAGAAGATTCTTGAAAAAAAATCTTCTAAATATTATTTTTGGAAAAATTTTCGTGGTAATATTAAAGAAAATTAAATTCTCTATCTGATACATTTAAATATTTTATTATATATTCCATAGATTTAGAGATAAAAGAAGTATAATATATAAAATAATCTGTTGTAATAAATTTGACAGCCGAAAGAATGCCATGAAAAATAGTTGATAATTTAAATTATTTGTAACTGACAGATAAATGTCAGTGTCAGAAATAATGAGTAATGAAAGAAAAATGTACTTGGAGAATCCCTTAATGCTTGATCTGCGACTATTATGGAGATGACAAGTCTAGGTTGAAGGACTTAAATTTGTTTCAAACATTATGGGACAATGTACACCAGTACTATAGACTAGAGTAACTTTAAATTGCGAAAAAGCTATCAAATTCTTCTCAAGTAAGTTGTAAATATTGACAAAATTACACATCGATATAAGAATAATCGGAGTGCAATCTATCCGTCACTTTATTAAAGGGAATTAGTGTTATTTAGATATAACATGTATGAAAAAATAAAATGTAAAAGAAGATATATAAGAATAGATGCACAATCCATATATACATTTTAGACCGCCCAAAATTAATGTTTTTACTAGAAGAATATGAAGAGAAAGTAAACAACGTTGTTCGAATTGAAAATTGCAGTTACCAGCCTAATATTTATATATGGTAAACTCTACTTTGTAATTTATTGTAACATAATTTATGGTAAAATATCTTCATGTTGAGACATGCTATTATTGAATAATAAAGAAGTTTATACGTCATAGATTTATATGAATATATTATTTGTATTTATAAAAATAATCTTTGCTTTATGCATACAGCCAGGTAAAATATACGGCGAGAGGTTATGTGCTGGCCACATCAGATTTTTTCTTCTAGTCGTAAAAGTAAAGATTTTTAATTTAGTAGAGAAATGAGGAACGTAATATTGAATTACCATTAAGATTTAATAAGTTTTCTTCCGTACTGGTTGTAGTACGTATTTTTTTTCAACTAAAATAAGATTTTAATTTTTTATGTTAATAAAATATGCTTCATTGGTTTAAGTTTAAACTTTTAATATCATGACGTTGCATCTTGCCCGTTTTTAATAGTTCTAAAATAAGAATACTTAGGAAAAATAACAGGCCATCGAACCAGATCCTGAACCGAACCAAAACCGGAACCAAACCGTAACATTTTAGCGAACCCAAACCCAGAACCGAACTTTAAATATATTTTTCAATTGAACCCGAGTATTAAAATTCGGGTTCAGTTCCGGTTCAGGTTTATTTTGAATTCGAAACCTACGCGTAATCTTAATGTAGCCGATAATCGACGCCTGGTTGTCTGTTTGTGAAAATTGGGTTCGTGTTCTTGTCTTGCGTAAATTCCAGCTAGCATTTTAAATTATTTCTATATAAGGATTGTTATTCCAAAAACATTAATTCAGTTTTCATTAGGTCGAACCGAATCTGAACCCAATACCTGAACCAGGAACAAAACCGTAAATTTTATTAATGTTTGAACCAGAACCGCACCCGAACCCGTCTCTTAAAAAATAAATTAACCTCAACCGAACCCAGTTTTTGGTGGGTTCGATGCCCTGAAAAATAATAGAAGAAGATATAAATGTGGAGCAACAAAATCGCTTGGAAGATAATGAAGAACTAAAACTTAATTATCAAATCAAGTAATATCTACAATAAAATATCTGATGTGGGCAGCACATTACCTCCCGTCAATTCTGTGTATTATGTATAAATTCTATATTTCCAATATTTCCATTTCGTAAACAAACTAAGAAAATTGCACTTGACACTGAGATCTTTTTCTACTTATTATTTAGCTTCTATTCGTTAAGAGTCACTATTTTTAATTTTCTTTTCCACTCATTTCTGTTTTGCGTGTCGTTTTCATTCAGTTCCTTTTCTCTCAAGTCTTCCGCAATACAGTCCTTCCATCTTATATTTGGTCTTCCTCTATTTCTTCTACCTTCTACTAATAAGCTGTTCATTCTTCTTCCAATATATTTTTATCTATTCTCGTGACATGTGCAAACCAAAGTAATCGTCTCTCTTGGTCTTTGTAGATAATTCTATTACTGCAGCCATTTCCATTATCCTCTCTTTCCTTATCCTATCTTTCCGTGTCTTCCTCAACATCCTCAACATTCTACCACATTCATTTTATTTTCATTGGCACTGACATCTGTCAATTAGATTTTTTTAAATATAGTAGCTATTTCCATGGTTATAGCATAGCTGGCTGATTTGTGAAATTTAATTTCTTTATAATTTTTTAACTCTATATCCATTGAATATGAAGTTTAAAATGCAATCAAATCGTATAGATAATAATATATTCTTTAAGATTTGTTTTTTTTTTTCAAGAAAACTATTAAAATCTTCATATGAAGGTACTTTCGGTTGACCAGTTATAACCATAATCTCATCAGCTCTTCATATGAATGTAAAGAAAAGTAATATGAAAGAATTATAATTTTTACAATTGCAGTGTTAGAGTCTTTGAAAAAATCGTCACACACACATTTAATTGTATCTTTTTAAGAGCAAGTCAGAAGTTGCAAATTAAGGTACTTTTAGTCGTTTAATTGCAACCAAAATCTAATCAAGTCTTCATTATATATAAGAATGAGGAATACGAAAAAATTGTAATTTTTGGAATTATAGTATTGGAGTTATCGAGGCCGAAACGATCGTCACACACACACACACACACACACACACACACACACACACACACACACACACACACATATATCATCGTAAATATTGTAAAATCGTATTCTAGGGATCGTAAAACTTGCTTATTCACTAAAAACTCATCATAGGCAATACCTTCCTTACCTAAAGGTGACGGAAGATAAAAAAAACTTGAAGAGTGAAACATCCAGACGTCCAAGATTAAAATCAATTTATTTACTCAATAAATAATTTATTTCCGAAATAGATATGATGTAGTTCATTAGAAGATGAAAATCACGGGCCTTAAAATACTAATTTATATATATCTTAACGTATAAATACTTAGCAGATAACATTTTTATGTACTTAGAGATAAAAGAAAGCCTGAGTTATAAAATAATTTTTTTATGTATAGATCAGTAAACCTATCTACTTTGTGTCTATAAATTTTGCGAGGTTTAGATGTGACCCAGTTTCAAAGCCAATAGAGTTGCATTTTTGTTTCTCTTTCACAGCAAAACACTCGTGATAAACCAAGTCCATAAATCGAACTTTACATTTTTGTAAATCAGTACACGACTTTTTAAATATCCAAATACCTGTAAAAAGCAAAACGTGCAAAAAGGGAATGTTTTACGCATTAATCAAAACAAAGAGATATGAAAATACTGCACGGCCCATTTGCCCGACAACGCAATAATAAAACGTCACCTATATGAAAATATACACCAATTTAATCTCCCGGTTAATATTCAACAAAAGTACAATACAAGCGGTGAGTGGGTGAGTTCGAACATGGGTGAATAGATGGCGCTGAGCGCATCCATGACAGCTGCGGCGACTGGCAATGGCGTGGCGTGTATTGGTGCATACATTATGATTTGCAGGAATATGGTCGGTGCAGGAACAAATAGCTCGTAATCAATGTCAGGCGGATGACGTATGCAATGCGTGTGTGTATTGTGTAGGTAGCGCGCATTGCAGCCTGCAATGACACGCGTGGCCGCCATGTTGCGGAGATGACGTGGCGAGGCGAGTCATTGCTGCTGCCTGTCTGCTGATGACGGTTCGTTGTGAAAAACTACATTGTTCTTGTTTTCTCTTTATGTGCCATGTAATCATCTGGCTATGATTTTCTACGGTAATTTATGGATTGAAGATTATTTTGTATGCAGTTGTTATGTAATTTGTTATAACTTTCTGGAAAGTTGAGATTAGTTTAATTTATATTGTACTGTGAAACTATGAATAAAAGCAATAAGAGAGAATAAAATGAAATTTAATTTATCTCAACTCAATTTTTATAATAATTAGTATATTAAACAATACATTGAACAAATTTCGTATTAATTAATCCTTTGAATATTGTATGCAATACAAATAAAAAAATCTGTTGTGGCCAGCACAATACCTTCCGTCAATTCTGTATATAATGTATAAATTCCATACATAATTTTTCTTGCAAAAGATTCGAAATTTCCAGTAAAATTATTTCATAAACAAACTATTCAAATTGCACTTGACACTGACATCTTCTTCTTCTTTAGCTTTTCCCATTCGTTAGGGGTCGCTATTTTTGCGTGTCGTTCTCATTCAGGTCCTTTTCTCTCAAGTCTTCTACAATACAGTCCATCCATCTTATTTTCGTCTTCCTCTGTTTCTTCAACCTCCTATTAGTAAACTATTTTTCCTCATGATATATTCAAACCAATGTAATCGTCTTTCTTGTATCTTTCTAGAAACTTGTAACACTAGAGTTATTTTCTTACCGTATCTTTCCGCGTGTTCCCCTACATCTACTTCAACATCCTCATCTCTGCCACATTAATTTACAATTTTTATTGATACTGACATCTGTCAATTTGAATTATATGAATATAGTAGTAGTTTCCATGTTTAGCATAGCTGGCTGAATTATAAAATTTAATTTCTTTAAAATACTTTAACTATGTATCTGTTATAGCTGCATCTAGCAGCCATGTATTTTTATATGTTATAGCTGCAGCTTCTTGGGTTTAGTAAACTTTTGTCACAGATTCATCCCAAATTGCTCAATTATCGCACAACCCTTAAATCAACTAATAGACAAAAAAGACTAAAATCTGCATATTTAAAACAAATGAATTTTTAATAACAAGCATTCCTCCTCCTCCTTAACTTGTATCGTTTCTTTGTAAAATGACAAGTAACGAAATCCCTTTCATTACCTGTCATTAATTTTCTTCTCTCTAAGGAGGGAGATATGTTATAGCTGCATCTAGCAGCCATGTATTTTTATATGTTATAGCTGCATCTAGCAGCCATGTATTACGATAAAATGTTCGATCAAGCTACCAAAAAGCAGTTGAATGTTGTAGTAAATAAATAAATAAAGTGTTTTTAGTTTTCACCATTCCAAAATTCAAGTTCGTCGTTATTTTTATTATTATATATTATACGAGTTTAAAGTTAAGGTTATACAGAGTATATCAAATATTATATACATATTTCCTATACTCTACATATCTATTGAATATGAAGTATAAAATGTAGGCTACTTCCGGTTCACCAATTATAACCAAAATCTATTCACTTGTTCTTCTGGATGTAAACTTGAGGAATACGAAAAAAATATAATTTTTGGAACCATGGTATTGCAGTTATGGGAACCGAAACTTTTGCAGACATAAAACTATTGTTCTATTTACAATTTTCCTTTTAAAACGTTACTATTATTAATTTGAAATGAATTTTTTTTTCAGTGACATTTATCTGTCAGTTACATACATTTGAGCTGAACTATGTAACCACGGAGATGTGTTTAAAGCATAAGCTCCGAGATATAATTTTTATATTACTTTATAAATTTATCTATAAAATATATAGAAAAATCTGATGTGGCCAGCACATAACCTCTCGCCGTATATTTTACCTGGCTGTATGCATAAAGCAAAGAATATTTTTATAAATACAAATAATATATTCATATAAATCTATGACGTATAAACTTCTTTATTATTCAATAATAGCATGTCTCAACATAAAGATATTTACCATAAATTATGTTACAATAAATTACAAAGTAGAGTTTACCATATATAAATATTAGGCTGGTAACAGCAATTTTCAATTCGAACAACTTTGTTTACTTTCTCTTCATATTCTTCTAGTAAAAACATTAATTTTGGGCGGTCTAAAATGTATATATCTGGATTGTGCATCTATTCTTACATATCTTCTTTTACATTTTATTTTTTCATACTTGTTATATCTAAATAACACTAATTCCTTTTAATAAAGTGACGGATAGATTGCACTCCGATTATTCTTATATCGATGTGTAATTTTGTCAATATTTACAACTTACTTGAGAAGAATTTGATAGCTTTTTCGCAATTCAAAGTTACTCTAGTCTACAGTACTGGTGTACATTGTCCCATAATGTTTGAAACAAATTTAAGTCCTTCAACCTAGACTTGTCATCTCCATAATAGTCACAGATCAAGAACTAAGGGATTCTCCAAGTACATTTTTAATTCATTACTCATTATTTCTGACACTGACATTTATCTGTCAGTTACAAATAATTTAAATTATCAACTATTTTTCATGGCATCCTTTCGGTTGTAAAATTAATTACAACATTATTTTATATATTATATTCCTTTTATCTCTAAATCTATAAAATATGTATAAAAATATTTAAATGTATCAGAAAGAGAATTTATTTTTCTTTAATATTATCAAGAAAAATTTTCAAAAAATAATATTTAGAAGATTTTTTTTCAAGAATCTTCTACTTCCGGTTGTCCAATTGTTACCAAAACCTTTTCAGATCTTCCCGGGAATGTCCGATTGGGAAATACGTTGTTAAACAAATTTTAAGTCTTATAGTTTTTGAGTAACCGTCCTTCCAACATCCCACACACACACACACACACACACACACACACACATCCACACACACACACACACACACACACACACAGACATCATCGTAAAAATGTTAAAATCGGATTGTAAGGACCTTAAAACGTGCTTATTCAATAAAATCTGGATATGCGATTTTTAGCATGAATGCAATACCTCTCTTAGCGAGAGGTAAAAAGTATTAAAGCCAACTTGTAATTTTTATTTTATTGATAAAAGTAAAGCGTATGAATAATTTTGTGGGTCAAAGTATATGATTTTTATTGCACATAATAGTTTTCTTTGATACACTACATAATTTATGTCGTATTGTAATAATAATTAATATATCTTGTACGTACGTAGGTATAATGTAAAACACGGTTCATGTGCAGTGTGGATTAAACAACATAAATTCATACATACTATATTATTATGCATGTACTATCCTTACTTGTAGTCTGTACTGAAGACATAAATACTACTATGTAAATACGAACATTATTCATTATTAGATTTTCATTTATTAGTTTCAAATTTAGGTCACATATCATAAATTAATTATAAACAATCATCTATCATTTAGATATGTAATTGCTGAATGTAAATACGTACATATATTTTAATATTGAAATAATAAAGAATTTATTAATATTAACACAAAATAAAGCAATAAAAGTATGGAAAATACATAATTAATTACTACAAAATTAATAATTATTGAGTTGTTATTGTTTATTATTATATTACAAAAATGAATTATAAATAATAAAATTGACACAAATATATTAATTGAAATTATATTACGTAATAAATAATACTCATAAATTAATAATTGTGTTGGGACATAATTAATTTCATTATATATTAATAAATTTTGGTGAAACAATCACGTATGTATGATTATTACATGACATAAAACAATATTTGAATGTTAATTTTAAAACTAGAAATGCAAACAAACATAAAATGTATATTTTTAAAATATTCGTATGTAAACCAATATAACTTTCAATTTTATTGGTAAATAATAATGTTTTATAAATTAGTAGCTAGTATTAACGTCATTTGGCCGATGTAAAGCAAATAACGGCCAGCACAATACCTTCCGTCAATCCTGTGTATTATGTATAAATTCCATACATAAATTTTCTTACAAAAGATTATATATTCCTAGTAAAATTATCTTTTAAACAAACTATGCAAATTGCACTTTACACTAACATCTTTTTCTTCTTTAGCTTTCCTCAGTCGTTATCCAATATATTCTTCATTTCTCCTCATGACATTTTCAAACCTATGTAATCATCTCGCTTGTATCTTTCTAGATACTTGTAACACTAGAGTTATTTCCTTACCTATCTTTCCGTGTTTCCCCCAACATAAACTTCAACATCCTCATCTCTGCCACATTAATTTACTTTTTATTTATACTGACATCTGTCAATTTGAATTATATGAATATATTATTAGTTTCCATGTTTAGCATAGCTGGCTGACTTATAAAATTTAATTTCTTTAAAATTCTTTAACTCTATATCTATTGAATATGAATTATAAAATGCAATCAATTCGTATAGAGAATAATATATTCTTTAAGTTATAATAACGTAAATGTCAATAAATCAAATTTAACTGTTAAATCTTCAAATGAGGCTACTTCCGGTTCACCATTAAAACCAAAATCTAATCAGTTGTTCTTCTGGATGTAAACTTGAGGAATACGAAAAAAATATAATTTTTGGAATCGTGGTATTGAAGTTATGCGACCCGAATTTTTCGTCACACACACACAGACACACATACATACATACAGACGTCATCGTAAAAATGGTAAAATCGTATTATATGGACTCTAAAACATGCTTATTCACTAAAAACTCATCACTGAATTTTTTGACCAAAGACAATACCTTCCTTACCTAAAAGTGACGGAAGGTTTACCAGGCGTCACCGCTCGGGCAATCATTGCTGGCGTGGAGGGTGCACCACAGGGGTCAATTTTGTGCCTTTTAAAATTTAAAACATTTTGGCACCTAGCCACGAGACTAAACTTGCATAAAATATATTAAATTCTCTCTTCTTGTATTATTAAATCCATGTTATGCATAAATTTACAAACAATTTAATAAAAAATATCTGTAAACTGAATATTATAAGTAGGTGAACATTAAACAAAAATATTCTGTATGCGTTCCGAACCGCTGAAAGCTCTGTGTAAGTGGCACGTCCGAGAGCTTTCGCGTGGAGTTGCAGCGGATATTACATCGCGCGTCATCAGCAGCAGTAGCTTCCGCCTCCGGCTGCCTCCACCTCCGCCGCCGCCGGCGTCAATTAGCTCGGCCGGTAAAGGCGGTCGCAGCGCTGCGGCATAAACAGATAAACGCATTTGTGCGTACATTGTTAATCGATAGAGCCAGCCAGCCGACTGTGTTGTACAAATTAAAGAGATTTTCAATTCCAAAAGTGTTGATCGAAATTGCGTGAAGCGTTCGTGCTCATTTGCTGATAAACTTAGAACGGAACTCGTAAATACTGTGTTGTAATTAATAACTCCATGCTCCAATTATCACTTGTTTCATTGCCTTCGTCTCGATTCAGGCGATAATAGGCACTGAGTATAAATACGAGATTTACATCCTAATCAGGCAGTAATTATTAGTTTTCAACTTAAACAGGCTGTAACAGAAATAAGTACATTAAATTTAACCAGTGATAGAACTCGCCAAGAGAAACAATATTTCTTTATAACTTTTTCTTATAAACCTTCTAGATATTGAGTTAAAATTCTTCAAAGTTTTGTCACATATTTCATTTCCCGCCTATGGTTGAATAAAATAAACAAATGCATTTCGCAAAAGGAGAGCGCGTGCGTCTACAAACAGCTGTGACCATTGTGGTTGCTTGTGACGTTGTGACCTTGTGACGAGCGTTATACGCCATGAGTTGCGACTGAATAGAATGATTACAAACTTTTGAATAACTTGACAGATACACCAAAAGATGAAACTATACACAAATCGGAGAAGATAAAAGATAGAATAGAATACCTCGACTAAGATAAGATAAAAATCATGAGTTAAATTTTTGTTACAACAGGTTGAACAATCCAAAAATGGTAGGATATTAATAAGATGAAGTCGACGAAGAATAACTCTACAATAGACGGAACAAGAAAACGTATAAAGATGATTAAAAGTGATGCAGGCATAAATCACAATAAATGTCATTGTCAAATGAAGGAGACGACGAAATGAATCCTGTACTCTTTCCAGCATCTGCCTGTTGTTGAGTATGCGTGTAACTGCATTTTCAAGGATGTAACTGTTGTTTTTTCAATATCCTTCAAATTGTCATATGTAACACTTTCTGTTGTAGTGTTATTCTTCGTATACTAGACCGTGGGCGTGTTCTTGCACGATCTTAAGCAGCAGGCTTAAAGGACACATGATAACGAAAATTCTGAACAACATGTCCAAAGATACGAACATTTGGATGATGGCTATTCGGAAAACATTGCAAATAAATTTGATGGCATTCGGCAGCGTTTCCCTAAGCTTCACCATAGGCTAGCACAATATCTGTATACTAGCTATCCGTAACGGCAGACATTTTTACTGATTATAACTTTTATAATAATTATTAATCGATTTATTTGTCAAAATTTATTTGAAAATGTTGACGACTCACAATTGTTTCATTGTTCTTGCCACTGGATCAAATTATTATGAAAATACCTAAACGACGCGTTAATTTAAAAAAAAATGTTTTGATCTTGATGATTTCTATCACTGGTTAAATTTAATGTACTTATTTCTGTTACACCCTTTATATTATCCATTTTCAGCATGCAGAAATGGAGAAGTATTTCAGTGAAAATAAATCCGGATTAACATCATTTGGGATTATTGTTATACATTAAAATATACTCAAGCATAATTTGAATTTAATATTGTTAATTTTGCTGTTTCCAGTTGACAATTATTTGAAATTATAATTGTAATATTTATGCCCGGTTGCAGAAACGTTCATCAACGCTTTGTTTAATTAACGGATCAACAAAACGAACAAATGCAACGCGATTTTTTGACAGCAATGATGTGATAAGAACAAGGAAATTGATTCGAATTTGTTCATTTTGATGGTCTATTAATTAAACAAAGCACATTAACTTCCCTCAGTTCTATGTATATTGTATAAAATAGTTAACGTTATACCCCTATCCATATTTATATCTATAATGAACCACTGTATGAAAATAGAAGTTAGTATGAATTTGTAGTTTTCTTTTTATATTTAAGTATAAGTAATATATGCAGATGTTACCATGATGTCATATGAGAAAGAAGAGTGTTATTTTCTTTTAAATGGTTACGACGGTTTATGACAAGACGTCGGAAACATATGGTATAATACCAAGAGTGATATGTTCATCAAAAAATATTTAAGAAGAAACACGTTATTTTGAAACCTTTCAAAAGTAACGAAATAAGCATAAAAGAAATAAAAAGCATATTTTATAAATCATTTTCCTAACAAAATCCCTGAACGTGACGTTCCGTTTTCGTTTGTTTTTCTCTGGGATCCCTAAACACAGGGCCGATTCTAAGAATTTTCTTCATTATTCATTTTTTCTCAATGTTATTTTATTTTTACCTTCCGTCAACTCTAGGTAAAGAAGGTATTGTCTTTAGTCAAAAAATTCGATAAACACGTTTTGGGATCCCTACATTACGATTTTACTATTTTTACGATGATGTCTGTATGTGTGTGCGTGTGTGTGTGATATCTTCAATAATAGAATTCCAAAATTTACAATTTTTACGTATTCCTCTTCCTTACATCCATATGCAAACTTGATTATATTTTGATTATAATTGTTCAACCGGAAGTACCCTCATTTGAAGATTTGAACAGTTTGTCTTGAAAAAAACGCTGTTAAATATTATTTTTTGACATTTAATGTTATTATAAATATTAATGAATATTCTTATCTATACGAATTGATTGCATTTTATATGTCATATTAAACCATGGAAATAGCTACTATATTAAGAAAATTCTAACTGATAGATACGGAATGAAAGAATAAGGGAAATGGCTCGAGTGATAAAAATTTCTAGAAAGATACAAGAGCGACGATTACATTGGTTTGAACATGTCATGAGGAGAGATGAAGAATATATTGGAAAAATGAATAGCTTAGTAATGGAAGGAAGATGAAACAGAGGAAGACCAAAGATAAGATGGAAGGACTGTATTGCGGAAGACTTGAGAGAAAAGGAACTGAATGAGGACGACACGCAAAACAGAAATGAGTGGAAGAAGAAAATAAAAAATAGCGTTAACGAATGGGAAAAGCCATAGAATAAGAAGATATCAGTGTTAAGTACAATTTGCATAGTTTGTTTATGAAATAATTTTACTGGAAATATAGGATCTTTGCAATGTATGTATGGAATTTGTACATAATACATAGGATTGACGGAAGGTAATGTGCTAGCCACATCAATAATAATTCAAATTTATGTTCCTCGGTAGTATGTGCTAAAATTTTATTAGTTGTTGCCGTGCAGTTTGAGATTTGTAGTTATTTATTTATTATTTGATTTAAATAATGTAATGTATACATGTTTAAATAAAGACATTAAGATATTAAATACTTCTATTATTTTTGTATAGGGCAACTTATATTTCTCATTTCTTGATAATGTCTTTAATAAATTATCTATTTTCAATAGATTTTTTATTAATTACATGATCAAGAAATGAAATTTAACTTTCAGAATATTTTAAAATGAATTCTTATTTCCCGCCATCCTCTCGGCTGTCAAATTTAGCTCTCTGACGGCACTAAAACTTGTTATCACGATTTATAAGGAAGATACCCAATCTTCTATTATATATTTTCCATAATCTATGGATCTTGTCACATCTGCCAGGCCGTTTATGTCGAATATGATTATAACTATATGCATTGACTAATAACTCACTTGAAGATAATATTTTTTAGTAGTTCCCACCCACATTTTAAAGTCCTCAAGAGGGTCTTGAAGACTTTAAAATTAGTAGTCGTGTTTCTGATATACATATAGGGTATACTAAATAAGTAACGTCAATAGAGTTGCTGCAAGATAATAATGAAAAGTTTTTAGTGTCCATTAAAAAATAAAATATGTTCACCCTAAATCATCATCAATAATCATCCAACAACTTTTGTCATCGTTGGAAGAAGCATAACACGAAAAAAAAATACATCTGCAAATTCCACTAAAAAATTCCTGGCTACGATCCTGACACAAACATCTGCGGGAAAACAGGCTTCATTACCGTTGGAATTGAAAGAGTCACGAATCACAGCAGCGATTGAATTATGCTGAAGTTAATATATATGAAAAGTTTGGTGAAATGCGGCTTCATTAGCTGTCAAGGACCAATTATACCGTGGCTGCTGAGGGCGCGTAAGCGCGTAGGCGCCGCCAACTTTGTGATGCGTTGAATAGAACACTTGGCAAGATCTAATTTATATGTACCTAGAGTACATCGGCATTATGTACCGCCTTTGTACGAAATTGCTGCCTTTTCAATGTTGAGTGCGCTATAACAATCATTGCACATGCACTACATAAGGACTATATTCTTGTCACAAGGAACTGTATGAATCCTTCTAGTTTTTCAAAGAAGGGCAACTAACAAGACTACTTTCAAGTATGTGCATATATGAAAAAGTAAATTAGTAAATAAAGATGCCTAGTGAATTTTTTAACATATCTGCTAAGTGCACTCCCTTCTTTGATGCACTTTAAATAACATCATAACATCTTATCTTTCCAGATAAACATTCTCTGCGTTAAACGACATTGTCATACACTAAATCTAATCAAATTATTAGTATTTGTTTGACAATCTGACTCTGACGTAATAAAACATTACGCTTTTGTTCGTCTCTTGTTTCTAATTCCATGGCTAATACTAATAAATTGTAATTCCGTGAATTTTCAAATTTTAATTCTGCAGTTATGAAGTAGCTAAGATGAATTATTAATTCGGATGTAGAAATTTTTGCTTTACAACATCCATTTGAAACTTCTAAATAATTAGAGGAGCAATGCACACGGAAAAACTGATTTACCATGTTAAAAGCCTATGTTTAACTTTCCGTTGTACTCATTGTTATATTAACACCCGGTATTTCAATCTGCTAATACATGTTCCTAACAGCTGTTTGGTAAACAAATTTATTACGTAGATTATTAGGAAGATGACACAGTTCGGTATTTTAGTGCAAAATTGCTAGGCAATTATTATTAGATACTTTTAGAATCTAGTTAAAAAAAAGTAGAATCAAATAAATATGACATGATAATGACATTTTTGTGACAAATATGAATAAGATATGTGTGTTTATAAGTCTAAACCACATTCGTAAACGAGAATTTTCAAAGAATATTACTATCATGGTTCGATACTGGCCATCGGACGACCATGTCTGTAATTTTGTAATCAGCATTACAAAGAAATTTTACATTTAAAGATACTTTCTTGATAATTTGCCTTGCTGTGGTTTTATGTTTAACCCAAAAATCCCCAAAAGAATATTTTATATAATTACACGTATATAATATTCCTGAATGACTGGTCGCGAATCGGTTTCGAACCCGACAGATGCCTATATTATTTTTAATTTTAAATGGCACAAAAGTGACCTCCCTGGTGCACTCTCCACCCAGCAATGAATGCCCGTGAGATGACGCCCGGTAAACAACCTACATGGTACAGTTAAGTTATCATAATTACCCAAATCTGTTTACAAAGCATATTGGCACATCCAGCAATGGGTAATATGACATGATGAAATATTTATTTATACTTACATATTAATTTTAATATCCGAAACCTTTGAAAAAAATTGTCCAAATATAAATTAATATGTTTGTTTCGTACAGTATAAATTTTCCGTATTAATATTACCAATTATTTTAAATATTTCCATTTTCCTATATTTTTTATTTCAGATTTAAATTTTATATTAGGTAGCTAACAAATTTATTATCTACTACAAGCTCCTCTCAAATTTGATAGCGAATAAACAATTTATAAGGTACTTTATAATTTGTTTAGACATTGAAATTCGTAAAAAATGATTGTTCAGTAAATAAAAAATTATTAGGAAGTTGTTAGGGGATTGAAATACCGGTCCTAAATAGTTGAAAGAAAAAAAGTTGCTGCTAAGATATTAATTTTTAAATTATTCTTACACGTAAATCCAGAAGTATCAAATCATTATATATTTTCTTACCAATATAGTATGCAAATTATCTTCCATCAGAATCAGCAGACAAGAAATAACGTCATTCATACCTGAAACAAAATAAGAAATCGTTATTTATTTCAAAAAAAGTAGAAAATGAAGCAAAAAGAACAAAGCCACAAATATTCGAGTCTACCAGCAAATTTTCGATAAATATTCCTTATCATTGAAAGAGTTATAGGTTCACCGCTGGGAAATCTCTTGTTCCCGCGCGCATTCATAGAAACAAACGCTTTTCTTCCCTTCGACCGCGCGCAAAAGCGGTGCGGAATTTTTATTGGGCAGGAAATAAGCTTCACACGACGATAACGTAATATTCACTTCGCCAGGTTATTATCACGTGGCTAATAAAACCGTAAACATAATTTCTTCCTCCGCTTACAACGCGTAGTGGAATGAAAGTAATGGTGGGGAACCCAGATTTTTTTCATTAATTTTCTGAGGGTACCCGTCTCGCTGCACCAATCTATTTAATGTAATTTTCAAAAGATTTCAACGGAAATTTGAATGTTTTACTTGATGAATATGCAAAGTAATTGATGTTGAAATATTCGTCGTAAAAACGAGATGAAAAGAATATACGGCTGAGGAATAATTGCAAGGATGGCGTATTGAATTTTTTATACACAAATATTTTTAAGGGATGTTTTATTATGATAATGAAAGTAGGACTGAATATTGGATTAAAATTAAATTAATAAACGATATGCTCAATTATGCTGATTCTAAAAACAATTTTCCCAAAATTCGTAAAATTATTTCTTATTATTTAGACCTCAATTTAATAAAATAATAATATATCATCACGGCATATTACCCATGGAATTGGAAAATCACTAAATTTAGAATAAAAAATTATATTTGACATCTATTCATTCTGATATGGGCCCCCATATCTGCTTGTCAAGGCCAACAAAGTCACATGACTGGTCGCGCCCTATTGTATTTAACATTTCTTGTATATCTACACTCTACACCAAAAATTCTACTTATATCTATTCCTTATATTTAGATTGTTTAATTTTAAATTCATTTTATGAAGAAATTTTGTCCTCTTCTAATTTTTTGAAATGTTTCCAATTCCTTGTCAGGATTGACAGTATTTTTGAAGGATATATGTAATGTATATGTAATTTTAAATATTTAACTATTAATACAGTAAGAAATAAAATGTATGTACTTCTTCAGTAATGTCTCCGGATTTCTGACACTGACATTTATATGTCAGTTACAAACATTTCAAATTTTCAACTATTTTTCGAGGCATTCTTTCGGCTGTAAAATTTATTACAACAGATTATTTTATATATTATATTTCTTTTAATAAAATATTTAAATGTATCAGATAAGGAATTAATTTTATTTAATATTACCAAAAAAAAATTTCAAAAAATAATATTTAGAAGATTTTTTTCAAGAATATTCTACTTCCAGTTGTCTAATTGTTACCAAAACCTTTTCAGATCTTCCCATGAATGTCCGATTGGGAAATACATAGTTAAACAAATATAAAATCTTACAGTTTTTAAGTAATCGTCCTTCCAACATCCCACATAAACACACACATTCACACACACACAGACATCATCGTAAAAATATTAAAATCGGATTGTAGGGACCTTAAAACGTGCTTATTCAATAAAATCTGGATATGCGATTTTTAGCATAAATCCAATGCCTCTCTTAGTGAGAGGTAAAAAACTTTTAATTTAAAATTTAAACCATTGTGTATTAATGAATTAGTAAATTGTACCATTTATTTTGTTTTGCAGGAAACTTCAATGGCAGAAGAAAACAGCTGACATTGTAAGACGTTTAAAGCTTCAGCGGTGAGTAAACATTGACATATGTTTTAATGACTTAAAATATTTACTGGTATCCGAGTAATGAATTCCCCCTAAACAATTAGTAAATATTAATCACTTTCACTACGGCAATCAATTAACTTTCACTGGTCGAATCCTGGACGATAGAAGAAATCGCATGAATTTTTCATTTATTACGGTCGTGGGTGTCTAATTTCGAATTCTCTGTTTGTCACAGTGTACGAGACTAACATCCAATTAATTAAATCTGGGAATCGAACTTTCGTATTAAATAGTTAAATTCGTTACTTATTTAGGAGCCATTACAGACAGACACATTGTCTGTAGTTAAATAGCTTAAATTAAAAACATACTTAGAATTTAACTAGGCTAGATATGGGGATGTTAGTGTGGGTGCTGCCCATTTTGTATATAATAAACTAATAAATAAATAAATACAATCCACAGTAGATTAACAGTGATCACCCATCTGGTAGCTACCCTATTCACTCATACTTAACAGTATTGATCTTATTAATGTCTATGTCCCCTATTTACAAAACCCGATAAAACAAATTGAAAATATTATTGATCAGCAACTTGATACACATATTTTTCTCTCGTTTTAAACCGGCCCGAATCCTTGCCTGTTCGCTTGTCATTAGACTCATCTCTGCTCGTAAAGCAGAGGTGGTGGTGTTTGCGAATGTAAATTTTATTTAAACAACATTGCTGAGCGGAAGCCGAGCCTAACAATCACGTAGTCGGGGTTATCTCTCGCACGTGCCGATTCCGCAAACATATTCCTCCCGAACGACGGCAAGGCAATGGCGATGACATTCCGCGATGCTGCAAATATCATCATCCGTATCGGCAGCTCGGGGTCGCGACGTGTTGCTTCCGATATTTTTACTTTAAACAGAAAGGGATCGGGGATTTTCTCAAAATTATAGAGCATCCTATATTTGTAATTGGATTTCGGGTCGATACACTCGTAAATGTATTTTCTATATCTGGAGATATGACAGGAGTACACATTGGAAGTTGCGGTGTAAAATTGAAGTTTGTAATTCAATGAATTTATGATATTTTATATTTATCGAACTTATATCATGACAGGATATTTATAGAGTACATACATACATACATAAAATCACGCGTGTCCCACTTAGTGGGTTCGCACAAACCCGAAAACAATAAGAACAACATCAACATCATACAAAAAATTCTACTCTTAAACATATTAAAGTGACCGATTGTCGGTAGCGAAATACCGCATCCGGATCACAATAATAGTTAGGAAACAATCATCCTTCGCCACACATTCCTATCTAAGCAGACTTCTTTCGCCTCGGCCACACTCTTAATCGCATTCAAACATGCTCTTCTTCTCTTCATACTTGGAAACTCTTTCTCTTTAAGCACCCTACCAACCACATCCATCCACTTACACACTGGTCGGCCACACAATCGAAAACCCTCAACTTCACCAAGATATATACGCTTAACAAGCCGTTCATTTGCCATTCTCTCCACATGCCCAAACCATCTCAACTGCCTCACACCAACTCTCTTAATCACATTGTTCCTTAAGATACATTCTTCATACACCAAATTATTCCTCACGCGATCCCGTCTGACATACCTACAAACACCACGTAATAAATACCTCATTTCTACGGCAGTCACTCTCTTTTTATGCTTCCCCGTCCATGCCCAGCATCCCTTGATACGTTAACCTGTCGTGCAAACTTCGTGCACTTATATAAATGTACGCAAATTTTCACGTCAAGTAAAGAATGGAATTCCAAATACCCAGAGCTGGGCAAAGAACCGGAAAGTAGTACTTGAAAAGTACCAAGTATCTCAATGCTTCAACAGAGTGTATTAAGATCATAAAACTGTGACTTTTATTCGTGTAGGTATATGAAAAATTATACAAAAATCTATTGTGGACATTACAATACCTCTCGCCGTTTCCCTTGCGGGATATATTGTATTTAACATTTCTTGCACACACAAAAAAATCTGTTGTGGCCCAGCACAATACCTCTCGCCACTTCCTTTTTTGGTTAAATAAGTATAGGGCGCGAACAGTCATGTTACATTGTTAACCTTGACAAGCAAATGTGGGGGCCTGTTTCAGGATGATAATTAGTAATTATGTACATGGATGTCAATTGTCAATTTTTCATTCAGAATTTCAAGATTTACTAAATACACGTAGTTAATTTGTCACCAGGAGTGTGGAATTAACTTGTCGAGGAAAATAAACCACATAGAAATGGAAAATCACTAAATTTAGAATGAGAAATTTTGATACTTGACATCTATATACATAATTACTAGCTATCATTCTGACATGGGCCTCCATATCTGCTTGACAAGGCCAACAAAATCACATGACTGCTCGCGCCCTATTGTATTTAACATTTCTTGTATACCTACACTGTATACCAAAAATTCTACTTACATATATCTATTCCTTATATTTAGATTGTTTAATTTTAAATTCATTTTATGAAGAAATTTTGTCCTCTTCTAATTTTTCGAAATGTTTCCAATTCATTGTAAGGATTGACAGTATTTTTGAAGGATATATGTAATATACCTATAATTTTCAATATTTAACTATTAATACATTAAGAAATAATATAATGTATGTACTTCCCAGAAAAAGTCTTCAGTAATGTCTCCGGATTTCTGACACTGACATTTATCTGTCAGTTACAAACAATTTAAATTTTCAACTATTTTCCATGGCCAATCTTTTGGCTGTAAAATTTATTATAACAGATTATTTTATATATTATATTTCTTTTATATCTAAATCTATAGAATATATTATAAAATATTTAAATGTATCAGATAGAGAATTTAATTTTCTTTAATATTACCAAGAAAAAAATATTATTTATAAGATTTTTTTCAAGAATCTTCTACTTCCGGTTGTCCAATTGTTACCAAAACCTTTTCAGATCTTCCCATGAATGTCCGATTGGGAAATACGTAGTTAAACAAATTTAAACTCTTATAGTTTTTGAGTAATCGTCCTTCCAACATCCTACATACATACACACACATACATACATCCACACACACACACACACACACACACACAGACATCATCGTAAAAATGTTAAAATCGCATTGTATGGACCTTAAAACGTGCTTATTCAATAAAATCTGGATATGCGATTTTTAGCATGAATTCAATACCTCTCTTAGCGAGAGGTAAAAATCTAATTACAGCTAATCTTTATATGTAGATATTTTCTATAATTTTAAATTCATTCTATGAGCAAGTTTTCTTCTATTCTTCTAAATGCACATAATATATTTGAATATTTGGGCTACTCCGCTCTGCGTCGTGTTCCAAACATTCTTCTCACAAAATAAAATGTCACTTTTAACACTTATATCATAAATAACTATTTTATGAAGGATAACATTAAGAATATTAAAAAGTAGTGGACTTGATTATAGGGGTGAGAAAATCTAACTTAAGTATAAAATGAATAAATTATTATTTTTTTACAGACTGCAAATGTGTAGGAATGACATTGTGAGAACTGAAATGATATTGTTCATTACATTAACAATTGAAATTATTTTTTAAATTAATAATGAATCCTTTTAAATGCTGTTTCTGTTATCGTCACAAACCATACAAATACGTGCGTATACATTTATCCTGAGCGCTTTCCCTTAATTACATTACACCATATTACAATTCAAATCCGTATTTCTCACTTCATTCAAGTAAAAACCCCTGCCATTTAACGGGCAACAAAAACAACAAAATCTGTTACCACATCAAAACATCTCCGCTGAACCCATCTCCATTTCAAATTCCTAAATTCCTGATTCCTTTTCCTCTGTTTCTCTGCTTTCCCACTCGTACTCTTCTCACGATCGGGCACAGATTGAAAACTGATGGGCTCGGTTATCCGCGACCATCACAGATGTGCGTCTGATATTTTGATAGACAGATGATTACCTTCGGCACGAACCACGAAACATCCCTACGCAGGACCGCAAATGGGCGAAAAATCTCTTTAATACAAGCTTATCAAGTTAATGTTTTATTTTGATAAATTGTCAAGTTATAGAATACTCTTTAATAAAGAATATATTTCTATTGTTTTCTTTAATGCATACTTTTCATTAAAAATAAACTTTTTATTATGCTTTTCAACCAGTTTTAATGTAGTCTTTTATGTAGAAAGTTTAAATCTTTTTATTGGGTACTTACTAAGCAATATCTCACGTATAATTTTGTTTATTTTATCTATTTTTCGAATCGACATTGATTGATTTTAGACCACATTATGAAGAACTTAAATTTCATTCTTTATAATTTATAGGTATTTCGTTTCCTTTACAGGCTCATATGCTAAACGCATTTTTATCAGCATTTTTTTTTATTTATTTACATAAAGACCCGGTTGTTCCAAGTTCAGATAAAGTAGCAGTTTACTATCTATTAGACAAATTTATTCTACCGTCTTAGAGAATAATATTTTTCGGTTGCTCCATGATGTTTTATTCTCCGGATAGCTAACTGACAGATTGCTATCAGAAATATTAAAATT
The DNA here is from genome assembly GCA_951394225.1 of Harpalus rufipes. Classification (NCBI taxonomy): domain Eukaryota; kingdom Metazoa; phylum Arthropoda; class Insecta; order Coleoptera; family Carabidae; genus Harpalus; species Harpalus rufipes. The sequence continues at coordinate 65,934,621 of OX596275.1, forward strand.
GTGTTAGGGTAGAGTTATTTTTGAAAAGTTGGCAACTTGGCTGTAACGATTTTAATAGAAATTTGGTTACTTTTTCGCTTGTCTGTGTTTTGGTGCAGTTGTAGTTTAAACCACAGTTTGAATGTTTAGAAACAATGATAAATACGACTTGCAAAAATGAGTGGTGAAAATTATAAATAAAGAGAAAGAGCAGTTTATTTTACTACCGCTGAAATAACTAATTTAAATAAATTAGTCGACAAATATAAAAATATAATTGAGTCCAGGAAGACAGATTCCGTCCCTTGGAAAGAAAAAATCTGATGTGGCCAGCACATAACCTCTCGCCGTATATTTTACCTGGCTGTATGCATAAAGCAAAGAATATTTTTATAAATACAAATAATATATTCATATAAATCTATGACGTATAAATTTCTTTGTTATTCAATAATAGCATGTCTCAACATGAAGATATTTTACCATAAATTATGTTACAATAAATTACAAAGTAGAGTACTATATATAAATATTAGGCTGGTAACAACAATTTTCAATTCGAACAACGTTGTTTACTTTCTCTTCATATTCTTCTAGTAAAAACATTAATTTTGGGCGGTCTAAAATGTATATATGGATTGTGCATCTATTCTTACATATCTTCTTTTACATTTTATTTTTTCATACATGTTATATCTAAATAACACTAATTCCCTTTAATAAAGTGACGGATAGATTGCACTCCGATTATTCTTATATCGATGTGTAATTTTGTCAATATTTACAACTTACTTGAGAAGAATTTGATAGCTTTTTCGCAATTCAAAGTTACTCTAGTCTATAGTACTGGTGTACATTGTCCCATAATGTTTGAAACAAATTTAAGTCCTTCAACCTAGACTTGTCATCTCCATAATAGTCACAGATCAAGAACTAAGGGATTCTCCAAGTACATTTTTAATTCATTACTCATTATTTCTGACACTGACATTTATCTGTCAGTTACAAATAATTTAAATTATCAACTATTTTTCATGGCATTCTTTCGGCTGTCAAATTTATTACAACAGATTATTTTATATATTATACTTCTTTTATCTCTAAATCTATAAAATATGTATAAAAATATTTAAATGTATCAGAAAGAGAATTTATTTTTCTTTAATATTATCAAGAAAAATTTTCAAAAAATAATATTTAGAAGATTTTTTTTCAAGAATCTTCTACTTCCGGTTGTCCAATTGTTACCAAAACCTTTTCAGATCTTCCCATGAATGTCCGATTGGGAAATACGTTGTTAAACAAATTTTAAGTCTTATAGTTTTTGAGTAACCGTCCTTCCAACATCCCACACACACACATCCACACACACACACACACACACACACACACACACACACACACACACACACACACACACACACAGACATCATCGTAAAAATGTTAAAATCGGATTGTAGGGACCTTAAAACGTGCTTATTCAATAAAATCTGGATATGCGATTTTTAGCATGAATCCAATACCTCTCTTAGCGAGAGGTAAAAAGACCATCTGAAGTCAATTAGAAAATTATTTTAGTTTTAGTTGTGGCCAGTTTCCACGATATACACCCTGTTGCATAAAATCGTATAGCTATCAACAACTGGAATATCAAAGATACAGCGTGATTCGTGATTCAGAAATCAAATGTAGACAAATAAGTGTTTATTTTTCAAATTATGCTTTCTTTAAACTTACCTAAAACATAACAATATTTGATCTTTAATTTTATCTAACAAATAAAGAACTATATTCTTTGATATTAGAAACTTCAAAAAATTCTGAATCATCCCATTTGTCATAATTATTACATCTTTCTCGTATTGTACACTGTTTTCGAAAATAAAATCGAATACTATATCATCACCGTTGTACTGATTTATTATAATAATTATTAATATTAACAAACAGCTTATATCTTCAAAACAACATAAACCGTTTCATACCATATGTTCCGTTTCTTTTCACTTCGTGTTTCCATTCGTGTGCACTCGGTACGATATCCTTTGGATAAAACTGTTAACTGGTAATTTGACTGACTGTTAGTTATCTTGCCGTTAACGAACATTTATCTTACTGGTTATTTTTAACCATAAGTGGAACAATGCAAATTGAAGTTATCAATAGAATAAATTTTAACCGAATGTTTAACTATAGATGGAACAACCGGCCCTTCGAGTGGTTGGTTTTACAATTATTGATGAGTATTCTACCATGATTCGATTCCTGTTTTGTTACATACTGAGTAACAATAAATTTAACTTGTCTTCATATTTCATGAAAGAATTTACAAATTCTTTTAGGTTCTTTTTAAAATGTTAGAAAAAATTATATATTCTTTTTGATCTTTCACTCTTTCTGTTATTAATGAGACACCAATTGAATTTTTGCTCCCCTTGATAATTTCTTTCTCCCCCTCACGTCTTGAATATCTTGAGGCGATGCCAGCAGATGATATAACGTTTTACAATGCTGTTTAAACCTTGCGGAATGCAGGATGTGGATGATTGAATCTCCAGTTTAATGGGCCTCAGAGGTCGTAGAGGTAATTTATGAGATCGAAGCTTTTTATTGGCATCTCGTGTAGGAAATTGTAATTGGGGGATGTAATTAGTGATTTGTGGTTTGTATGGGGTGGCTATTGAAAGGTATTGCTGTATTTTTAATGAATGCGTTTGATTTCAATTTGAAAATTACGTGATTTTTTTCATATGGCCATGCAATCTGTTATATTAAATATATTGATGTAAAAGCACTAAAGCAGATTTTTATGTAATTTACCTAGCGATGAAAACGACCCTTGATAATTACAATCACTTGCTGCCCAATTACTGTGAGATTACTTTTACGAGGGTGAATAAAATATAAATGGGACTGATTCTTTTTACCTTCCGTCACCTCTAGATAAGGAAGGTATTGTCTTTGGTCAAAAAATTCGGTGGTGAGTTTTCATTGAATAAGCATGTTTTAGGGTCTTTACAATACGATTTTACTATTTTTACGATGATGTCTGTATGTGTGTATGGGTGTTCGTGTGTGAATTTCAAAAATTACAATATGCAGACTTGATTAGATTTTGGTTATAATTGGTCAACCGGAAGTGTCCCCATTTGAAAATTTTAACAGTTTTTCTTGAAAAACTCAGTTAAATTTTATTATAACTTAAGGAATATATTATTCTCTATACGATTTGACTGCATTTTATATTTCATATTCAACAGATATAGAGTTAAAGATTTATAAAGATAATAAATTTCATAAATCAGCCAGCTATGCTAACTTAACCATGGAAACTGTTAATATATTCAGGTAATTCAAATTGACAGATGTCAGTATCAATAAAAAGTAAAATGAAAGAATAAGGGAAATAACTCTAGGGTTGGGCGTTTCTAGAAAGATATAAGAGACGATTACATTGGTTTGAACATGTCATGAGGAGAGATGAGTATAATAATAGCTTATAACAGAAGGTGAAACAAACATAGGAAGATCAAATATAAGATGAAAAGAGAGAAAAGGAACTGAATGAGGACGACACGCAAAACAAAAATTAGTGGAAGAAGAAAATAAAAAATAGCGACCCCTAACGAATGGGAAAAACTAAAGAAGAAGATGTTAGTGTCAAGTGCAATTCGCATAGTTTGTTTATGAAATATAGGATCTTTTGTTTTTTATGGCGCCAGAAATTTTTGCTTTTTTGGTATGTAGTTTCTCAAATTGCTGATTCAATTATAATTTGATCTATGCAGAGAACATTAATTAATGTATAAATTCGCATTTATAAAAACTTTTGCATTTGTTTTCATATGTTTGTAATATTTTCTATCTTTTACATATGCTGACTTCATTTGTTTGTATTTACAATTTATTAATTTAAAAAAAAGTGATATACATGCCACTTTAAATGTAAATGAAGAATATAATGCCGGGCGATTGCTTCTTTGTTAACAAATCCGTCGTATAATAGGTTCTGAATGAAAATATTAAAATTTAGCTTATTATAAAGTAATCTGAAGTGAAATTATTCGAAGAAGAGGATTTAAATTACCCTTTAAAGAACGGAATTCATTTCAACTGGGACAAATAACCAAAATAACTCGTACATTTCACTTAAGATGTATTTTAATTAAACGCGACATTTCGCTCAATAATTTAATAACCAAAATACATCAAAGCTTAATTAACCCGTTAAAATTAAGAAAAGTTGAAGAAGCGAAAACAGAAAACAGAAAGGGCGGGCGATGGACGCTTCGCGGCTGAACGGCGAGCACAGAGAAAAAGAAAGAAGAAACTGGCAATCATTTAAAATAATGTTCAGTTTGTCACAAGCAATTTGAGAAAACATTAATCTTCTCGGCTGATGGAAATGTAATAAAATTATTTAAAAAAAAAAACAGTTCATAAATCACTGCTCGTCGATACTTGAGCAAGACGAAAAGCTCCCGGTGGGAATCGGCCTGAAACAATACACTTGCGCCTTATCTCAATTTTTTTTTCATCAGCAGGGCTACGGTAGCCAGTGTGATGTATACGCTCAAGTATTTTTGTATTGTATTCATTTCATGACCTATTTTCAGCTGGTGACAAGTTTTTTTAATTGTGAATTGTAATAGAAACCAAACGTTAATAAAGGTGCTCTTATAGAAAAACATTTTTATTCGGAATGTGATATTGTAGCACACTTATTAATTTTAGAATGAGCTTCCTTGTTTGCGACATTTTGTTATTTGTCATTGGTATGAATGCATTGAAAACAGAAAAAAAAATCTGTTGTGGACAGCACAATACCTTCCGTCATTCCTGTGTATTATGTATAAATTCCATACAAAAGATTCTAAATTTTCTGAAAAATTATTTCATAAACAAACTATGCAAATTGCACTTGACACTAATATCTCCTTCTTCTTTAGCTTTCCCTATTCGTTAGGGGTCGCTATTTTTTATTTTCTTCTTCCACTCATTTCTGTTTTACGTTTCGTTCTCATTCAGTTCCTTTTCTCCCAAGCCTTCCGAAATACAGTCCTTCCATATTATCTTATATTATATTCATCCAATATATTCTTCATTTCTCCTCATGACATTTTCAAACCAATGTAATCATCGCGCTTGTATCTTTCTAGAAACTTGTAACACTAGAGTTATTTTCTTACCGTATCTTTCCGTGTTTTCCCCAACACCTACTTCAACATCTTCATCTCTGCCACATTAATTTACTTTTTATTTATACTGATATCTGTCTGAGTGTCTGGTCGCGAATCTGGGGACCCGGGTTCGATCCCGACCGACGCCAAAAATTACATCGAATTTTAATGGCACAAAAATTGACCCCTGTGGTGCACTCTCTACGCCATCTATGAGTGCCCGTGAGGTGACGCCTGATAAGCGCCCACACGGTACAAATATTCCATCATTACCGAAATCTGTATACAAAGCAGATTGGCACACCCAGCAATGGGTAATATGCCGTGATGAAATATTTATTTTATTTATTTTATTTTTATTAGTAGTTTCCATGTTTAGCATAGCTGGCTTTAAAATTCTTTAACTCTATATCTATTGAATATGAAGTATAAAATGCAATCAAATCGTATAAAAAATAATATATTCTTTAAGTTATAAAAACGTTAAATGTCAATAAATCAAATTTAACTGTTAAATCTTCAAATGAAGCTACTTCCGGTTCACCAATTATAACCAAAATCAAATCAGTTGTTCTTCTGGATGTAAACTTGAGGAATACGAAAAAAAATAATTTTTGGAATCGTGGTATTGAAGTTATGCGATCCGAAACTTTCGTCACACACACATACATACATACATACATACAGACGTCATTTTTGAATAGAATTTATGTATGGAATTTATACATATTACACAGGATTGACGGAAGGTATTGTGTCTGGTCGCGAATCTGGGGACCCGGGTTCGATCCCGATCGACGCCAAAAATTACATCGCATTTTAATGGCACAAAAATTGACCCCTGTGGCGCACTCTCCACGCCAGCAATGAGTGCCCGTGAGGTGACGCCTGGTAAGCGCCCACACGGTAGAAATATTCCATCATTACCGATATCTGTGTACGAAGCAGATTGGCACACCCAGCAATGGGTAATATGCCGTGATGAAATATTTATTTATTTATATATATATTAACTTGTTAATAATACTTTTACTATAACCATTATCTTCTGCAATTGTGTAAATTACATTCCGTTCTTTGATGAAATCTAGTTAGCCATAGGGTATTTACTAAGTAAATAGTATAACCCAATAAAGTTCAAAAACTTAATAAAGCCAGATAAAATCTACTGGGACAGGATTTATAAAAATCTTTGGATAGGTTTTTATAAATGATATATTACTTCAATCCATAACTTGATTAAGGTTAGCTATATGTTTATTTATGTAAAAATGTTTCGGATAATGAAACGAAACATGCAATAGTGAAATTAAAAATCGGAAGTATCAGTATTGCTAATCACAGCATTACAGCTACTAATAATCGCTGTTCTAGATTAGCTTCTTAATCCATTCCATGTAAATTTTGCAGCAGACATAAATTAAATTTCATTTGGAATAATTTCAAGTTATTCAAGTTTTTAAAAAATTACAAGAAGTTTACAGTCTTTTGTTTATCCACATATCTAATTAAAGTTGTAAAATATGAAAAACTGTCTGGCGATGACAGAAGGACGTACTGTTCGGAAGATAGAAGAAAAAATAACAACGTAACAGAGTTTGAAGTTCATCTGAAAGATACACACTCGACGAATGTGATCTGTGATCCTGTAGCCGACGATCTCGACAAACTCGAGCGGCTGCGAGGCGTGACGGGCAAACTAGAAAGTGAATTAGATTTCGCAAGTTTGAGATTGAGGCGTAAGTGTATTGTTTCAGCCTCAGTCTCAGGCCGGCCCCAACGGGGGGGTTGACGTCTCGCTGAAATATCGGCGAACAGTGATTTATGAACTGTAGGCGTGGTGATAAACGCCAATATGTAGGGACGTTCAGAACTACAGTTCTTTGATTGGAATTTACCTAGCCCTTAGATTAATACTACTAGAATCATTTCGTAAATAAGGGACAGGTTGGCAACACTACGAATTGGATGATGCAACAGCATTACGTCAGTTGTAGTAGAAGGCTTGGGGAAGAAGCGTGTGTGGAGCCTGCACGTGTCTTGGGTATTGTGATTGTTGAAGATAGCGTCATACATTAAAATCGAAACTTTACATGGTAGAAATATAGCCGGTATTGATGAAACGTAGACTTTGAGCGGGTGGAACAAATGTCACAGCAAATAATACGTCTCTTTCATTAGCATTGTTAATAGATCTTTTTGGTTTCAGCCAGTTTTCGATAGAAGATTTAGGACCGGTATTTTCACTTCCGAATAAAGTTTCGGATAAGTGTTCGTTAAGAAGTGTGTTAGATATCATTATTTATTAACAATAATAAATAATATCGAATTTATCCAAATAAGATTTCAAAGCAGAACATAGTTTGTATTCAAACAAATATTTTTTTAAAAAATCGATCTTCAAACATACGTGCAAAATTAAATGTTGAAATTTGAATTTGACATTTTTTAAAACAGCGTGTTAGTTAAAACCGTGATCGTAGTACGGGCCATTGAGTCTTTTCACACATTTGACAAAAACAAATAGCTACCTGTCAAATAATTTTAACATTCGTGAATTGGTAACCTTGCAGAGTGAATTTGTGTCAGTGCGTAGCCACGTTAAGCAGACAAGGATGACGTGTCATTTTTTTTAATCCGTACTTGTCCAAAATTTAGTTTGACATCCTTATCCTTCCGCATTTTTAGCCCCGGGAGAGTGTAGTTTAACAAGTAATCTATTGCAGTAATCATACGCGGTAAACGAAATATATGTATATTGTAAAATTGTCCTTATAATTTTTGTATATTCCTTTCAGTTTGAGGTAAATGAATATTGTATAAAAGTATTCAAAATCCGAAAATATTTTACTAGCATCAAATGTCAGGATCTTTATAATGATTTTCCCAAGGAGGGATTTACCTATGTATGCACTGTTTGAGATCAAATACGAACCCCAATTTGTAATAATAAAATAAGAACAGTTTGTTTTCATAATCGGAATCTGTCAAAAAATTCCTTGATGTGTGTGGTTTCGATTTCTCGCATTAGTTATTCATTCATAGTTCAAACAATCATCAGAATCATTAAAAAAATTTAATATATCCACTTTGTTAATCTGCATTATGTAGAAATGTAATGTACACACGAATAAACCCTTTATTCGCTACCCAACTAGCAAATAACTTATTCCGCGAATAACTGATGTTATTCTTTAGAATAAATTTATTTGCAAGTGAAAAGACAACAAAAATATTTATCCGAAGGTTAAATTTATAGCTTTATTCGCAAGTGAAAATACCGGCCCTTAGAAAAACTATTCTTCATAAAAATAAAAATATTCTAAACCTTCTTCCGAAAAATGTCTGAAATCGAAAAGACTTATTAACGATGCTAATGCAAGGTAATACGAAAAAAATGTAATTTTAAAATCAATAAAAATACACAACATAGCAACAACTATTTTTCCAAAATATTGTAAACTTTTATCTGATTTTAAATAAAGATCAAATATAAATAATTTACTACAGAAAGATATATTACTCGTACAGCTCCATTAAAATGTTACATATCTATTCCAGAGCTAAAAGTTCACCTCTGTTGTTTACTTCCTACATACGCGAGTGTCGTAATTTATCAAATAGCTGTAACTGAATTCCTCGGTACAATATATTTATCAATACAACAAGAAAAAATAAAATAAACAAGTTTATATTCAAAGTGCGAAAAGTGAAAACATTCAAAGTATTCTTAAACAAATTTACGATTTATTTCTGTACTTGAGCGAGGCAAATAAAAGAGCAAATTTAATTCAAATAAAAATACGTCCAAAGTTTATTTGCCCTGAGCTGAGTTGAAATATGCCCCCATTAAAAATCCGTTGGAAGTTTCCCAAAAATGTGTTAATATACATTAATACCGCAAATCTGTGCCGTTGGGTAGAAGTGAGAAGGAGAGAGAATGTAATTAGTGGAAATCGATTTTTAATGTCTCGAAGCAACAAGACGACGTTGGGAACCCCGGAAGTTTTGACTCCAGCCAGGGACGGCTTTATCATAAAGATGATGGAGCTACAGTTTAGGGCCTTGTTTTGAATAGTAACTACATAATAATAAGATCCCACTGGAATTCCACTTGTCATGATAAACTTCTTAACGTGGAGATTATCTGGTTGTCAAGTTACAGCCCTTGTGCAGAAAGATGTGTATATAGTAAACGTTTAATTGATAAATTAAATATAATGATGGACTATAAATAAATACATACATACAGTAATTTTTTTAAAAGATGTCCGATCAAGGTTATCTGTATCATGAACGAATTAACAACTTGGCAAAGGCTATAAGCATGTATGATAAGGATGGATATAACACGCTTGTCTTTCAAAAATTCATATTGTTTCGACTAAGTTAGGACATTCCACTTTAAAACGATGCTCGTTGTTCATAATATTTTCGCTGTAACGTAAGTTTATTTATTAATAGAGATACATTACCTTTATTCATAGCCGTACGAATAACGTTATTTTCTGTCAGTATCACTGACACTGATATTGTGTCAGTATCTTATTTTTCACATATTTGGTTTTACATTTGCTAATAAACTTACCAGTTGACTTATTTTTGAATTTTGAATGCTTTTATTGTAACATATATTTTTATAATAATAAAATAACAGTAGTATCTTATGTACCCTCATCAAAACTAAGCAAACGACACTACTGAATTTGTCAGAATGGGCGGAGCAAAAATCTGAATTCATATACAATTCGTAGACAACATCTTTCAAAAATTTTACTGTACACAGGATATATCACGGAAAGTGAAACATAGGCGTTATTTCTTGTCTGCTGATTCTGATGGAAGATAATTTGCATACTATATTGGTAAGAAAATATACAATGATCTGACACTTCTGGATTTACTTGCAAGAATAATTTAAAAATTAATATCTTAGTACTTTTTTTCCCTTCAAATATTTATTATAACAAATTAAGCTGTAATTTTACATACAGGGTGTATCATGAAAAGTGAAACATGAGAAACCAGTTTTTCCGTGCGCATTCCTCCCCTAATTATTTTAAACAAAAAGTTTCAAATGGATGTTGTTGATAACTGCCGAAATAAAATTTGATACTAATAATTTGACGTATACTGAGTTTTTATGAATAAGCACGTTTTAGGGTCCCTACAATACGAATTTTCTGTTTTTACGATGATGTCTGAATGTGTGTGTGTGGATATATGTGTGTGTGTGACACAAATTTCTCTTTCGATAACTCCAATACTACAATTCAAAAAATTATAATTCTTTCATATTTCTCTTTCGTACGTCCAAATGAAGAGTTGATTAAATTTTGGTTATGATTGGCTAACCAGAAGTACCCTAATATGAAGATTTTAACAGTTTTTCTTGAAAAAACCCTGTTAAATATCAGTTTTTGACCTTTTATATTATTATAATAAAAGAATATGTTATTCTCTATTCATTTTTCATGTTTAATGAATTTAGAGATAAATAATCATAAAGAAATATCTTGCAACCTATTGCTACTAAAAGCTGCATCATGGAAACAGTTAGAATATTACTAATTGACAGATGTCAGTGTTAAATTTACATACTATCTTTGAGAAATGATTTTAATGGAAATATAAAAATGTAAAATAATTTAAGGTGCTAAAACAAATCACATAAGGTAATACAACAGATTATAGCCATAAGCCGATTCAGCAGATTATTATGTTATAAATATGATGCTATATATGTTTTTATTTTCTAGTACGAGGTAAGATCAGTTCATTTCTTCCCTAAACAGAAAACGCCCATAGAATAGTTTGCAAAAAAAATATGTGTGGAATTTGTACAAAATACGTAGAATTGACGGAATTTTTTTAATTAATATCTAGTTAAAAAGAGGCAGTCATTTAATTTTTATTCACATAATTTGTGTTTTTCATGTACCTATATAGATACGTTTGGTGGGATAATTTGTTAATTAAAAATTATCTTTATAAATTTTAAAATATTGGTATTGTTTCATTTATTAATACAGTTTGTTTAAAAAAAAAATCCTAACTCGGAGTTGGACAAAGATACGTATGTCAATTTAAAAGCATTTAATTAAATGTCAATTTGACACGAGATATTGTCAAAAATGTTTTCTAAAGAAATCACAGCTTTTCTACTTGGAATCTTATTTTAGAAATGGAAATAAATTAGAAATTTTGACTTTTGAATTAAATAATGATCAGACATACGTTTCCCTATTCATAGCTTAAGCCGAGTTAGTTTTTTTTAACACACCGTACATTGAAAAATCCATAATTTAGGTACTTCACGAGTAAGTATCAAAATTTAAATTTTAGAGAAAATTTGATCTAAGGACAACATGGTTGCTCGTGTTAAATATAAATATACATAATATCCCTAGCAGCTTTGTATAACACTTGTTATTACTAAGGCCCCAAATTAAGACCGCGTAGAGCCCCAAACCCGTCTCTGACTTCATACGGAATTATTCTGCAGTTTTGTCTCCGGTAAGTTTATGTTCTTGCCGCGTCGAAAGGCGACGACAGAGGACTTAACGTGATTTAAGATATTACGGCAGGGCACGAGAAAATTGTAAACGTATTACTACGTAAAGTGCTGCCACTTTATTGCACAGATAGTTGTAGAGATTTCAACTTTCTTATCCTGACCTTCTTTGAGATATTTCTTTTTATTCTGGCATTAGTCACACAAAGATATCGCTAAACTCGCTTTTTAATTTCTGGTAGCTAGAATAAATGGTGTTTTTATTACACATGATAATTTTTATCTAGTACATTGGTTTGGTTTTATCGTAAAAGTTAAGTTCAAGAAAAAGAGAATCTCTAATGGAACTAATATTAGAATTTCTTGTATGTAAAAAAGGTCTTACATTAAAATTTATTAATATTCATAGCCAAGATAAGCCCATGAACGTTATAGCTATACATCTGGTGGAAGTAATAATTTAATGTGAGTATTCCTTTTACCTCCCGCTACCCTTGGTAAAATCGCATATCGAGATTTTGGTAAATGACCACATTTTATGGGCCCAAGAATCCAATTTTAACATTTTCACGATGGTTTCTGTGTGTATGTATGTGTGTGTGTGTATGTGTGTGTGTGTGGGTGTGTGTGTGTATGTGTGTGTGTTTGGATCCTCTTTACACTCTAACTCAAATACTATCGCTCAGAAAATTTTGAAACCTTGTATTTCTACCTTACTCTTATATGGAAAGAAGTTATAAGATGTTGATGTAAATCAGATAACCGGAAATGGAAGCTCCTAGATTTTCATCTTCCACTCATTTCTATTTTGCATGTCATCTTTATTTAAGGTAGTTATATCGTGAAATCATTTTACCCAGAATTAATTGAATTTTAAGTACATCTCAAGTGAAGTATAATCTACCTGCTCTCCAAGTTTTCAAACAATTGACCACGCGGTACCTGAGATATTTGTAATTAAATTTTGCTTTTTTAACATGAGAAGAATAGGAAATGGCAAAATAAACACAACATTTTAAATTATAACTTTTATATCCATATCGACATTTAATCGAAAAGCTAGTATGGTATAGAATACTAATTTTATGTAAAAATTTGAAAATTATTTACCATCCAGATTTAATTTTATTGCCTCTAGAAAATTATAATCTGAAGATACGGCAAATAGGTAGAATCATCTTGACAACCATGTACAAGCGTTCCAGATGGAGTATCAGTTAAGTTAACGACGCCCACTTGGTATTAGCGAATAAGAGGTGATCTTTGGTTAAAGGAATTTCAGACGTACATTCGAAGAAAATATTTTTTAAATTGGTATTTTACGTGAAAAACATGAAAAAATGCATTTTAAATATACAGGGTAATTATTAAACATAGGGAAAAAATGGAAGGGATTATTCCCTGGACCATTCTAAGATGATTTTGTCCTTTGATGATTTTTGAAAAGCCGCTTTGTTTCGAAGATACAGGGCGAAAAAAAATTTCGACAATAACAACATTTAATATCAAAAATTACATGTAAAGTTTCTTAATCTACAAGTACTGTTGAAAATGACTACCTCCATCTACGATGCAAGAATCTGCCTAGCTTGTAATGAATTGCCATCAGCAAGTTCATAAATGAAATGCATGTCAGTCATCTCGGCGTTCGTATAGCTATTCATGATAAGAGGACTTCACTAACAAAAGTATTATAGACAGAAAATACACGTCAAACAGCCAAAAGTCTCAACAAATTTGACACATAACTTGCCTGCTGTTACTAGATTAATAATTTGAAAAATATCAAAATTGGTTTTGTCGAATTTTTTTTTCGCCCTGTATCTTCGAAACAAAGAAGCTTTTCAAAAATCATCAAAGGACAAAATCATCTTAGAATGGTCCAGGGAATAATCCCATCAATTTTTGCCCTATGTTTAATAAACACCCTGTATAGACTTTAAATTGTTGTAATCATAACCGAAATTTTAATCCAAGAATCCTACTTCTGAGAATCTATACTTAGAATGAAGGCATAAAAAATCCTTGCAACAACTCTATTCGATTTTGTATTTCGTTTGCTCCAGATTGAATCAGTAGCCAGATATCTATTTTCAATTTTGTCACCAAAAAGAGTTGTCAAATTCCAATAAATAAGAATCAAATATTGTATTCTACCTCACAAAAGTATTCATATGTATAACTAATGTTCCTTTAATGGGACAAGAAATCCTCCGTCCATACGTTTGTCGTGGCCGGTAGCATATAGAGTCACAAATTCTCGTGACTTCTTAAATCTCGGAAGGAAGGAAGTGGTGTGACGGCGCAGCCACTTGTTGAACCAGTAGAGATTAGTATCGACTTGAAAAACAAGAGTGCTGGACGTAAAAGATCACCCTGCACGTGTGTCCGTGCGCACATTAGCACGCAACATAACGTGAGCGTATAACGTAGCGTAGCTTCAACTTACTACAAATGCGCTGAATTATTCATCTCGGGTTTACAGCAGGATTGTTTTGTTGCGGAAAGTTTTTGGGCTGCGTCTTGTTAGCGGTGTATTCATGTGGAGATAATGAAGATTGGGGATGGAAGATCTGCGAGGAATTTGGATATTATGGAATTGGAATCTAGAGCACGAATTCGGAAAGATTTGAATGTTCAAGTGAGCGGAAATTTGTTTTATATTTACAAGATTCACGAAGCAATACTATATTAAGTTACAGACGGAGATGGATCAATGGTAAACGACTTCGCTTGCTTGTCAAAAAGTATGGAATTCTATTTCCGTACTCGACAACAATTAATGCAAGAAAAAAAATCTGATATGACCAACACAATACCTCCCGCCATTATTTTTTTATTAATTTAAATACATACCTATGGGGTCTTGTTGCCGCGAGCCTAATGTCTGGTTGCGAATCTGGGGAACCCGATTCGATCCCGATCGAATTTTAAATGGCACAAAATTGTTCCCTGTGTTGCACACCAAAATTTATGGGTTCTTTCCATATTTTCTAGAATAAGGTAGAACTACATGGTTTCAAAAGTTTCTGAATGAGAATATAATTCCTTAGTCACGTGACATGTTTTCCGCCAATCAACATTCAGAATCTCCCTAGATACATGGCTATCACAGTGATGATAAAAAACAAGGAAATCATCACCGTATTTATAGTCTTTACTAAGGGATTTGTTTTCTTTATTTATGACATTGACAGTTAATTTTGAGTATAAAAATAAATAATAACAATAATTTAAACTCCGAAATATTAAATAAAACTCGTAAGTACCATAATATGAATATGTATATCAAAAGTTAGGTTAGGTTAGATTGCAAAAATTCATTATATTCTCTCATTAAATATAAGCTCGTGATATGATTAATAATCGAAGATATTGCTCGTGAAACCGAAGCAGCACATTTCAACTCGTCCTTCTGCAGCTCGGTTTCACTCGAGAATATTATCGATGATAATCATATCACTTGTTATATTACGTATGATAGTATTTGACTTATAGTGCCCAGAAGATCCATACATACACACACATACATACATACGTACACACCCACAGACATCATCGTGAAAATGTTAAAATTGGATTTGGTCATTTACCAAAATCTCGATATGCGATTTTTAGCACGATCCTTTACCAAGGGTAGCGGGAGGTAAAAATTCATTTTGGCTACTTCATTACTCCAGAAATAATATTTGAAAATTCACGGAATTACAATTTAATAGCATTAGCCATGGAATTAGAAACAAGAAACGAAGAAAAGCATAACGTTTTATTACGTCAGTGTCAGAATAATGATTGTTAAAATAAATACTGATAATTTGACGTATAAAACGTCACGCTTTTGTTCGTCTCTTGTTTCTAATTCCATACCTAATACTATTAAATTGTAATTCCGTGAATTTTCAAATTTTATTTCTGCACCCTGTATTCTTTTCCTAAATGAAACTTGCAGTTTTATGATTTTTATACATAATATAAATATTCATTACGTAAATATTTGCACAACATTTTGTAGTTCAAGTTTGTACAAAAAAATTTAAAAAAATACTAGCATAATGTAGAAATGACGCATTTCATTTTGATTAAACAGAAAACTAGTGCTTTCAGTTTTATTTTTAAAAATCGTACGTATATATTTAAATGAACGTGCATACATTTACCATAACGTTACAGTATGTGACTACTTATCTACCTGGTGCATAGTCTTCTCGTGCGAGCTCATTTAGATTTATGAATAATAATTTGTTATAAGGTGGGCGAACAGCAAGTTTATTTTCCTACTCTGCCACGTATAATTTTTCCTAGATTCATGAAACTACGCCTGTAATACAGTTACGTCTAGTTAGACGGAATGTATAATGTGAAAATTATTTTTAATTTGCCTCTTGCGTTATTTTTTTTGATTACCGGCTGTTGTATTTGTTTTTCGTTTATATATTTCGAGCTTGGGAGTACTCGTATAAGAGTAAAATTAAATACTAAAAAATTGTTAGACTTTTTATGACAAGGTGAAAATACATATTATGTGCAAATTATGTCGTAATTATTCTTGCACTCGTACATACTTTTATGTAGTTCACAGGTACATACATCCAAAAGTACTTTTTTGTAAGTAATTTTAAATATTCTACTATTCCATTCGCAAGTGTTTACTGTCAAAATGTTAATGACATTAGTTGAATAGGTTTTAGTAACAATTGGACAACCAGAAGTGGTAGTTTCTTAAAAAAAATCTAAATATATTTTTTTAAATTTATGTTAATATAATAATAAATAGCTTTAAATTCTCAATCTGATACATTTTAAAAAAATATTATATCTTCTATAGATTTAGAGATATTATATAATAATATAGAATAATCTGTTGTAATAAATCTCGCTGCCCAAACTCCATGGAAACCAGTTGACATATTTAAATGTTTATAATTGCCAGATACACGCAAAATGTCAATGTCAAGAATCAACAGTTTTATAACATTACAGAAACATTTTCTGGGAAGCAAGTACATTTAACATTTCTTATTGTGTTATTATTTAAATATATATCTTTAGAATATACCGCTAATACCGTCAGTGATTATAATGAATTTTGAATATATTAGAAGAGTAGGAGCAAATTTCTCATAGAACGAAAGAATAGATACAATTTGAATTATTTGTATGTTCAAGAAATGTTAAATTCGTTAATTATGACCCGGGTTCGATTTCGACCGACGCAGACATTATTAATATTGCTAACTTCTTTAAATATAAATGAAATAAACTAAATAGTTACATTGTAACTCAGCAGGTGAACGTTTAGTCCGCGCCAGAAACTAAAACACAGACTACATGTCTCGTCGACACGAATATCTAAGACAGACTACCTGAAACAAAACGTTACTTTCGTGAGAGGATTATCTCTGAGGGGTTGAAGAGGGTATCATATGGCATCCATATCAAAACATCAACCCTGCATGTAGGCTTGCAATAACTTCTAAATAGTCAGTTAATAAAAGATGATAACTATTTCTAAACAAAATTTTGACTAACAAAGAAAACAAGTTGAAATATTATTTCTGAAACTATAATTTAGAAAAGATTATAAAAAGTTATTTATTTGTTCGCCTTGTCATACTAAGTAATCTGAATAACTGGTATTAGCTGTTACTAAACCGTATAAATTCGTAATCAAAATTCACACAGCATTGAATTAGAGTCATATCACGAACTAGAGTACACCAGGGATTAGCTTTCATTTCGTGATGTTGACAGTAATATTTTAACTTTAGCTTTATTCTAAATCGCTTGATCAGTAGTTAGCTTTGGTATTTGAAGGCCTACTATTAGTGGAGATTAAAGTCATCGAATAATCAGTAGCGATTATGTAGCCCATCGGTCTCCCAGCTGCGACAGGTCCTGCATCCGGTGGACATCCTGCTACAAAGGCTAATTGAAAGGATTTTCTAACTGGTTACGCGTGACGTAAAAGGATACAAATTCAGCGTGCGTGATTTGATAAAATCAGAGTGCCACGCATGCGTTTCCCTGTCAAACGCGCCCATCCGTAACCCGATTACGCTAATGCATGCGCTAACAATCACAGCAACAGCAGTAGATGGCAGCACTAGTGGTTCTCATACGCATGTGTAATATACCGCGGGTTATGCGGTCAGATGTTAGGTTATGTG
This sequence comes from Harpalus rufipes, assembly GCA_951394225.1. Lineage (NCBI taxonomy): Eukaryota > Metazoa > Arthropoda > Insecta > Coleoptera > Carabidae > Harpalus > Harpalus rufipes. The sequence continues at coordinate 65,952,461 of OX596275.1, forward strand.
CATTGTGTACCCTTGGTGGTTATGGAATAAATAATTGGAAGCATGATATGGGATGGGCGGCTATTAATTTTGAATTTTGAGGTTATTGTCAAGTGGGGAATTAATATTCTACGGAATCGCAGAATAGGGTTGTTTTCATAACCGATTGACATGAAATTTTAATGATTATTTTCAAATGAATTATACGTATGTGGTGTTTGCAGATTTTATATGTTTAGCGTTTTGTAACAGTAAACATATTCTTTCCAGCAACAATATTTTTCAGAGATAATATGAAAACTTTGTACATATCAATTTTTTCTTCGTGCGTAAAATTCATTGTAACACAAACTACTTTCATATGTGATACAAAACAAAATATTCAATTGTTTTTGTCATGGCACTCTGATTACATGTAGAAATAAATATGAAAATATTTTTTTTCTTCAAACGTCATAAAAGTTGCATCTTTTGTGACTTGATTCACAAGGTAGAAGTTTAATTTCTACGCCGCCTGAGTAGAAATAGCTAATTTCTACGCCGTCGGCGTAGAAATAAAATAAATATCCATAGAAACTACAGATCAACGAATAAGAAGTAACTTTAATAAAAGAAACCTGTAATATCGCCCTAAATGGCACTATAACACGCTAGGTAACCTAAGAATAAAGTTACTAAATACTTTCAATAGCTGTTAAATTTAAATAAATAACCTGTGAATTGAAATATAAACAGTGTTTACTTTGAGGAAATAACATTATTAAAGAATAGCAGACATACAGATTAGAATTACAGAGACGGTAATGAGCATAAGAATACTTATTAAAGTGATACGAAAAGTTTACATTGTTTTGCAATGATTCCTGCACATATCTTTCAGCCACACTGTTAGTTTTCCATCCAATTGAATAACTTCAGGGGGCGTACATTATAATCCTTCACATTCCGACATAATTGCATACAAGCAGTATATAAAATTGCACAGTTTTATTTAAACATCAAAACGTGAAAATTTGGGCGTCAATGTTTATAAAAAAAAGAAAACAAATAAGTATCCATAGCTACAGGGCAATTGAAATCGCAAACGTAATTTACGTAAAATGTAACGTCAGTAGTAGATATTTGTCTTTAAATATCTACGTTTGAAGAAAAAATATGTCATTCGGCGTAAAAGTGTCTTTGTGTGCCTCGCGTATCACTTTTACTCCTAATAACACAATATACTATTCTTTTCTTGTTTTTTTTTCGTTATGTAAGAGTATAATTATTTTATATCGTTGTTTTCAGAAAAAAATGCCGAATCGAATAGACGAATAAAAAAGTAGGTTTTCATTTAAAATTAAAAAGTTGAATTCTGTAATATAGAAATTGTTTGCTAATTTAACCGACTTCGTATCTCTTACGGTTCTCGAGGTAGCAATAGTGAAACACTTAAATTGAACACCCTGTATATATATATATATATATATATATATATATATATATATATATATATATAAGTATTAAATTTTAATAACCGCAATGAATATTTCAGACTCAGAGATCTTCAGTTCCTACTAAATATTTTCAGAATTGCACAATTGAATAAATATTAAATAAATGGTTATATGTGAGGTTATAAACAGAATACGAAACGTTCTCATTCCGTTTACAATCGTACTAAATCGTATGCAAAAATAAACATACATTTAAGATAAGTTTCATATTGAGTTTTGACGTAAACTTCCTAAATTATGATTCGATATTAATCCGAACTTTGATTACAATCATAAAACTCCATCCCAAAAGAATATAACATTTTATTAAACATAAAGCGAGTGTATCTATATAGGTCATGCTGTTATATTATTGATTAAACTGTTTATTGTAAACGTGGTCCTGTGGGTCCTTTACTAGTGACATTGGTTCGACATAATTATAATAAAATTTGACGGATATGCAAATTTCTCATTCCTAAGGGAGTTTTAAATTCAGGGGAGCTTTTGGATACATTGCGTAAGCTACGCAGTGTAATGTACGGTTACGATGTTTGCGTTAAGCTCATGTAACACTAATTTAGGCCACAGTGGGATTGGTTCGTTTTACCAATTTGTTTTTACCATCACTATGTAATTTTGAATTTCATGTTTCACGCAATTTTGAATTTATGTAGGTACCATGTTAAATATGTATACCCTGTAGTATTCAGTAATTTTGTTTCTGTGAAGTTATTATTTGGATATAACAAAATGCCTTAGTCGTCATTTAATATTCTATATATTTATTTATTTATTTTATTATTGTTTTGGCAAGCTTAATAAATTTGTTGCAAAATTAGAAAAAAAATCTGTTGTGGCCAGCACAATACCTCTCGCCATTTTCATTTTATCTTGCATAGGGTGCGAGCAGTTATGTGACTTTGTTGGCCTTAGCAAGCAGATATGGGGGCCCGTGTCAGAATGACAGCTGGTAATATACATAGGTGTCAAGTATCATAAGTTTTCATTCGAAACATTGATTTTCCAAATCCATGTGGATTATTTTTCTCGACAAGTATATGCCATACTAATGGATGACAAATAAACAGATTAAGAAATTTTGAATGAAAAATTATGACATATGACAATTGTGACATCTACGTAAATAACTACTAGCAGTCATTCTGACACGGATCCTCATATCTGCTTGCCAAGGCCAACAAAGTCACATGGCTGCTCGCGCCCTATAAGTAACGAATTTAACATTTCTTGTACACACAAATAATTGAATTGTTTCCCTTCTTTCGTTCTATGAGAAATACTTCAAATTCATTGACGATATTAGCGCTATTTCTTAAGGATATATGTAATATTGACACCTGCAATTTAAATAAATATTTAGTTAATAATACAATATATATTAAATGTACTCATACCTCCCAGAACGAACACTGACATTTTGCATTTATTTGTCAATTACAATTTTTTTTAAATCGCAACTGTTTTTCTGGCAACGAGATTTATTACAAAAGATTATTCTATATTATTATATACTATATCTCCAAACCTATACGAGATATGATAAAAAAATTAAATGTGTCAGATTGAGAATTTAATTATCTTTAATATTTCCACTTCCGGTTGTCCAATTGTTACCAGAACCTATTCAACTCCTCCCATTACTGTTAGATTGAGGAATCCGTAGTCAAACAGGTCTTTAGTCTTATAGAATTTGAGAAATCGTGCCTCCAACAACCTCACACACACACATCCACACACACACACAGACATCATTGTAAAAATGTTAAAATCGAATTCTATGGACCTTAAATCGTGCTTATTCAATAAAATCTGGATATGCGATTTTTAGCATGAATCCAATACCTCTCTTAGCGAGAGGTAAAAATTAAGTAAATGTACGGTTATATCATTCTGTTGTACATTGTCGCCTTTAACATATAATTACTCCATTCGAGATGTTTCCTTATCACGATCACATAAAGTAAAAGATCGAGATGTTATTTTGTATTCATAAATCACTTTTTCCGGTCATTTAAAGGGCATTTACAATGGGGTTATGAGGATGCTAGGATTTGTTATTAGAAATACTCGCACTTTTCATGATATAGTTGCTATACGTTCCCTTTACCACTCATTGGTACGGACCAAATTAGATTATTACAATATCATTTGAAACCCGATTTCTGAGGTACATCAGGACTGACTACTCCATTTCTTATTATGACCTTCTGTCTATTTTCAATCTAAAAATACTTTTTGTACGTCGAGAAAATGGTCATGTTTTACACTTGTCTAAACTTATCAATGACTGTATTGATGATCCCCGTTCTCTTTTCTGTCTTAATTTCCACGCTCCTTCTACTAGAACCAGAAATACCGTCACCTTTAATCTACCCGCTGCTAGAACTAACTGCCTTATGATATCACCTATTTATAGAATGTGTCATATTTTTACACTATTAAGTTCTCTAAGGTTGATATCTTCCAGTTAGAGATTAAAAAATTCTCAAGCTATATTACCAAATATTGTTAAATTTGTTTTTCTTTACTACCCTGTATTTGGGCTTGGCCTATTGGCTGGTTGTAACTAAATAAATAAATACGGACCCTTGGGCCTCATATTTGAATATAAATCTTTTTTTGTGTTAACGTCCATAAAAATGTGCCTCTATTTATTTATTTCACTGCGAACCTATTTTTACCTTCCGTTACCTTTAGGTAAGGAAAGCAGCGTCTTTGGTGAAAATATTCGATGATGAGCTTTCAATGAATAAGCACGGTTTAGGATTCCTACAATACGATTTTATTTTTTTGTACGATTGATCTTTTTTATCAACTTACCATGCCTGTTTCCACGACCGTAAGTTATGTTTACTGGTTGCTAGGACTAACACGACGGTAAATGATTTACTTACCGTTCACTCAACGGTAAGTAAAGTATATCAATTTAATAATTTATAAATTTATTTAAATAATAACAGTTCTATCGGCATTCAAAGGGGGTTTGATTACATCAAAGAAATGCTTGATTACAACAAAGAATTGCTTGATTACAATAAATACACACAGTGTCAGTATTTTATTTTTCACACATTTGGTTTTACAATTATTTTACAAATATTATTATAAATTAAAAATTCCTGGTCTGGTGCTTCATTCAAAATTTTTGTCATGTCTTCCTTAGTGAAAATACTAGATTTAGTAGGTCCATAGCCAACATTTTTTCTTTTAAGATAAGCAATAAGAATACCAAATTTTGAAATATCAATAGATTCATAAAGAAAAATTGTACTCTTTAAACATCGAATACTCAGCCCATAAGCTTCCAGGTGCTTTTAGTTGCTTAGATCTCTGAACCATATATGCTAACATAACTTTTTCGTTTATACCAACATTCTTTGTACTGCACCATTCTTTGAAAATTTTGTAAGTATTTTCATATGGCAGTTTGGATTTTTCTGGTATTACTGCCGAACATCCGATATGCCACGATTTTTCTATATTTAAATTCTCACTCTCAGTCACTCATTTTAATTATTTTTCTTTGTTGAATAGTTTAAATTAAGTTTAAATAACACTTTGATTTCTTGACATTCAAACGCATAAACAAACAATGAAACCATCACAAAACAATAAAGTCATAGCATACTGTAAAACTACCTACTATATTCAGTTTGAATAATACTTAAAATGAAAAAAATTAAAAATGAAATAAAATATAAATTTTTAGCGAAGTCCAATCGCGCAAAAAATGTTATAAGCATCACGAACGTTAAGGAATTACCGTCCTTGATACTTAATATACTATTATTGAAACTATAATTTAGAAAAGTTTATAATAAGTTATTTATTTTTTATTGCTCGCCTTGTCACAAAACATACTGAGAGTTAAATATAACTCACATGGAATTCAAGGTGTTAAAGCCGTAAATAAGATTTAAAAAAATCTTCATTGTAAAAATTGAAAGCACTCTATATAATCATGCCATGAAAGTCTATCAGTGCAAATTAATGGCCTATCGGGTATTCTTTTATTGTATTTATGTAACATGCACATGCATTTAGACCTTTATCAAACAAACTGAAACATTATGTTGTATTCTGCCTATTACGATTGCATGTTTCGATGAGAGAAGAAAAGATTACTATACTCACGTAACTCACGTTGCCTGTTTCAGTGCAAGTTAATTACATAAAATGTTCTCCATTGTCTAATACACACCCATGCCTCTAATCTAGATAAATGTCTCACTAATTGAATTTCTAATATTTTGATTAGTACTGTGTTGCAGAATACCATTCAATAATTGTATTTTTAATTTAATTCCTCTGTCTATGCCTCTTTGAAAATTTTAATTTATTTTATATGTTTGAAAAATGTAATAAAATATAAATTTACACAATGTGATTATTCATATTTAATTAAATTAGTGAATAATTGTTTATTTTTTACATTTTATTCTGACTGTATCTGATTTTTTTTTTTGTAATTAAAATTAAATTAAAAATCTGATGTGTCCAACACAATACCTCCTTTTAATTTAATTTTTATTCATGTAAATACTTAAAATTAAATTTAATTTAAATACCGGGTTCGATCCCGACTGACGCTAAATATTTTGAATTTTAAATGGCACAAAAATTACTCTTGTGGTGCACTCTCCAAGCCAGCAATAAGTGCTCGTGAGGTGACATCTGATAAATGCTCGCACGGTACAAATGTCATCATCCTTACCGAAGAAATCTGTGTACAAAGCAGATTGGCAGATCCAGCAATGGATAATATGCCGTGATGATATATTTATTTTATTTATTTATATACAGTAAAATTTTTGAAAGATGTCCGATCAAGGTCGTCTACGAATTGTATGAATTCAGATTTTTGCTCCGCCCATTCTGACAAATTCAGTAGTGTCGTTTGCTTAGTTTTTATGAGGGTACGTAAGATACTACAGTTATTTTATTATTATAAAAATATATATTGCAGTAAAAGTATTCAAAATTTAAAAATAAGTCAACTGGCAAGTTTATAAGCATATGTAAAACCAAATATGTTAAAAATAAGATAATGACACAATGTCAGTGTCAGTGACTCTGACAGAAAATAACGTTATACGTACGGCTATGAATCCAGGTAATGATCTGAAATAATATACAAACTTACGTTACAGCGAAAGTATTATCAACAACGAGCATCGTTTTAAAGTGGAATGTCCTAACTTAGTCGAAACAATATGATTTTTTGAAACACAAGCGTGTTATATCCATCCTTATCGCATACTCTTATAGACTTGGCAAAAGAAAGAGATAAATGTATGCCTATTTGTTAATTCGTTCGTGCTACAGATGACCTTGATCGGACATCTTTCGAAAATTTTACTGTACTTACCCATATTCATTGCTGGCGTGTACAATGCACCACAGGGGTCAATTTTGTGCCATTTCAAATTTTATAATACTTGGCGTCGATCGAAATCGAACCCGTTCCCAAGATTCGCGTGAAGTGACGCCTGGTAAACGCCTGTACGGAACAAATATGTCATCATTATTACCGACATCTGCGTACAAAGCAGATTGGCTCACCCATCAATTGGTAATATGCCGTGATGATGTATGTTTTTATTATCTTACCTATATTTTTACATATTTACTTATGCTGGAAACTGTATTAAGTTCCTTTCCATATAATTATTGTTCCATTTACTATTTTCTTCATAAAACGTTAATATTATTATTTGAAATGATTATTTCGTTGCCAGTGACATATATCTGTCAGTTACAAACATTTGAGATTTGAATTATGTAACCATGTGTATGAGTTGTGTTTAAAACGTAGGCTGCGGGATTAAAATTATAGATAGTTTTATATATTTATCCATAAAATATATAACATAAATCTCGAAAAAATAACATTTAAAGGTATTTTTCGAAGAAAAACTATTTTGAGCTTCCAGTAACGTGCCATTTTCGGTTATCTGATTTACTCCAAAATCTAATGGCATATTTCCATATAAGAGTAAGGTAGAAATACAAGGTTTCAAAATTTTATGAACGATAGTATTTAAGTTAGGGCGTAAAGAGGATCCACACACACACATACACACAGACATCATCGTGAATATGTTAAAATTGGATTGTAGGGACCTTAAAACGTGGTTATTTACCAAAATCTCGATATGCGATTTTTAGCACGATCCCTATACCTCCCTTACCAAGGGTAGCGGGAGGTAAAACTCTTTTGCTATCCGGATTTATATATAATTTTAATTACTGAAAAATGTTACAAACTAAAATTTTTCATAAACAACATTCCCAAGAATGGAGCTCTTATCTATACTTAGCACCACTTTCCAAGTTCAAAAGTCATGAATAAAAATTCTCGTTAAATATTTACTCGGTGAGTAAACTACAAAACAGAAACGGAAGTAGTCTTTTGTACAAAAAAAATATAAGAAGCTCAAGTTAACAAAGTTACAAATTTATAAGCAAATAATTTCATTCTTACGGATCATTACGTTTTATTGTAACAACTGTATGCAAAGAATTTAGATGGAAAGGTTTAACTTCTTTCATCTTTTCAGGTCTTGTATGTTATCAATACTCAAAGGCCTTGATACGAAATTTATTGTATCATTTCGTTCGGTGTACCTAATCTTCTTTTTATTTATGTTTCTTTTAGCTAAGGATGTTCGGAGATAAATCTTCGCATTTGAGGTTATATTTTATTCGAAAGAAATTGTTTGTTAAAGGTAAACAAATACCTACTTTGCAAATCAAGAGATATTCAATTCACATGCTTATTTTTTTCTTTCATCGCAATTAATATTTCATTCTTGTTTGCTTTACGCACGATTGTTTTTTAGCTCTCACTAAGAGAGGTATTGGATTCATGTTAAAAATCGCATATATTTGTGTGCCAATGTTGGAAGGACGATTCATCAAAAACTATAATACTTAATATCTGTTTAACTACGTATTTCTCAATCAAACATTACTGGGAAGAGCTGAAAGGGTTTTAGTAATAATTGGACAACCAGAAATAGCAGATTTTAAAAAAAATTCTTCTAAATTCTCTATCTGATACATACAAATATTTTATTATAACTTTTATAGATTTAGAGATAAAGAAATATTGAAAACATTTCGAAAAATTAGAAGAGTAGGACAAAATTTCTTCATAGAATAAATTTAAATATAAAGAATAGATATAAGTAGAATTTTTGGTGTAGAGTGTAGGTATACAAGGAAAGTTAAATACAATAGGGCGCGATCAATCATGTCACTTTGTTGGCTTTGACAAGCAGATATGGGGGCCCATGTCAAAAAGATAGCTAGTAATTATATACATAGATGTCAAATAACATAATTTTTCATTCTAAATTTAGTGATTTCCCAATTCCATGTGGTTTATTTTCCTCAACAAGTAAATTCCACACTCCTGGTGGCAAATTAATTACGTGAATTTAGAAAATCTTGAAATTTTAATGAAAAATTCTGACATTTGACATCTATGTACATAATTACTAATTGTTATTCTGACACGAAGCCCCATATCTGTTTGTGAAGGCCAACTGCTTGCGGCCTACACTTATGTAACCAAAAACGAAAGTAGCAAAAGGTATTTTGCTGGCCACAACAGATTTTTACCTTCCGTCGCCTCTAGGTAAGGAAGGTATTGTCTTTGGTCAAAAAATTCGGTGATGAGTTTTCATTGAATAAGCACGTTTTAGGATCTTTACAATGCGATTTTGCTATTTTTACGATGATATCTGTATGTGTGTGTGTGCGTGTGTGTGTATGTATGTGACCGCGGTTTCGGCCACGATATCTCCAATACTAGAAGTCCAAAAATTACAATTCTTGCGTATTCCTCTACCTTACAACCATATTAGATTTTGGTTATAATTGGTCAACCAGAAGTACTCTTTTTTGAAGATTTTAACAGTTTTTCTTATTATAACTACATATCGCCTGGTAACGGATACATAATATTTTAGTACAATAGGCCTGTAAGTCTAATTCGAACAAAAAGTGCTACATTAGCAGTAGTTTCAGTAAACAAAAATGATACATCAGTCAAAAAAAACTTCGATTAAATTTTTACAAATCTCTCAACATTTAACACCATTTTCCAAATTTGGTTCATGTACGCAGAGGAAAAATATACTTGTGTAAACATTAATAATCCATATTGATCGCAATTAGTATGAATTCGGTGCTACACATGGCGGCGTAGTGAATGTGGACGAGCACCAGTCTGTTGATGGCATTAGTGCCAGTGCTAGTCAAACAATGACCACTTGGATATCACACTCGAGTCAAACAAAGGCCTTTGTAGGCAGGAGCGGGATAGCCACCGCCTCCGCCACCGCTGTCTACGATGCGCACCAACGCTTTGCACTACAATGCGTGAGAGAAACAATCGCCATTGCCAAATGCTCCAAAATGGATACAATCATTTAGTTTCACGCTACGATGATGGACATTGTTCTCATATTCATCTTGTTATGGATAAGGAATCAAATTAAAGTTCAGATTACTGCAATTCTCAACCCTGGTTGATTGCTGACGTATGAATATATTGCTATTGTTCGCTGGTATGTGGTTCTTTATTATGCAAACACTAAGTGCTTATCTTTGTTAACATGACTCTTATATATTACATATAGGGTATATCACGGAAAGTGAAATATAAGCGTTTAACAAGGGAAATCAATTTTCCATTTCATTTCAGATTGTAAGGACCTTAAAACGTGCTTAATCATTATAAATTATAAATATATTTAAAAATTGGTGATATGGATACTTTATAACGATATGATTAGTGGAATAGCTTTTTGCCTTCAGGGCAGTCATATGGTAACAATACATATATAATAATAGATATTTTGTAAATATTACAAATGTGCAATTATATACGAGGGTCATTCAATAAGTAAAGAGACAAATGGCTATAGCTCAAAAACGGTTTATTTCAATCTTTCAAAATTAAGGCTATTTTTCAACATAATCACCCCCCACAGTTATGCACTTGTCCCATCTTTCTTGCAGCTTCCTAATTCCCTTGGCGAAGATTTCTTTCGATTTACTCCGCTTCCTTAACTTCCTCATTGTTAGCAAATCTTTTTCCACGTAGGGCGTCTTTGAGTGGTTTAAACAGGTAAAAATCAGATGGGGCGAGGTCGGGACTGTAGGCAGGATGAGGTAAGACCTGCCAACCCAATTCTTGAAGCTTATCATGGGTCAGCTGGGCTGTATGAGGGCGGGCGTTATCGTGCTGAAGAATGACTCCTTTTGACAAGAGTCCACGGCGTTTGCTCCTGATAGCTGGTCTAACTTTGTGTTCTAGCATCTCAGAGTAGTATTGGCTATTGATAGTTCGCTGATCTTCAAGGAAATCGCAATAGACTGGACCCTGTGATACCCAAAAGATGGTCAGCATCACTTTACCGGCGGAAGGTTGAACCTTGAATTTTTTGCGAACTGGAGAGCTAGTGTGTTTCCACTCCATATTCTGCCTTTTGATGGATCCAGACCTCGTCGCAGGTCACTATTCTTTTAAAAAAAGCGTCTCCTTCAATCAAACTTCGTTGCTTTAAGTCTTGACTAATGGAAAGCCTTGATTCTTTATGAGCGTCAGTACGCTGTCTGGGAACCCATCTGGCACACGTTTTTCTGTACTTTAAATTGTTCTGAATGACATTGTGAACAGTTCCAACACTTACTTGAACTTCCTCAGCTATAATTTCAACAGTAATTCTTCTGTTATCACGAATAAGTCCGTCAATCCTAGATTCCAACGAGGGACCAGAAACTTCCACTGGACGTCCACATCGGGGTTCATCACCTACACGTGTTCGGCCACTTTTAAACCGATCAACCCACTTGTAAAAATTCGGACGGTTCATACAACTTTTACCGTACTGTATTAACATTCTACAAAAAAATTCACTTGGTTTTCACCTTCTGCGACTAGAAATCTAATGACTGAGCGCTGCTCTTCTAAGGTGCAATCTTCTAGTGGACTTGCCATAGTGAACTGAAAATTTTGAGGTTATGTTGACATAAAATGATGAAACAGCTGATCAGAGCATATCCCAAGGTTGCCAATTAACACCCCTGAAAAGATTGTACACATTCATTGAATAGTTTTAAAATTATAAAATTTGTCTCTACTTATTGAATGACCCTCGTAGATTAAAAGAAAATGTATATTCAAAGAACTGAAGAGTCTGTAATTGGTTATATTTCTCTATTGCATATTAAATACACAAAATTAAATTTAGCATTTTATAAATACAAGAGAATGATACAGAGAATACATGTAGTTGGAAGAAGTATGAATCTGATGTTGAATGTTGATAAATCCAAAGTATTTGAAAGGAGTAAATTGGTGACTGAGTGCAATGTGTTGGTGGATGGAGTGAAACTAGAGCAGGTAAATGAGTTTGTATATTTGGGTAGCATGATGTCGAGGGATAGAAAGGGGAGTGAGTGCGGGATGTAAGGTAATGGGTGCTCTGGGTACGTTTGCACGAAACGTTAACGTATCAAGGTATGCTCGGTTAAGTGTATATAATGGAGTGCTAGTGCCTGTGAATGCTGGGCATGGACGGGGAAGCATAAAAAGAGAGTGACTGCCGTGGAAATGAGGTATTTACGTAGTGTATGTGGGTATGTCAGACGGAATCGCGTGAGGAATAATTTGCTGTATGAAGAATGTATGGTTAGGAACAATGTGATTAAGAGAGTTGGTGTGAGTCAGTTGAGATGGTTTGGGCATGTGGAGAGAATGGCGAGTGAACGGCTTGTTAAGCGTATATATCTTGATGAAGTTGAGGGTTGGATGTGATTGGTAGGGTGCTTAAAGAGAGAGAGTTTCCAAGTATGAAGAGAAGAAGAGCATGTACGAATGCGATTATGAGTGTGGCCGAGGCGAAAGAAGTCTGCTTAGATAGGAATGTGTGCCGAAGGATGATTGTTTCCTATTATTGTGATCCGGATGCTGTATTTCGCTACCGAAAATCGGTCACTTTAGGATTTATTGTATGATGTTGATGTTGTTCTTATTGTTATCGGGTTTGTGCGAACCCACTAAGTGGGACATGCGTGATTTTATGTATGTATGTGTGTATATCTATATAGAATTGATAACGGTTTAGCTTGCAAAATAGTTCTAAATTAAATTTGTATCCCCTTTTTTCCTCTGTGCCTGAGGATAGCAATAACAGTAATATATCATGCGAAAAATCCTGCTACTTTGCAAAAATTTTATTGCGCGTGAAAAATATAATACACAGATCCCCAATAATGGAAAAATAATGTATCAGGATTAACTGGAGTATTAATATGGAATTTTGTAATAATAATGACATTCTCAAAACGAATGTTTAAATAACCGCAATAACAAATTTAACATTTTAATTAATGTACAACGCATCCCCTAATGCTCATTACAGATTCGGTAGGATTATGATCATTTTGTATAAATACGTCAGAATAATCCCCGGAGATAACACCAGTGTTTGATACATAGGTGAAATATACTCATGGACAATGTAGTATATGCTAGGATGCTAGTTATGTGTCGCAGATGCTCGCAAATTCATGAACGCTTGGCTTAAAATTTTACTTACAGAATAAATTTTTCAATATAAATTTGACATATTGATTCATTATATTAAAATATTGAAGTGGAATTTCATGAAATGTAATACAAAGAATAGTTTATAAGTTATAAGTGGTAGTTCTAAAATATTCCAGTAAAAAGAAGACAACAAAATTTTAATTTGTCGCCAAGTATTGTCGTTTTTTTGTTTGAATCCGGTTCTGGTGTCGAGTAAGTTGAAGCACCTTTTAGGCGCTAGTATGGTAGTGTCAGGGGGGTCGTAACACGCGGAAAACTCGAGTCGTCAGGCTCACGTTTCCGTATCCTGCGCGCGCGCGACCGTCGCTATTCCTTGTAATCCACTTACAGCGGATGCGAGTTTAGGTATGTCTCGCCCATTTTAATTAAATCACAAGCAAATGCATCTAGGCGGTCGTGGTTTTGCAACCTTCCTCTCAGCCCCATAGAACCGACAGGGTTGCGCTCCGCCCTTATTAGAATCTCGTTCTGACTTTCAACCCCGACACCGGGTTTTATTTCTCTTTGTTTGCCATATTAAAGAGATTAGCTATGTCTCATAAATTTATTATCGTAATTAGTTTCTTTACCTTTATGAAAAACAGAGAAACTAAATAGTCTTTGATATGTATGTATTTAGTTGTGCATGGATACCACTTTTTACTCGTATTAATTTAATTAATTATTTGAAATTTTAGCAATTTAAAGCTGCTTGGCGTGTATACAGGGTGTTTATTTTATTATATATATAGCATAAGACCTATGAAGACGCTTAAATTCGTAAACAATTTCTATTATACAAGACTATTTTTTACCTTCCGTCACCTTTAGGTAAGGAAGGTATTGTCTTTGGTCAAAAAATTCAATGATGAGTTTTTAGTGAATAAACATGTTTTAGGGTCCCTATAATACGATTTTACCATTTTTACGATGATTTCTTTATACATGTATGTGTGTGTGTGTGTGTGTGTGTGTGTGTGTGTGTGTGTGTGTGTGTGTGTGTGTCTGTGTATGTGTGACGAAAGTTTCGGATCGCATAACTTCAATACCACGATTCCAAAAATTATATTTTTTTCGTATTTCTCAAGTTTACATCCAGAAGAACAACTGATTAGATTTTGGTTATAATTGCTGAACCGGAAGCTGCTTCATTTGTAGATTTAACAGTGAAATTTGATTTATTAACATTTAACGTTATTATATCTTAAAGAATATATACGATTTGATTGCATTTTATACACCATATTCAATAGATATAGAATTAAAAATTATAAAGACATTAAATTTCATAAATCAGCCAGCTATGCTAATCATGAAAATTGACAGATGTCAGTGTCAATGAAAAGTAAATAAATGTGGCATTGATGATAACTCTAGTGTTACAATTTCTAGAAAGATACAAGAGAGACGATTACATTGGTTTGAACATGTCATATCTAAAAACTATTAAAGAGTGCAAAAGAACATACAATAAGAACATCCAAATTTCACTAGCTAATGTAAATAATAACTCCGAATTCTGGAACACAATAAAAAATTTACGCGCCAAAAATAAAACAACCAATGTGATTAATATTAAAGAGTGGGAAAAGTTTTACACTAATTTCTATAGCAAAGCTCAAAATTTAAAAATAGAATCAACATTTTATGATTGCAGACACCCGTTTTTTGACAAAAATATAACTTATAAAGAAATGCAGAATAGTATTTTAAACAGTAAAAGTAACAAAGCACCAGGCGAAGATAATTTAATGAATGAATTTTATAAAAATTTGCCAGGAAACTGGATGCATTACCTCTTAAACTTATATAATGTAATACTTGATACAGAAAAAATCCCAAAATCTTGGTCCACAATTAGACTAATTTTACTTTATAAAAAAGGTAATAAATCTGACCCATTAAATTACAGGGGCATAGCCCTTGTAAATACAATATGTAAATTCTTCACCAACATATTATATCAAAGGTTACAAACCTGGTGCGAATCAAATAAAGTACTAGCAGAATTTCAGGCAGGCTTTAGATGTGATAGAGGAGCAAGAGATAACATATTTTCGTTGACGGCAATATCGCAGATATATCTCCGTTTAAAAAAGAACTCATTCTATGCAATTTTTGTAGATTTTCGTAAAGCTTTTGATAGTGTCAATCATAGCTTATTGTGGAATAAATTAAATAATACAGGTGTATCTTCCAAATTAATAAGAATAATTGAATCACTTTACAAAAATGCTACTATAGAAATAAAAATTGATACCAGTACGTCAAACCTAATTAATATATCAGAAGGAGTTCTTCAGGGAGAAATACTTAGTCCTATTTTGTTTACTATATTCATCAACGACTTAGAAGAAACTTTCCGAAAAGCAGGGGTAAGAGGATTAAACATTGATGGGCTTAAAGATGTTATCTTACTTGCGTACGCGGATGACATAGTAATTCTAGGTTACTCACCAATAGACATTAAAAGAAAACTGACAATTTTAAAACATTATTGCGAAAAAAATCTCTTAATTGTTAACACGGAAAAAACAAAAATTCTTCACTTTCATCATGGGCGCTCAAAACAACAAAACTTTACATACATCGACGAGCCAATCGAAGTAGTAAATACTTTTAATTATTTAGGGATTATTTTTTCCTCGTCCGGTAAATTTGGTCCCGCAGCTAATAACAATTATAATAAAGGCGTAATCGCAATTAACAATGTAATAAATCTGCTCTGTAGAGGGAAATCCAATAACTGGACGGAAAAACAAAAACTGCTAGACAGTATAATTAACGCGACCACCCTTTACGGTTCGGAAATATGGGGCCTACTCAAATTAGAAATACTTGAAAAGGCTCAGTTACGTTATCTAAAGTTAATACTTCAATGCCCAAGATCAACACCAAACTACATGGTAAGAGTGGAGACTGGTGTAAATCACATTCAGACCAAAGTCTGGAGAAGAACCCTTTTATGGTGGGAAAAACTATTGAGCATGGATAGCGACCGCTTACCAAGATCCTTGTACAATCGTCTTCTAGATCTCGACCACTCAAAAACGAACAAAAAAGATTTCAACTGGTGTACTCAGTTAAAGAATTTTCTAAATAAATATAACTACTCACATGTTTGGGAAAATCAATCCATAAATAAGACCACAATAAATGAAATTATAGACAAATTACAATTATTTTTGAATAATAAGGATTTAGAAAATTGCCAAATTACTATCTATAATTATTATTTCAAATTCCTGAAAACGGAATACAACGTATCAAAACATTTAACATACAGTTTGCCTATCTTTAAAACCCGTATAATTAATCAATTAAGACTAGCCAGTAAAAAAATTATTATAATATATTTTAATAATATCAAATATACAATTGATACATCTGTCAACTGCACTATCTGTAACTTGCAGGAACCAGAAAACCTCTACCATATCTTTATTAAATGTCCTTTTTATTCATCTATTAGAAACCACTACCTTACAGAATATGGCGCAACAGCCAAAACCGAATTAAATTATTTTAATCTGTTTCATGAACTTACAAAAGACAAAATTAATAAGCTGTGTTACTTTGTGGTAGGAGCTCTAAAAATAAGAAGCTTTTGCCTAAATGAATAGCATCAGATCTATCTCTCGAAAAGTGATTCTTATCACAAAGTAATCAGTTTTCTTATTATTATCAACACACGTTATGTAAATATCACATTTGATAATGATGGTGTTTATTTTATTTTATCTTACTATTAGTATCATTCATTATAATTATTGATGTATTCTTCTTGGCCCTAGACAAGGCTGTGTTGTTTTCTCATATATCTGATAATGAGAATATTATCAGGTGTTATTATTATTAGCACTATTATTTAAACTTTTTTATAGACTTTAAGTTAAATTTTGATTTTGCGTTATTAATAATGTGGGTATTTAGTATTAATTATTATTATTGTAAAATTTGATCTCAAACAATTGATATTTGTAACATTTATATATACATAAAGTAATTATTGATCTGTGATTTTGTTACCAATCTATTTGTATAAGATTTGTAAAGATCTGGAAACAAATAAACTTTATTATTATTATTATTATTAACATGTCATGAGGGGAGATGAATGTATTGGTAGAAGAATGAATAGCTTATTATTTAGAAGGTTGAAGAAACAGAGGAAGACCAAAGATAAAATGGAAGGACTGTATTGCGGAAGACTTGAGAGAAAAGAAATTGAATGAGAACGACACGAGAACAGAAATGAGTGGGAGAAGAACCTAATGAATGGGAAAAGCTAGAGAAGTGCAATTTTCATAATTTTTTTATGAAATAATTTTACTGGAAATTTAGAATCTTTTGCAAGAAAATTTATGTATGAAATTTATACTTAATACACTGGATTGACGGAAGGTATTGTGCTGGCCACATCAGGTTTTTTTATTTAAAAATAACTAATGTACTTTTTAAAATTCAGAGCACACTTTTTGTAGGAGTAAAATTTATAGAGTACAGTCCTGCAGTCTTTACCGGGACCTGAAGAGGAGTACGTATCTTTACGGCAACTTCAGTGACACCAGTGCTCATGTTTCTTTAATAATGTTATGCAGAAGTGACCCATTTGTTCTTTGGTAGCCCAGTTTACAGTTTTATGTGTACACGGGAGTATTCAGCTTCAGTGGAGCTCGCACAGCTTTAACCATTTTCAGACATTTTTATTCAATTTTACCGCCGCTGAATAAAACTAACAAAACTAAAACACGCCGGGGTAATTTTTTAAGTACACAGACATATGCTCGCAAAGTATGTCAAAGTGATTTTGCCTTTTTACTGCAGGGGAAACATCAAATTTCATAAAAACTTTTTTCAATTAAAGCTTGAAATTCTAAATAGTCAGTTTCAAATTTCATAAATTGTAAATGTGAATGTGCGTATTCAGTTACGAGTTTGAAATATTCCATAAAGCTAAAATAAAATTGACATCTTGTTTGAAAATAAAATATGACATAAATCAAAATGTTCCTAAAAACTTTTATTTTTAAAAATTATTGATTATTGTAGGCACAGTAAATAAATAAATCTACTGTCTGTATGTGTGCGTGTGTGTGTATGTGCGTGTGTGACTATAATTTCGGCCGCGATATTCCAATACTAGAATTCCAAAATTTGCAATTTTTACGTATTCCTTTTCCTTACATCCATATGCAAACTTGATTAGATTTTGCTTATAATTGGTCAACCGAATGTACCCCCAATTAGAGACTTTAACAGTTTTTCTTGAAAAACCATCATTTTTTCACATTTAATGTTATTATAAATATTAAAGAATATACTAATTGATTACATTTTGTACTTCATATTCAATGGATATAGTTGAAAAATTATAATGGAATTCAATTTCATAACCATGGCCACATCAGATTTTTAAAAACTTTTATTCGCTATGTCATTATCGTAGGTGTTCCAGAGGGGCTTACGCTGTCTCCGTCTAACCAACGGCAAAAAATGAAATAGAAACGGTATTGTAACCGCGGTAACAAATATTTGAATTACTGCAATATTTATGTCATTCGTATTATATTGTACATTTCTTACCTTCCGTCACCACTAGGTAAGGGAGGTATTGTCTTTGGTCAAAAAATTCGGTGGTGAGTTTTCATTGAATAAGCACGTTATAGGGTCTTTACAATACGATTTTACTATTTTTACGATGATGTCTGTATGTGTGTGTGTGTGTGTGTGTTCGTATGTGCGTGTGTGTATGTGTGTATGTGTGTGTGTGTGTATGTGACCGCTTTTTCGTGCACGATATCTCCAATACTAGAATTCCAAAAATTACAATTCTTGCGTATTCCTCTTCCTTACAACCATATGCAGACATGTTTAGATTTTGGTTATAATTGGTCAACCGGAAGTATTCTCATTTGAAGATTTTAACAGTTTTTCTTGAAAAACTCAATTAAATGTTATTATAACTTAAAGAATATATTATTCTCTATACGATTTGATTGCATTTTATATTTCATATTCAACAGATATAGAGTTAAAGAATAATAAAGAAAAAAAATTCGTATAAATTTCATAATTCAGCCAGCCATGCTAACATAACCATGGAAACTGCTAATATATTCAGGTAATTCAAATTGACAGATGTCAGTATCAATAAAAAGCAAGTAATTGAATGAAAAAATAAGGGAAGTAATTCTAGTGTTAGAAGTTTTTAGATATAATAGAGACGATTACATTGGTTTGAACATGTTATGAGGAGAGATGAATAAATTAATAGAAGGTGGAAGAAACATAGGAAGACCAAATATAAGATGAAAAGACTGTATTGCAGAAGACTTGAGAGAAAAGGAACTGAATGAGGACGACACGCAAAACAAAAATTAGTGGAAGAAGAAAATAAAAAATAGCGACCCCCTAACGAATGGGCAAACTAAAGAAGAAGAAGATGTCAGTGTCAAGTGCAATTTGCATAGTTTGTTTATGAAATAACTTTACTGGAAATATAGGATCTTTTGCAAAAAAAATTATGTATAGGGCGCGTGCAGTGACATGACTGCTACCTTTGGCAAGCAGATATGGGGACCCGTATCAAAATGACAGCAATTAATTATGTCCATAACTGACAAGTGTCATAATTTTTCATTCAAAATTTCATGATTTTCTTATTTCATGTGATTTGTTTGTTATCAGGAGTATGGAATTTCGTTACCGAGAAAGGGAATCATAAAATACCAAAAATTTAGAATCTTTTGCAAGAAAATTTATGTATGGAATTTGTACATAATACACAGGATTGACGGAAGGTATTGTGCTGGCCACATCAGATTTTTATTACAATGTCAGCGTTTCAAAAATTCCCAACAATTATTGCAAAATATTGCTTTTAGACAAAAAAGAGGTACATTCCATCTTGTTTTTGAATAAATTAATAATAATACAATTAATTTTTTATACATTAACTCTTTACTGTCTTTTGTAAAACTGAAAAAAAATATAAAAATACCGATTCCTTATGCTAGTTTTAAAGTTGTACCCATTTTCGCTAAACCCGGAAGTGATACAAAATTTCTGCTATGATCATCTTATGAGCCCATTTGTCTAGTTTAACTTTGCTTATTAACATTTTTTTTGTATCTCTCAAAATAAACGTAATATTCGTGGTTTTTACTCCAAACACCCTGTATACACTCACCCTCGTACTTGTTTACAATCTTCCCCTGCTGAAATTTTTCCAATCATAATTCAAACTTTTCACAGCCGATTTAGAATATTCTTGTTGTTTTAAGATAACTCCCCGATATTCGTATAATCAATCGAATTTCAAACCATATAAAAGCTAAGCACTCCGCATTAAAATCTCATAAAGTTTGCGGAGTCTCATCAGCAAAGCAACCCTGCAATGAGTTTCGCATCGCCTCGCGATGTTTTTGTCGCGTTATCTCGTGGAACACATTTGCCGTACGATTTAGCACGTCTCTGCCATCTCCCCCGCCGGTTCCGTTGATACGTCAGAACTTGCTGCTTCTCGCACAGTTCATACAACAAAGATACTATCTTGAGGTACAGTACCTACATGTGTCTAATGGAGATATGTTTATTATGCAAGTAATGAAACAGAACAGTAGTAAAGAAGAATTTGTTGCAAAGTTCTCTCTCTACAGGAATTGTTACAAATTGTTTACTGGATACTGAATGTTTAGTTTGTTGACTTACTTGCGACTATTTGGTGTAATAAAAGTGACATAAACCATAAACCAGAAGTTTGTATGTCAAGATAGTTTGTCGAAAATATAGTTCACTGTTGTGAAATACCTGCAGTGTGTTCCAATAAAAACATAACTCGGAGTAGGTTACCAACAAGGATGGGCGTGTAGATTAATTCACGTCCACAATGTAATAGTTGACGTGTCGACAATGACGTAGACGTAGACATATTGAGAAGCATAGACAATGTAGAGAATTTAGTTTACTATATAAAATATCCTTGTCGAGATTTTTGAATTATTTTATTCCCTAGATCTTGAAATATATAATACAACCTACAATTATTAGTATTAAAAATCTCAACAGTACAGTCCAACATAAAATACGTTATAATTATTATTATATCCAATAGTAATTAAAACCAAAACTATTCATCAGTATTAAATGGTATTCTACATCTACATTAAGAGATGTGAAATTTATAAATCTTGCAAATGGCACGTTTCTGTTTCAGACATGTTTACTGTTTACATTCTAACGCAAATAAATACTCAATTTAGTATTTTGTTTTTGACGGATCATCTGTTAATGAAATATTCTCGATATTAATCTCTGCCTGCCTGTGGTATTTGCGAAGTAAACAAAACGGTTTTTGTAAGAATTAATTACATACAATAATGAGGTTTATGATCTTTACCAAATTAAAAAAAATCTGATGTGGCCAGCACATAACCTCTCGCCGTATATTTTACCTGGCTGTATGCAAAAGCAAAGAATATTTTTATAAATACAAATAATATATTCATATAAATCTATGACGTATAAACTTCTTTATTATTCAATAATAGCATGTCTCAACATAAAGATATTTTACCATAAATTATGTTACAATAAATTACAAAGTAGAGTTTACCATATATAAATATTAGGCTGGTAACAGCAATTTTCAATTCGAACAACCTTGTTTACTTTCTCTTCATATTCTTCTAGTAAAAACATTAATTTTGGGCGGTCTAAAATGTATATATGGATTGTGCATCTATTCTTACATATCTTCTTTTACATTTTATTTTTTCATACTTGTTATATCTAAATAACACTAATTCCCTTTAATAAAGTGACGGATAGATTGCACTCCGATGTGTAATTTTGTCAATATTTACAACTTACTTGAGAAGAATTTGATAGCTTTTTCGCAATTCAAAGTTACTCTAGTCTACAGTACTGGTGTACATTGTCCCATAATGTTTGAAACAAATTTAAGTCCTTCAACCTAGACTTGTCATCTCCATAATAGTCACAGATCAAGAATTAAGGGATTCTCCAAATACATTTTTCTTTCATTACTCATTATTTCTGACACTGACATTTATCTGTCAGTTACAAATAATTTAAATTTGCAACTATTTTTCATGGCATCCTTTCGGTTGTAAAATTAATTACAACATTATTTTATATATTATATTCCTTTTATCTCTAAATCTATAAAATATGTATAAAAATATTTAAATGTATCAGAAAGAGAATTTATTTTTCTTTAATATTATCAAGAAAAATTTTCAAAAAATAATATTTAGAAGATTTTTCTTCAAGAATCTTCTACTTCCGGTTATCCAATTGTTACCAAAACCTTTTCAGATCTTCCCATGAATGTCCGATTGGGAAATACGTTGTTAAACAAATTTTAAGTCTTATAGTTTTTGAGTAATCGTCCTTCCAACATCCCACACACACACATCCACACACACACACACACACACACACACACACACACACACACACACACACACACACACACAGACATCATCGTAAAAATGTTAAAATCGGATTGTAGGGACCTTAAAACGTGCTTATTCAATAAAATCTGGATATGCGATTTTTAGCATGAATCCAATACCTCTCTTAGCGAGAGGTAAAAAATCTGTTGTAGCCATCACAATACCTCACGCCCTTTCCATTGTGGTATATATAAGTATTGTATTTAACATTTCTCGTACACACAAAAATTTCTAATTACACCTAATCTTTATATTTACGTATTTTCTATAATTTTAAATTCATTATATGAGTAGGTTTTCTCCATTCTTCTAAATGTTCGAGGGTCTTGCAATTCATTAACGAGATTGGCGGTATTTCTGAAGGGTTCATGTAATATGCCTATAATTTTAAATATATAATTAATAATACAATAAAAAATATTAAATATCGTTCCCAGAAATAGCCTGCAGTACTATCTGTGAATTTTTGACACTAATATTAGTGACATTTATTTGTCAATTACACACATTTAAATTTCACAAGTAGTTACCATGGAGATGTTTGGGCTGTGAGCAGGCTGTGAGATTTATTACAACAGATTATTTTATAGATTATATTTCTATATATTTAAATCTATAGAAGATATAACAAAAAAATTAAATGTACGGATAGAGAATTTTGTTCTTTAATATTTGTAATAAATTTTCAAAAAATAATATTTAGAAGATTAAAATACCAGAACCTATTCAACTCTTCCCATTGCTTTTTTGTTCTTCTTGTAGATCCTGTTTTTTTTTTTAGTTTTCAAAGGAAAGTGTGTGTAGGTTGATCCGCATAACCTACAACACTTTCCTTTCAAAATCTTCCCATAACTGTTAGATTGAGGAATCCGTAATTACATAGGTCTTTAGTCTTATAGAAATTATCATCCACACACACACACACACATACACACACACGCACACACACACACACACACGCACACACACACACATACATACACACACACACCTCTCTTAGCGAGAGGTATAAAAATAAATATTGTATACGACATAGACGAGTATACTGATGTGCGGAAGACTATAGATTTTGCACCTATAGAAGACAATGTGAGAAGCTAAATAAAGATAATATAAAATTTATATTTTTACATTCATTTATTGTGATAAAAAGCGGTTTTTCAGTACCTCGCAAGTAACCCATTCTCTAGAATTCCTAATGTAATTCCTTGGGAACTTACGCTATCAAATCCATAAAATACAGAATACTGATGTTACGATTATATGTTACAAATAATCGAAAATATAATAACGGAAATAATAATTCATGTATAGTATAAGTTTTATCTTCAACCTTCCCTGGATATTCACAAAGTAAATAATCCAATTTTTAGATTAAAAATGAAATAAGGAATAGAGTATCTCATTATAAAATAAACTTGCCGCATAAAATACATTAGCATTGTATGCAATCAGGTCTCATTGTGGATTATTCAAAGATGAAACATAAATTCCATTATAGTAGTTGAATATTCCGCAAATCTACTTATTTGTATCTTTCAGCAAACAATTGTCATCCATTGTCTTGTTGTGTAATCCATTTAAGATGCGCATAACATAAAGGAATTATTCAATTAGTGGCATTGTCTCCCTTAATAAATGATTTATGTGTGTTAAATATTTACTGACAATTCATGGCACTCATAATTTGCCCGAGAGAATCTAGAGTTCCACCGTTAATTGCGTCAGTGTGGAAAGACATCTCCTACACACATAGTAATCAAGCGAACGGTGCCACTGCGCAGTCTGGCAATTACTTTGTAAATTTGCCCATGAATGCTTTACGGAGAGTTGATCAAACGTTGACTATCGAACATCAAAGAAACTGTTTCTTTGATATTTCAATAACTCGTATGTTGGATGTTCGATATTGTCGTTATTAGATCACTTTTTCCAGAAATGAAAAATTTATATAACCCGGCCCTTGTACGAACTAAAAACTAAGCTATTAATTTTGTTTCAAACTCTACTATTGTTATAGATTGAATTTCTCGAGAAATTATAAAATTGGATAAAATCTAAAATAAAAGCTATAAACATGTGCGATAAGGATAGATATAACATGCTTGTCTTTCAAAAATTCATATTGTTTCGACTAAGCTAGGACATTCCACTTTAAAACGATGCTTGTTGTTGATAATACTTTCGCTGTAACGTAAGTTTATTTATTAATTCAGATATATTACCTTAATTCATAGCCGTACGAATAACGTTATTTTCTGTCAGTGTCACTGACAATGACATTGTGTCAGTATCTTATTTTTCACATATTTGGATTTACATTTGCTAATAAACCTACCAGTTGACTTATTTTTTAATTTTGAATGCTTTTATTGTAACATATATTTTTATAATAATGAAATAACAGTAGTATCTTATGTATTCTCATAAAAACTAAGCAAACGACACTACTGAATTTGTCATAATGCGCGGAGCAAAAATCTGAATTCATACAATTCGTAGACAACCTGATCGGACATCTTTCATATTTTTTATTGTATTTCGATATCGTTACCAAACAACTGTCGCTAAGCACTTGGGTTGAATGACATTAATAACCACAAATACCAAAAACGTATTCTACTATACTGCATTTCAGATAAGAATAGACTTAGGAGTAAGATAGAGCCTACGATTCCAGCTTTCTGATTGGCCTAAACGCAAACCAAGTTTACAATAACAAAAAACTTGGAAACAAAACGTTTCAGTCAGCTGTCAGCTGTCAACTGCAGTTGTAGTCAGTGGAAACGTTGTAGCAAAATTGTAAGCTGTGATTATCTGGTATTTTATAACTATAATATTTAAGAGTCAATATAAAAAGCTATCGAAGATTGAACGAATAAATTAAAGACAAAAATTAGCAAGGTAGACGAGCAATATCAATATTAAATAGTATTTTATGAGATCAGAAAATATCAAAAGAAAGTAAAATGAGATGTTTTAACTCTATAGTAAAAGTATAACTGCATATGGAGCTGAAGTTGGCAGCTCAGCGAAAGATGGAAACGGATTTTAAACAACCGAAATGGATTTTTGGAGACGAGCCATAGGAAGAGATTCATAAGGGAAAAGTAATAAATACAAGAATCCGAGAATAATAAATTATATTGAAACAAAACTAAGATGGTTTGGACATGTGAAAAGAATGGGAGAATAAAGATTACCAAAGAGGATATTAAAATTGCATCCACTTGGAAGAAGGAAACGCGGAAGATCGCAGGGAAGTTGGATTAAAGAAATAGTAATAATAGTAATCGTCCTTCCAACGTCCAACACACACACAGACATCATCGTGAAAATGTTAAAATCGGATTGCAGGTACAATAAAACGTGTTTATTCATTAAAATCTGGATATGCGATTTTTAGCATGAATCCGATACCTCTCTTAGCGAGAGGTAAAATAAACCCATTCTGCAAAAATCTAATTTCCATTCATCATCGCTATTGAAGCATAAACAATGTACAGAAGTGTATTTAACTACAATCTTTGAAACACAACTCGAAGAAACTTGGAAAGTTACCGACCAACATTTAAGTAAATGCTAAAACAACTACAAGAAGCATCATTCAAATAAAAAGTTCTCTCGGCTGTTTTGCATTCAACTCTAGTGAAATGGCAACGATTTACTTCAAAGACAAATGTCAAGATTTGAATTACATAAACATAGCTGTAGCTTTCAGTTGTATCGAGTACTACATAAACTGTTACTGACATCAAACAAACCTTTGAGAATAGCTAGTAGAATTTTCAAAATTATAATTGGTTAACGTATTCCACTGAAGCATAATTTATTGAATTGCAATTAACAGAATTTTAATTTTACAAATGCAGAAAAACAATTATTACCCATAAGAGAGACAGAGAGAGAGAAACATATGGAACATATCTTTCTGCAGTCCGTGGCAAGTTTTTATCATGTATAATATCATAAGTGGATATTTTTTTTCAGAAAAAAAATCAGATTGTTATGAAAGCTGGTTGCCTAGTATTTTTGTCGAGTGGCATTGACAAAAAGATCACGAGCTGTCTAGCGATTTTTGATCAATGTCACGAGATAAATTAGAAACAGTTCGAGTAAAGTAATCGGAAAATTTAGCCAGGATAAAATTTAACCACGAATGGTATATAATTGTTTTTACCTTCCGTCATCTTTAGAAAAGGAAGGTATTATCTTTGAATATATAATACATATAAGAACGGCAACGTAATGTATTTAGATTAAATATTTCGAGAGAAGGTGCCATCTATTCCTCCGTATACGAATTATTTCTGAGTTAGTTCAAAAAATACATAATAGGTGGATGTTGCACAGTGTTGCCACGTAGCTAAAACAGCAAGATAAGATTTTATAAAGGTTTTTAAGTTTGCTACTGAAAACAAGTATACATGTACATTGAAGATTCAAAATATATTATCTGGTTATTATGAAACAATATTTTTGAATTATTGATTATTGAATACCTCTAACAAATAGTATCTGGCAATGCTGTCAGCACGATTTACCGTAGTTCATAGTTTTGTGGTAGGAGTCACTAGCTATCTATAATAATTTTGTGAATAAAAAGAGACAGATATAGTATCTTGCTAGGCCATATGCGTTGCCGTTCTTATATGTATTATATATTCAAAGGTATTATCTTTGGTTAAATTTAGCCAGGATAAAATTTAATCACGAATGGTATATAATTGTTTTTACCTTCCGTCATCTTTAGAAAAGGAAGGTATTATCTTTGAATATATAATACATATAAGAACGGCAACGTAATGTATTTAGATTAAATATTTCGAGAGAAGGTGCCATCTATTCCTCCGTATACGAATTATTTCTGAGTTAGTTCAAAAAATACATAATAGGTGGATGTTGCACAGTGTTGCCACGTAGCTAAAACAGCAAGATAAGATTTTATAAAGGTTTTTAAGTTTGCTACTGAAAACAAGTATACATGTACATTGAAGATTCAAAATATATTATCTGGTTATTATGAAACAATATTTTTGAATTATTGATTATTGAATACCTCTAACAAATAGTATCTAGCAATTTTGTCAGCACGATTTACCGTAGATCATAGTTTTGTGGTAGGAGTCACTAGCTATCTATAATAATTTTGTGAATAAAAAGAGACAGATATAGTATCTTGCTAGGCCATATGCGTTGCCGTTCTTATATGTATTATATATTCAAAGGTATTATCTTTGGTTAAATTTAGCCAGGATAAAATTTAACCACGAATGGTATATAATTGTTTTTACCTCCCGTCATCTTTAGAAAAGGAAGGTATTATCTTTGAATATATAATACATATAAGAACGGCAACGTAATGTATTTAGATTAAATATTTCGAGAGAAGGTGCCATCTATTCCTCCGTATACGAATTATTTCTGAGTTAGTTCAAAAAATACATAATAGGTGGTTGTTGCACAGTGTTGCCACGTAGCTAGAACAGCAAGATAAGATTTTATAAAGGTTTTTAAGTTTGCTACTGTAAAACAAGTATACATGTACATTGAAGATTCAAAATATATTATCTGGTTATTATGAAACAATATTTTTGAATTATTGATTATTGAATACCTCTAACAAATAGTATCTGGCAATGCTGTCAGCACGATTTACCGTAGTTCATAGTTTTTTGGTAGGAGTCACTAGCTATCTATAATAATTTTGTGAATAAAAAGAGACAGATATAGTATCTTGCTAGGCCATATGCGTTGCCGTTCTTATATGTATTATATATTCAAAGGTATTATCTTTGGTTAAAAAATTCAATGATGAGTTTTTAGTGAATAAACACGTTTTAGGGTCCATATACGAGTAATACGATTTTACCATATGTATATATGTATGTCTCTCTGTGTGTGTGTGTGTGTGTGTGTGTGTGTGTGTGTGCGCGCGAGTGTGTGGCTGTGTTTCTGTATGTGTGACGAAAGTTTCGGATCGCATAACTTACAATAATACCACGATTCCAAAAATTATATTTTTTTCGTATTCCTCAAGTTTACATCCAGAAGAACAACTGATTAGATTTTGGTTATAATTGGTCAAGCGGGAGTACCCTCATTTGAAGATTTTAACAGTTTTTCTTGAAAAAACGCAGTTAAGTATCATTTATTGACATTTAATGTTATTATAACTTAAAGAATATATTATTCTCTATACGAAGTGATTGCATTTTATATTTCATATTCAATAGATATGGAGTTAAAGAAATATAAAGATATTAAATTTCATAACCATGGAAACTGCTAATATATTGCACCAACCTTAACACCAGTGATAGGTCTAAAAGCATCGCACCTAGACTCGCACTACTAGTGGTCTCAACGACGCGTAGCACCTAGCATTTACTCAAATATTCACTGATTAAAAAATGCCTTGGTCATCATTCACAATTAATAAAAATAAAAGAGGTACTATTCATAAGACAAAAATGTTGAGAAACAAAAGAAAACTTCCTGATTCTTACGAAAACACTATCTACAATGATTTGTCGCGTTGAACTTTCTGCTATCAATCAAATTACCAGCCAAGTCTAATGGAAAAAGCTTCAAGAATAATTTCAGAGCTAAAATAAATTCTACAATGTCTTCATTTATCCTTTCAGTAATTCCTGATACCTGAAACCGTGTGTTAAATACTTCAGCACAACAATAAAAATAAAAACAGTAAAACAAATGATTGTAGTGCTAGATGGGAGATAAAAACAAACCACGTATGAAACACGGATGGAATTTCAGTATTTCATCGTGGGGTAGACATTGCGAGCCATACTGGAGTATTATATGTCAGTCATGTAGGGTGAACGTACGCCCTCACACACTTGACGTGGAAAGAAGCATTGCACCATTACCTCACGAACAAAGGCGCTCGCCTCTCGTCGCGTTTCTCGCGAGATTGAACTAATTTGAACCGGAATAGGTAGTCGAAGTGTGGACAATGCGTCAGCCAGCTTGGCCACTTGTGCAAACCCCTTCCGTCTTCTTCTACTCTTGCCGGGAGGAAAATTGCGCACTCTTGGAATTAAAACTTCGTATCGCGCGAGATTTTAATTATATCTCCATTTTGTTTATGTCAATTATTGTAAGTTATGCAAGGATTTTAGATTCAAGTAGCATAGGCATTAGTTCTATAAAGGATTAGTACTGTATGTATCTATTTTTAAACTAAGAAATTAAATTTAAAATATCTAAGTCACTCGGTCACAAGACGTATTTAGTTTTTTATTCAATTTTGACGTGTTTTAAATTGTCATTATTAACTCCGTAGCAATAACTATAAGTAACTCTTTATTCACAAGTGAATTTAAAAAACCGGATGTGGCCAGCACAATACCTTCCGTCAATCCTGTGTATTATGTACAAATTCCATACATAAATTTATTTTGCAAAAGATTCTAAATTTTTGGTATTTTATGATTCTCTTTATCGGCAACTGAATTCCATACTCCTGATAAACAAACCACATGAAATAAAAAAATCATGAAATTTTGAATGAAAAATTATGACACTTGTCAGTTATGGACCATAATTAATTGCTGTCATTTTGACACGGGTCTCCATATCTGCTTGCCAAAGTCATGTCACTGCACGTGCCCTATACTTAAATTTTCTTGCAAAAGATCTTATATTTCCTGTAAAATTATTTCATAAACAAACTATGCAAATTGCACTTCACACTGACATCTTCTTCTTCTTTAGTTTTTCCCATTTGTTAGGGGTGGCTATTTTTATTTTCTTCTTCACACTCATTATTGTTTTGTGTGTCGTCCTCATTCAGTTCCTTTTCTCTCAAGCCTATACAGTCCTTCCATCTTATATTTGGTCTTAATACGTTTCTTCTACCTTCTATTAATAAACTATTCATTTTTCTTCTAATATATTCATCCTCATGACATGTTCAAACCAATGTAATCATCTTTCTTATATCTTTCTAGAAACATTAGAGTTATTTCCCTTATTCTTTCATTCATTTACTTTTAATTGATACTGACATCTGTTAATTTGAATTACCTGAATGTATTAGCAGTTTCCATGGTTAAGTTAGCATAGCTGGCTGATTTATGAAATTTATTATCTTTATAATTCTTTAATTATATATCTGTTTAATATGAATTGGAAAATGCAATCAAATCGTATAGAGAATAATATATTCTCTAAGTTATAATAATATTTAACCGAGTTTTTCAAGAAAAACTGTTAAAATATTCAAATGAGGATATTTCCGGTTGACCAATTATAACCAAAATCTAATCAATTCTGCATATGGTTGTAAAGAAGAGAAGAACGCAAGAATTGTAATTTTTGGAACTCTAGTAATGGAGATATCGCGGCCGAAACCGCGGTCACGTATGTACACACACATACAGACATCATCGTAAAAATAGTAAAATCGTATTGTAAAGACCCTAAAACGAATTTTTTTACCAAAGACAATACCTTCTTTACCTAGAGGTGACGGAAGGTAAAAAGAATGTTTCTGTTACTGGATATATGTATATACGAATAATAACGCTAATATTATTTGTAGAAGTAGGTAAAGCTGTTTTTGTTGGTCAAAATATATTCACAAACTTTAAAAATATTCAGGATAAAATAATTTTCCAGCAAAACGGTACATTTGAATAAAAGAATGACAAGACAAAATATCTGGTATACAAAGTAACTTATATTCATTATACTACCAAATTTTGACGGAAGGTTTCAGCGAATCCTTTGTATCCCTCGAGACAGTCGCAAACTTATCGAAGCAAAAATCCCACACAAGACCGAAATTTAAATCAAGTAAGGAAATTCTTTGACTTCAACAAAATCTGCATAAATAACAATGATTGACATAAACACAATGCAGAAAAGAAAAGTTAAAATTAGTTGAAAATACAATTGAAATTTAGCGAGATAGGCACGAAGATAACGTAGACAAGTGATGATACTACATATTTATAATCCAATAAACCTTAGAACATGTTTCTATTGTGATGACATCAATAACAATGTTTACATTGCTCGTCATATTTTCGTCGACAAGTAAATTCCACACTCCTGGTGACAAATTAACTATGTGAATTTAGAAAATCTTAAAATTTGCAATGAAAAATTCTGACTTTTGACATCTATGTACAAAATTACTAATTGTTATTCTGACACGGGCTCCCATATCTGCTTGGCAAGGCCAGCAATGTCACATGACTATACTTATGTAATCAAAAATGGAAGTGGAGAGAGGTATTGTGCTGGGCTCAACAGATTTTTAATATATGAGGTTTTGTAAATTTTTTTATATATAAATATTTATTATTGACAAATTTGGTTTCATGAATTTAAATTATTTATTTAATGCATTTAAAAACGAGTAATATATATATATATATATATATATATATATATATATATATATATATATATATATAATTCATTTGTTTTTTAGTCATACCAATTTATTTTTAACTGGTAGCCATGGTAATTAATTCCTACTCTTCTTTAGAGCAAATATTTCTCTTTATATTTTATTTTTTCATCAAAAGTACTTAATATTTATCTTATGTTTTTTAAATTATGTATCACATGACACTAAACAACTGACAACCGCAAACTTATCAAAACAAAACACACTCATATGATGTTAAATTGAACTGCGTATTCTTGAGGGCCTCTATTATTGAGAGTATGGAAATGAATATTTTGAAAAGTGTAAAGGCAACATCCAGTTATGTAGAACCTCAAAAAAATATTTGCAAAATGCTTTATTTGGAGTATTATGCTGTATGAATGCGAACCATGGACCTTGAAGAAGAAGGGGAAAAAGACGATTGGAGAACAGATAATTGGAATTGGAGAGAAAATATATGGATGCAGAGAAAGAGAAAAATGAAAAATGAAAAATAAAGTTCATATATGTAGATAATTCAAAACCTTCACCAACTCATAAGTTTCCACTAGGCGGCACTTTTTGTTCTAACAGGTCGGTTCGTTTATTGTAACATTGAATCGTGTTTAGTTTTAGTTTATCAGTATCTCTGTCCGTGTAAACAACATTTGCAATGTGTCTAAATGTTATTAACTATTTATTTTGATATTAATAGTGATTTTAGTGTTTGTTAAGTGTAAATAAGATTGTAACGTTCATTGTTAGTGGTAGTAACAATTAAAAATAGTGCAATAACAACCAGAAATTCATGAAGATGCAGATATTGTAAGTCAATTTGTTTGCTAGTAATTATTCTGTTTTAGTTTATTGTTAGTAATATGTGTTAACTAATAAATTTTATATTTATAAACGTATAGATATCCAAAAACTTTAAAAAAATAAATATTTATTTACCGCAATTTCAGTGGTTATATTATTTCAAAATGTATAAAATCCATAAAATATTTACGAATAATGTAAAATATTAGGAAAACAGTACTTCTAAATATATAAATAGTAGACTAGAACTGTCCAAAAGTAGTGAAACGAAAGACTTTCGCTATTCGTTACGAGACGAATGAAATTTTCATTCGTCTGAAGCAAATTCGAATTAAGCGAATCGCCAAGAATACCTTTACTATAGTTTTCGTTCGTATTCATACTTTAAGTAAATACATTTTATATTACAAAACTTTTAGAACATACGTTACGTTTTATTTTCTAAAAAATTTTGACGGTTGGTTGTAGATACATTAATTTTTACCTTCCATCACCTTTAGGTAAGGAAGGTATTGTCTTTGGTCAAAAATTTCGATGATGAGATTTTAGTCAACATGCACGTCTGTATGTGTGTATGTGTCTGACGATTTTTCCATAGACGATAACTCCAGCACTACAATTCCAAAAATTATAATTCTTTTGCATTCCTTTTCTTTACATTCATATGAATAGCTGATTAGATTTTGGTTATAATTGGACAACCTCATTTGAAGACTTATATAGAGTTAAACAATTATAAAGATATCAAATTTCATGAATCAACCAGCTAGGCTACCCATGAAAACTGCTAATATATTCAGATAATTCAAATTGCCAGGATGAGGATGTTGAGATAGATGTTGGGGAAGACATGGAAAGATACAGTAATGAATGCAAGAATAAGGGAAATAACTCTAGAGTAAGAGGTTTCTAGAAACATACAAGAGAAACGATTACATTGTCATGAGGAGCGATAAAGAATATATTGGAAGCAAAATGAATAGATTAGTTCGGTTGAAGAAACAGAGGAAGACCAAAGATAAGATGGAAGGACTGTATTACAGAAAACTTGAGAGAAAAGGAGCTGAATGAGAACGACACGCAAAACAGAAATGAGTGGAAGAAGAATAAATAATAGCAACTCCTAACGAATGGGAAAAGCTAAAGAAGGAAAAGAATATGTCAGTATCAAGTGCAATTTCCATAGTTTGTCTATGAAAAAATTTTACTGGAAATTTAGAATCTTTTGCTAGATTTTACACAGGATTGACGGAAAGTATTGTGCTGGCCACATCAGATTTTGTTTATAAAATATTCAGTAAGGAAACTTTGCAGAAAATATACAAAAAGCATCATACTTATGAAGGAAAATGCACCTGTAATTGAAATTTAAATTAGATTCATACATACATTTTTAATTACTTTAGCTTGAGTGATAATTTGCACGAGTGTAGTTAAATCGTAATAGTATGGAGGTGTTATTAATTACACAGACAAGTTTCCATGTTGAGTTTCACAGTGTGAAGTAATATATTTCGCAAAGTTGTGTTCCGCTGACAGATTTATAAACAAACTTTTATTTCAATGCGTGCTGGTGGGATAGAAATCGATATAAAAAGGCCTACTGGTGGTGTGGGGTGATGAAAATGACGCTCACAGTCGACAACACAACACATGGTGTCGCTGACAATGATCCCGTGGCGTAGGCGTGGATTGCGTCCAGGCGAGTTTAATCTACATGCAGACTTCGTCGTGCAACACACAAAGACGCAATCAGGCCATGCGAGGTACAATCTTCTCCCTGGAGATGGCGAGCCTTCACGTCACCTTCCGCGCCGTAATTTCCGTTCGAGTCCCTGACTCCGACAGCGTGTTTTCTGATTCGCTGTCATAACTCGCGAGCGCGACGTTGACATCGGCATCGGCATCGGCATCGTCCCTATCGGCGTTGTCACTTTACACACTGCTGCACCCACCGTCGCCAATCGATAAACAATACCGTCATGCGTTTGTTGCGACGAGAGATGCGATGCTGTGCGATGCTCCACTAGCTAACTTGATCAGCGAAATTACGATCCGTGCACGCAGAACATTCATAGCTTATTTTCCGAGCAATTTGTGCCGCAATTTGCAGTAATGCTGCACTAGCACACCGCCACGATGAGAATACTGTAAATACTTTCATGAATTCTAATGTCGTGTAATGTGTAATGAAATGGATATAACATCTCCATGCGCATTGTAGACTTTATTTTCTGAATTCTTTATTGGATATTTGCATACTATAAAAAGTTGGGTCTTTCATACTATCTTATACAATAAATTTTTATCTCTCGCTAAGAGGATCCGGATAGTTTCGATTTCAGATACTAAAATATCTGGATATCCGAATAATTGAATATTGAACTATCCGGATATCGGATCTAAGTTTCATACAAAAGTAGACTGTTATCTAAGTAATAACTATATCTGTAGTGTTCCATCCGGCAATTATTTATTTCCATCTTAAAAACCAAACAGCTTCAGCAAAAGATATTTTGGGACATTGGAGACTATAATGAATAAAAAGTAAAATGAAAACAGCATTTTCGGCCTATTATGATTAACTAAACAAAACCGATATTTGGGGTAAATATTGTTTATACACAGTTTATACACTTGTTTATTGCTAAAGTTATATATTTACATTGATTTTAATAAATTCTATGAGGTTATATTCCATTACTGAATAATAATTCAATTTAAATTTGTTTTGCACGTAGAATTTGTAAACCTTGTACAAGTTTGAGTGACGGTGAACGGGTGAATAACAGTCCAGAAAGTTCTCTCTTTACTTTCCCCTCGTATATCATTTTAAGCCAACTCTGCTTGACACATGGGTACACATCATTTGTCTTTTGTAAAGTTCAAAAATATCTTTAGTACAGGAGAAATAATGTAAACAGTTTCTACCTAAATCTTAAAAAGTTCAAACACTTTTTCCTTGATTGTTTTCTGTGTTTTTATCTTGTAGCTGGTAAGTAAAAGCATGTGTAACGTTCAATAATTGAAGTATTTAAAAAACTTTTTCGTGAAATAGGAAACATGTTTTTACCTGTAGACTAATGGAGGTTAGTAACAGTTCATTGGCTATAACATGGTACAACCAAATGGATGAATTTGTGAATGGATTTGTTCATCCCGTGCGTATTTGTAGCAAACACTAAATTCAGAAAGTTGAATATTAGGGCTCACACAAAACCGATAATTTTTAACACTGGGTTTAATCCAAGCTCATAATCAAAATTGGTTTAATATTATTTTTTTCTGAATAGAAAAATATAATAACACAACTTATTTTTAAATTTATAAGATAATGCAATAAAAATATTGAGAAAAATGTAAATAAAAAATCTGATGTGGCCAGCGCAATACCTTCCGTCAATCCTGTATATTATGTATAAATTCCATACATAAATTTTGTTGCAAAGAATTCTAAATTTCCAGTAAAATTATTTCATAAAAAAACTATGCAAATTGCACTTGTCACTGACATCATCTTCATATTTAGCTTTTCCCATTCGTTAAGGGGTCGCTATTTTTTATTTTCTTCTTCCACTCATTTCTATTTTGCGTGTCCTTGTCACTCAAGTCGTCCGCAATACAGTCCTTCCATCTTATTTTTGGTCTTCCTCTGTTTCTTCAACCTTCTAATACGAAGCTATCATTCTTCCAATATATTCTTCATCTCTCCTCATGATATGTTCAAACTATTGTAATCGTCTGTCTTGTATCTTTCTATAAACTTGTAACCCTAGAGTTATTTCCTTACCGTATCTTTCTGTGTCTTCCCCAACATCTAATTCAATAACCTCATCTCTGCCATTTACTTTTCATTGATACTGACATTTGTCAATTTGAATTATCTAAATATATTAGTAATTTTCATGGTTAGCATAGAAATTTAATATCTTTATAATTCTTTAACTCCATATCTACTGAATATGAAGTATAAAATGCTATCAAATCGTATAGAGAATAATATAGTCTTTAAGTTATAAATAAAGTCAAATGCCAATAAATCATATTTAACTGTAAAGGCCCATTCACAAATCAAAATTAATGTTAGTTTTATGTTTTACGTTTTATAGCAATTTGCAGCAGCATTCACAAATCATGTTTTAGTCGTGGTTTTAGTAGGTAGTGACACCTATTGGCAAATACGACACAAATTAAAGAAATCGGTAACCCACCATCTTCTATTTTTTTCTTTTTATCATTATACAATTTTATTAATAAAACTGCACTTAAAATTTTCTTATTATTCATAATAATTCCAAACAAAACTTGACAGTTATAGACAAGAACAACTATATATCGCTATTTCTTTCTACGATCCTTCCTATTGGTTCGTTCTTAAGTATAAAACATAAAACTAAACCAAAGATTGGAGTTTGCAATGTTCTATGCTAAAACCAAAACTAAATACTGATTTGTGAATGCTTGTATGAGAAACCAATGCTACAAGGTCACTAAAACTAAAACGTAAAACATAAAACTAACACTAATTTTGATTTGTGAATGAGCCTTTAAAATTTTCAAATGAGGGTACTTCCGGTTGACCAGTTATAACCAAAATCTAATCACTTGTTCTTTTGGATGTAAACTTGAGGAATACGAAACATTTATAATTTTTGGAATCGTGGTATTGAAGTTATGCGATTCGACAAACATACACACACACACACATATACATACATACAGACATCATCGTAAAAATTGTAAAATTACCTAAATCTAATTGAAGA
The DNA here is from genome assembly GCA_951394225.1 of Harpalus rufipes. NCBI lineage: Eukaryota > Metazoa > Arthropoda > Insecta > Coleoptera > Carabidae > Harpalus > Harpalus rufipes. The sequence goes on from OX596275.1 coordinate 65,990,017, forward strand.
GTGCTATAGCACTGAAACTGAAATTTTGTGTCATATTAATTATAGTTAAATGTCAAAATAACTCTTTCGTATGATTTATTGATGATGAAATAATTTTTTCTTCAAACGTCATAAAAGTAGTATATTTTGTGACTTGATTCACAAGGTAGAAGTTTTATTTCTACGCCGCCGGAGTAGAAGTAGCTAATTTCTACGCCGACGACTAGATGTTTCGGTTTGTAGGAACGAATGTTGTATCTGTATCTTCAATCATGTCCGAGATAAATTTTATAAATACTTGCTAAGCAACCTTCATCAAAAATTTAAACCTGATATAAAGTTAGTGGTCACCTTTATGAAGCCATCCATTGTAAGATTGTATTGTGGGTCGAGGAAGAATTTTGAAAGCACAAACTTGAAAGACACCTCGTCTCGCAGTTGGCAGCAGATTGCGGCATTGTGCGGGCGAGTGGCGAAGTCCATTTGCATCGTGTTATCGGTGGAGAACGTTTAACCCTCCAGCGCTGGTTTATATGCTGATTTGGGCACCAAGGGCTCGGCAGCCAAGATTTACAGCGGTCGCTAGCAGGTGCGTTCGCACCCGCTGCCAATATGCTCTCTCTAAAGGATTGATTCAAGAATCTGTTAGATGTTGGAATATGTTTCCTGCGACGAGAACATGTCGAGCAATCGACACTCATTCTATCGAATAGCCATGGGGACTAGATTTATCTTTCACTGATTGTTCTTAATTGTTAAATCACAAGCAGGAAATTCAAGTCAGATTCACAGTATAATAAAACTGTGAGCAGTACCCCATTTCAATTAATTTTGTAAACTCAAATTTAATTTACAATTTAAGTAAATGTCCAATACATGCAACTCGGGCCCACATTTAAAAAAATCTGATGTAGCCAGCACAATACCTTCCGTCAATGCTGTGTACCATACATAAATTTTCTTGCAAAGATTTTAAATTTCCAGTAAAATTATTTCATTAACAAACTATGCAAAATGCACTTGATACTAACATCTTCTTTAGCTTTAGATTCGTTTGGGGTCTCAATTTTTTATTTTCTTCCACTCATTTCTGTTTTACGTGTTGTTTCTCATTCAGTTCCTTTTCTCTCAAATCTTCCGCAATACAGACCTTCCATCTTTTCTTTGGTTTTCTTCTGTTTCTTCAACGTTCTATTTCTAAGCAATTCATTCTTCTTCCAATATATTCTTCATTTCTCCTCATGATATTTTCAAACCAATGTAATCATTTCTCTTGTATCTTTCTAGAAGCGTGTAACACTCGAGTTATTACCTTACCTATCTTTCCGTGTCTTCCCCAACATCTACTTCAACATCCTCATCTATGCCACATTAATTTACTTTTTATTGATACTGACATCTGTCAATTTGAATTATATGAATATATTAGTAGTTTGCATGTTTTGCATAGCTGGCTGATTTATAAAATTTAATTTCTTTAAAATTCATTAACTCTATTTATTGAATATGAAGTATAAAATGTAATCAAATCGTATAGAGAATAATATATTCTTTTAGTTATAATAACATTAAATGCCAATAAATCAAATTTAACTGTTAAATCATCAAATGAGGCTACTCCCGGTTCACCAATTATAACCAAAACTTTCGTCACACACACACAGACACACACACACACACACACACACACACACACACATATACATACATACATACATACATACATCATCGTAAAAATGGTAAAATCGTATTATAAAGACCCTAAAACATGCTTATTCACTAAAAACTGATCATTGAATTTTTTGACCAAAGACAATACCTTCCTTACCTAAAGGTGACGGAAGATAAAAAATCTGTTGTTGTCAGGGCAATACTTCTCGCCACTTCCATTTTTGGTTAAGTATAGGGCGCAAGGAGTCAAGTGACATTGTTGGCCTTGACAAGCAGATATTGGGGCCCGTATCAGAATGACAAATAGTAATTATATACATAGATATCAAATGTCAGAATTTTTCTTTAAAATTTTCATAATTTTCTAAATTCACGTAGTTAATTTGTTACCAGGAGTGTAGAATTTATTTTTCGTGGAAACTAAACCACATGGAGTTGGAAAATCACTAAATTTAGAATGAAAAATTCTGACATTTGACATCTATATACATAACTACTAGTTGTTACATCATTACTCGCGCCCTATGCTTATATAACCAAAAACGAAACTGGCGAGAGTATTGTGCTGGCCACAACAGATTTTTTTACTCTAATGAGCTTCATTTGTTTATCTGTTTTGTCACTGACTTCATTAATGAACATCCTAAATCCTTTCTTTACGTTCCGTCACCTTTAGGTAAGGGAAGTATTGTCTTTGGTCAAAAAATTCAATGATGAGTTTTTACTGAATAAGCATGTTTTAGGGTCCCTATAATACGATTTTACTATTTTTACGATGATGTCTATATGTATGTATGAGTGCGTGTCTGTGTGTGTGTGTGTGTGTGTGTGTGTGTGTGTGTGTGTGTGTGTGCGTGTGTGACAAAAGTTCCGGATCCCATAACTTCAATACCACGATGCCAAAAATTATATTTTTTTCGTATTCCTCAAGTTTACATCCAGAAGAACAACTGATTAGATTTTGGTTATAATTGTTGAACCGGAAGTAGCCTCATTTGAATATTTAAAAGTTAAATTTGATTTATTGACATTTAACGTTATTATAACTTAAAGAATATATTATTCTCTATACGATTTGATTACATTTTATACTACAAATTCAGTAGATACAGAGTTAAAGAATTTTAAAGATATTAAATTTTATAATTCAGCCAGCTATGTTAAACATGGAAACTAGTATCAATAAAAAGTAAATTAATGTGGCAGAGATGAGAATGTTGAAGTAGATGTTGGGTAAGACACGAAAAGATACCGTAAGACTCTAATAACTCTAGTGTTACAAGTTTCTAGAAAGATACAAGACGATTACATTGGTTTGAACATGTCATGAGGAGAAATGAATTATATTTGAACAAGAATGAGTAGTTTAGTAATAGGAGGTTGAAGAAACAGAGGAAGACCAAAGATAAGATGGAAGGACTATATTGCGGAAGACTTGAGAGAAAAAGAACTGAATGAGAACCACACGCAAAAATTGGGACCCCTAACGAATGGGAAAAGCTAAAGAGGAAGAAGATGTCAGTGTCAAGTGCAATTTAAATAGTGTGTTTATGAAATAATTTTACTGGAAATTTAGAATCTTTTGCAAGAAACATTATGTATGGAATTTGTACATTGTACACAGGATTGACGAAGGTATTGTGCTGGCCACAACAGATTTTTTATTCTGTGAAGAAAAGGCAAGTTTCATTTTTCATATCTATAAAATCAATTTATCAAGTAGCATAAAATGACTGTATGAGAATTTATTATAGTTTGAAATATAAATTTCTAATTTTATTTTTCATTATTTTCTATTATGATAAAGAACTCTTTTGGTTAAATGACACCGTTTAGTTGTCCTAATTTTACATTAGTAAATTTGTTATAGAAGTGTTATATTTTTCATAATTTAAGTTATTTTTTCGTTACTTATAAGAAAGGTCCACTTATTGTATGAAATTCAGGCTGCCACCTGCAGCAGCGTGCATATAGTGTGATAATATATTTATTTTATTAACAACATATCTAGGTAACTGTAGTGTGACATAACCCCAGAATTTACAATGTAATACTGATGTTCCAGTAGCTCTTTGGTAAACTAATAAATAACCGAACATTCTAAATACCTCTCGACAACATAGTAATTAATATCCATTTGCAAACTAATATATCGTACTAAATTCCCCATGAAAACTGTAACGGCAAAATTATTCAGTGGGTTACTAGTTTGTTCGGAATAGGGTCATGCGTCTAACCGTCATTCATCAGATGAATCAGTTGTAGGGAAACATATTCCAACATCTGACAGATTCCCAAATCAATCGGAATATGTCGCTCGTTCGAAATCCACTCTGCCGAATAACCATAACATCGAAAAAACATGCTATACTTTGGATCACGAAAGATGACAATTCAAGGTCATTTTCAAACCATCTGGTATAATATTACTTGCAAATAACTTCACCACATTCCATACACATAGGCGTGCACTAGGTATAATATTTGTGGATACATTTTAATCATTCAAAATTAAATGTTAAACGTCTACACATTTTCAAAGATATATTTTATTTTGATATAAAAATGAACATAAAGATACAATACCTATGTATAGTTACAAAAATACTGAAAACAATGATATAAATACATATTTTGAAAATAAGTAATAAACTACTTACTGTTAGCATACATTTCATATATTATACTTCTAATTGCATCGGTGTTAAAAGTATCAAGATCAGCTGTTGCAGTTGATTTTCTGGGTCGTTTTTTCCCAGAATACACACGTTTTAATACCCTGTTTACTGTGGTTTCAGATATTTGTAGCGCATCTGCTGTACGCTAAAATGAAATAATTGCTTAATTTCATTTATTAATCATGAAACCTTTTTTGTGTAGCAATTTCAATTTTCAAAGAAATTAAAAAAATATATTCACAAATATTACCTGCTGCACCTGATGAAGATCTAATAATGGTCCATTATTTTCTGTTTCCTGTTGTTTCGTGTTCATTATGCACAAATTAAATAGCTTGCCTTCGTAAAGTTTTTCCTTTCTCTCCCATGATTATGTTCAATAAAATCGCGGAACAAAATTAGAAACTTATTCGTTGATTTTGATTAAACGTCAAATCGTGCGTCTAATTCAAAAAATCTGATGTGGCCAGCACAATACCTTCCGTCAATCCTGTGTATTATGTACAAATTCAAAATAATGTTACTGCACGCGCCCATACATAAATTGTCTTGCAAAAGATCCTATATTTCCAGTAAAGTTATTTCATTAACAAACTATGCAAATTGCACTTGACACTGACATTTTCTTCTTCTTCTTTAGTTTTTCCCATTCGTTAGGGGGTCGCCATTTTTTATTTTCTTCTGCCACTCATTTTTGTTTTGCGTGTCATTCCTCATTCAGTTCCTTTTCCCTCAAGTCTTCTACAATACAGTCTTTTCATCTTATATATGGTCTTCCTATGTTTCTTCCACCTTCTATTAATATATTCATCTCTCCTCATGACATGTTCAAACCAATGTAATCGTCTCTCATATATCTAGAAACTTCTAACACTAGAGTTACTTCCCTTATTCTTTCATTGATTTACATTTTATTGATACTGACATCTGTCAATTTGAATTACCTGAAAATATTAGCAGTTTCCATGGTTAAGTTAGCATAGCTGGCTGAATTATGAAATTTATGTGAAATTTATTATTTGTATTCTTCTTTAACTCTATATCTGTTGAATAACAAATATAAAATGCAATCAATCGTATAGATAATAATATATTCTTTAAGTTATAATAACATTTAACTGATTTTTTCAAGAAAAACTGTTAAAATCTTCAAATGAGGGTACTTCCGGCCGACCAATTATAACTAAAATCTAAACAGGTCTGCATATGGTTGTAAGGAAGAGGAATACGCAAGAATTGTAATTTTTGGAATTCTAGTATTGGAGATATCGTCCACGAAAAAGCGGTCACATACACACACACATACACACACACACACACACGCACATACGAACACATACACACACATACAGACATCATCGTAAAAATAGTAAAATCGTATTGTAAAGACCCTAAAACGTGCTTATTCAATGAAAACTCACCACCGAATTTTTTGACCAAAGACAATACCTTTCTTACCTAGAGGTGACGGAAGGTAAAAACAAACTCCGCCAGTGGATTTGCTTTAACGTAGAGGGCAGTTCAATAAATAATTGCATACCAGCAACTCATCGACATACGTTCCTATTACTTTTAGTGTGTTAGAGAGCAATGTGAATATGGAATGTATATCTGTCATATAGCATAAATTACGTAGATTACGTCAAATAATCTATCCCTTTCTAATACACAATGTTGCTATACTACCGCTATATGAAATGTTGTTTATTCTTTCTTCGAACAAATGGCCTTGAATTGTCATCTTTCGTGAACCAAACTACATGAAACAAATATTATCACTTTTTGTCAAAGTTATACAATTGTAGGTACGTCAGATTTAGGTTAAGTTCGACTGGTTACCATTAAATTTGTCCAACGTACTCGGTGATTTAATTTTAGGACCATTCGACTTATGTGAAATACATTTTGGCATTAGATATATGGTTAAAGTGTGACCAAATCTGTTTGGTCCAGCTATACACAAATGTTAGAGAGAAACAGAGATACCGCCAGTCAGGAGCGTTGCATTTATGGTGGCTACACCAATTTAGCACGTTTTAAGGTTTAAGGATTGTAAGGACCTTAAAACATGCTTATTCAATAAAATCTGAATATGCGATTTTTAGCATGAATCTAATACCTCTCTTAGCGACGGTAAAAATCTTATATAGACAAGATTGACCAAAAATCTTTAGATTATAGTCGATTTGTTGACCCCCTTCAACAGAGAGTTTCAAATGAACATAGCGATTTGTTGATGTCCAAAATAGAATCTAAACTTTCAACTTCTTGACGAGTTACACCTATCATATAATAGTGTTCATTTGTTTGTATCTCTACTATGCAAAACAAATTTGCACATGTGATATATATATATCCTTTATGAACAAAATCTATTTTGTTTCAGGTTGGTGAAACGAACGAAGGATACGAACAAGACGTAACAGACAATTACAAGGTAGGTGTGCATTATTTAGAACTCTGTAGCTAACAGTCCAAAGTCCGATCCATGAAACGAACAAACTCTATCAAAAGCGAGTTGAAGAAGTTTGTTCCAATTTCGGTGATTTGAATTTTTAAGCAGACAAATGGAGAATAATTCGTTTTGGAGTAGAGATAAAGCTTGGTCGCAGGGCCGTGCGATGATATGAAGCAAAGGAGAAATCGCCCCAAGCGCCTTTTGTTAAAAGGCGCACACAGAATTGAAATAATAGATATATTATGATTGATCACCCAGTTAAGCAGTTATATTTTTCTATATTGAACCAAATGAACGAAAAATTCACTCTTTTATAAATAAATATTGTTCTTAGGACCAGTGCCGCTCCGTGGGTAAAAGGCACCTTTGTGCAAATTTATATTTTAACGCCCCCCCATAATGTATAATTTGCAAATTAACACACTCTTTAAATTTTAAACTATATTTTTGATTCTTCGAAAAATACTTGATTTAAAATATTGATGAAATATCCTTTGTTAGATTCATTCTTGTAATCAAATTTGTTTGTTGTAATCAACAATTTTACAGTTACAATATCAGAAAATTATCCGTTTAGCAGGTTATTCATTTTATTTTTTTTATTTCTAATAAATTCATTGTTAGATTCATTCTTGTAATCAATATTAGTGAGCTGTAACCAAAATATTCATTGTTGTAATCAACATCTTCACACTTAGGTATTATTTGAATTTAACAATGCTAGAAAATATCCGTTTGCAGGATAATTATTTTACTTAAACTTAATTAGACTTCTAATGCAAGCAAATTAATAAAAAATATTGTTCACTTGTATCACCTTAGTTGTATGGGCAATTTTTTTCTATACGAATAAGAGTTGTTTGCAAAAAAATACTATTATTTACTGTTATGAAATGGCGTCCCTCCTGGTCAGGCGCCATTGTGCGGGGCACAACCTACCCACCTGCACCAGTGTTGCCAACTAATATTAACAAAATATCTCAATTTGTCTCCAGAATATCTCTAGATTATAATTTTTAAAAATCTCCATATATCTCTAACAAAACCAACATTTTTTTTCGAAAATCTCCGAAATGAAATTTTATGTAAATAATATATTCTTCGGTTTGGTGTCTTTATGAGTCTATAAACACACTGAAAACACGGCGTTAAGAAGTTCTATAAACACACTGGCCCGTACTACGATCACGGTTTTAACTAAAACGCTGTTTTAAGAAGTGTCAGATATCATTATTTAATAACAATAATAAATAATATCGAATTTATCAAAATATGATTTAATAGCAGAACATAGTTTGTATTCAAACAAATATTTTTTAAAAAATCGATCTTCAAACATACGTGCAAAATTAAATGTTGAAATTTGAATTTGACATTTTTTAAAACGGCGTTTTAGTTAAAACCGTGATCGTAGTACGGGCCACTGTTTTTAATGCTTTTCGTTTTCATGCCTGCTTTAAAAATTGACAGATGAATGAAATATAGAACGTGAACAGACACGTGACTCGAGCGACCTTGAAGTGCTTGGAATTTGTCTTATCAAGATGATATTGTTGATGTCAAAGTGACACCCGCAAACAAATATATTTATTCATCTGTCAATTTCTAAAGCAGTCATATCACCTCTAGAAAACGAAAAGCTCTAAAAACCTCAAATTGATATTGTTTAGGATGGAATCATGTAATACCGACAGCAAAACTAAAAAGTTACTGTTTGAATGTTAATTCTTTAAATAATAATATAAATTTTGTAGTTGTAAATAGTATATTCGAAATCGCAGTTTCGGAAAAAAATAGTTTCTCCATAAATGTCGCTAACCTTGTATCTAAAACTAGAGATTTGAGATTGGTCGCAAATTCTGTTAAAAAGTCGCGATTCGATTTATAATGTCTCTAGATTTAGCGATAAAATCTCCAAATTGGCAACACCGACCTGCACGGAAGCGGCCTAGGGTACCTTTATATACAGAGTATGGCTATGGGGCAAGATCGCCGCCATAAGCCGGCCAATGTCAAACATACTGATAATTCATTTCCCTATTTATTTGTAAGAAATGTGATTTTATATTATGAATAAAAATTCATTTATTTAGGAGATACACAATTATTATTAAGACATAGATTTAGAGGTTATGTAGAGCATAGGATATAGGTTGTTATTATCACATCAAATTTAATAACTGTAGTTATAATTTACATGATAAGTATATATTTTAAACTTACCTTTTAAAAATTTAGATGCTTGTGCTTAATTGGTAATTTTTATCTGTTTTCAATATTGCCATTCATCGTAGTCAGTATCTTAAGAATATATACAAATAAATAAAATAAAAGTGTTACTTACACTTTAAATAAATATTAAAAGTATATTTAATTGTGTTTTGCATGAAAATAAAACAAATAACCACGAAAATACATAATTTGCGCAACAACAACGAATATAACAGTGGCCCGCAAATGACAAACGAAACGCGAGCCACGTCATGACCATTCCCTGAGTATATAGATAACCTAGGTATAAAGGATTGTCTGGCTCTGAAATAGAGTGGAGTGTAGTCGTTTGTGGCTCGCGCCATTACGGCCGATCGATATGCCGTTCATGCAAAATGACAGAGTAGGGCACCCAGGCAGATACTACGAGGAAGCTGTCAACCATGGCCTGTCCTACGTAATAACGGCTTCATGAAATTATCCGAGCGTGCTTGTTTCCGCCACGCCGCAACACGGAGTCGGAGTATTGTGCATGCATCTTTCCACTGTCACATTTGCTTCTACCCACAGCTACTATTTATTATTTTATATCCCCCGGCCTGGCCTACTCCAACTCAAAATATTACTTTTTCAAGGGATATTGCACCCGAAATAGAAACACTACAGGTTTCGATTTTTCATATTTTAACTATATTGTGTCTTGTATGTAAGAGTATAATCATTGCACAGAAATATCTCGAGATGGTTAAAATAGTAACTTTTGAAAGTGTGCATTTAACCCTGCTTCCGACCCCCAATCTATTTTTATCTTCCGTCACTTTTAGGTAAAGAAGGTATTGTCTTTGGCTAAAAAAATTGTTAGTGAGGTTTCAATAAGTACACTTTAGGGTACCTAGAATACAATGTTACTATTTTTACGATTATGTCTGTATGTATAGTAATTTTTTGTATCATGAACGAATTATCAAATTGGCATACATTTATCTCTCTCCTTTGCGGTCTACAAGCGTGTGCGATAAGGATGGATATAATATTGTTTCAACTAAGTTAGGGCATTCCATTTTAAAACGATGCTCGTTGTTGATAATACTTTCGCTGTAACTTAAGCTTATATGTTAATTCAGATACATTACCTTGATTCATAGCCGTACGATTAACGTTATTTTCTGTCAGTATTACTGACACTGACATTGTGTCAGTATCTTATTTTTCACATATTTGGTTTTACATTTGCTAATAAACTTACCAGTTGATTTATTTTTGAATTTTGAATGCTTAACATATATTTTTATAATAATAAAATAACAGTAATATCTTATGTACCCTCATAAAAACTAAGCAAACGACACTACTGAATTTGTCAGAATGGGTGGAGCAAAAATCTGAATTCATGCAATTCGTAGATGACCTTGATCGGACATCACACACACACACACACACACACACACACACACACACACACAAATACGCACATATAGACATCATAGTAAAAACAGTAAATTCGTATTGTAGGGTCTCTAAAACATGTTATTCATTAAAAACTAACCATTGAATTTTTTGACCAAAGACAATATCTTCCTTACATATAGGTGACGGAAGGTAAAAAGGGTAAGATGGCCACTTATTAAAGTTTTAAAAATCACTAATTTCATAAAAAAAAAACTTCCAAAATCAAATATAATTTTAATAATACAGTAAACCTTTAACAACATATCATTTGTATCAAAAATTTCTCTTCAAAAATTCTAGGTCCCTTGAGTACTTTACGAACGACTTTACATCCATTTTCTTATGATGTATTTTCAAAATAAAGTATATACTGCACTTTAGTTTTTTTTGCACGAGCAAAAAATGTTCTATTTTATCGGGATTATACGCAGGCTACCAGACCTTATGCGCTTGTGTTTTTTATACTTAAAATGTAGTTCATGTTTTAGTTCCACTCTGTTTCTTAAGTTTATAAGAGTGGCTTGTTTGCTGCATCTAATTAAATTGTCTGTATCATATGAAGTCTATTCTCATATTTTTATAGAATCCCACAGAATGGATTATATAACGTTAGATAGTTCAGAAATAAGATAATAATATTCTGCTCAAGACATGCAAACAGGATTGCCAACTTCGATTTCCTTTCGATTCAATAGTTCTGGTTTCATTATTTACGCAATTTTTAAAGTACGAAGATATTACCTGGATATATTTACTAAAACAATTTAGTAGCAGAGCACCTAATGTTCATATTTTTAAATAATTGTTATTTTCATTTGGAAGAAATATGAATACGAGTAAATCAAAATAATAATAAAATAGATGTGTAGGTATGTAAGTTAAACAATGTGACCTACTCTCATTCCGTGATAATAATTTTAGTGTTAAAAAAATCTGTTGTGGCCAGCACAATACCTTCCGTCAATCCAAGATATTATGTATAAATTCCATACATAAATTTTCTTGCAAAATATTCAAAATTTCCAGTAAAATTATTTTATGAACAAACTATGCAAATTTCACTTGACACTAACATCTTCTTCTTTAGCTTCCCCCATTCGTTAGGGGTCGCTATTTTTTATTTTCTTCAACCACTCATTTCTGTTTTACATTTCGTTCTCATTCAGTTCCTTTTCTCTCAAGTCTTCTGCAATACAGTCCTTCCATCTTATCTTTGGTCTTCCTCTGTTTCTTCAATCTTCTATTACTAAACTATTCATACTTCATTCAATATATTCTTCATTTCTCCTCATGCCATTTTCAAACCAATGTAATCATTTCGCTTGTATCTTTCTAGAAACTTGTAACACTAGAGTTATTTCCTTACCTATCTTTCCGTGTTTTCCCCAACATCTACTTCAACATCCTCATTTCTGCCACATTAATTTACTTTTTATTGATACTGACATCTGTCAATTTGAATTATCTGAATATATTAGTAGTTTCCATGTTTAGCATATCTGGCTGATTTATAAAATTCTCTATATCTATTGAATATGAAGTATAAAATGCAATCAAACCGTATAGCGAATAATATATTCTTTAATTTATAATAACGTTAAATGTCAATAAATCAAATTTAATTGTTAAATCTTCTAATGAGGCTACTTCCGGTTCATCAATTATAACAAAAATCTAATCAGTTGCTCTTCTGGATGTAAACTTGAGGAAAACGAAAAAATATAATTTTTGGAATCGTGGTATTGAAGTTTTACGATTCATCACACAGACACACACACATACATACATACATACATACATAGATACATACATACATACATACATACATACATACATACATACATACATACATACATACATACATACATACATACATACATACATACATACATACATACATACATACATACATACATACATCATCGTAATAATGGTAAAATCGTATTATGGGGACCCCAAAACATGCTTATTCACTAAAAACTCATCATTGAATTTTTTGACCAAAGACAATACCTTCCTTACCTAAAGGTGACGGAAGGTAAAAAAAATGTTAAATGACAAATACACAAGCAAATTGTTGAATTCAATATATTTTGTTATTAGCTTCTTCAACACATGTTTAATTTTTTTAAAATAAAAATGAAAATATAAATCATTGATTCGTTTAATAAAGCTTTGCCTTTTTAAATTTCCATTGTTGGTTAAAACAATACTACAAAATGCAAGCAATATTTTATATCCTAGCTCAGCATGTCAATTTGAATCTGCATTTATCAATTCGAAAAATGTCAATATAATCTTGTACTGAACTACAATGGACAGTAGTGATAGCCATGGAAATGAAACAAAATTACAAACAAATGAACAATGCTTATAAAACTTTTATTTCGATTATAAAAGTTAAATATCTGTTGTGGCCAGCACAATACCTCTCGCCATTTTCATTGCAGTTAAGTAACTTTGTTGGCCTTGGCAAGCAAATATGGGGGCCCGTGTCAGAATGACAGCTATAACAATGTGGATTATTTTCCTCGACAAGTACATTCCTTACTATGGATGACAAATAAACATCAGAATATTTTGAATGAAAAATTATGACATATGATAATTGTGACATGTAAATAACTACTAGCCGTCATCCTGACACGGATCCCCATATCGTATGTAAATATTTGGCGTCAGTCGGGATGGAACTCGATTCGCCAGATTCACGATCAGACACTCAAGTGTTCGCTGGTTATATTGGTACAGCATATCGTATAGCCTCATATAAAAGATTTTGTTTGAAACGAATAATCAACTGAAGTGCTACAAAACTATTATTCCATAAACTCAATTTAAAAGTTTACTTCCAATCTTTGTGTAGGTTGTGTAACAAATTTTATACAGCGAAGATGAAAAACTATAAAGCAAAAGCAGTATAATTCCAGCTACGTCTACTTGCATCGAGTCCAGAATATTTCTAAAACTTTTGGCGTAAGATATGCGTTGGATCATTTGTTGCGAGTGTATCTAATAAATCCAGCAAATAAAACGCTTGAGCTGCGACGGGTGCATTTTGTTCGCGTCGGCTTCAATGTTCGCGCTACCTTTATAATATATTCTTAAAGCGCGATGTCTAGTTGCGACATTCTTCTCATTTTTCCTTCGCGTTACCCTCGCGAGCCTATCAAAAAACGCTTGTCGCTTCCTTATGACTCCGGAGACACTCGCAAACTTGTGACGAATTTTTCACTGTGTAAATGAATTAAATTTTGGGGCACGATCTTCTAAATTTGCGTTTAAAGTGTTAAAAGTACTTTTATGAATTACTCACTTTTTCATTTTCACTTTTTGTGAAATTGTCATCCACGGAGAATATTATTCCTGAAAGTTGTTATACATTTTATGTCGAATAAAGTAGCTAATTACCCTTAATAATTTAATTAAGATAAAATAAATTTTACCTCTCGCTAAGAGAGGTATTGGATTCATGCTAAAAATCGCATATCCAGATTTTATTGAATAAACGATTTAAGGTCCATAGAATCCAATTTTAACATTATTACAATGATGTTTGTGTGTGTGTGTATGTGTGTGTGTGTGTGTTGTGTGTGTGTATGTGGCTGTGTGTGTGTGTGTGTGTGTGTGTGTGTGTGTGTGTGTGTGTGTGTGTGTATGTATTGGGTTGTTTCTCAAATTCTATAAGACTAAAGACCTGTTAGACTACGGATTCCTCAATCTAACATTAATGGAGAGAGTTGAATAGGTTTTGGTACCAATTGGAAAACCGGAAGTAGTAGTACCTAAAAAAATAATTCTAAATAGTATTTTTTTGAATTTTTTTATTATTAGTATTAAAGAACGTAAAATTCTCTATTCGATACATTTTATTATATCTTCTATATATTGACATAAATATATATATATATATATATATATATATATATATATATATATATATATATATATATATATATATTGTAATAAATTTCAGAGCCTAAACAACTCCATAGTAACCAACAGATGTTTGTAAATGACAGAAAAATGTCAGTGTCAAAAACCAACAGTAGTTCATAAACCTATTTGGGCGGTATTGGCAGCTCAATTCTAAAACTTGACCTTAAGTCTATTTTAACTAAACACATGACAGTAGATAAGAACCGATTCAAAATTTGTCATAGTATGAATATGGTTTTATGTAGATTTGAGCTGAAACTAAATCTTAGAATTTTTTTTTTGGCAACATAGTAGTAAAACGTCAAATTACGCTTTTACGTTAAATGAAATTTAACTGACATTATTGAAGAATTTTTCTGTGATATTGGTAAGTTTACTATTTCTTGTATAACAATAATAACAATTAAATATTTAAAATTATAACTATATACATATACCCATCAGAAATCCCGTCAAGAAATTGTAAGAAATTCGAACATTTAGAAGTATAGGAGAAAACTTTCCAAAATTTAAAATTATAAAAATAATCTAAACATAAAGAAAAGACATGAGAAATTTATAAGGCGCGAGCAGTCATGTGACTTTGTTGGACTTGACAAGCAAATATGGGGGGCCCGAGTTAGAATGACAGCTAGTAATTATGTACATAAACGTCAAATGTCAATTTTCCATCCCAAATTTCATGATATTCCATGTGGTTTATTTTCCTCGACAAGTAAATTCCAAATTCCTGGTGACTAATTAACCGCGTGAAAAATTATGACATTTGACATTTATGTAAAGTACTAACTGTCTTTTTGACAAGGGCGTCCATATCTGCTTGTCAAGGCCACCAATGTCACATGACTGTTCGCGTCCTATACTTATGTAACCAAAAACGGATGTGGCGAGAGATATTGTGCTGGTCACAACAGATTTTTATTTGAGCATGGATAAAATTTCGGTGATGGAATAAAATGATTATTGTCAAAAATTAAATTTATATGAGAAAGTTTGGCACGAATCCCTACCTCATATATTTCCAAGGCTACCCATGATGGAATATGATCGATTCTTTAGAATATCCATTTCAGAATATAATTAAACTCGAAGAAGGAAACGAGCAAAGTTTGTAAGAAGAGTGGAATATTTCATATTTTGTCAATATTATTAAGTTTTAGTTTTTATCTTTCACTAAATAACTAAAGTTTAAATTATGTTTCTACATTATATTGCGATTTTATTTATTACCTAACTTGATACTTCTTCTGCTCTCGTTATTTATGATTCCATGACGAAACAATTTGGAATATTAGTAGCATTCGAATTTCTAGAAATCTCATCACACTTTAACTAAGCTGAGATTTTTTAACAGCAAATAAAACGGCTTTAACAAGCTGAACTGACTGATTTGTTTATATTTAATGACAGCAGTTATAAATTTAAAAGGAAAATAGCTACGAGGGTGGTTTGAAAAGTACGTGCAAAGTTCAAGAGATGGTAACACTGGCACGTATCGAGGTTATGTTTAGTTAGTGACATGTCTTGGAAGAAAGCTCACCAAGTTTCAACCAGATCGGTCTATTTCTCTGTATTTGACGTTCGTTTAAATTGAGAAAGTTGAATGATTTTCAAAAAATGGAAGAAAAAGAATTTCGTGTGTTGATCAAACATTATTTTATGAATGGCAATTCGCCTCAGGAGACTAAGAAGAAGCTTGATAAACATTATGGTGAATCTGCACCTTCGATTAGAACAGTTTATAAGTGGTTTCAAAATTTTTGGAGTGGGCATATGAACGTCCTGGACGCCCTATCGAGGTTCCTACTCCAGAATAATCCTCATCGACTATTTGGAAAAGGCTAAAACTATAACAGGTGCATACTATTCATCGTTATTGGACCGTTTGAACACCGAGCTGCAAGAAAAACATTCACGATTGGTCCACAAAAAGTCCTTTTCCATCACGACAACGCACCAGCTCACACATCTGTGATTGTAGCCTTGTTCTCCAGATTTGGCTCCTTCGGAGTACTACTTGTTCCCCAATATGAAGAAATGGTTGGCGGGAAGAAGATTTTATTCAAACGAGGAGGTGATTGCAGAAACGAAAGCCTATTTTGCAGAGTTGGACCAATCTTATTATTTGGAAGGAATCAACAAATTGGAGCAGCGTTGGACGAAGTGTATATGTCTAAAAGGAGACTACGTTGAAAATAATAAAAAAATATCCCGAAAAATTAAGTAGTTTTCATTTTTGCACGGACTTTTCAAACAACCCTCGTAATAATATAAATAAACACATTTGATTATAATTTATTCAATTATATTTCCGTCCGATTTTCTATTACTTGTAAACCGCAATAACCGGTAACCCGTTTAAACGAAGTATTTTTATTACTCGTGTCATTAGGAAATACATTTATTTTCAATACATAAACATTTATGAACGTAAATACTATTTCCTACACTTACATAGTTTTAGCACTTGTACTATCTTTCTTCTGAGCCCTTTATTTGATTATAGTTATTTAACTATCAAGTGTGTTAATGAGGGCGATTAATGATCGAGACATTTTAACGCGTGAGCGTAGCGAACGCGTTAATTGTTGAGATCATTAATCGCCAATTAACACACGTGTTAGTTACAATATTTTTTCGTTGACCGTATCTTACTTAAATGGAAAATCTAATTTTATTCCATGACAAATTTTTTTAGGTTAGTAATGGTTGACCGAACGTCAAATTTTACGTCAGAAAATCAATAAGTTTTGTCATCAATTGTTTTCAGTGGGTGCGTTCAGTTTACTTAATGCTAGACAACACAAGCTGTTTTTTATGTTATTTGAGGAATTTTATTCCTATCAAATTCATTTTAAAGGTATGCTACGTGAATATACCTAGCTAGTAAGTGTCAAAAGCATGACTTTTAATTCTGTCTACCTTTTTGCTACAACTTAGCGTTAGCAATACATGCTGTGTTCCATGTGGTGAACGCACCCAATAAATCGTTTATTAATAAAAATCATGCATTAATAGGGGTTATTAATGAATGATTTTCTATACATTAAGATAGCCTATTAATAAACGGTCGACGGAAATAGTACATTAAAACACAAGTATCATAAGGCAGTCTGTTAACGTACGAGTCCAAGTTTGGAAAACGAGCCGCTAGGCGAGTTTTACAAAGGACGAGTGCGTCAACAGGCCTTATGATACGTGTTTTTTATACTATTTTTTCTATTGAGGTAATTTTACTATTAAATTTATTTAAATTGCGACGTCAAATTATGACTAGGTATTTTTTTGTTAGTTATGTTTATGTTGGTAACGCTTCTCGCTAACAATTGAAATTTCATATTTTGTCAACTATTGATTAATTAGTGTATTGCAAGGTGTATTGTATTTATGATTCAAGGTCTGATTCTGGTTGTGAAATTAACATTATATTTCTTTCTAGTCCTATCACATAAAGAAAGTATAAAAATCCATAATTAAAAGTAATATGTTGAAATATTATCAACAACTTACCATTTTGAGGTTACCTGTCATCTGTCAGTTATGAAAGCATGACTACCAACTCTAGAACATGAAAGGCGCCAAAAATAGTACGCTTATAGATCTTCTAAACGTCGTGTTTGCAGTACAAAACAGTGCGTTTATAGAAACATAAGAACACCGAAATAGAAAAAATACATATTATAAGCTATTTCATTCATTTATTTTTATTTTATTTTTTTAGTTGCTGCGATATTGGTTTTCAATTTTATTCATTACTGTTTTTAAAGAAATTTATTGTCCTTATCTGTAAAGTATTACTCTTGAAACGATATTTTAAAAAACATATTTCAGTTTTATAAAAAGATGTTAGAAAAAATAAGATATAGTTTTAAAAAAATCAACAATACAAAAAACCCAAAGTTTCATTTATTTCGTAGCATGATAAGGTTACTAATGAGTTGTACTTAATTAGAATTTTCGTGTATTAGATACTGAAAAATGAAAAATGATGAAAAATCAACAGTTTGGTGGAAGTTTATTACAGCAGTAATCCATTCTTTCCACATGCTGGAGCATGGAACAGATCCATCAAAATCAACTTAATTACAGCGTGAATTCTCGATCAGGCGATTGAGGCGCACCCAGCCCGTCCGATATCCTCGTGGAATCTCAGACTTGTCACTGAATTATAAATGGCAGCGATTTGAGTGACATATCTGCTCGCCCAGAACCGCCTTGTTCAAATATAGACCTCGCTCAATTAATTTCGGATTACTTGAACACCCCTATCCTCCCTTGAGACATGCATTAAGCTACCGGTGAGGATTTTCTAATCCCTAAAGCTGCCCTGAAGGAATGGTTCATTATTTGCGTCCTGGTTGCACTTTTTTTTAGATTTATTTTATTCTATCAGAATAACTTTTTTGTAATTCACCGTGAGAATGTTACAAGTGTTTGCAAAGTGCATGTAAACATGTAGGTTTAATTCCATATCTTACTGCTTTTGTTCAGAAGACATATCAATAAAATGGAAAGACCTCAATTCTATTAAAAACAGAATTTTTAAAAATAAATATTGTTTCAAAAATTTTCTTTTGTAATACAAAATATCATTAAATAAGAAATGTATTATCTTTGTTAAAAAAAAATCGATGATGAGTTTTTAATGAATAAGCATGTTTGGGTGTCCGTATAATACGAATTTACTATTTTTACGATGATGTTTGTAATTGTGTGACGATCGTTTCGGCCCCGATAACTCCAATACTACAATTACAAAAATTACAATTTTTCCGTATTTTTCATTCTTTGTGCCAGTGGAGAAGGATGAAATGTGTCGACTTCTTTTGAATCCGTACTTGTCAAAATTTTGTTTGACATCCTTAATGTTATCTATATTCTTCTGCATTTTTAGCCCCGGTTACGCGCTAAACGAAATATATGTATATTGTAAAATTTTCCTTATAATTTTGGTATATTCCTTTTAGTTCGAGGTAAATGAATATTGTATAAAAGTATTCAAATCCGAAAATATTTTACCAGCATCAAATGTCAGGATCTTTATAATGATTTACCCAAGGAGACCTATGTATACTGTTTGAGATCAAATACGAACCCCAATTTGTAATAATAAAATAAGAACAGTTTGTTTTCATAATCATAATCTGTCAAAAAAAAATCTTGATATGTGTGGTTAGGTCGCTGTTTGATCGTGCGTATTCGATTTCTCGCATTATTTATTCATTCATACTTCAAACATCAGGATCATTAAAAATATTTAATATATCCACTTTATTTATAAATCTGGACTATGTAGAAATGTAAGTACATACGAATAAACCCATTATTCGCTACCCAACTAGCGAATAACTTATTCCGCGAATAACAGATGTTATTGTTTCGAATAAATTTATTTGCAAGTGAAAAGACAACAAAAATATTTATCCGAAGGTTAAATTTATCTAAAGCTTTATTAGCAAAATGAAAATACCGGCCCTAAATGATTCGAATCAATTTTATTTATTATGTGGCGTGTACTGTCAACAGTTTGACTGTCATTTGAAGAAATAAATTTTATTTACTTTGTAAGTCAATTAACCTGTCGTTTATAAAACCAACCATTAAATGAAACGAATAAATATTGCTCTGACGGAAAAGTGTATCATTGGGAATGTTCTTTATACAAATATTTAAATACCCCTAAAATAATTTTAAGTGCGCGAACTTTATGTAATAATGAGGACCAAATAATTGTTTCGAAAAATTGTATTATTAGGAGTAAAAGTGATACTTTGTGTGGCCAGCGTGGAAGTTTACTCCGAATGACACTTTATATTTTTTCTTCAAACGTAGATACATAAAGAAAAATATCTACTACTGACGTTACATTTTACGTAAATTACGTTTGCGATTTCAATTGCCCTGTAGCTCTGGGTACTTATTTGTTCACTTTTTGTTATAAACATTGAAGTTAATTTTTTTATGTTTTCACGTTTAAATAGAACTGTGCAATTTTATATCCTCCTTGTGTGTAATTATGTCAGAATTTGAAGTATTATAATGTACGCCCCCTGCAGTTGTTCAAATGGATGAAAATCTAACAGTGTGGCTGAAAGATATGTCCAGGAATCACTGCAAAACAATACCGGCCTTGTAATTATAATCTGTAAGTCTGCTATTCTTTAATATGTTATTTCCTCAAAAGTAAACTCTGTTCATATTTCAATTTATAGGTTATTTATTTAAATTTGACAGCTATTGATAGTATTTAGTAACTTTATTATTAGGTTACCTAGCGTGTTATAGTGACATTTTAGGCGATATTACAGGTTTCTTTTATACAAGTTACTTCTTATTCGTTGATTTTATATAGTTTCTGTGGATATATATTTATTTTATTTCTACGCCGCCGGCGTAGAAATTAGCTATTTCTACTCCGGTGGCGTAGAAATTAAACTTTTACCTTGTGAATCAAGTCACAAAAGATGCTACTTTTATGAAGAATAAATAATTTTGTGCGTTAGTTTTGAATGAAAAATTATAAACTCAATTCATCAACTGGAACCGCTCTGTTGTTATGCAAAATGTTTGTATTGTTGTGCATATAGATTTTGTTTTTATTTCACAAAATCGATTTTATAAACCAGGACCGCAATACCTGCCATAATTATTGGTTCATTCTTCCTGAAGCCAAACAATTGTTTGCATAATTGGTGCTTTGTAAACAGAACAAAACATTTCGAATTGTAGAATAAAAATGTATTTGAGAAAAGTAATAACAAAGAAGACAATTTAATATTTGATTTTAAAAGTGGGTGGAATCCGTTGAAAATTTCATGGGTAGTAAGTACAAAGTAAATTTTATGTAAATATTTCTTGATTCTTAGTTGCAAACAATTTAAGTGTTTGTTGTAAATATTCACATATTTTAGACAGCATTTACATGACATCAATATTAATGAGTAAATTTGTCGGAAATTTAATGTTGGGAGAAGGATTTATTCTCAAATTTACCGAATGCGTGTTGTATCTTTTAAAATTAATTCCGTTACATTTTGAGCATTTAACTTTGTAAATGCTCTGATTTCGCTGGTAGCAAAGTGCTATTAAATAAACACCACTTACATAAATTAATATAAGCGAACAAAAGCAAGTACAATTAAGACTAAATCTTTGTAAATGTTCAACAATATTTATATTATGGGAGCGAATACGTTATGAAGCGGTGTGTTAACGGAAATTGAGCGTTATAATTCGCCGGTGTAATAATTTAGCTCTACATCGCTATGATAATTGAACAAATGTTTGATATATCACTAACGGTAGTAGTATCAAGTATTAATGCGACATGATACGGTTGCTATGGTTGTACAATGCCACTTCAACAGATGAACACAATGATGCTTGATTGGCAATTGTTGTAAACAAGTTACAATATCCGAACAACGTCGACTTCATAATATATATTATTTATACTTGCTCGATTCTGTTAGACCTTTTCTACTTATTTATTTAAGAAAATGTATATGTATTTGCTATGTTGCACTCAGAATGTCAAGAAAAGTTAGAGATTCTTCTCAAGATTGTAAATATTTATTTCAAGAGAAATGCACTTCGTACATTAGTGCCACATAGAAATGTTATGGATGAACTGTTATTCCATTTTAAGAATGTGTATATTATATTCTAGACGTCAAAACAGTTATAATGGGACAGTGTATGTATAAATATATAATTTTAAAAAGTTCGTATTTCAAATTTCGCGTAATAGTAAATTAAGATACAAGTTTCATAAGACATGATTTTAGGGCACGCGTCTTTGTTAGAAACGAGCGGCTTGCCGCGAGTTTTCTAACGGGACAAGTGCGCTGAAATGTCTTATGAAACGTGTATTTTATACTATTTTTTCTATTTTGGTCCTTTAGTCAAAAAAATATTTACAAATATACGTGATTTCATTTTTAAGAATATTTTAATTTTTATTTGATTGTTGGTAACAGTAACAGTGATTGATATTCGTAACTATGACGTTTCATTGTTATTGTTTACAATTTAAATAATATTTACTTTCAAATGACAAATGTCTAGAAATGTAGGTACTACGTACCAACCTAACAGAAATTAGGTTTGAGTTCTTTTAAGAAGTACTTTATGACATCCAAATAGGTTTCATAAAGTACATATTAAAGAACCAAAATAGAAAAATAATATTTAACAGTTTTTTTCTAAGAAAAATTGTTAAAATCTTCAAATGAGGGTACTTCCGATTGACCAATTATAACCAAAATCTAATCAAGTCTGCATATGGTTGTAAGGAAGAGGAATACGTAAGTATTGTAATTTTTGGAATTCTAGTATTGGAGATATCGCGGCCGAAACCGCAGTCACACACACACGCACACGCACACACACACACACACACACACACACACACACACACACACACACACACACATACGCACGCACATACAGATATCATCGTAAAAATAGTAAAATCGTATTTTAGAGACCTTAAAACGTGTTTATTCATTGAAAACTCACCATCGAATTTTTTGACCAAAGACAATACCTTCCTTACTTAGAGGTGACGGAAGGTAAAAATTATAGTTTCTTTCAGTTAATAATAATAAGAGAAAATAGTGAAATATTGAATGAAACTTAATTTTAAAATAATGAATTTGGTGCATTTGATTCACAATGTTGGCAACAATTTCTGCTTGGCGGGAGTCGGCAAGATAGAGCACTCGGGAAGTCGGTAACACATAACCAACAAATTTATTGTAAATTGTTACAAAACAATAAGAAATTTAACAAGTTTAATAAGTTTAAATTTGCTACATATTACAAGCGTAGTACTTGGTAAATAATAAACAGTTATTTACATACCATGATTTACACTACATTACATGAAAATAAAATTTAAAATAATTAGAACTCAAATTTGAAATATGACAAATCACTCTGAAATTAGCTACTAAGCAGTGTATGAATAATATTATGTAATAATAAAGTTTTAATAATTGAAATTATTTGTACAAAAATTTAGTTTTATACAAAAATATTGTACAAACCGCGTGCGTGAACTTTGTTCCCATATTGTTCATCTGAGAACACAGCATTCCCGCTCTTGGTATGTACAGTAAAAATTTTGAAAGATGTCCGATCAAGGTCATTTACGAATTGTATGAATTCAAATTTTTGCTCCATCCATTCTGACAAATTTAGTAATGTCGTTTGCTTAGTTTTTATGAAGGTACATAAGATTTTTTGCAACTATCTGTTGTAAGTTATCTTCTATATAAATTTCAACGTAAACAAGTATAGAAACAGTAAACATTTAAGAATCCGTCGTGTTTACAAATTTACTTTTCATAACAATTTATGTTAAATCGACATTCAACAGCACAAGTATTTTCAGGAAAATTTAAAAATAATATTCTAGAAAATTTAACAAAATCACAGTAAAATTTATTTTTCTACAGTCTACATAGAAAGTAGCCATTTGCGCTCTCTTTTGTCAACGCCAAATGTCACTTTGCCGCTCTAGCGCGACAAAGTAGAAAAAACGCTCGCTGTCCAAATTTCTAACTATACAATGTTGAGAATTGTCACTTATCTACATTCTTAATGGAAACGTTTAGTCAGGAAGTAATGGCACTGTAGTGACACATTTACCACCTTTACAAATTAATCTGACATATAACTGCTATGTCGGTATATTACATAACCAAAAAAAATGCCGTACTATTGTGAAAATAAAATAGGGCACTGATTTACAAAAACGAAAGTATAAAATGTTTAGATTAGATTGAAGGAATAGGTCAAAAAGAATAGGAAATAACGATAAATTAAAATTAAATATAAAAGACGTTTTTTTCTTTATATTAATCCTTATTAAATGTGTAGTAGTGTAAGTACAAAGTGTACATTTTATTATTTTTTGTTATCAGTTGGATATGGCGAACAATAATATGAAATATGAAAATTCAAAATTTACATTCTTTAAATTATTATAAAATCTTTCAGAACTCTTTTACCTGAAGAAGGCAATAGTCTATATTGTCGAAACGTTGTAATTTAAATAAATACAAACAGAATTTAACTAAAAAGGTTGTATTATTACATTCTTTAATTTAAAATATGTAGAACCTTTTAAAACAACGTTTGAAAATCATGGAATTTTGTTGTCGTTTATAGTTGAATTGAATGCTATAGTGTAATACAACAAAGGCATGCATGCCACTACACTAAAACAAAACACGTTGAATATTAAATACCTGAGATGATCCCCAGCGCCGCCAGCAGCAACTTCACCATGTTCACCAGTTCTTAAAATCTCTACAAATTCAACAACTAATCAACTATGTTTACAAATCGAACATTAACATTTTACTACAACACAAAACGCCGGCGGTCCTATATTTCGCGCGTTTTTGACACAATAATCGTTTATTGGCATTATTTATTTCACCACAACAATAACAATAGCTTACAAGAGTTTTTGGCAAAGTTCTATTTATACTACGGTTTATAACTGGACAATAAATTCAGGAAGAGTACAATATTTGGCAGTTAAGAGGTATATTTGACAGAGGTTATGAATTTTAGGTTAGAAAATGTATAGGATAGAAATATAGAGAAAATATGAATGAATGATGGTTAGATGGTTTGTGGAGTGGTTGATATATACTGTGTGGTTGTATATATTAGTTAGTGGTTGTTTGGCTATGTGAGGCTTGTCGAAGTTTCGCGTTCGGCCGACATAGCGCGACTAGCTCGCACCAAACCCGCCGTCAGACTGAACGCCGACGTCGTGCGCCGCGACGCTAAATGCGCCGACGCTCTACTCTATATCTACTCCTGCTTTCCTGCAGCTTCCGCCGTTATGCTGTTTTGATTAAGCGCCATCCGAATGGAATCCATGTTTTATTCTAATCGCCACTGAAATTTCGCAATTTGCATTTTTGATATTACCCTCTTTTTTGCGATGCGATGCTTGGCCTGAGAGCCTCTTAAATTTGTGTAGACACGGGACATATTGAGGGCTGAATTATTGCTGGAAGTTTAGAGAAAACTTTGCCAACTATCTGTGGATGGATTTCTATAATAAAGTGATCTATTTATTTCAGACGAACTTTGTTCACCTCGGAGCCCTGAATGTCATTTATCTCAATATTTTTATTTTGTTAAACAAAACTTTCTCTACAAGAAAATTAATTTCATTAATGCCCGATAGTATAAAGCGTAGTCAAATCTTAATCCGAACTGTAGTCAATTAAACTAGGTTCATTATTTGAGCTTAAGTTAAAATGATAGGCGGAGTATAAAACTTCCGAACATTACGTTCAACTGAACAAAGTTTAAAGCGACTCAGTCGGTAAGTTTACTATGTAACTAACTTCACAGATATTTACGAAATGTCACAAATAAAGTTGTATTATGAAAGGAAACAATGATGATGTCCATACACTATAGTGACGTTGGAATTTTTTTTTTTAGAAATAATGGAGGATTATTTAAACATTAGTACCTAATAGAAAATAAAAAAGAATCTGTTGTGGCCAGCACAATACCTTCCGTCAATCCTGTATATAATGTATATATTCCATACATAATTTTTCTTGCAAAAGATTCGAAATTTCCAGTAAAATTATTTCATAAACAAACTATTCAAATTGCACTTGACACTGACATCTTCTTCTTCTTTAGCTTTTCCTATTCGTTAGGGGTCGCTATTTTTGCGTGTCGTTCTCATTCAGGTCCTTTTCTCTCAAGTCTTCTACAATACAGTCCATCCATCTTATTTTGGTCTTCCTCTGTTTCTTCAACCTCCTATTAGTAAACTATTCAATCTTCTTCCAATATAATTCTTCATTTCTCCTCATGACATGTTCAAACCAATGTAATCGTCTTTCTTGTATCTTTCTAAAAACTTGTAACACTAGAGTTATTTTCTTACCGTATCTTTCCGTGTATTCCCCAATATCAACTTAAACATCCTCATATCTGCCACATTAATTTACTTTTTATTGATACTGACATCTGTCAATTTGAATTATATGAATATATTACTAGTTCCCAAATTTGGCATAGCTGGCTGAATTATAAAATTTAATTTCTTTAAAATTCTTTAACTCTGTATCTATTGATTATGAAGTATAAAATGTAATCAAATCGTATAGAGAATAATATATTCTTTAAGTTACAATAACGTTAAATGTCAATAAATCAAATTTAATTGTTAATTCTTCAAATGAGGGTACTTCCGGTTCACCAATTATAACCAGAATGTAATCAGTTGTTCTTCTGGATGTAAACTTGAGGAATACAAAAAAATTATAATTTTTGGAATCGTGGAATTGAAGTTATGGGATCCGGAACTTTTGTCACACACACACACAGACACACAGACACACGGACACACAGACACACAGACACACATACATACAGACATCATCGTAAAAATGGTAAAATCGTATTATAGGGACCCTAAAACATGCTTATACACTAAAAACTTATCATTGAATTTTTTGACCAAAGACAATACCTTCCTTACCTAAAGGTGATGGAAGGTAAAAAGTGAATAAACTACTCCAATGGACTCTAGCATATCACGAATTATTATGGCCTGCATTTTCCATTTAATTTCAAATTAAATTATCTTGTTTTTGTTTTTGTGCACATTAACATCGTGTACACATGTACATAATCTTCCAAACTTTGCATACATAAACATCATTACATTTTTATTTTGCATGCGAATCTACTGAAATTAATGCGAATAAATTTGCATCAATCTATTTTTATTTCCGTCAAAATATTCAAATTATATTTTTGTAATTTTGTACACGGTTGAGTAATTTTCACTTCACCTGACACCAACTTTGTTATTAAATTAAGCGGAAGAAGAAAATGGTGTAGATATTAAGAGGGTGATTTAGTTGATGTAGATATTAAGAGGTTTAAAAAAACCGCTCATTATTGGAATATACTAGAATGACCCGAGCATATGTGGACAAAATCTGAAGTCCTAATTATTATTCTTAATTCGAATGGAGTATAACCTTTTGGGCTTTTGTGCGATAGTTTAACCATCTAGTTATCTTAATAATAATGATTAGGACTTCAAATTTTGTCGACATATTCTCCGGCCATTCTAGTATATATTCTAATATTGAGCGAATTTTTTAAACCTCTGCAGAATTTTTAACTTGCAGTAGTGAATCAGCACAGCATATGGTGCGCTACACCATGCCACGATTCTACTGATTCGCGCGTTTTCGTACATAATCGGTTCGTTATTAAGTAGCTTGAATTTGCTTGAAATTTCTTGATCAAGTCAAGTAGTAACGATAGAAAATCAAGTCAAGTCAAGAAATGAATTTTTGGTTGAGTATAGAGTAAGGCCTTGGTGATCCAGATTTTTAATATTCTTTATTTATTTCAGAACATCGGACGTTTCGAAATTAGAAGTTAACTTCTAATAGTTATGACAAAATGTTAACCGACGTTGGATTTTTCCATACAAATTTTATTAATGCTGAAGATGAACCACTTTGGTTCGAAACGTCCGATGTTCTGAAATAAATAAAGAATATTAAAAATCTGGATCACCAAGGCCTTACTCTATACTCAACGAAATTTCCAACTGATCCTTCTCGACTCAACTAATGAATTTTTGAAAAGCTTGTTTTTCAAGTAACAAAAACATCGAGCTACTTGACTTGATGTAATCCTACGTCTAAATGAATACGTATTCCAAACCCACAAATAATTCCATGCTCCTTAAATCGCACTACATATTTGTATCACCGTAAGATTTTTATTGTAATGTGGACATAATTCTAGCTCATGTTGTCCGAAGAGCAAACCAGCTAGGTGGTGTCACATTGATGTCGCGCGCTCCTGAGTACCACACCCGGAGCTTAACATGTTAATATTTGTTCAGCACTTACTAAACTACTTTATATGTTCTCTTTTATATCCCGATAAGTTCGCTAATAAAAATGATATATTTTTGAATGAACGAAGAAAAATAGACTACATAAACAAAAGTTTTCTGGTTGTTTTTCTAAATATGAGCTATTATTTTTTGTAGTCCTAAGTATGGTCATAACTCTATAAAAAGTAATTTAGAAGTTTCATTTATTTTCTTTCTGGTAAACTTTGTAGTATCTCGTGTGAGTAAACGTGTTGTGGTTGTGTATTTTATATCTTGGCCTCACAGGCAATATTAGAATGCTATACAAACCGTGGGAGACTTCGTACTATAAACGATATTACAACTAAACTAACAACACAATATTGCAATCATTTTCATTTATGAATTCTTCTACAAATTAGATTGAAATTCATAAAGTTTATTTAAAGTTAAATGGGTATCATCATTGAGTTTATTATTATTAATGTTTGTTTAAGTTGAACAGATTTTCAATTAAAATTGTTGGAAGTTAGCTAGAGCCAACATTTGATATTACCTTGTGATAAATATCTTTATGCTTCAACTATTTTCAACTAGTCTAGAATTAACTAGTTTTACAGAACTAATATTGAAACTGAACTTTAAGTGGGTTATACTAGTATTAAGGGATTGTTGTGTAAGCACAATACCTCTCCCTTTTCATTTTCATTTACATGGGGATTATTTTCCTCGACAAGTATATTCCATACTATTGATGACAAATAAACATCAGAATATTTTGAAATATTGTATGAAAAATTATGACAATTGCAACATCTATGTAAATAACTACTAGCCGTCATTCTGACACGGATCCTAATATCTGCGTACCAAGGCCAACAAATTTACATGACTGCTCGCGCCCTATAAGTAACGAACTTAACATTTCTTGTACACACAAATAATTGAAATTGTATCCTTCTTTCGTTCTATGAGAAATTTTGTCCTACTCTTCTAATATGTTCAAAATACTCCAAATTCATTGACAGTATTAGCGGTATTTTTTAAGGATATATGTAATATTAACATACCTATAATTTAAATACATATTTAATTAATAATACAATAATATATATTAAATGTACTCGTGCCTCCCAGAAAAATCTGATTTTTGACACTGACATTTTGCATTTATCTGTCAATTATAAACATTTAAATATCTCAACTGTTTTTTAGGCAACGAGATTATTTTTTTACAACAGATTATTCTATATTATTATATACTATATCTCCAAACCTATACGAGGTATAATAATAAAATTAAATGTGAGATTGAGAATTTAATTTTCTTTAATATTTCCAAGAAAAGTATTCAAAAAATAGTATTTAGAAGATTTTTCTTCAAGAATCTGCTACTTTCGGTTGTCCAATTGTTACCAAAATTTTTTCACATCTTCCCATGAATGTCCGATTGGGAAATACGTAGTTAAACAAATATTAAGTCTTATATGATTGTTTGCTATTATTGTGATCCGGATGCGGTATTTCGCTACCGAAAATCGGTCACTTTAATATGTTTAAGAGTAAGGATTATGAGTGTGGCCGTGGCGAAAGAAGTCTGCTTAGATAGGAATATGTGGCGAAGGATGATTGTTTCCTAACTATTATTGTGATCCGGATGCGGTATTTCGCTACCGAAAATCGGTCACTTTAATATGTTTAAGAGTAAGGATTATGAGTGTGGCCGAGGCGAAAGATGTCTGCTTAGATAGGAATGTGTGGCGAAGGATGATTGTTTCCTACCTATTATTGTGATCCGGATGCGGTATTTCGCTACCGAAAATCGGTTACTTTAATATTTTTAAGAGTAAGGATTTGTTGTATGATGTTGATGTTGCTGTTATTGTTATCGGGTTTGTGCAAACCCACTAACGGGTGTATTCTGAACAACTCCGTTAATTTTAAACGGACCGTTAATATTAAACGGACCGTTTATTACAGTTTGCTATTCTAAAGGGCTGGTCCGTTATAACGTTAATAACGGAAATCCGTTAACTACCTCCGTTAAAACTCTCAATCTGAACGGGTGCTGCATACATGCCGTTAAGTATAAACGGATGCTTTATTATTTTTAATTTTGAGAAAATGGTATTATTAGTTATAGCTGACGTTTTGTTAGCCAATGAATATGAAGAAAATGAACGAATGTAAGTGCCTAAATTCAAATAAAAATATAGAGTAGGTACATTTAACTTATAAAAAATTATTATTAGAATAAATTTATGCCCTCATCACAGACTACTACGAGATTCTAGTGTTTCATTCAATATGCCTGAACAACATTTTTTAAAATTGTTTCAACTTAACAAAGAAGCAGCCAGATATTTTACTGAAATAATAGAACCTTATATATTGCTGCCTGTTAAACCATGGGCAGTTCCTAATGTTTTGAAAGTTCTCCTTTGTCTCCACTTTTTTGGAGACGGCATCAACTAGATACGTAAAAATATCTCCCGAGATATCTCCATTCTCTTCTAGGTAATTAATAACAAATTCAAATTGCTTCTTTGACGTTTTTTGTCGTTTATTTACCATATTTATTTGATAATATTCTATTTTGTAACTATCAATTTCCAGTTTGACAGATAACACAAAATGATGTGAGTACTCAGTATTGTAAATGTAATGAAATAAAAAAGATATATAAAAAATATTAAATTATGTTATATTAAGTTATAGAATTACCTTGCTTTATAAATAAGTATATTTATATTACATTTTCTTGTAAGTTTTTATTACAATATATTGAAATAAACTTGTCATTGCTTCGATAGTTATTACATTATTGGCACCACTCTTCAAAAATATGTACTTCCTGCGTAATACTTTTAAACGGATCCGTTAATTTATTACAATTTAACGGATCCGTTAAAACATTTTGTTCAGCATACAAATTTTTAACAGATCCGTTAAAACAATATATTTTTAACGGAGTCCGTTTAATAATTTTAATTAACGGAGAGTGTTCAGAATACACCTGTAAGTGGGACACGCGTGATTTTATGTATGTATGTATGTATGTATAGTTTTTGAGTAATTGTCCTTCCAACATCCCACATACATACACACACGCACACACACATACATATACATCCACACACACACACACACACATAGAAATAACTCTAGCGTTAGAAGTTTCAAGAAAGATACAATAGAGACGATTACATTGGTTTGAACATGTCATGAGCAAAGATGAAGAATATATTGGAAGAAGAATGAACTGATTCTATAGCTGGATAGCAAAATGAAACAGTTTTAATTACATGTGCCTTCAAGATTCATACATTTTCGCAGTCATTCTTACGTGGAGTATACTTATATTATTTGCTAAACAACTGAATTGTGGTTTTTCGTAGAAAATCTATAGGAAATTGGTACATTTGAGGAGTCAATTCGGTGTTTAATTTAATTTTCTTATAATCAAAGCGAATCCTGTTTCTGTGAGCATCTAACTATAAATTAAGAGAAAATAACAAATGAGCTTAGAGAGAAAATAAATTTCTTGACTTCTTTGTGGGTCACTGCATAAATCTCTCATTTGCCACGCACACACGCACAGTACAGAGGCGCATTTGCATTGTCTCCGCCTAGGGAAAAGGGTGTTATAAATTACGTAATATTTTGCAAGTCTCTTTAATTAGTCACATCACTAATTAGCGACTTTGTATAATAACGCTGACAAAAAGTAATAAACGGCTCTCGGGCCGATGCAACGCAGCGAGAGCGAGTCGAGATGCGCACTCTCCGCAATTCTCAGAGCACACTAGATGGAATATATGCAAATTGGGCCGCGACCGAAATACATATAAAACAATTGGTTTATCAGTGCAAACATGGGCGATGCGGTAACGAATTCCCTTGAGTGTTTTGTTTTTTATTTCCTTTCTTTCGCCGCTCTAGTGTTAAATACAGCCAGCTGCCGCGAAGACTTAATTAAATCATGAAATAATAGATATGTCCCTCTTCCACCAAATTCACAATGCAAATGCTAATTTTGTATGCTTTTGCCGGGAAAAATTCATAATCTTCTTATTGTTTTTCAACAAGCACAGTTCCACAGTTATTTTTAGTAGGAAATGAACCAATCCTATACTCGCTTAAAATAATATCAACATCCATACCTCATCTACTTTCATCAAATCAATATGGCGCTCACTTATAAATTCACATACAATTACGATATTTGGTGAACTTGTTCTAATATAATCATACTTGAAACGTTTCACAAGATTTCAGTCTCTGAATTAACCTCTTGCCCCAACCAGAATCATAGATGCGTTTCGCTCTTATTGGAGCTCATTAGTCTGGTGCACTGAAGCCTCTAGGAGGCACTGAGTAGGTTGAGTGGACGGATGATAAACCACAATTATATACTGAATAGGCATTACCGTGTTCACTTGTGCAACAAACTTATATATTAATATATGATGTGGCTAACACAAAATCTCCTGCCATTTAATTTTTATTAATTTAAATACCTACAGTAAAAATTTTTAAAGATGTCCGATCAAGGTCATCTCTATCATGAACGAATTAACAAATTGGCATACATTTATCTCTTTCCTTTGCAAAGGCTATAAGCATGTGCGATAAGGATCGATATAACACGCTTGTCTTTCAAAAATTCATATTGTTTCGACTAAATTAGGACATTCCACTTTAAAACGATGCTCGTTGTTGATAATACTTTCGCTGTAACGTAAGTTTATTTATTACTTCAGATACATTACCTTAATTCATAGCTGTACGAATAACGTTATTTTGTGCCAGAGTCATTGACACTGACATTTTGTCAGTATCTTATTTTTCACATATTTGGTTTTACATTTGCTAATAAACTTACCAGTTGACTTATTTTTGAATGCTTTTATTGTAACATATATTTTTATAATATTAAAATAACAGTAGTGTCTTATGTACCCTCATAAAAACTAAGCAAACGACACTACTGAATTTGTCGTAATGGGCGGAGCAAAAATCTGAATTCATACAATTCGTAGACGACCTTGATTATACATCTTTCAAAAATTTTACTGTACATATTTACTAATGCTGAAAACATTTAGTTCCTTTCCATATCAATTTTGCTCTATTTACTATTTTGTTTTTAACACGTTATTATTATTAATTTCAAAACATTTATCTATCAGTTACATACATTTGAGATCTGAACTGCGTAATGAAGGATTTGAGTGGGAGGTTGCGTTTGAAGAGTACGTCCACATCACGTTGATGTTCATGCCCAAAGTAAACATATGCTAATACGTGATTGTCATATGATATGTTTTTGAGTTTTTGGTATTTGTCTTTTAGTTAAACCAAATTGTAGTAAAGAAATAAGTATTTATATATATAATATTGATTCTATGAAAAATAATAAGCAGTGTTCATTTATAACTCGTTGACTGCAAATTTTTCCTTCTTAAAATATTAGATAATATTAATCAGATAAATTTGAAATTATAAAGAGTAATTATAATCCATATTTCCATAAAAATAAGCTGAAAACAAAACAAAAATCTATCAACATATCAAGTTGCTTAAAAAAACCTTAAGGAAAGAATATTTTATCTTGTCTCACGGCGCTCTTAAACTCACAATAAATAAAAGCTCGCAAAGAAATGACATGTAACAAAATATCTACTGATAATGAAAGGCAGCAGGAAGCAGGAAGGCAAGAGAGGGGGGGGGACAGGGCAGGAACGGTCCCAGCAGGTTTTAATGCCGAGCACTGATTTATGCTAGAGCCGTAATATTCAAGCGGATAAATTTATAGACGGCCATATAATTTTCATGGGAATTAATATCAGTTTACCTTAAAAACATTTTGTCCTGTCCAGATCTATTAAACTCACGGTAATGTGAGTTGTTGGTTAAATCACATACTATAATGAATGTGCAATAATTTTGTAATTACTATTTTATAGTCGAGTTGATATTTTCATTATAATTATTATATTATATTGTCAGATTTCAAATATGAACTATAAAATTTTATTTTATTTTTACCACTATTTCATCGTCGAATTGTATATGAATCAAAATGATAAATAAGATAATATAACAATTATTTTATGTTGTAAAACATGAAAAAAATCTGATGTGGTCAGCACAATACCTTCCGTTATTCCTGTGTATTATGTATAAATTCCATACATAAATTTTCTTGCAAAAGAGTCTCAATTTCCAGTAAAATTATTTCATAAACAAATTATGTAAATTGTACTTGACTCCCATTCGTTAGCGGTTGCTATTTTTAATTTTCTTCTTCCATTCATTTCTGTTTTGCATGTCATCCTCATTCAGTTTCTTCTCTCTCAAGACATGTTCAAACCAGTGTAATCGTCTCTCTTGTATCTTTCTAGAAACTTGTAACAGTAGAGTTATTTTCTTACCGTATCTTTCCGTGTCTTCCCCAACATCTACTTCAACATCCTCAATTCTGCCACATTAATTTACTCTTTATTTATATTGACATCTGTTAATTTAAATTATATGAATATATTAATAGTTTCCATGTTTAGCATAGCTGGCTGATTTATAAAATTTAATTTCTTTAAATTCTTTAACTCTATTTCTATTGAATATGAAGTATAAAATGTAATCAAATCGTATAGAGGGTAATATATTCTTTAAGTATAATAAATCATATTTAACTGTTAATACCTTCAAATGAGGCTACTTCCGGTTGACCAATTATAACCAAAATCTAATCAGTTGTTCTTCTGCATGTAAACTTGAGGAATTTTTGGAATCGTGGTTTTGAAGTTATGCGATCCGAAACTTTCATCACACACACACATACACACATAAATTTAATATATTTATAATTCTTTAACTCTATATCTATTGAATATGAAGTATAAAATGCAATCAAACCGTATAGAGAATAATATATTCTTTAACTTATAATAACGTTAAATGTCAATAAATGATATTTAATTGTTAAAATCTTCAAATGAGGGTACCTCCGGTGAACCAATTATAATTAAAATCTAATCATTTGTACTTCTGGATGTAAACTTGAGGAATACGAAACAATTATAATTTTTGGAATCGTGGTATTGAAGATATGCGATCCGAAACTTTCGTTACACACACAGACACACACATACATACAGACATCATCGTAAAAATGGTAAAATCGTAAAAAACATGCTTATTCACTAAAAATCATCATTGAATTTTTTGACCAAAGACAATACCTTCTTTACCTAAAGGTGACGGAAGGTAAAAAGGAGAAGATTTTATCGCGAAATATCGTTGTAATATAAGTAGCACAAATTGAAGTATAGTTGCATTTAATTAGATTGTTCATTTAATAATCTCTTTATCTTATACTGGCAGACTGATTCCACAAAAAGCCTTTATAAATACATTGTGTGGGTGGCAGAAAATATCAGTTTCCGCTCAAACTGACACTGAAAAATCCTTTTAACGAGTGGAATTGTCAAGAACAGAAATCGGTGCCAGAGTTTTAGCAAAATTCGCTGCCCTATTTCATATCGAGCGTTTTCGTTTTATGATCCATATTTCCGCTGAAAAGCAACCGAGCTTTCATAAATAAACCAAACTATGCATAACGAATGGAATTTTGCAACGGTGTTTTTTTAAAGATCCACCAGCGAACAGAGAGTTAAGCTTTTTGCATCGCAACGCAGCAAGCATGAAACATTTTTCTTTTTCAACTCGGAACACAATAACCAGCTGGTTCGCCAGACCCATCGAAGAGAAATATTTTTATTGCTGGCACAATTGATAGTGATTTCATTTCACTATTGCTTTTTGCTGCGTGAATATATTAGCATTTTTTCAGATTCTCTCATGTGTAGTATTGGATTTTTTACTTGTTGTTATTAATGAGTTGTAAATTAAAATGCTATATTTTTGAAAGGAATTTACGGCTATTTTTATTCCTGGCATTTTTAGCGATTTCTATACGCATCGACACATTTAAAAGATTTATTGTACCTTCTACAATTTAAAGATATAATCTATAAAATAATTTGTCTCACAACCTACTCACAGCTCAAACATCTCCATGGCAACCACTTGAGATATTAAAATGTCTGCAATTTACAGAAAAATGCCACTAATGTTAGTGACTAAAATTCAGAGATAGTACTGATGGCTTTTCTGGGAATGATATTTAATATTTCTTATTGTATTATTAATTATATATATATATATATATATATATATATATATATATATATATATATATATATATATAATTATAGGTATATTACATGAATCCTTCAGAAATAAAGCCAATTCTGTTAATGAATTGGAAAAACCTTGAACATTTAGAAGAAACGGAGAAAACTTGCTCAGGGAATGAAATTAAAATTATTGAAAATATACGTAAATATAAAGATAAGGTGTAATTAGATTTTTTTGTGTGTACAAGAAATGTTAAATACAATACTTATATGTATATACCACAATAGAAAGGGCGCGATAGGTATTGTGATGGCCATAACAGATTGGTAAGGTAGCTATAAGGTTCATGCTAAAAATCGCATATCGAGATTTTGGTAAATGACCACGTTCTAAGGTCCCTAGAATCCATTTTTAACATTTTTACGATGATGTCTGTGTGTATGTGTGTATATATATATATATATATATATATATATATATATATATATATATATATATATATATATATGTGTGTGTGTGTGTGTGTGTGTGTGTGTGTGTGTGTGTGTGTGTGTGTGTGTGTGGATCCTCTATACGCTCTAACTCAAATACTAATCATTCAGAAAGTTTTGAAACCATGTATTTCTACTTTATTCTAATATGGAAAAAGCCATTAGATTTTGGTGGCAATCGGATAACCGGAAATGGCAGTTTACTTGAAGCTCAAGATAATTTTTCTTCAAAAAATACCTTTAAATATATTATTCCATTTTCTACAAGTTTGTTATAATACTTTTTTATGCCTGAGTGTCTCGTCGCGAATCTGGGGACCCGGGTTTGATCCCGACCGACGCCAAAAATTACATCGCATTGTAATGGCACAAAATTGACCCCTGTGGCGCTTGGTAAGCGCCCATGCGGTACAAAATTCCATCATTACCGATATCTGTGTACGAAGCAGATTGGCACACCCAGCAGTGGGTAATATGCCGTGATGAATTTTTTATATAAAAATTATTTCTTGGACTTTATGCTTTAAACACATCTCCGTGGTTACATAATTCAGCTCAAATGGATGTAACTGACAGATAAATGTCACTGTCAAAAAATAATCATTTCAAATTAATAATAGTAACGTTTTAAAAGGAAAATTGTAAATAGAACAATTGTTTTATGGAAAGGAACTTAAAATACTTAATTTCTAGCATTAGTAAATATGCAGATATGTATTTAAATAAAGAAACAAATAAATTTTTTATCTCGGCATATTATCCATTGCTGGGTGTGCTAGTTTGATTTATACACACATTTCGGTAATGATGATGACATATTTGTATTGTGCGGGCGTTTACCACAAGGGTTAATTTCATGCCATTTAAAATTCGAATTATTTGGCGTTGATCGGGATCGAATCGGATTCCTCAGATTCGCAACTAGACATCAGGAACGCGGCAACGCGACCCCATAGATAATTAGAGGGAGGTATTGTGTTGGTCACATCAGATTTTTTATTTGTACTGTTGAGTCTAAGCGCCATCTCATGAGCTTTAAAAGCTGGCGTCGGAAAGTAGCACAGGTAGTCACTATTATACGTTAATCGTATTCGAATCCTGCCCACCAGAACTACTCACATAACCTATACAGAGTTACACGACGTCGTTGGTATTAATATTGATATAAATAGCGAATAATACAAGCCATTCAATTGCAATTACACGTGTTCAACAATGCATTACAATAAAAACCAATAAATAAAAACAATCGTAATATAACATTTATGTACACTTTTGACATTTCAATACTGTCATAAACAAAGAGATCCACTCGAAAACAACAAATTCATATTTCCATATTTCGTAATTCATTAAATCGGACTTTTCAATACAACGGGCGTCGGTGCCCTCGACGTCGCCGCCGCCACCGACGCTGCCTCCCCGCCGCCGGCCGTGCGCGGCACAAAGCGTATAATTACAGATCTCGCGCGTTCGCACATCAAAGGATTTTAAAATTTCACCATTCAGCATTGTGTCCTGTTTCACTGTTTGAGTATGGATTAGTCGGACGAGCCAGGACCAGGAGGCGAGCATTGAAAACCCACCCTCGCCCGGAGCGGGGGATTAGCTGCTTATGCTGATTTAAGAACGGTTTTTGCGATACAGCAAATTCTTTTATGAAGAAAATGCGGATTACAGGATCAAGAGCACTTTTCTTCCGTTTTATTCCTGGCTATTAATTTTTGATACAACATTTCTCTTTCTCCCCGCTGAATATGGTAATTTCTTGTATTAGGTTTTATATTCAGATTAAAGTTTGTGGGGAAGTTTCTTTCAATTTCTTTCTTTGAACTTTCTTCAATTTCGATTTTATGTATTTCTATACGTACGTATCTTTAGACTACAGACCTACATCTAAATAAATAAATAAATATGTACAAGATGGAACAAAGTCGAGTTCCTTGTATGGAAAACTTTCGTATTATGCACGCTACAGAAAATCGATGTAGGTCTTTACGAACCAACTTTTTGAGACAAGATTAATAGACACCACAGTAATTTTCTATTGTCTTTTGTTTTTGTGCTACAGGATAAAACTTGATTTTCGCTTATTTTCAAAATACCTTATATCTCGCTTATTATACAAGATAAAAAATGTTTAGATAATTTTTATACTTTTTTACTTAGAAAAACATAGTGTAATTATTTTTTCTTCAAACGTCATAAAAGTAGCATCTTTTGTGACTTGATTCACAAGGTAGAAGTTTAATTTTTACGCCGCTGGAGTAGAAGTAGCTAATTTCTACGCCGTCGGAGTAGAAGTTATTCTCTATTTTTTAATTAATTTCTATGAATTTGTTTTTTATTAAGCATATAATAACTTTCTGGTGAAATATACCTAATTCACATTTTAATAAAATATCGGTTACTTATTACATTTACAGCGGACAATAATTTATTGTGCAATAATATTTAGATATGATGTATGTAACAATTGAATTGTATTAACAATTAATACCTGGACTACATTGTTTGATAATAATGGTTGTAATTTATAACCAGTATAATGAATGCAAAACTATTGCAATTTCAATAATTATTTTGGAAAAGACACGGAAAGATAGGGTGAGGAATTAAAGGATAATGGAAATGGCTCGAGTAATAGAAATTTCTAGAAAGATAATTACATTGGTTTGAACATGTCATGAGGAGAGATGAAGAATATATTCGAAGAAGAATTAATAGCTTAGTAGTAGAAGGAAAAAGACCAAAGATAAGATAGAAGGACTGTATTACGGAAGACTTGAGATAAAAGGAACTGAATGAGGACGACACACAAAACAGAAATGAGTGGAAGAAGAAAATAAAAAATAGCGACTCCTAACGAATGGGAAAAGCTAAAGAAGAGGATGTCAGTGTCAAGTGCAATTTGCATAGTTTGTTTATGAAATAATTTGACTGGAAATATAGGATCTTTTGCAAGAAAATATTTCGTTCAATTCTTATCCGAACGAAACCGAAAAATTTCGTTTCCATTCTTAATGTGTAAAATGAGTAAAAATTGATGAAAGTATAGAAATATAATAAGTTTTCTTTTATTAAACATGAAAATAAAACATACAAGAAGAAAAGCTTTTGATATAGCCTGAATTTTTTACAATAAAGAATAAAACATTAATTACATTTTATTTAATCTAACTAATAGTACGTCTTCAAGCAAATCTTCCTTTACGTTAGTTCTCTTATATAAGTACTTAACTAATAAGACGAATACCGACAGTGTGTGCAAATGAAAATTATCGCAGTCAGTGTTCAATAGACGAAACTACGAGTATACCGTTTAACTTAACACGTAACAGGGTTAGCCACGGGAGAGTTACTTTGAAAGTCTGCTTGTTTGCAAATCTAATATCTGAAAATTCAGTAATATTGCGTGTAAAATATTTGCTGTAAATAAAATTAAATATTAAATAAAATAACGGTTAAAACCGATATTAATTATTTTGTTTTCAATCATGAACGAAAACAAAAATATTATGTTTTCGTTTCTGTTTCGTTTTTAGTCCCTGATTATGATACACTTAGTAATTATTGTTCCTTATACGTAAGTAGCAACTACCATTGCTTGAAGTAAATTTCACTTCCTGACAATACTTAATTAGACTAAACTTTGATTAGCGTAGTAGATATCTGGATGTATATTTGCCTCAGGCGATTACATCGAAATCAAACAAATATTAGTTCTATAAAGTTAACACTGACAACACTATCTGCTTGTGATTACTAATTAATTATGATAATGTGAAGAGATTTGTTGAACAGTATGGACTTATACATTTTATATTTTCTAGTATGATAGATATCAGATATCAGTAGTGTCATATTTAACTTGAGCTATTATCAAGTGACATTTTGAGAGAGTTAATGTATAGAATGTAGGGCTTGTATCTTCCAGGAATTTGAGAAGCACTAGCTAATGTGAAGTTAAATTAAAGCAGACGCAAATCAGAGTTGTCTCTTAGATATCAGAATTACATTATATACCCAGTCTATCCTTTTAACTATTCATGCAAATGTTAAATAAGTTAATGTGCTTGCATGGGGAACTGTACATTATTAGTTTAAATGTAGTATTTAACAAAAGCTACTTATAAAACTGTTTTTGTTTTTTTGAATAATTTAAACATCTCTAATGCTGTATAACAGAGTGTCTAGTTTATCTGTTCCCGCCTGAAAATAGTTAGATAGATAGAACTCTGCGAGTGCAATAATATTTCTTTTATCTCTAAATCTATAGAATATATAATAAAATATTTAAATGTATTAGATAGAGAATTTAATTTTCTTTAATATTACCAAGAAAAATTTTCAAAAAATAATATTTAGAAGATTTTTTTCAAGAATCTTCTACTTTCGGTTGCCCAATTGTTACCAAAACCTTTTCAGATCTTCCTATGAATGTGCGATTGGGAAATACGTAGTTAAACAAATATAAAGTCTTATAGTTTTTGAGTAATCGTCCTTCCAACATCCCACATATACACACACACATCCACACACACACACACACACACACACACACACACATACACATACACACACATTATTGTAAAAATGTTAAAATCGGATTGTAGGGACCTTAAAACTTGCTTATTCAATAAAATCTGGATATGTGATTTTTAGTATGAATCTGTAACAAGGCGAGCAATAACAAATAAGTAACTTTTTATAATCTTTTCTAAATTATACTTTCAGAAATAATATCTCAACTTGTTATCTTTGTTAGTCAAAATTCTGTTTAGAAATAGTTATCATCTTATATTAACTGACTGTTTAGACTAGCTGTCAAAGATATTAGACAGTTGTTTGTTGGCAATTAAGTGTAGAAGTTAGATGTAGAAGTGTAGATGATATCCCCTTCAACCCCTCAGAGATAAGGCCTCTCACGAAAGTAACGCTTTGTTTTAGTAGTCGGTTTTAGATTCTTGTGTCGTCGAGACATAGAGTCGGTCTTAGATACTCATGTCCACTAGACATGTAGTTTGAGTTTTAGTTTGAGCGCGTACTAGACGCTAGTACGCAAGGTTACCACAATGTAACAATTTAGTTTATGTTTTTATGTCTGTGTCCATAATGTGAAGTGTTCATCGGCCATCAAAGTTAAGTGTGTTAAGTGCAATTGTATCTGTGTACCGTCATCCATAAACAAGCGGTAGGCGCCCACCAGTCAGAAGAAGTTGTCATTGTTGGAAAAGCAGTAAGACCACCATTATTAGAGCTCCCCACCCCCCTCGTGTTACAAATCCAATACCTCTCTTAGCGAGAGGTAAAAATGACAACTCATATTTGTCAAAAACAATTGTTTCATTGTTCTTGCCACTGGATCAAATTATTATTAAAATACCTAAATGACTCGTTAGTTTATGGAGAGCGCGGGGTAAAAATTCTAAAAATTAAGAAATATTGTACATCAATTCTTTAATCCGTCGGCCGATTAAAATATAATAGGCCGTATTATTATTACATATTACATTACGATGATATATTAATGTTATAGTGTACATTCAACCAATAATAGTTCAGCATGTAGCAAACATATTTCTGATTGTAGTTGCTTTGATTTAAGACAATACCATAACCTCAACCACAAGCATGTCGCATAACCTCCATTCCCCTCAATTCAATCTCCATACATCACCACTTGCATTCAGAATCACGCATCACGCATCTCCACAAACACGAGTTAATGCATTGGCATTCCCTACCCGTGCAACGGGGGCGGCTGTATCCAGGTCAGGCCCGCGTGCTGTACCGTGTTCCGTATGCGTCCCCCGGCCATGCCATGCAAATCGCGGGAGGGAGCGAAAGGGGGCGCACGCACTCGCACGCCCCGCGATCACCCCAACTACAGATTAATTTTTATTGATTTCCGAGGGCTAACCTGGAAACTGTTGTCGATGTTCCGGATGCTGACTTCCAAATGTGGCAAAATAGGGATGAAACACCGGAAAGTTCTGTTTGCAGTTTGTAAATCTGAATGACACTAGCTTCCGGCTTAATGGATCATGTTTAATATTTTGTATTTTTGTTAGTTTTACAAACATTAACATGTAATATCATTTTTACCTCTCGCTAAGAGAGGTATTGGATTCATGCTAAAAATCGCATATCCAGATTTTATTGAATAAGCACGTTTTAAGGTCCCTACAATCCGATTTTAACATTTTTACGATGATGTCTGTGTGTGTGTGTGTGTGTGTGTGTGTGTGTGTGGATGTGTGTGTGTGGGATGTTGGAAGGACGGTTACTCAAAAACTATAAGACTTAAAATTTGTTTAACAACGTATTTCCCAATCGGACATTCATGGGAAGATCTGAAAAGGTTTTGGTAACAATTGGACAACCGGAAGTAGAAGATTCTTGAAAAAAAATCTTCTAAATATTATTTTTTGAAAATTTTTCTTGATAATATTAAAGAAAAATAAATTCTCTTTCTGATACATTTAAATATTTTTATACATATTTTATAGATTTAGAGATAAAAGGAATATAATATATAAAATAATGTTGTAATTAATTTTACAACCGAAAGGATGCCATGAAAAATAGTTGCAAATTTAAATTATTTGTAACTGACAGATAAATGTCAGTGTCAGAAATAATGAGTAATGAAAGAAAAATGTATTTGGAGAATCCCTTAATTCTTGATCTGTGACTATTATGGAGATGACAAGTCTAGGTTGAAGGACTTAAATTTGTTTCAAACATTATGGGACAATGTACACCAGCACTGTAGACTAGAGTAACTTTGAATTGCGAAAAAGC
Source organism: Harpalus rufipes (assembly GCA_951394225.1). Lineage (NCBI taxonomy): Eukaryota > Metazoa > Arthropoda > Insecta > Coleoptera > Carabidae > Harpalus > Harpalus rufipes. Next base: position 66,033,805 of record OX596275.1, read on the forward strand.
TATCAAATTCTTCTCAAGTAAGTTGTAAATATTGACAAAATTACACATCGATATAAGAATAATCGGAGTGCAATCTATCCGTCACTTTATTAAAGGGAATTAAGGTTATTTAGATATAACAAGTATGGGGTCTCGTGGCCGTGTGCCTGAGTGTCTGGTCGCGAATCTGGGGACCCGGGTTCGATCCCGACCAACGCCAAAAATTACATCGCATTTTAATGGCACAAAATTGACCCCTGTGGCGCACTCTCCACGCCAGCAATGAGTGCCCGTGGGGTGACGCCTGGTAAGCGCCCACACGGTACAAATATTCCATCATTACCGATATCTGTGTACGAAGCAGATTGGCACACCCAGCAATGGGTAATATGCCGTGATGAAATATTTATTTTATTTTTTATTTAAAAAATAAAATGTAAAAGAAGATATATAAGAATAGATGCACAATCCAGATATATACATTTTAGACCGCCCAAAATTAATGTTTTTACTAGAAGAATATGAAGAGAAAGTAAACAAGGTTGTTCGAATTGAAAATTGCTGTTACCAGCCTAATATTTATATATGGTAAACTCTACTTTGTAATTTATTGTAACATAATTTATGGTAAAATATCTTTATGTTGAGACATGCTATTATTGAATAATAAAGAAGTTTATACGTCATAGATTTATATGAATATATTATTTGTATTTATAAAAATATTCTTTGCTTTATGCATACAGCCAGGTAAAATATACGGCGAGAGGTTATGTGCTGGCCACATCAGATTTTTCAATATTTATGATATCCTATATAACAAAAATATTTTTCATTAATATACCTTTACTAAAAAATCTGATGTGGCCAACACAAAACCTCCCGCCATTTAATTTTTATTAATTTAAATACATATACCTATGGGGTCTCATGGCCGCGTGCCTGAGTTTCTGGTCGCGAATCTGGGGAAACGGATTCAATTCCTACTATCAAATATTTCGAATTTTTAATGTCACACAACTAACCCCTGTGATGCACTCTCCACGCCAAATATGAGTATCCGTGAGGTGACGCATGGTAAACGCCCGCATGATACAAATATGTCATCATCATTACCGAAATCTATGTACAATCTGTGTATTAGCACATCCAGCAATGGGTAATATGCTGTGATAATATATTTATTTTCTTATTTAAATACATACCTGCATATTTACTAATATTAGAAATACTTGTTCTATTTACAATTTTCTTTTGAAAATGTTAGTGTTATTAATTTGAAATAATTTTTGACAGTGACATTTATCTGTCAGTTACATACATTTGAGCTGAACTGTGTAACCAGGGAGTTGTGTTTATAGCATAAGCTCCGAGATATAATGCAAACCTGTAGAAAATGGAATAATATTTAATTTTTATAATAACAAATTGAGAAAAAATAACATTTAAAGGTATTTTTGAAGAAAAACTATTTTAAGCTTCAAGTAAACTGCCATTTCCGGTTATCCGATTGATACCAAAATCTAATGGCTTCTTTCCAATAATAATTTTAAAATAACTGATAAACATTTTTTTACAAATGAAAATCACCGTTGATTTTATATCTGACAAATGGATCTAAATATAACATCACATATTCCTCGTTTTAAATTCATATTGTTGAGTGAAATTAATACGTATATGCTTGCTACTAATTAATGAATGTTAAAAATAGAACGCATGCAATAGAGATGCAATGTATTCCGTAATTATCATTATCTAGATGAATTGGAGCCAGAGGCTTTTGTACTAATATGAAGTTAGTAGCATTGAATCAGCATCCATTGGTTGCCAAGCAACTGCAGTAGAAGGCATCTGTTGCAGTACTAATTGCTCTGTTCGATTAGTTCCAATATTATTGAAAATTCATTATACTTCACATGGGAGGATCGCCTCGGCTTCAGCTCTGAAACAAATTGCACCGACTGCTGCAAACGTTCGCAAATTTTAGATTAGTATGTGCGCACCCTACTTGCATATTTTCACGTCGTTAGCCGATTATTCCTATTGGCACATGGTAATAATTACTAGTACTATTGCTATAGTGGTATAACTACTACCTCTTTAGCTTTAGATTGGTTTACTCGGACTGGCTATTCAAACATCCCACACAACAACAGATTAAATTATACGAGGTTGAATTGAAAATTTCCGGCCTTGCTTTTTCTAAAACAATCTTATATCATTGTTTTGTTTAACTCTTTATATGTACTGTCAAGAAATTTCAGTACACTCTATCAGTGTAATCGTGAGAAGCATCTGTGTCGATCTACCTAGCATTAAATCGATAATGAATAAAAACGAAATTCGTGCGGTGATCAAGTTTTATATTTGGAAGGAAAGACGGCAATGCAGATCATGACCAGATTGGATGCTGTCCTTGGGGATGCTTCACCTTCGTTTTCCACGGTGAGTTCCTGGTTGTCGGAATTTAAGCGTGGCTGAACACACACCTGTGTCGAGCCACTTTCAGGTCGCCCAAAATCGGCTACCATATCGGAAATTGTGGATAAAGTCCATGATATGGTGAATGAAAGAACGTGAGATTGAGGAAGCCATAGGGATCTCTTATGTATTTACTTAGTTCGAAGCAAAAGCGTATTCGGGCACGAACTTCAGCCGAAATTTTGGAGTTGTTTAAGAAAAATCCGGTCGAATTTAAAAGACGTTTCGTAACCATAGATGAAACTTGGATACACCACTATACTCCAGAGACGAAAATTCAATGGAAAGTATGAATTGGACATGGTGAGTCGGCCCCGAAGAAAGCGAAGCCAGTTCAATCGGCAGGAAAGGTGATGGCGTCAGTCTTTTGGGACGCCAAAGGTATTCTGCTAATTGATTATCTTGATAAAGGAAAAACTGTATTTGGACAATACTACGCCAAAAAGATCTTATTTCACCACGATAATACGCCAGCTCATTTAAGTCGTATTTCTCAACAAAAATTGACCGAACTGAGATTTGAAATCGTCCCCCATCCACCTTTTCCCGAAACTCAAAACGTTCCTCGCAGAAGAAGCCATCGAAGCAGTAAACGCTTATTTTGAGGACCTCAAAGAAAACCATTTTCGGGAGGGTATCGAAAAGTTATAAAAACGTTGAACCAAGAGTGTTGCCCTCAGAGGGGATTATGTAGAAAAATAAAATGTAGTCTTTGTTAAATATATACACAGTGTGTTTATTAAAAACCTGGCCATAAGCGTTTAACATGGGAAATCAGTTTTTCCTTGTGCAAAAGTTCCCAAATAATTTTAAACAAAAATACTTCAAATAAATGTTGTAGAGAATTAAATTCTGCACTCGAGTTAGTAATAAGATTTTATTTTTGACATTTAATAACCGAGAAAATCAATTTTAAAGTTTTTTGAAGATTGCTGATTGAAGCGATACCCATGCAACTCAATCAAAATTTCTCCACCATTTTATATTCATGAGAAAACTGTTCCACACTTTCAAAGAAATATGTTATTGCGAAAATAACAAAACACAAACTTTTTTTGACAGCTAAGATGGCATAATTGTTCGTAATTTTGTTTGAGTTCCATATGGCTACTGCTATAAATCAGCTATCTTCAGAAAAATTTAAAATTGATTTTCTCGGTTATGAAATGTCAAAAATAAAATCTTCCATGGACGATTGCGGCTCAAAATCGAGTTATGGTCCCTCAAACTTTCAAAAAATAAATGTGACTGTACTTTACGTGTTTCTGTCCCATTTAGTGAGTCTAGAATTTTTTAAGGTATGTAATAACGTTATTATTCCTGAAGAACCTAATTCGAGACGCTGCGCGAGTAGAAAGAACACTTCATAATTTCCCATAAATTTTAACGCCAGTCCGTATATTGGGTTCAACATTTCAGAGAAATAGGTAGGTATATACATATTACAGGAGATACTTGGTAGACACAGTAATTTTAATATAACTCAGTGTTAAATTTATTACTACGACATATGGCGCGTTAGTGCTACACTATTACACATTAACATTCATGAATCATTTTAGCCTCGCCCGATGCAAATTCATTGTCTCGGGCCTTGGGCTAAGAGCTAGAGGGCCATGGAACGAAAGACAAAAACCTCCGAGAGACAAAGCTCCTCATTTACCGAAATGATTTAGTAAGAGGCTCTTCACTTCAACCTGCTGCCCGGCACAACGCAAGGGCTGCTACTGCTAGTTATATTAGGAAACGTCACTGGAACTTGAAAGCTACTCAATAAATTTTAGTTATCCAGTTTCATTTTCGCAATCCAATTTAGAGCTCATCAATACTGAAATTGGTTTGTGTATTTCAAAAAAAGAGACTTCAACAATCCTATTATTTTAATATAATAGCATGAGTATATTAATGCTGAAAATGACGTGGGACTAAATGGAAAAATAAACAAAATATTTTTTAATTCAATTTGTTACATTATTTTAATTTTATTTCACAATAAATATTCATTTATTCTTCTAAACTTTCATGTTTTGCTGGAAAATAGTTAATTTTATAGTAAATATTTTTAAAATACATTATTTTAAACTAAAATATACGCGTAAATGAATTAAACTTTTGAATATGAAAATGTATAAAATTTATAAGTGTTCAAAAGAATATTAAATTATTTATACTAAAAACACCACAAAATTTTATTCTATGGCTAAGTACTATACTTTATTAATTTTTTGCCATGCCTGTTTCCACGACAGTAAATTATATTTACTAGTTGCTGGGACTAACACGACTGTAAGTGATATACTTACCGTTCACTGAACAGTAAGTAAAGTATATAAATTTAATAATTTATTTAAATAATAATAGTTCGACCGGCATTCAAAGGGGGTTTGATATATACACACAGTGTCAGTATTTTATTTTTAACATATTTGATTTTACAATAATTACAATTATTTTACAAATATTATTTATTTATGTTATGAATTAAAAATTCCTAGTCTGGTGCTTCACTCAAAAATTTTGTCATGTCTTCCTTAGTGAAAATAGGTCGATAGCCAATATTTTTTCCTTTAAGATAAGCAATATGAATACCAAATTTTGAAATATCAATAGACTCATGAGAAAAATTGTGCTCTTTAACATTGAATACTCAGCCCATAAGCTTCTAGGGCCTTTTAGTTGCTTAGATCTCTGAACCATATATGCTAGCATAACTTTTTCGTTTATATCAACATTCTTTGCATTGCACCATTCTTTGAAAATTTTCAAAGTATTTTCATTTTGCAGTTTGGATTTTTCTGGTATTACTGCCAAACATCCGATATGCCACGATTTTTCTATATTTAAATTCTCACTCTCAGAGTCACTCATTTTAATTATATTTCTTTGTTGAATAGTTTAAATATTATTTTTCTATTTTGGTTCTTTAATATGTACTTTATGAAACCCATTTGGATGTCATAAAGTACTTCTTAAAAGAACTCAAACCTAATTTCTGTTAGGTTGGTACGTAGTACCTATATTTCTAGACATTTGTCATTTGAAAGTAAATATTATTTCTAGCCTAGAAGACCCCACTATTGAAATGAAGTAATAATACATATAAGTAAATATATTAATAATTATCAACAATCAAATAAAAATTAAAATATTCCTAAAAATGAAATCACGTATATTTGTAAATATTTTTTTGACAAAAGGACCAAAATAGAAAAAATAGTATAAAATACACGTTTCATAAGACATTTCAGCGCACTTGTCACGTTAGAAAATTCGCGGCAAGCCGCTCGTTTCTAACAAAGACGCGTGCGCTAAAATCATGTCTTATGAAACTTGTATCTTAATGTACTATTAAATAACACGTTGACTTCTTGACTTCAAACGCATAAACAAACAATGAAACCATAACAAAACAATAAAGTCATAGCATACTGTAAAGCTACCTACTATATTCAGTTTCAATAATACTTATAATGAAAAAAATTAAAAATCAAATAAAAAATATTTTTTTTAGCGAACTCCAAGTTTTATTCTCAACACCACGATACCGTATAATTTAGTTCTTAAAATAAATTTACCTAGAATATATATACAAAAAATTACCAGGAAAAAGGGCTTAATTTATGAGGAATAGTAAATAAAAAATTCAACCAGTGGTTCTCAAACGGTAGAATAAATTTTTTTAAATGGCAACCTATATAAATATGATATGGGGTTGTATAACAATTATTTCAAGAAAAATGATATTAAAAATCAGAAATAATTTTACAATATTGAAGTAGGCTATGCAATAAACAAATGCAAACAAATGATACAGGTGACAAATTATAATAAAAATTAGTACTCTTAAGTGCAAAAATACCAAAAATACCTAAGGTTGCATAAATTTGTAAATAATTTCCATCATATTGTTTTTCTTTTTATGTTAGTACTATTATTTTTTGATATTTCTTCGTTATGTAGTTCATTTGTTATTATGAATTTCTTAGTAAAACAAGTTATTTTAGATATAAGAAAATAATATACTATCGTAACCGAAGCAATAGTCGTATTAATAGTTGTTTATTGCATAGCCTACTTCAATATTGTAAAATTATTTCTGATTTTTAATATCATTTTTCTCGAAATAATTGTTATACAACCCCATATCATATTTATATCGTTGAAATCAGAAAAAAAATCTCTATCTAATAGACAAAAAATTTATATAGGTTGCCATTTAAAAAAATATAATTTTATTCTACCGTTTGAGAACCACTGGTTGAATTTTTTATTTATTATTCCTCATAAATTAAGCCCTTTTTCCTGGTAATTTTTTGTATATAACATTTTTCTCTAAAGTCATTAGTTCGCCCAAAAAAGCGCTGGTTGTTTTAAAGGAAACACCCTGTATATATATATATATATATATATATATATATATATATATATATATATATATATATATAATGAAACATATATGTATGAGATTAATCGTTAATAGCGGTTAGCTCGATTCATATTCACGTAATTAGTGAGGGTCAGAATGATCGAACGGAAGTGGTATTTGGGTATGCAGTTTGCTGTTTCCAAAGTTACTAGGTGGAGAATTCTCCACATTCCGAACATAGTTATATACTTGAGATGTCGATTAGTAATTGCTCTAAGAGTTTATTATTATTTATTACAGTCACGCCAATCTGAAAATAATTATATACAACCAAAACACGTTTAATAATCAAAATGCCTGCTAAAAAGTGAAATTCTAATTCCAAAACAGAGAAATATAATTATTATAACACAAATTTTTACTGTGCTCAAATTGGGATAAACTAATATAATTGCAACAGCTTTATAAACACATGAAATTGTAACATAACACCATTATACTTCTTTGAAACCTATAAAGGTTTACTTTTAACCCCTCTTCCATTGTTTACATCCACTAACTTCATCCCTCAGCCGCAGCAGACATACCCACTCGTGAGTAGCCACTGCCAGAGTCCGAACCGTGGCTCTTGAAAGAGACTGAAACCAAAAAGTCCACAATCAATCTTTGTTCAGAAAGATACGTGACTTGAGAACTATGTAGCCGGCTACGTGCCTGGTGCTCTACGGTGCTGCCCCCACAAAGAACTAGAAACTAGAGCTGTATTCTTAATTGCATCGCGCGGCGAACAGATTCAATGCTGGTGATTACAGCAAGAGCAAAATTGTTCGAAACAATACCAAATTGTTACTGATTTAAAATGCATTCTCGTGCTTGTTTTTTTACCTCTCGCTAAGAGAGGAATTGGATTCATGCTAAATATCGCATATACAGATTTTAATGATTAAGCACGTTTTAAGGTCCCTACAATCCGATTTTAATATTTTTACGATGATGTCTGTGTGTGTGTCTGTGTATGTGGGGACGTTGGAAGTCCGATTTCTCAAAAACCATAATACTTAATATCTGTTTAACTACGTATTTTTCTATCGGACATTACTGGAAAGAGCTGAAAAGGTTTTAGTAATAATTGGACAAGCAGAAGTAGCAGATTCTTAAAAAAAATATTTTTTGTTTTTTCTAGTAGGTATTAAAGAAGAGTAAATTCTCTATATGATATATATATATATATATATATATATATATATATATATATATATATATATATATATATAAATAATTTATTATATATTTTATAGATTTATAAATAAATAAATATGTTATATAATAATCTGTTGTAATAAATCTCACAGCACAAATAATGTCATGGAAACCAATTTTAATCAAAATGTTTGTGACTGACAGATAAAAGTGTCAAAAATCGAGAGACATTACTGATTTTTTTTTTCTGGGAAGTACATATATTATATTATTTCTTATTGTATTAATAGTCAAATATTTAAAATTATAGGTATATTACATATACCCTTCAAAAATACTGTCAATCGTGACAAAAAAATGAAAACATCCTGAAAAATTAGAGTAGGACAAAATTTCTTCATGGAATGAATTTAAAATTGAACAATCTAAATATAAGGAATAGATATAAGTATACTTGTTGGTGTAGAGTGTAGGTATACAAGAAATGTTATATACAATGGGAAGCGAGCAGTCATGTGACTTTGTTGGCCTTGACAAGCAGATATGGGGGCCCGTGTCAGAATGATAGCTAGTAATTATATACATAAATGCCAAATTTCAGAACTTCTCATTCTCAGTTTAGTGATTTTCCAATTCCATGTGATTTATTTTCTTCGACAAGTAAATTCCACACTCCTTGTGACAAATTAACTACGTGAATTTAGAAATTTTTAATGAAAAATGTACATAAATACTAATTGTCATTCTGATACAGGCTCCCATATCTTGTCAAGGCCAACAATGTCACATGACTGCTCGTCCCCCTTTACTTATGTAACCAAAACCGGAAGTGGCGAGAGGTACTGTGCTGGCCACAACAGATTTTTTTTTATAGAGATAATATATTATCAAGAAAGAAAGTTTTATAAAAGAAGAAAAATATTTTAGGATACTAGAGATAACATTTAAAATAATCATAAATAAAATAAATATATCATCACGGCATATTACCCATTGCTGGGTGTGCCAATCTGCTTTGTACACACAGATATCGGTAATGATGATGACATATTTGTACCGTGCGGGCGTTTATCAGGCGTCACTTCACGGGCACTCATTGCTGTCGTGGAGAGTGCACCACAGGCGTCAATTTTGTGCCATTTAAAATTCGAAATATTTGGCGTCGCTCGGGATCGAACCTGGTTCCCCAACAAGCGGACAAATATAGATATTCATCAGGGCAAAAATGCATATTTATTGCCTAGGCTTTTGTTATTGATTATGTTTCCATCAATTTTGATCAATAATATTCCACATCTTTCTCTTGCCTTTTCTTATATCACGCTATCAATGTAACTAAAAATAATTCTGTTTTCTATTCCGTAATAATTCCTCGTTACAATAGCACTAAGCTAGTGTCACTCCGGCAAGCTGCTCGGGGCTGAAAGCAGTTTGTACGGAAGTAGAATTTATATTTTCGTTATCCTGGAGTGGTCGTCCTCCGGTTCTTTCATACAACGCCGCCTTAAATCACACATCCTGTGTAGTATATAGTGTAAGGGACGCGCGTCTTGCACGCATGGCTTGCTTTCATCCCAAGCCATGGAAAGAAGTGGCGCTGTTAGACAGAACCGAAGTCGCGAAATTTTATGTTGTATCTGAAAAATAATCTTATCTATGTGCATTACATTTCGAGTACAAATACACTCGTGGCATAAAGAAACCGGACAGCAAGAAAAGTTTTTTCAACGACTTATAATAAATGAAATATGGGTTTATTTGTTATTTTTATGTTAAAATATGAACAACTGGTCTGTAAACTAAGATTAGAAAATAAAACAAATGTAGCAAACACTTTATTTATTAAGAAAAAGAAAGAAATCTAAAGATGTGCATTTTTTTTTTTTTTAATTCAAACTATAAATTCTTCAATTATCGTTGGTTAAGCTGAAGAAAAAGAAGATTTTACTGTCAAATGCAATTTGTATAGTTTGTTTATGAAATAATTTTACTGGAAATTTAGAACCTTTTGTAAGAAAATTTATGTATGGAATCTATACATAATACACAGGCTTGACGGCAGATATTGTGCTGGCCACAACATATTTTTTGACAATAAATTTTCTCTATTATTTATATTCGATAATTTGTACGATTGTAATTTTATTTTATCATATAAAATTAAAAGTCATAAATTTTCACATTTTGATACTTGAAAAGAAAATATTATTTTATTTATTTAATTTTAACGTTATTGACAAGGACCAATTATTTACGCCCCAGATTTCAATAATATTATATGTTTACTCCAATGTTTATAAAATCAATAGATTATCATGTAAATGAAATGAAATTTATCTCGTTTAGACAATAAACATTCAGTAGCGCCGAAACAATAAATTTCTACATTAACGACCTGTGTTTTAGGATCCATAAACAAACTTTCTACCTAATTCGTCTCTGTAGCGAGTCGTGTTCTGCGATTGGCCGGCGTAAGATTTCAGTTTCAGGTTCCGTTTCCGGGTTCTTTGCTGGTAGTGGCATCTGCCGCCCCTCTCCGACACCTATGGTGGCCATAATGCGCGCATACCAACCAATTTATGAGGGTATTAAACTCGCAGATTTATATCGCTTCCGTTCACCCCCGCAGACCGTGATGGCGCTAGTGTCCAACGTGATACTCGTTCTCATGTTGTTCACGTATACGAACATGATTTTCCTGCACTGGAAAACCACTGTTGCCAACTGATTTTTTGTTGCGGATTTGTAAATAACAGAATTGATTTAAATTGGAAATGGAATTGGTGAATGATATATTTTATATTGTAGTGTTTAGCAATGATAAAGCATGATGGTTCTGGACCAGTAAATATGATGTACTTCCTTCGGTGGTTTTTACAAATCAAATTTCACTTATAATTCAATTATTTTCTTTATAATAATGGGGTCTCGTGGCCGTGTGTGTGTCTGGTCGCGAATCTGGGGAACCGGGTTCGATCCCGACCGATGCCAAATATTTCGAATTTTAAATGGCACAAAATTGACCCCTGTGGTGCACTCTCCACGCCAGCATTGAGTGCTCGTGAGGTGATACTTGGTAAACGCCCGCACGGTACAAATATGACATCATTGGCTCACCCAGCAATGGGTAATATACCGTGATGATATATTTATTTTATTTATTGATATACTTACCTATATTCATTGCTGGCGTGGAGAGTGCACCACAGGGGTCAATTTTGTGTCATTTAAAATTCTAAAATATTTGGCGTCGGATGGGATCGAACTCGGTTCCCCAAATTCGCGTGATGTGACGCCATGTAAATACCCGCACGGTTCAAATATGTCATCATTATTACCGACATATGTGTACAAAGCAGATTAGCTCACCCAGCAATGGGTAATATGCCGTGATGATATATTATATATTTTTATTATCTTACTTTCCTACATATTTACTTATAACTAAAACTAATACAATTACCCCTTAAAATAATAAAATAAGCTATATACGTATTTCGAGAATTAAGTTCTCATCATCAGTAGTACAAATTTAAGCAGAGTAGTTAAGATTAGTCAACATGTAAACCATGCCAGAGGTCTAACAACTCTGAAAAATCAAGGAAGAGAATTGGAATTATATAAGGATGGGAGTCACAGATCCTAAAGATAAAATAGATATTAACAAAAAATCCGGTATTTATAAAATTAGTTGTAATGATTGTAATAAAGTTTACATCGGGCAAACTAAAAGACAAATAGATACTCGGTTTAAAGAACATTTTTACCATCTAAAAAGCGGTAATCCCGAAAAATCTAGCGTAGCTCAACATGTATTCATTAATAATCACAAAATTAACAATTCTAATATTAAACTTTTAAAACATATTAATAATAATAGCTACAGTAAAATTTTTGAAAGTTGTCCGATCAAGGGCACCTGTATCACGAACGAATTAACAAATAGGCATACATTTATCTCTTTCTTTTGCAAAGGCTGTAAGAGTGTGTGATAAGGATGGATATAACACGCTTGTCTTTCAAAAATTCATATTGTTTCGACTAAGTTAGGACATTCCATTTATAAACGATGCGCGTTGTTGATAATACTTTCGCTGTAACGTAAGTTTATTTATTAATACAGATACATTACCTGGATTCATAGCCGTACGTATAACGTTATATTCTGTCAGAGTCACTGACACTGACATTGTGTCAGTATCTTATTTTTAACATATTTGGTTTTACATTAGCTTATAAACTTACTAGTTGACTTATTTTTGAATTTTGAATGCTTTTCCTGTAATATATATTTTTATAATAATAAAATAACAGTAGTATCTTACGTACCCTCATAAAAACTAAGCAAACGACACTACTGAATTTGTCATGATGGGCGGAGCAAAAATCTAAATTCATACAATTCATAGACAACCTTGATCGGACATCTTTCAAAATTTTTACTGTATTTAGATGCATACGAGAGCTTAATAATAAATAAATTTAAAAATAATTTGATGAACGCAGATCTCGGTCCTATAACAAATTCTAAACTATTCGATTTAATATAAACTTAAATTTTTTATGACGTTTTAAATCTTAAATGTCATTGGACGCTAAATCTTAGTTTATAATTGGTATTCATTCACCCTATATAATTCCAGTTCTCTCCCTTGTTTTTTCAGAGTTGTTAGACCTCTGGCGTGGTTTACATTTTCTTTTAAAACGTTACTATTACTATTTCAAATGATTAGTTTGTTGACAGTGACATATCTGTCAGTTACAAAAATTTGAAATCTGAACTGTGCAACCATGGAGTTGTCTGTAAACCGTAGGCTCCGGGATTAAAATTATAGATAATTTTATAAATTTATCCATGAAATACAGAAAGTATTAATGCTAACGTGAAGAAAATTTAAAAAACTGTAATTTTTATAATAAGAAATCTCGAAAAAATAACACATCAATCTTTATTATTTCATTATGATCTAAAATGCAAAAAATACAATTTTATATCCGTATCATCGAGTCCATTTATCAACATCGACGTATAAATAATAAAAATTAAAAAAAAAGTTGTACTAGAAAATAACCGCAGTAGCGGAGCGTTGATTGGCTTCACTCCTTCACGCGGCAGGCGTGTGGGGAATTCTTCTATGCTCATGTGTAGCAGAAAACAGAAATGCCAAGCACAAGTTTGCGGTCTGTTCAATAGCGACTATTTGAAAAGGAACATTTCAGTCCCATTCATTCGCGATAAATGAAGTTGGTGACCAAGTGAAGGCATTCACTGATCACTTGATTTTATTTTCAACTGCCCCAGTTTGACCCAAGGCAATTGATGAAGGTTTACTGACACCTTACAAATGCTACACAATAAGCAATCGAACTTTATTAACTCTATCAACAATTTTTACTCCAGTTTTTAAAGAACGCAATTAAAATTTGAGAAAAATAAGTTATTTACATCGATATCTTGAATAACTGAAATGCATTTCAAGAAAATTCTTCGCACAGAATACACATCGCAAGAAAATTGATATAATGTAATCTAACTAAAACTAAAATGAATAAGAAAAACACTCGGCTGTTTCACAAAAATAAAGAAAATTATTTATTGTACAATTTCGGCTGTTAGGCCATCATCAGAACAACTACAAGAATACATTACAGCGGGTCCTTTTATATCTAGTTTAGCGGTGGAGATTTGGGCATTAAGATTTCAAATGGGGAATGTACCAAATCTAACTGTTCGTTCATTAAAGGGGTATTATTAGAAATGGCTTTCTTAATTTCATAGGATTCCAGAAGAAGTAGTCTGCTAAATTATTTTCGACATAATTTTAAACATAATTTTGACATTTACAGCGGTAATAATAAACAAGGGTTAAGTTCAGAATAGCTTCTTTTTAATACAGGAATAGCTATTCCTAGTTTATCATGAGCTTAACCCACAAATGTGTAATAATAAACATGGAATAAGACTTAACTCTAGAATAAACCCTCCATAAACGTCATTTTAACACAGGGTTAAGAGATATTCTCGGAATACCTAATCTGCCGCTGTTAGTGTTTAAAGAATATTCTTATGTACATATTCGAATTGATTGCATTTTATATTTCATATTCAATGGATATAGAGTTAGAGAATTATAAAGAAATTTAATTGTATAAATCAGCCACCTATGCTATAACCATGGAAACAGCTTTTATATTACGAAAATTCTAACTGACAGATATCAAAATCAATGAAAAGGAAATGAATGTGGCGGAGATGAGTATGTTGAGATAGATGCTGCGGAAGACCCAGAAAGATAGAAAAAGGAATGGAATAATAAGAGAAATGGTTGGGTGGAAGTTTCTAGAAAGATACAAGAGATACGGTTACACTGATTTGAACATATCATGAGATGTAGAATATATTGCGGAAGACTTAAGGGAAAAAGAACTAAATGAGGACGACACGGAAAACAAAACAAGTGGAAGAAGAATATAAAACATAGCGACCCTAACAAATGAGAAAAGCTAAAGAAGAAGGAGATGTTAGTGTTAAGTGCAATTTGTATAGTTTGTTTATGAAATAATTTTACTAAAAATTTGACTAGATCAGTTTTTTCTTACATAATTTCATCTTCAAAATCGTCGAGCAAAAAATGTAAAATTTGCTCAAAGAATCAGTTTAGCACACCCAAAAATGGATAAAATGTCGCGAAGATATACTTATTTACGAATAAAAAACAAAAGCATGTAATAATAAATAAAAATAACATTTAACAATTAATTTAAAAATTATTTTTTTCTTAATTGCTCATATTTGCTTGTTACTGCGTGACAGTGAAATAGCAAAAACAACTTTTAATTAAAAAAGCAGTAAAACAAAAAAGAGAGTTAATTTTGCAGCAGATAATGAATTTCATAAACTCGCATACAAAAATTTAGTAGGTTATTGGATAGTCGCTACATGCGTTGGAAAACTGGGCTATATGATCGGATTTAAAAAATAAGTAAATTAGAGCACACACGCTAAATTGCTTTCTGATTGAAGCAGCGGACACGTAGTAATTATAAACGGATTTCATGAATAGAAAATGCGATGAGTTTGCCACCAAGCCCCAATTCATTACTGGCGACTTGTTCGACATCTTGTCAATTGAAAATTTAATGTGTTCCAAATATTCTGCGCTCTTTTCAAACACAAATTTTGCGTTTGTGTTTTGTCACAGTTGATTACATTTACATGAAATGAAAATTTATTCCAGTTGTTGTTCACATAAATATGCAATAGTTTTTGTTTCAATTTACTTTACATGTATGTCGTTTTTGTAAAAAATTGTAAAATATTCATAAGTTTTAATTATTTACATGTATGAAATGTAATATTTGTACATTTGGAAATAGGTCATCTTTTTACCTTCCGTCACCTTTAGGTAAGGAAGGTATTGTCTTCCGTCAAAAAATTCAATGATGAGTTTTTAGTGAATAAGCGTGATTTAGGGTCCCTATAATACGATTTTACCATTTTTACGATGATGTCTGTATGTATGTATGTATGTATGTATGTGTGTGTGTGTGTGTGTGTGTGTGTGTGTGTGTGTGTGTGTGTGTGTCTGTGTGTCTGTGTGTCTGTGTGTGTGTGACAAAAGTTTCGGATCCCATAATTTCAATACCACGATTCCAAAAATTATAGTTTTTTCGTATTCCTCAAGTTTACATCTAGAAGAACAACTGATTAGATTTTGGTTATAATTGGTGAACCGGAAGTAGCCCCATTTGAAGATTTAACAGTTAAATTTGATTTATTGACATTTAACGTTATTATAACTTAAAGAATATATTATTCTCTATACGATTGGATTAAATTTTATCCGTCATATTCAATAGATACAGAGTTAAAGAATTTTAAAGAAATTAAATTTTATAATTCGGCCTGCTATGCTAAACATTGAAACTACTAATATATTCATATAATTCAAATTGACAGATGTCAGTATCAATAAAAAGTAAATTAATGTGGCAGAGATGAGGATGTTGAAGTAGATGTTGGGGAAGACACGGAAAGATATGGTAAGAAAATCACTCTAGTGTTACAAGTTTCTAGAAAGATACAAGCGAGATGATTACATTGGTTTGAAAATGTCATGAGGAAGAATGAAGAATTAAAGGAAGACCAAAGGTAAGATGGAAGGACTGTATTGCGGAAGACTTGAGAGAAAAGGAACTGAATGAGAACGACACCCAAAAATAGCGACCCCTAACGAATGGGAAAAGCTAAAGAAGATTATTATTATAAGAAAAATTATGTATGGAATTTATACATTATATACAGAATTGACGGAAGGTATTGTGCTGGCCACAACAGATTTTTTCTGTTTAAATCGTTATAGATATCACTACTTAAGGCGTCACTCATTACTGGCGTATAGAGTGCACCACATGGGTCAATTGTGTTCCATTTTTTAAAATTAGAAAATATTTGGCATCGGTCGGCATTGAACCCGGTTCGCCAGATTCTCGACCAGACACTCAGGCAAATTTTCAAAATTTTCACTCCACTATATACTACCCGTATAATTAATTTTAAATATCCTCCCTGAAATACTGAAATAAGATCAGGAAATAACCAAAAATCTATCATTTTTGAATCTATTTTCACTATTATCTCAATATAAAATATTTATACAATTAATCAAACTTCCTATACCTACGAAACTCTTCCGCTAAAGTTGGTGACTTTGGATGGTTAGACGTAGCGCGGGGCTTTATTGACCAGGAGACGATACCAAATTGTTTTCCATCTACGGTAAGTGGACCACCTGAGTCCGCTGGAATCGCAAATAAATAACTAGAAGGAAAATTAGCAAATGCACTGCACGATGTACGATGAACACACGCGCTGCTTTACGCTCTTGTTCTTATTGTACAAGCGCTTTAAGCTAAATTATCACATCTGTACTGCTTTATTCGCTACGAATAGCACGGGATAAGGATAACGTTGTTCTGCGTTGTTATTTTGAAACAAACAGGTTACAATACAATTTTGTAATAAGGTTATAATTACAGTTGAGAAACTTCTGAAAAAATCTGATGTGACCAACACATTACCTTTTGTTAGTTGTATGTATTTTGTACATATTCCAAACAGAAAGTTTCTAGCAAAGGATTGTTCAGTAAAATTATAACACAACCATAATAATAATAATCTTTATTGACTATTAGCCAAAGGCGGGGTTCAGCCAAAGCTGTTCCTCCACCCAACCATACAAATAAATATAAAAAAAAAATACCAGGATTTTTTACAAAGAATAATATACAAATTAGATATTATAAATAATAAATATATGATTTTTATAACAAAAATGAACAAGGTTTTGTGATAAACATGTCTGTTATATGTCTACGAAAGGTATATAGAAACAGAGATTTTAACGAATCAGGAATAGCGTTATAGAGCATTGGTGCTATATATGTGAAATTTTGACACACAGACAAACACATACACACACACATCATCATCATCATCATCATCATCATCATCATCATCATCATCATCATCATCATCATCATCATCATCATCTTCGTGAAAATGTTAAAATAGGATTCTAGGAACCTTAAAATGTGGTCACTTACTAAAATCTTGATATGCGCTTTTTAGCATGATCCGTATACCTCCCTTACCGAGACTAGCGGGAGGTAAAAATTAGTTGTTAAATAACCAAACGAATGTAAGTAAATACTTTTCTTTTGTTTTAAAGTAATAAAATCACTATGTTTTATTTTGTATGGAATGTTATTAATACATATTTTGAAAATAAATGGTCGCCATTTTGAAATGGTTAAAGTAAAACTATGATATTTTCTTGTCGTTGTGAAGTTAATTTTATTTACATTCTGATTGCCTGTACTAGATTTAAAGTTATACCCATATCCGCTAAAGCCGGAAGTAATAATGCGCCCCTTTTTCTAATTAAAGTTTTCTTATTAATATTTTTTTTATCTCTCAAAATAAACGAAATATGCTTGGTGCCGGACATACACCGATCACCCTGTATATATATTGTTAACATATTATAATATACATTTAAAAATACCAACTCCAATGGAATACCCTATATTTTTCTGTAATGCCTATAGAATACCTCTGTAATAATTCTATTTGTTAAATATTTTCTTCGTCATACAAATTTTGTATTAAGTAATATTTTTACGACCTTAATATTACTTTAACATAGTTTTAGGAATTGTTGTAGTTCCCTAAGTAATACCAAATTTATCCAGTAACACTTAGAATTTCCAGGGTACTGTTATACCTAATTTTGTGTTGTGTACAGAATCCATATTTTTATAGATCATAATAAGGTGTACATATGACCAAGATTGAGGTAAAAAATACTTTTTCAATAGAATACCCAATATTTTTCTGTAATAATTTTTAATATTTTCTTTGTCATACAAATTTTGTTTCAAGTAATACCTCTATTTCTTTAATACCAGTAATACTTGGTAGTATAAAAATAATGTAAGACAATATTTTTCTTCGAATTTCAAATAAATTCAAGATACTTAAATAAAATATCAATATCTACTGCGCATGTTCAACATTATTGATTTTTTTGATTACACAGAAAAATCCATGCCTGTCGAAACGATTTTTAGCCAAGTACAACTACTCGTATATAATGTTAAGTGGCATATAAAAAACAATGCCCCTTAAAAAAATGGACTGCACTGGAATAAATAAACATTTTTTTGCCTTGTACGCATCTGTTGTTAAAAATATAAACTAAGACCTGTGCAACGAAGCCACGCTGGAACTTGCGTAACCACCACGTTTCACGACGTATTTTTGTGTGTGATCATCAGATTTTTATCTGTAAAACCTGAAATATTTTGATTTACAATATGAAAATGAGTTTTTTTAATGTATTATTTTATGGAGAATCGATTGGTCTAATTTTTAGGTATGTATCTATTCTCATATTTGTGTTACTGGTGTGGTAATGATTGGAAAAGGTCTAATGTATGGTTTTAAAAATTTGGAGTTATATTTTTGAAATATCTGTTTATGTTTTTCTGTTATATGTGTATTATTTGTGTTACAGATAACAGTTAGTCTTTGGAGCAGCTGAAACGGATCGCACAATTTTGCAGGAAGTACCTATGGTGAGTCTATTTTGAGTTTTATACGTATATTGAAAAATTGTTATACGCAAATATTGAAACATGCATTATGTATATGTATGAATTTTTCTCACATTAATACATGTTGGGATACTTCTGAATTCTTGGATTTCCTTAAGTAATACCAGTATTTGTCCGGTAACACTTGGAATTCCAGTGGTACTGTAATACTTGTGTACATTAGACATTTATCTGAATTTCGGTATGTGATTTGAAAATATAAAATATACCTACAGTAAAAAAAATTAAAGATGTCCAATCAATGTTATCTGTATCATGAACGAATTAACAAATTGGCACACATTTATCTCTTTCCTTTGCAAAGGCTATAAGAGTGTGCGATAAGGATGGATATAACACGCTTGTTTTTCAAAAATTCATATTGTTTGAACATTCCACTTTAAAACGATGTTCGTTGTTGTAGGATAATACTTTTGCTGTAACGTAAGTTTATTTATTAATTCAGATACATTACCTTGATTCATAGCCGTACGAATAATGTTATTTTCTGTCAGTGTTACTGATACAGACATTGTGTCAGTATCTTATTTTACACATATTTGGTTTTACATTTGCTAATAAACTTACCAGTTGACTTATTTTTGAATTTTGATTGCTTTTATTGTAACATACATTTTTATAATAATAAAATAACAGTAGTATCTTATGTACCCTCATAAAAACTAAACAAACGACACTACTGAATTATTCAAAATGGGCGAAGCAAAAATCTGAATTCATACAATTCGTAGATGACTTTGATTGGACATCTTTCAAAAATTTTACCGTCCTTACCAATTACTCGACAGTTCAGTCAAACAGCATTTATTCTTACTATACCAACGTTTTGGTGCACCCTTGCACCTTCTTCAGATCTTATAAATTGTTACAATTCATGTACACAAAATACATTCCTACAAATCATTCAGTTTTTTTTTTAAAACGTACAAAAAATCTATTTTCAAGGATGAAAAATTAGTGATTTGTAATACAAACACTTACCACGTAACTCACTAATATACACTACAAGAGGATATCCATTTATAGAGAGATTAATGAAAATTGATATTATTTGTATTTATTGTAAAAATTACATGTCGCTGAGACATTTATTTCTACAGGATTACAAGAAATTCCAATTACAGAGGGAGAATAATATACACACAATATATTAACAGAATAATTAGAGAAATTGATGAAATGAATCACAAAGAAAAAGCAAATAGCAAAATGTAATATCAAAATAGAATTAATGTTTTTTGAATAACAATCTTTATATAGATATAATTTACAATGCGTGCCGGAATTTATAATTAATGCAACGCAAGACAAGAACATACATTTTTCACGAACAAGCAAAACACATACAGCGCCGCAAACGTAGAAGGCGTCGATCGTCGATGATCGGCTATAAATGTTACGATTACTTTTACGTTTCGAACTGAACTGAACCGAAGCTGAACCCTAAACCAGAATTTTGATACCCGGCTCGGTTCCGATTCGGGTTCAATTGAAAAATATATCTGAGGTTCGGTTCTGGATTTGGGTTCGCTAAAATGTTATGGTTTGGTTTCGGTTTTGATTCGGTTCAGGTTCGGGTTCGATGCCCTTATAGAAAGTAATATTTTGTCTAGAACACAAACGTGGAACATCAAAATTTAGATTTTCTAATGTTCTAGGATGAGATATCCTTCTAGTTTCTAAAGTTTCGTATTCAAATTCTTTCAACATATTTGAATTGGAAATATCGAAGAAGTATGTATCAAATTTTCTGTACCACCAATACCACAAAAATTTCTTTTGTATTTTCTCAATTTCACACATATCTATCATATACTGGATTCCAAACTTGAACACAATATTCGTTAACGTACATAATACAACATTAAAATAGTCTTTATGTTTACAAAATATTGAGCACTCCTTATAATGAAACTAATTTTTCGATAAGATATTTGAGTTATATACGTTATATGTAGATCAAACTTCAACCTAGGATCTAAGAGCACACCTAAGTCTTTGAACAAAGTATATATTATTTCTTTTCGTTGAAAGTTAAATTTTAATCTAGATTCATCAGACCATACCAATAAGCTATCTAAGTCATTTTAGTCAGAGACTGAATTAATTGCTTTAAACCATTTCAAATCATCTGCATTAAGAAGTATTTTGGAATAACGTACAAGTTGCCTATATTATTGATAAATAATAATTCGTAATATGTTATGTTCCACTTTGATTATTCCTCCATGTTCTCCAATATCCAACCAATATAACTTCCCAGCCTTGTTTGAACGCCAGGGTACTCGTTTGCCCCACAAGGGATTACTCCAAAACTAAGAATTCCTTCTGCGTACCATTGCGGAGGATTGGAGCCAGGTTTTGGCGTCATCACAGGTCCACCTTCATCTCCTTGACATGTGTTGACTCCCACTTCACCACCAGCACATAACTGACTCTCTATGATTTCGACATCATGCATTTTGTATTTGGTGTTACATATCTCATTGGATACGACTGGAAGGGACACTTTAAGCTTCACTTGGCTTCTTGGGCCTATAATTTATAATTATATTTTACATTAGTACATATAAAAAAATCTGATGTGGCCAGCACATAACCTCTCGCCGTATATTTTACCTGGCTGTATGCATAAAGCAAAGATTATTTTTATAAATACAAATAATATATTCATATAAATCTATGACGTATAAACTTCTTTATTATTCAATAATAGCATGTCTCAACATAAAGATATTTTACCATAAATTATGTTTCAATAAATTACAAAGTAGAGTTTACCATATATAAATATTAGGCTGGTAACAGCAATTTTCAATTCGAACAACCTTGTTTACTTTCTCTTCATATTCTTCTAGTAAAAACATTAATTTTGGGCGGTCTAAAATGTATATATCTGGATTGTGCATCTATTCTTATATATCTTCTTTTACATTTTATTTTTTCATACTTGTTATATCTAAATAACCTTAATTCCCTTTAATAAAGTGACGGATAGATTGCACTCCGATTATTCTTATCTCGATGTGTAATTTTGTCAATATTTACAACTTACTTGAGAAGAATTTGATAGCTTTTTCGCAATTCAAAGTTACTCTAGTCTACAGTACTGGTGTACATTGTCCCATAATGTTTGAAACAAATTTAAGTCCTTCAACCTAGACTTGTCATCTCCATAATAGTCACAGATCAAGAATTAAGGGATTCTCCAAATACATTTTTCTTTCATTACTCATTATTTCTGACACTGACATTTATCTGTCAGTTACAAATAATTTAAATTTGCAACTATTTTTCATGGCATCCTTTCGGTTGTAAAATTAATTACAACATTATTTTATATATTATATTCCTTTTATCTCTAAATCTATAAAATATGTATAAAAATATTTAAATGTATCAGAAAGAGAATTTATTTTTCTTTAATATTATCAAGAAAAAAATTCAAAAAATAATATTTAGAAGATTTTTTTTCAAGAATCTTCTACTTCCGGTTGTCCAATTGTTACCAAAACCTTTTCAGATCTTCCCATGAATGTCCGATTGGGAAATACGTAGTTAAATTTTTTTTAAGTCTTATAGTTTTTGAGTAACCGTCCTTCCAACATCCCACACACACACATCCACACACACACACACACACACACACACACAGACATCATCGTAAAAATGTTAAAATCGGATTGTAGGGACCTTAAAACGTGCTTATTCAATAAAATCTGGATATGCGATTTTTAGCATGAATCCAATACCTCTCTTAGCGAGAGGTAAAAATAGATTCAACGCTGTGCCTAGCGTCCCGAGAAAAGGACTTAATTCCAAAATGTTTCACCAAGTGCCAACCACAAAGTCAGTTCAAAAAAATATGTTGTGGTCAGCACAATACCTCTCGCCATTTTCATTTTATGTTGCATAGAGCGCGAATGTGACTTTGTTGGCCTTCGCAAGCAGATATGGGGGCCCATGTCAAAATGACAGCTAGTAATAATATACATAGGTGTCAATTATCATAAGTTTTCATTCAAAACATGTAACATATAAACAACATGATATCAGAATATTTTGAAATTTTTAATAAAATTTATGACATTTGTGACATCTATGTAAATAACTACGAGCTGTCATTCTGACACGGACCCACAAATCTGCTTGCCAAGGCCAACAAAGTCATATATCTGCTCGCGCCCTATAAGTCACGAATTTAACATTTTTTGTACACACAAATAATTGAAATTGTATCTTCTTTCGTTCTGTGAGTAATTTTGTCCTACTCTTTTAATATGTTCAAAATTCTTCAAATTCATTGACGGTATTAGCGGTATTTCTTAAGGATATATGTAAAATTAACATACCTGTAATTTAAATACATATACAATTATACAATAATAATTATATATTAAATGTACTCGTATTTCCCAGATGATTTTTGACAGTGACATTTTGCATTTATCTGTCAATTACAAATATTTAAATATCTCAACTGTTTTTTGGGCATCGAGATTTATTACAACAGATTATTCAATATTATTATATACTATATCTCCAAACCTATACGAGATATAATAAATATTTTAAATGTGTAAGATAGAGAATTTAATTTTATTTAATATTACCAAGAATTTTTTTCAAAAAATAATATTTAGAATTTTTTTTTCAAGAATCTGCTACTTCCGGTTATCTAATTGTTATCAAAACCTTTTCAGCGTTTCGCATGTATGTCCGATTGGGAAATACGTAGTTAAATAAATTAAAGTCTTATAGTTTTTGAGTAATCGTCCATCCAACGTCCCACACACATACACACATACATCCACTCACACACACATACACACACATACAGACATCATCGTAAAAATGTTATAATCGGATTCTAGGGTCCTTAAAACGTGCATATTCAATAAAATCTGGATATGCGATTTTTAGCATGACTCCAATACCTCTCTTAGCGAGAGGTAAAAATAGTAGTCTAAAACCCATTTATCAAATTTAATTTTTTACCTTCTGTAACCTTTAGGTAAAATATTGTCTTCGGTCAAAAAATTCGATGGTGAATTTTTAATGAATGAATGTCAAAAATAATAATTAAAGAAGTTGAAACTATGAAAATTTGGCATACATACTTGATTCAGTTTTCCCCCATCCAGCAGCAAATAATCTTTTCCCTACTGGTGTAGTCTCTCCGTTCATTGGAAGGCAAATAGGTCTTACATTTACTGAAATAATAATAACAATATATAAAATAACTTTCACATTTACTGAAACAAATAGCATACTCGATATTTTTACAGGTTCTTTAAGTCGTAGCAAAGCAATATCATGATGTTGTTGTGCATTCCAATTAAAATCCGGATGGTAAATAGTGCGTTCTATTTCAATATCTTGGTAATCACCATTACATAGTTCAAATTGTTGATTCTCTACAGACTTTATTCGACAGTCTAGTTTGGTACTCAAGTCGTGGTCGCCAATACGTACTCGCCATCTGAAAGAGAAAATTTACAATTAGTTTTACATTATATAAAATATTCAACAAAATAATATAAGAAGATTGAAAAATATAGGGACAATTGGCTATTTTCTTTGTTATTAATTTTATTACCCTTTTGGGGCAAATTTTCTTTTATTGATATTTAACATTAGTTTATACACTTGGACGTTTTAAAGACCCAAAAACCCTCATCTGCAGCAATATTCATACGTAATATAACAAGTGATATGATTATCATCGATGATATTCTCGAGTGAAACCGAGCTGCAGATTTCACGAGTCCGAAGGACGAATTGAAATGTGCTGCTTCGGTTTCACGAGCAATATCTTCGATTCTTAATCATATCACGAGCTTATATTTAATGAGATATTTGATATACATATTCATATTATATTAAAACATGGTACTTACGAGTTTTATTTAATATTTCGGAGTTTGAATTATTGTTATTATTTATTTTTATACTCAAAATTAACTCTCAATGTCATAAGTAAAGAAAACAAATCCCTTAGTAACGACTATAAAGGTGATAATTTCTTTGTTTTTAATCAGCGCTGTGATAGACATGTAACTAGGGTGATTTTGAATGTTGATTGGCGGTAAACATGCCACGTGACTAATGAATTATGTTCTGTATGAAATATGTTTTTGAAATTGTGTCGTTTTTATCTCTCGCCAAGAGAGGTATTGGACTCATGCTAAAAATCGCATATCCAGAGTTTAATGAATAAACACGTTTTAAGTTCCGTACAATTCGATTTTAATATTTTTACGATGATGTCTGTGTGTGTGTGTGTGTGTGTGTGTGTGTGTGTGTGTATGTGTGCATTTGTGTGTGTGAGTGTGTGTGTGCGTGTGTGGATGTATGTTTGCATTTGTGTGTGTGTGTGGATGTTGGGATGACGATTTTTCAAAAACTATAATACTCAATATCTGTTTAACTATGTATTTCTCAATCGGACATTACTGGGAAGAGTTGAAAAGGTTTTGGTAATAATTAGACAACCGGAAGTAGCTGCTGATTCTTAAAAAAAAACTTCTAAATGATATTTTTTGAAAAAAAGTATAAAATCATCTGTTGTAATAAATCTCACGCTCGCCACACAAAGTATCACTTTTACTCCTAATAACACAATATACCTACTATTCTAGTTGTACGCCAGTAAATTTTGTTAAGAAGGGAGCGACATTAAAGCCTGAAGTATATATTCTCGCGACGGGCGTGACTATAGGTTTAACAATTAATAATGAAGAAAATAGACATTTGTCATAATTTTTTTCAATCATTCTGTATAAGGAATAATTACGGATATCCAAATATTTTCAATACTCGTCCTGTCACACAATGAGCTGAAGTGAGCAAATACTGCTCACTTATCAACGTAGCGGCACAACCATATCCAGTTGGCACTAAACTATTCTCTTCTTCGCGTCTATACTGTATTAGCGCTAACCAGGGGAACTCTTCCAACTGCACTTCAGTGTCTCCTATGTTCCCATCCGCATCTTGTATTCCACAATTCGCTGGAAGAAGATGGAAGTTTCGATGTTTCTTGGCATCACCAGTTAATATAGTGAATTTTTGGAAGTAGTTGACACTTCCACAACATACTAAGGGACCATTTTTGAAGCCGCAACTTGATTTTTGCATGAAATCTACAATGGACGGACGTGGGCGGATGCCGTCTTTGACGGCCTCTAGGAAGATCTCGCATTCTTTGATGGGAATGCAAGTTGCATTTTCTCCGTTGGGGGTGGTGCAAAATGCATCTACAATTATACTATATATATGGATGTTGTAAAGCAAAAATTTCTACATCCGAATCAATAAAAATATCATTTTGGCTACTTCATAACTGCAGAAATAAAATTTGAAAATTCACGTAATTACAATTTAATAGTATTAGCCATGGAATTAGAAACAAGAGACAAACAAAAGCGTAACGTTTTATACGTCAAATTATTAGTATTTATTTTGACAATCATTATTCTGATACTGACGTAATAAAACGTTACCCTTTAGAAACAGAAATATGTTTTTTTAAACTTATCTTCAAATTTAAATATTTAGACAATGACGTCACGGCTTGGCGGATGCGGCAGTAGCTCTCTCTCTACCGATTGTTTGGGTTATCACTTGTCAGTTTGATTTTGTGACAGTAACATATTGTTAACAAGAATCATATTTCATACAACTTTTGGTATTTATTTTAGTAAATGTTTTATTTACATACCTTTACTCTTAACTCTGCTGTCGCCTGTCACAATTTTAGGTTAGTTTGTTTACAACAGCAAACGGAAACTACGTGGACCGTTGTGTGTATGTGATAGGAATGTCTTTGTGTGAGTAACAAGCCGTGACGTCACGAATTTTACAGCCGTGAAATTTTATTAGCAAAGTTATAAATGAAAAGGCGCATATTTCATGTTAATTTATATTACTATATTTATTAAATCAAATTAAAGTTCTTCCACACATTAGTACGCTTTAAAAATAAATTAAACTTTGTGCAAATTTTTTGTTAACAAATTCTTTGTTGAATAAAAAAAGCCACAAAAACTAAGTGGATAATGAGGAATTTTTGATCCAATTTGAACACAATGCCATACACAAAATTTTTTTCGTAGTCAAATAGGCGATATATTTACTTTTAGAATTGCTTATTGACTGATTCTACTTTGAGAAACCTTTTCGTTCCGTCTCTATAAGTCCCAGTTTATGTTTAACACTTAGACCAAAATATATCAATTCTTCGGTAAATCAAAACAGAAAAAATACTAAATAGGTACATATACTTACTGGCAAACCTAGTCACTAAATTAACAATCACGAAAACTATCATTAATTTCATTGCAACTTTTTCGTATTATAAACGCGATTTGGAACAGAAATACAACCACATATTCCTATGACTGTCATTGCACTGTGTCCAGTTATAAACAGGTTCTTCGCTAAATTATGTTCGCACTGATCGCAGTGGACTACCAAAAAAAAAGAAAGTAACGTGGGCTGTTTAATATATTCCCAGATAATCAGATAAAGAGATACGTAGTCGTAGACAAAATTTCCTAATTAGGAGGCCGATTTAATGGTGTATTTATTTTTTAGAAACACCGGTGTTAGAACTACGCTCGTGCTACAAACCTTAACCCTTGTCTTCCCGAAATAGGGCCAAAACTAACCCGATTATCGGTTTTTTACCTCTCGCTAAGAGAGGTATAGGAATCATGCTAAAAATCGCATTTTCAGATTTTAGGGAATAAGCACGTTTTAAGGTCCCTTGAATCCGATAATAATATTTTTGTGATGATGTCTGTGTGTGTGTGTGTGTGTGTGTGTGTGAGGTTGTTGGAGGTACGATTTCTCAAATTCTATAAGAATAAAGACTTGTGTAACTACGGCTTCCTCAATTTAACAATAATGGGAAGAGTTGAATAGATTCTGGTAACAATTGGACAACCGGAAGTAGTAGTATTTAAAAAAAAATCTTCTAAACATTATCTTTTGAAAATTTTTGTTCTTTCTAGTATTAAAGAAGAGTAAATTCTCTATCAAATAATAAATCTCACAGCCCAAATAATGTCATGGAAACCAATTCAAAATTAAAATGTTTGTAACTGACAGATAAGTGCCAGTGTCAGAAGTCCATAACTGAAGATTTTTTTCTGGGAAATACAAACATTATATTATTTCTTATTGTTTTAATAGTTAAATATACCCTTCAAAAATACTGTCAATCCTGACAGTGAATTGGAAACATTTCGAAAAATTAGAAGAGGACAAAATTTCTTCATAGAATGAATTTAAAATTAAACAATCTAAATATAAGTAATAGATGTAAGTAGAATTTTTGGTGTAGAGTGTAGGTATACAAGACATGTTAAATACAATAGGGCGCGATCAGTCATGTGACTTTGTTGGCCTTGACAAGTCGATATGGCCCGTGTCAGAATGATAGCTAGTAATTATGTACATTGATGTCAAATATAATTTCTCATTCTAAATTTAGTGATTTTCCAATTCCATGTGGTTTATTTTCCTTGACAAGTAAATTGCTCACTCCTGGTGACAAATAACTACGTGAATTTAGAAAATCTTGAAATCTCATATATGCTTGTCAAGCCAACAATGTCACATGACTGCTCGCGCCTTATACTTATAACAAAAAACGGAATTGGCGAGAGGTATTGTAATGTTTATTATGTATTTCATATTGACGTATACATAAAATCTTTTAATAATTTCACAAAACATTTATTATCTATACTCCACTATTATCCTTGATCCAGTTTCTATAATACGAAACATTGGTAAATACAGATGGAGCTTCTAAAGCACAGATATTTGATCCCCAAGACACAATACCAAATTGGACACCATCAACTGTCAACGGTCCACCCGAATCTCCCTACAAAAAAAAAATTACATCTGGGAGTTTCAAAAATATTGCAAGAAAATAAGGATATATTATTTCATATAGGTACTGATTGCAATTCAATAAGATGTTTTTCAAAATTCGAAAATTTAAGTGCATGGTTCTTCAAGTATACATTTTTAGGTGCCACTGGTTGATGTGAAATTTTGCGAATTTCGGAAAAATTTCTATTGCTGTACGTCAAGTGGGTTGAATTCTTTGAGTGAATATATATATATATATATATATATATATATATATATATATATATATATATATATATATATATATATATATATATACATATTATCAAGTTTTTATAGCATGCCTAATAAGAAAAAAAATGTAGAATGATGCCAAAATTGTGCCACTTTGTACAAAAATAGGTTAATAGAAAAATAACCTTACGTTACATGCTCCAGCGTTGTAATATCCCGCGCAGAGTTGCATTTCGGGATAGTATGAGTCCTCTCTATATTCATTTTGGCAATACTTGGGAGTAAGCAAGGTGACGTTTACTTTCAAAAGATCCAGAGAGAAGGATTGGCCGAACTAAAATAACACAAATTAATATGAAAAAACAAATCATTTTCTTATTTACCCCAGTTCTACCCCAGCCGACTAAAGTTGCAATATCATCAAAATCTGGAGAAGAATCTTGCTTTGGCAGTTTTACTGGCTGAACATTAGGACTGAATGCAATTTTTTCTTCTAACTGTAAATGTAGTAATATTTTAGCGAACAGAAATAAGTACATTAAATTTAACCAGTCATAGAACTCGTGGAGTGTAACAATATTTCTTAATAACTTTTTCTTGTAAACCTTCGAGATATTAAGTTAAAATTCTTCAAAGTTTTATTACATATTTCATTACCCGCCTATGGTTGAATTCAAAATGGATTGCGCATGCGTCTACAACCAATTGTTTCCTTTGTGACTGCGACTGAATACAATGAAAGGTTGAATGAATTTGTCAACACAAAAGAAAGGTTAGAAACTGTTGAATAGATTCACCGATACACCAGATGGTGACACTATACACAAATCTGGAAAGATAAAAGATAGAATAGAATTCCTCGGCTAAGGCTTTACCATAGGCCAGCATAATATCTGTATACTCACTATCCGTAAAGGCAGGCATTTTTACTGAGCTTTTAAAATAATTATTAATCGATTTATTTCTCAAAATATATTTGAATAAGTTGACAACTCACAATTGTCAAGAACAATTGTTTCATTGTTATTGCTACTGCATATTGTTTCTCTCGACGAGTTCTATCACTGGTTAAATTTAATATACTTATTTCTGTTACACCCTGTATATGCACAATCGGATACCAAATTCATGCAAACTACTTTTGAGTAACAGCAATTTGGCTTCAGAGGCATTGCATTAATAAATTCACTTCATTATGGATGAATTTATGGAAACCTTTTCAATTTAACTGCAATCCCTTTTTCAGATTACAAACGTAATATTTTTTAAATGGAAATCCATGTTGAAAGTATTAATATTTTTGGCATGACACAATTGAAATTAAAAATAACAGTAAAAATTAATCCTAGAATATGATAAAAATATTTTTGGAAAACTTACTTCTAAGAGAGCGATATCATTTGGATGAAGTTCTGGCGGGGGCGTATAATCTTCGTGTATAATGACATTTTTTACTCCAACTGTAGTATTTGCTTTATAATTTCTTCTATCGACTATTCCATATTGAATTAAGAGAGGCGAAGAATCATTGACACTACAAAAAGTACCTATTTATTGTTTCATGATAATTGTTGAGATTATTATTATATAATTGTATTAAACTTACAATGATTCTTTTAAACAATGCGCTGCAGTCAACACATATCTGTTACTAATAATAGAACCTCCACATTCGTGTTCACCGAACACTCTCAATGATACCTACGAATGAGTAATTTATTAGATGTAGAACATTATAAATAATTCCATATCGATCAATCAATAACAATTTACAATATAAAATTAGTTTTTCATGATTTTTTTTTATAATAAAGTGTCATGTGAAGAAAAATAATCACTAATCTTAAAACACTAATATTAAAAGTATGGTAATCAAAACAGTGTAATAATAATACGTAGGTAATGGCATGACTCACTAATGACTTAAATAATAATATATTACATCCGAGGTGGGATATGTTTCATTACAGCCAAGGGCTTATGTATATTACCGTAATAAAACTCCCAGGTAAGTATACTATTTTACTCAAAATCGTCCTCTTTTTAAATCAATAATTTGCAGAATTAGTCATTGAGTTATAACCTTTAACTTTGTTAATATTTTTTGACAGCTTTATCAAAAGTTGATAGTTGTATCTTGTAAACCTGACTTTATAAAAAATATCTATGTCTACTATCAAAGAGTATATTTAAAATAATAAAACTTTTGTATGAGCCATTTTTACCTGGGATGTTGGAAGGACGATTACTCAAAAACGATAAGATTAATTACGGAGGTATTTCCCAATCGGACATTCATGGGAAGATCTGACAAGGTTTTGGTAACATTTGGACAACCGGAAGTAGAAGATTCTTGAAAAAAAATCTTCTAAACATTATTTTTTGAATTTTTTTTTGGTAATATTAAAGAAAATTAAATTCTCTATCTGATACATTTAAATATTTTATTTTATATTCTATAGATTTAGAGATAAAAGAAATATAATATATAAAATAATCTGTTATAATAAATTTTACAGCCGAAAGAATGCCATGGAAAATAGTTGAAAATTTAAAATGTTTATAAGTGACAGATAAATGTCAGTGTCAAAAATCCAAAGACATTACTTAAGATTTTTTCTGGGAAGTACATACATTTTATTATTTCTTATTGTATTAATAGTTAAATATTTGAAATTCTGAAATGTACCCTTCAAATATACTGTCAATCCCGACAACAAATTGGAAACATTTCGAAAAATTAGAAGAGGACAAAATTTCTTCATAAAATGAATTTAAAATTAAACAATCTAAATATAAGGAATAGATATAAGTATACTTGTTGGTGTAGAGTGTAGGTATACAAGAAATGTTAAATACAATAGGGCGCGAGCAGCCATGTGACTTTGTTGGCCCTGACGAGCAGATATGGGAGCCCATGTCAGAATGATAGCTAGTAATTATGTATATAGATGTCAAATATCATAATTTCTCATTCTAAATTTAGTGATTTTCTATTTCCACGTGGTTTATTTTCCTCGATAAGTAAATTCCAGACTCCTGGTGACAAATTAACTACGTGAATTTAGAAAATTTTGAATTTTTTAATGAAAAATCCGGACATTTGACATCTATGTACATAATTACTAATTATCATTCTGAAACGGGCCCCCACATCTGCTTGTCAAGGCCAACAATGTAACATGACTCTTCGCGCCGAGGAAGTGTCGAGAGGTATTGTGCTGGCCACAACAGTTTTTTTTTATTACTTATAATAAAAAAGTTGAAGGGGGGCGTCTTCCCAGACTCACCCTATATAAAACGATAAAATTATTTTTAAGTACTTTTTCGTCTTACCATGTAGGGAAATTCTCCTAAATGAACTGTCTCTGCTCCAAATAACTTATTCTTTTGTGCAGTAACTAAACAAAATTTCTATTATGTGTTTTTCAGTTCTATGTATTGTATCACTTACCAATTAGTCCTGCTGCGACGATCACAAAAAATACAGCATTTTTTACCATTGTTTACTATCTCGCATTTCTTTCATACCGATTATATTTATACTCGCACAATTTTTTTAACTGGAATAGTTCTCAGAAAAAAACCATATTTTTTCTAGTTAGTTATTAATAAAGGTTCAGGATTATGAACCCGTTTTACAAATTATATAAAAATTAGTTTTTTAAATTATTTTGTATCTATTCAATTTAAAATGAGGTTCTATGTTATAAATTTTGGAAAAAGAAGATAACAGACACGAAGATGTAACGTTTCTTCACCGGTTTTTATTTAAAAATAAAATGTATTTTTCGCTTGTGAAAAATATAATAACGGTAAACAGATATTTATATCTTCCATGCTATCGGTAATTACAAAGTTTGGTGGGGATTAACAGCAGTGACCAATCAGTGTTCAACAAAGATTGAGAAAAATAATATAATTTTTTTATGATGATATTTTAGTCAAATATTCTTTGTATGCCTTTTATTTTATAATATATAAATTACATTACATTACTTCGAATTTTAATGGCACAAAATTGGCCCCTGTGGTGCACTATCCGCGCCAGCATTGAGTGCCCGTGAGGTGACGTCTGGTAAGCACCCACACGGTACAAATATTTCATCATTACTGATATTTGTCTACAAAGCAGATTGGTACACCCAGCAATGGGTAATATGCCGTGATGATATATTTATTTATTTATATTATTTTTACATTATATATGTGTGTCTAAATAATTTAATAATTTCTACTTTGTATATGTTCATGTTTTTCATACTGTGTTAAAACCCAAGCAGCTCAAGTCATTATATCAACGAGTTCGCCGAACTCAGAAATTTTTTCAAACTGGTTTTTAAAATCCGTGTGTTTGTGTTTGTGTTTGTGTGTGGATCCTCTTTACGCTCTAACTCAAATACTATCATACTGAAAATTTTGAAACTTTAATATGGAAAGATTCCATTAGATTTTGGTGCAAATCAGATAACCGGAATTGGCACTTTACTTGAAGCACAAAACAGTTTTTTTTCGAAAATTTCATTCTTTCGCCATTTATGTTATAAAAAATATGTTTTGATCAGCACAATACCTCTCGCACTTCTGTTTTTGGTTACATAAGTATAGAGCGCGAGCAGTCATGTGACATTGTTGGTCTTGACAAGCAGATATGGGGCCCCGTGTCAGAATGACAATTAGTAATTATGTACATAGATGTTAAATGTCAGAATTTTTCATTAAAAATTTCACGTAGTTACTTTGTCACCAGGAGTGTGGAATTTAATTGTCGAGGTAAAAACCACATGAAATTGGAACATCCCTAAATTTAGAATGAAAAATTATATTTGACATCTATGTACATAATTACAAGCTATCATTCTGACACGGGCCCCCATATCTGCTTATCAAGGCTAACAAAGTAACATGACTGCTCGCACCCTATTGTATTTAACATTTTTTGTATACCTGCACTCCACACCTAAAATTCTACTTACATCTATTCTCTATATTTAGAGTTTTGAATTTTAAATTCATTCTATGAAGAAATTTTGACCTACTAAATCTTCAGTAATATCTCTGGATTATTGACACTGACATTTATCTGTCAGTTACAAACATTATTGGGGCTGTGAAATTTATTGCACATAATATATTCTAAATTTTTAACAAATCTGCTACTTGGGCGGCTATGCTTAGTATTTTGAAGCGGTCATGGCCATGACATTTGTTTCTGTGACAACAATTATTTTCCGTACTAGTGGGAATCAGCTATTTCCCGCGCTCATTTTGAGTTAGAGAACACTTATTTCCCGCTCAATTGTAGAGAATATATTTATTTTTGAATAAACCCAAATACTAATTTTTACGAGTCCGGTTAAAATCGGAGGCCTGAGGCGGTCGTCTCAACTGCCTTATGATAAAACCGGCCCTGGAACGATGTATAGGTATATATATATAGTGATAGAAATCCGATTTTCAGTATCCCGCAAGTACCCATTGTAAAATTGTTATTCATATTGTGGCGACTATTTTTTAAAATATATAAATCTATGATAATTGGTTTCCTTGGTTGTGTCATTACAGTTTAGTTGTTAATAAGATGTTTTTGTTTTTTCTCTCTCTCAATGTCAACAATTTATAATTTTCCACAAATTCACCTTCGATTTAAAAGATAACACACTTCCGTTCTTTGATTAGAAAATCATTAAAAATTAAAACAAAATAAATAAATGATATTTTTTTACAAAAGTATTACATAAGTGGCACACGACTATTAAACATATCACTGAGAAAATATTTAAAAATAGAGTTAGCCTGCACATGCCATTTAGCAAAAATTAATGGGTGTAGTAAACCCATAGTGATTAAATTATTCAATAAGCATAAACAAAAACATCTTATTAACCATAACACTACCATAATTGGAGAACTAAAGGTAACTAATTATAGAAGATTTACATATTTAAAAAAAGGTCATCACAAACTCTCTGACCTTTTTAATATATATCATTACCCTAATAATCAATAACAATTTTAGAATTAACTCTTAACTAACGGCGTAATTGAAATTTGACTCAACTGGTGATTCATCGCTCCGTTCTCAATTATTTTAAATATAATGGAAAAAAAATCAAATTGAGTTTATATAGATTTTTCTACAGGTGTTCCAATTTTAAACAATGGTATGTAACTATATATTTTCAGAAGGAATACGCTATATATTTATTCAAATTTGAAAAGTACATAAAATTTGCTATCCAATAGTATAAAATCTGTTGTGGCCAGCACAATACCTTCCGTCAATCCTTTGCATTATGTATAAATTCCATACATAAATTTTCTTGCAAAAGATTCTAAAATTTCCAGTAAAATTATTTCATAAACAAACTACGCAAATTTTACTTGACACTAACATCTTCTTCTTTAGCTTTCCCGATTCGTTAGGAGTCGCTATTTTTTATTTTTTTCTTCCACTCATTTCTGTTTTACGTGTCGTTCTCATTCAGTTCCTTTTCTCTCAAGTCTTCCGCAATACAGTCCTTTCATCTTACCTTTGGTCTTCCTCTGTTTCTTTCAACCTTCTAATACTAAGCTATTCATTCTTCATCCAATATATTCTTCATTTCTCTTCATGACATTTTCAAACCATTGTAATCATCTATCTTGTATCTTTCTAGAAATTTGTAACACTGGAGTTATTTCCTTGCCGTATCTTTCCGTGGCTTCCCCAATATCTACTTCAACATCCTCATTCTGTATATAATGTATAAATTCCATACATAATTTTTCTTATAATAATAATCTTCTTTAGCTTTTCCCATTCGTTAGGGGTCGCTATTTTTGGGTGTCGTTCTCATTCAGTTCCTTTTCTCTCAAGTCTTCCGCAATACAGTCCTTCCATCTTACCTTTGGTCTTCCTTTAATTCTTCATTCTTCCTCATGACATTTTCAAACCAATGTAATCATCTCGCTTGTATCTTTCTAGAAACTTGTAACACTAGAGTGATTTTCTTACCATATCTTTCCGTGGCTTCCCCAATATCTACTTCAACATCCTCATCTCTGCCATATTAATTTACTTTTTATTTATACTGACATCTGTCAATTTAAATTATGTGAATATATTAGTAGTTTCCATGTTTAGCATAGCTGGCTGATTTATAAAATTTAATTTCTTTAAAATTCTTTAACTCTATATCTAGTGAATATGAAGTATAAAATGCAATCAAATTGTATAGAGAATAATATATTCTTTAAGTTATAATAACGTTAAATGTCAATAAATCGTATTTAACTGTTAAATCTTCAAATGAGGCTATTTCCGGTTTACCAATTATAACCAAAATTTAAACACTGTTTCTTCTGGATGTAAGCTTGAGGAATACGAAAAAATTATAATTTTTGGAATCGTGGTATTGAAGTTATTCGATCCGAAACTTTCGTCACACACACACACACACACACACACACACACACACACACACACACACACACACACACACACACACACACACACAGAGAGAGAGACACACACACACACACACACACACACACACACACACACACATACATACAGACATCATCGTAAAAATGGTAAAATCGTATTAAAGGGACCCGAAAACATGCTTATTCACTAAAAACTCATCATTGAGTTTTTTGACCAAAGGTGATGGATGGTAAAAACAATTTTTGTTTTATATATTTTACACTAGATGATGTTAAAATTTGTTTGCAATTCCTTTTTGTATTATACAAGTTTTAATTTAAATACAACTCCAAGTTATAATTTGAATTTGTCTCTCCGTATCCCAATTCTAATGAAAAATTTTCGCGTTGCGTCCGTTCCCGCCATGCTTCAACCCCCTCGTCAGTAATTACAGTTCAGACATTATCCATAGTTACATATACCTCCATGGTGAGTTCTAACACAGTCCATGCATTTATTACCCTCTGTGTTCCACTGGAAATATTATCCCTTTCAGCAGACTTCCAAAAGAGGGCAGGAATAACGTCCGAAGTTATGTAATCAATAATTTAATAAATAGAATTATTTTTTTAGTCCTTAGGGCTTTAGAATTAAATTATATCTTGTATTATTTCATTGAATTTAAAGAAAAAAATTATAATCTCTCGCAAAAAAAAATTGTTCTTTACTCATATTATTGCAACCTAAAAAGTAATATTCTATTCATTCTTAGATGTCATTGTACTTCAATTATTGAATAAATAATTTTCTACAAAACGGGCTAATGAATAATTTAATAATTAATATAGTATGAAAATTACAGACTTTTTGTCTAAAATAATTAGGGGAGCAATGCGCACGGAAAAATGATCACTTTCCGTGATACACCCTGTATATATATATGTGTGTGTGTGTGTCTGTATGTGTGGGTGTGTGTATGTGTGTGTGACAAAAAATCCAGCACTACAATTCTAAAAATCAGGGCATCGAACCCGAACCTGAACCGAACAAAACTATAACATTTTAGCGATCCCAAACCCTAAACCGAACCTCAAATATATTTTTCAATTGAACCCGAGTCGGAACCGAACCGAGTATTAAAATTCGGGTTTAGGGTTCAGCTCCGGTTCAAGTTCATTTTGAATTCGAAATGTATACGTAATCGTAATACAGCCGATAATCGAAGTCTGTGTTGTCTGTTTGTGAAAATTGTGTTCGTATATTTGTCTTGCGTAAATTCCGGCTCGCATTTTAAATTATTTCTATATAAAGTTTTATTAGTGTTTGAACCAGAACCGCACCCGAACCCATCTCTTAAAAAATGAATTAACCTGAACCGAACCCAGTTTTTGGCAGGTTCGATGCCCTGCTAAATAAAAAGCGCAACGTAATTCAATGAAGTTGGCCATGTCGAAACTCATCTCTATTGACATCTTGTGACGAGTAGTAAAAACAGTCTATCCACCACTTTAAGATTTTCATTAATAAACAAACATTCCATTGATTTTAAACGTTAAGGTTCATAAAAAAGTAAATTTTATTGCTACTTTTTCTCTTCATTATATTGCCATCTGTGCATTACTGGAAATATCATCCCTTTCAGTGAAAATTTGTCCCACAAGAGGGCAGGAATTGCGTTCCATGATACAAAATCAATAACTTCCGTCCGTATCCCTCGCTTGAACCAGCCAGCCAAAAATATAATTAAATTACAAGTGCGCATTCATAAAAGAAAAATATTTTCCTAATTCAGAGCACAATTAACTAATCATTTTTTCAATATTATTTTTCGTCTCGCGACTTGGATAAACATGAATTATTTATAAAATAATCACCAGAAAAGTTGCTATGGTAACCAAGTTTCTTATAAAATCAGCAAATAAATAGGTCAAGTGAAATAATTATTTTATTAACACTTTATTTCGGTTCTGCCTTCATATATTTCATCTAAAGCTTGAAAATGATAATTTGAGTTACGAATTCTCTCTCCGAGTTGTATTTAAATGTAAATGAATTAATTGAAAATTTCAAAAGCTAAATTGCAAGTTGCTTTTGATGAGCATTGAATAAACATTTGCATTCAATTAAATTTACTTGTCTCCTACTGAACTTTTTGCCGTCTTTGTGGGAAAAATAAACGCAGAATTTTATATTATTGGCATTTCAGGTTTCGAAGAAGTAAATATAAGATTATTTTCTAATACTTGGAACTATATCATCTTTATATCTGCGGTACACGAAACGGAAAACGGAAATGGATATAATACCATTCTCTTGTTTTTCTTGTTGGTCAATATATCCCACGGGATGATTACCTACATACCTACGTGGCTAGGTATAATTTTATAATTAAATTCATTACATATTTCACACATATATGCGTGCAAAATATCATGTAAAATTGTATTTTTGTTATTTTCTTTTAAGTAAAAAATCTGATGTGTACACTACACGACTTCCTTGTACGATTATTAAACTATACATATTTTTTTAATAATTAAATTACAAAATATTGACAGGCTTAAGCCAAGCCCGAGAAATATTTTGATATAGAACAAAAAATAATTCTTTTACTACTATCATTTTTAAATTAACATTAATCTAACCCGGTTCTTTTTAAAGAGAGTTGATTACAACAAAGAAATATTTGATTACAACAATGAATATGACTAATTTCACAATAAAAATATAATATTTGTTATTGTATGAATCATAAAATTGCACGTATTTAACGTAATTTGACATGAACATTTTTTTTTATCCTAATCCATAGCAAGCTTTATTACAAAAAAGTACATAATTTTTAAATTTACATATCTCGCTTATACAAAGGGCTAATTTAATAATACTTGATGTACTAGACGCAGAAATTAATTCTCTAAAACCTTTATTTGAAGCATTTATTTCTAAAATCAAAATAAAATCATTTTATTCAAGAAAAACTGTTAACAACTTCCAGTAATGTACCACTTCCGGTTAGCCTATTTTAACCAAAATCTATTATGTTATTTCGATTGACATAAAAGTCTTGTATACCAAATTTGAAAAGTTTTAGATTATATTTTAAAACAGTTTTTCATTAAAATCTATTATAGGCTTCATGTAAAGTGCCACTTCTGGAAATTGTGTAATAACCAGAAAGGGAGGTGCACAACTAGATGTTATAGCAGTCCTAAATACAAAATTTCAACTTTCTACGGCTTACCGTTTTTGAGTTATACGAGATACGTACGTACAGACGTCACGACGAAATTAGTCAAAATGGATTCAGGGATGATCAAAATGGATATTTGCGGTGAAATCTGAAACCGAAATTTTTCGCGATTACAATACTTCCTTTACTTACGTACAAGGAAGTCAAAAAATCTGTTGTGACCACCACAATCTTATATAGATTTAGAGATAAAGAAATATATAATAATCTGTTGTAATAAATCTCACAGCCCAAATAATGTCATCGAAACCAATAAAAAAATTGAAATGTTTGAAACTGATAGATAAATGTCAATGCCAGAAATCCTGACACATGAAGATTTTTTCCGGGAAGTACATGCAATACATTATATTATTTCTTATTGTATTAATAGTAGTAGAAGTTATTGAAAACCGATTTTGAAACAAAAATGATTAACCGGTATTTTATGCAATTTCCTGCCTGCCATAAAATTACAGATATTGTAAAATAGCTTATTATAACATATTAATATACAACAAATTCATAATTTGTATCGCACATTACAAAAACATAAAAATAAATTCATTTTTCTTTCGTCTGAAATAAATACATTTTTACATATTTCAAATGAATTTGTTGTTGAACCACGTGATCCCTACCTAATATATTTCGACCAATCCTAGCCTTCTTCCTCAAAGCACTGCACTCTGGGCAGTGTTGCCAATTTAGTGATTTTATCACTAAATCTAGTGAATTTAATGTTTCAATAACGATTTATTTTATAAATTTGCGACTTATCTGAGTTCTAGTGATTTTAATGTATATCTAGCGACATTTCTGGTGATTTTTCTAAAATATATTCAGTTTTAACAAAAATAATACATAAACGATTGACAAAGATAAAATTATGCTAGTCGGATGCTCGCTAATCACCGTTCATCACTAGTTGATACTTATAGCTGTGTATTAATATACATACTTCAGAAAGAACTGATCACAAAACACTGATTTAATTTAGTAATTTTCAAAATGACAAAAATTCAATAAACTTATAATTGACACAAGTAATAAGTTAACTAATACTGTAATTTTTTGATTTTTACCTCCCGCTACCCTTGGTAAGGGAGGCTAAAAATCGCATATCGAGATTTTGGTAAATGACCACGTTTTAAGGTCCCTGGAATCTAATTTTAACATTTTTACGATGATGTTTGTGTGTATGTATGTATGTATGTATGTATGTATGTATGTATGTATGTATGTATGTATGTGTGTGTGTGTGTGGATCCTGTATAGTGTATGTGTATACGCTCTAACTCAAATACTATTATTCAGAAAGTTTTGAAACCATGTATTTCTACCTTATTCTAATATGGAAATATCTGATTAGATTTTGGTGGCAATCGGATAACCGGAAATGGCAGTTTACTTGAAGCTCAAGATAGTTTTTCTTCAAAAAATACCTTTAAATGTAATTTTTTTTCTCAATTTGTTATAAAAATTAAAGATTATTCCATTTTTTACAAGTTTGCTTTAATACTTTTCTATATATTGTATGAATAAATTTATAAAGTAATATAAAAATTATATACAAAGGAAAATGGCGGGAGGTACTGTGTTGGTCACATCAGATTTTTTAATTTATATTGAAACCAGTGACATTATATATATATACTTTATGTAAAGTACAATTCATTTTGTGAATTTTAAAATAAACTTTTGTTTCGTGATTTAATTATTTTCATAAATTATTGATATACGCTGTATAGGTTCGATAGCATTTTTATACCGTTTTATAAATTTAAGTTCTACATATATATATATATATATATATATATATATATATATATATATATATATATATATATTGTAATAAAATGTGATAAGTATTATAAATACCATGTAATAAGACTGTGTAATTATAACAACATATTTTTGTTGATTTTCAAGTGAATAAATACGTATGGAAACTGAATTATTTATTTGGTGATTTCTGGTGACTTTTGATTCGCAAATTAGCGACTTTTCTTTCAACATAGTTGGCAACACTG
Organism: Harpalus rufipes; assembly: GCA_951394225.1. Classification (NCBI taxonomy): domain Eukaryota; kingdom Metazoa; phylum Arthropoda; class Insecta; order Coleoptera; family Carabidae; genus Harpalus; species Harpalus rufipes. Next base: position 66,075,807 of record OX596275.1, read on the forward strand.
ACTCTGGGATTAAACGCTACGTAATGGCAATGAACAATGATGCAGACACGTGCTCCGAGATACAAAAATGATAAGAAAGGGAAAAACTGATGAAACCGTACCAGAAATATGATAATAATTGTTATTATGTCTTTATTATTATCGTGATATAGTTTTTGAAGTCCTGCCGAACCTGAATTCAATATATTTCAAGCAGAATTTTTTTATGAAACACGTGGTTTTGGTTGAACTGTTCAGTGCATGTTTGCAGAATTTTGTTTTGAACGGTGAGTTTAAAATCATAATTTTCTTTTGGTATTTTATTGAACTGTGTATGAATAGCAAAATTTTCTTTTATATTTATATGTCTACCAATATTCAAATGATGTAATTTGTGTTAATAGAAATAATTTCAATGAATATTATGTGCTCTGGTTTTATATTTATAATTTCAAGGTTTTATATTAATACGAAATTGTGTTTATTTTTTATGAATTTGGGCAAATTTCAATCGATTTAATTTTAGTTAGGGTGAACATAGGGATTAAACATATATAAATTTTATGTAATTTCCTGATCTACTGTACATTTTACGGGAAAAACTATACCGTGCAAATTTGTTCAGAATTAATATTGTTTTTAAATTTTTTTCATTTCTGACGTGGAGAGTGCACCACAGGGGTAAAAACTGCTTAGTGCAAAGTTGTTCAGAATTTAAAGTTACATACAAAACTGTTTTACATTTTTGATTTTTTTAACAATTTTATAAATAAATTTCATAATTTCTGTTAGTAGCAATACCGCAATAGCCAAGAATTTTATTTAAATATATAAATATATATCATCCCGGCATATTTCCCATTGTTGAATGTGGCAATCTGCTTTGTACACATACCGATAATAATGATGTTATATTCGTACCATGTGGGCGCTTAATAGACTTCACCACAGGCACTCATTACTGACGTGGAGAGTCACCACAGGGATACTTTTGTTCCATTTAAAATTCGGCATAATTTTGGAGTCGGTCGGGATCGTTAATTTAATTTATTTTCATACTTCTTATGAAAAATAAATCTGGTATTTTTCTAAAACTATTTGCACAATAATTATTTATAATAACGACACATCCCTCATTCGAAATATTAATTATTTAACTACAGAAAAAAAAATTTAAGATTTCTGGTCAAGGTCATTTACGATATGAATGAATTAACATTTTAGCTCCGCACATTTTGTCAAATTCAGCAGTGTCGTTTTTTATTTTTTATGATGGTACATAAGATACTACCGTTATTTTATTATAATAGAAATATATGTTACAGTAAAAGCATTCAAAATTCAAAACTTAAGTCAATTGGTTAAGAAAAACTGTTAAAAACTTTAATTTAGGGTACTTCCGGTTATCCTGTCGTAACCAAAATTTAATCAACTTTTCATAGGGACGTACAAAAGGGGAATATGAAGGAATTATAATTTTTGGAATTGTAGTATTGGAGGTATCGCAGGAGAAATTTTTGTCATACACACATCATCGTAAAAATATTAAATTCGTATTCTAAGAACCCCAAAATGTATGCTTATTCTATAAAAACTCGCCATCGAATTTTTAACCAAACAATACCTTCCTTACGTAAAGGTGACGGAAGGTAATAAAATATAATTTTATTTTAATATTTAATTATTCATTTATTAGCGTCATTATCTAATAACCACGCCACTACCAATTCGCCAGTCTTCTGTTTCTTGCCAACAAACACAACTAGCCATCTTTGTTATGTTATTGAATTATCGTGCTTATTTTACTAGTGAAATATTGTTGTATATTGTTGCAAATTAGCAACAATGGTAAGTTTAAACAATAGTTTAACTGTTTTAATAGTTATTTATGTTGATAACATGTTTTATTATTGAAATACATGTATTTTAAAATAAATTATTTTTATGTTCCAGAGTTCCAGTGAATGAAAAAATGTTTCTTGAAGGACCGATCCGTATTGGAGTTTGCTGTTTCAAGGAGTCGTCCTGGGATAGCTGAGCCATGCAGCCGTGCAGTAGTGTTCATCAATGTAAGTCGTTATATTATGTGCCTCTCTTCACTGTCTCTTTTTGCTATTTTTTTCAAAATAACACAAAAGTAAATTCATTTTTCTCTTGAAAATATGATTTATGTTATATTAATAATATATTTTTTATTATTATATTTTCTTCTATATTTCTTTTCCGAGGCACATTGTGAATGTCTATGTTAACATACCGGGCGTCGTAACTCGTTACAATATTGTAAATAAATCGGCGAAACTTAGTTTTTTTTTAGAGTTAGTTTAAATAAATATCCGTTCGTTCAGAAATAGGTTTCTTTTCCCGAAAAAATTGTATTTGTTTAAAAATATTTTTAAACAAGTACGGTTTACAATACAGGGTTCCAGCGAAGTTTCCAAGGAATGTAAAGGCTTATTTAAGCCTTTAATCAATAGCAGGGCTTGTCTAAAGCTTTGTTTAATGCTTTAAGGACTTTAAGGCCAGTTTACAACCACAAGAAGGCAACAATAGATTAATTTTTTTGCTAATATTACATTAAAATTAAATTCATTTGCATTTTAAAGTTAAGGTAAAATATAATTAAAGTTTTGCCGATACTTTTTCGGGTTCGGGTCGGTTTCCGCGTTATTTTAGGACAGGGTAGCGTAGTTTTTATTTGGAGTGTCTACCCCATTATTTAATTTAATACTACACATGATTAGTTGTGAAATAAATGGCTAGAAATGTAAAATACTCGGGTTCAAAACTAATTCTAAAATTTGTTGTATTTTTTTAAATAAAGATATTATTTAAAAACGTACACATATTGTAATATTTCAATTTATTTAATTTTAATTCAATTATTTTCATTAATTTGTTGTAAATAATTTAAAAAAAAATGGACATTTCATTTAAAAACTAAACTACATTTATCAATGATCTATAGCACCGGCTGTAGATCTTAAGAACATTAGGTTTTTCGCGATTTCAGGTGAAAAAACACTTACCAGGCGTCGCCCCACTGACACTTATCGCTGGGATGGAGACTGCACCTCAGGAGGCGCTCTTGTGTCATTGGAACAGATACACTAAATTATAGTTAGATTTAATTAAATTTGCAGTTAAACTTAAATTAAAGTAGTATAATTAGTTTACTTGAATTTGAAAGTTTAATTTTCCAGTTTAAAAAATCTGTTGTGGCCAGCACAATACCTCTCGCCACAGAATTTCAAGATTTTCTAAATACACGTAGTTAATTTGTCACCAGAAGTGTGGAATTTACTTGTCGAGGAAAATAAACCATATGGAATTGGAAAATCACTAAATTTAGAATGAGAAATTATATCCCTATATCTGCTTGTCAAGGCGCCCTATTGTATTTAACATTTCTTGTATACCTACATTCTACACCAAAAATTGTACTTACATATATCTATTCCTTATATTTAGATTGTTTAATTTTAAATTCATTATATCAAGAAATTTTGTCCTCTTCTAATTTTTCGAAATGTTTCCAATTCATTGTCAGGATTGACTGTATTTTTGAAGGATATATGTAATAGACCTATAATCTTAAATATTTAACTACTAATACATTAAGAAATAATATAATGTATATGTACTTCCCAGAAAAACTCTTTAGTAATATCTATGAATTTCTGACACTGACATTTATCTGTCAGTTACAAACAGTTCAACTGGTCAACTATTTTCCATGGCATCCTTTCGGCTGTAAAATTTATTATAACGTTATTTTATTTATTATATTTCTTTTATCTCTAAATCCATAGAATATATAATAAAATATTTAAATGTATCAGATAGAGAATTTAATTTTCTTTAATATTACCAAGAAAAATTTTCAAAAAATATTATTTAGAAGATTTTTTTTCAAGAATCTTCTACTTCCGGTTGTGCAATTGTTACCAAAACCTTTTCAGATCTTCCCATGAATGTCCGATTGGAAAATACGTAATTAAACAATTTTTAAGTCTTATAGTTTTTGAGTAATCGTCCTTCCAACATCCTACATACATACACACATACATCCACACACACACACACACACACACACACACACACACACACACACACACACACACACACACACACACACACACAGACATCATCGTAAAAATGTTAAAATCGGATTGTAGGGACCTTAAAACGTGCTTATTCAATAAAATATGGATATGTGATTTTTAGCATGAATGCAATACCTCTCTTAGCGAGAGGTAAAAAGTGTAGTTAGTTTACTTGCATTTTAAAGTATTTGTTTACAGTTTTCATTAATTACAATTAGTTCACTTGCATTTTAAAATTTAACTTATTTATTAATTTTACATACACACACACCCACGAAATCATATAACTATAATATGTTATGTAAAAATAAAAGATATGTGCACAAAATGTGTTTTTTGTATTCATGTTACCTTTTTATGCGTTCGTCGCCGCGATTTCGTCCGAATATATTATTGATTTCTATGTACTTATTTATGTATTGTGCATGTGCATGTTTATATACATTGTGGTTAGGGGGTGAGCAGTTTTAACTAGTGGTGGGATCCGGAACCTGATAGTTTCGGTTTCGGATCCAAAAATACCCAGATATCCGAATAATTGAATGTAAAGTATCCGGATCTCTGATCCAAATTTCAGTATCGGATTTTAGATCCGGATCTGAGTATCGGATCTTGAACCCGGATTCGAAAATCGAATGTTGGAAACGGATTTTAGTATCGGATCTTCGATTCGAATATGAGTATGTCATATCAATATGATACTTTATATGTGTAATAATACAAATTTGTATTTTTTTATACATCATTTACTAAATAAGACTTTTTCCTTACATTTGTACAAACTACCTGACTATTTTAAAGGGGTTTACTTTCACAATCAAAATGAAGAATCGGTTCCAAAATTAAAATTTGGATCCGGATCCGTAAACAATTTTTTTATAGATTATATATCTATCTTTAAATCTATAGAAGGTTTAATATTTTTTTTAAATGTGTCGGATAAAGAATTTTGTTTTTTTAATATTTGTAATAACATAAATATTCAAAACATAATATTTAGAAGACTTTTGTTAAAATACTACTACTTCCGGTTGTTCAATTGTTAGCAGAATCTGTTGAACTATCCCCATTAATGTTAGATTGAGGAATCCGTAAGTTAGGATATTTCACTTTAAAACGATGCTCGTTGTTAATAATACATTCGCTGTAACGTAAGTTTATTTATTAATTCCGATACATTATCTTAATTCATAGCCGTACGAATAACGTTATTTTGTGTCAGAGTCACTGACACCGACATTGTGTCAGTATCTTATTTTTCACATATTTGGTTTTACATTTGCTAATAAACTTACCAATTGATTTATTTTTGAATTTTGAATGCTGTTATTGTAACATATAATTTTATAATAATAAAATAACAGAAGTATTTTATGTACCCTCATAAAAACTAAGCAAACGACAATACTGAATTTGTCATAATGCGCGGAGCAAAAATTTGAATTCATACAATTCGTAGACGACCTTGATCGGACATCTTTCAAAATTTTTACTGTATGTATGTATGTTTAGTTTTAAGTTTTATCAGGAGGGCCCACATTATCATTTATATATATATATATATATATATATATATATATATATATATATATATATATACAATTAACTAAAACAATTTTTATTTAAAAAAATATTATTTCGTTTAATAATAATAGTTACATTTGTTTTAGTTAATTGTTTTATTTCAAGCCACAGTCATGGCTCACTATTCTCTTTTCGACTAGGGGTATAAAAAAGTGCCCGCCATTTTACTTTTTAATAATGTAACATATGGATTATTTTTACATTATTGTAAAGCAATTTTGATGTACTTTTCAAATTTGTAAAAAAAAATTAATATGTTCCATTTGAAATTTCAAAGTTGATATTAATTACTAATAAACCGGAAGTGGTATCATGAATGTACATCCGTCATCAGGTAGCTTACATGTTGTTGTATAAATCATGTTATATGAAAAAAAAATATTACCTTAATAAATAAGCGATATATTTGCTGGGTCCATTAAAATATAACACCCTGTATATGTGTTTTATATGTATGTATTTATGTGTATTTCTTAGCTAAAATGTTAGGTAGGATGTCTAAAAACAATAATAATAAATTAACTAATTGCAGTAAAATATAACTTGAACTGCATCGAAAAGGTCCACAATTTCATATAAAGTTGTAAAAAATAATGTACATTTCTCTATCAGGATTTCTACATTTTCAGAAATAGTTAGACAAAATTATTATGGACGTTTCGATAAACAAAAATTAGTTACAGAATTTCTGAACGTCAAAATTAGATTTCTTTTTTTAATAAAAAAAATCTGTTGTGGCCAGCACAATACCTTCCGTCAATCCTGTATAATGTATAAATTCCATACATAATTTGTCTTGCAAAATATTCTAAATTTCCAGTAAAATTATTTCATAAACAAACTATGCAAATTGCACTTGACACTGACATCTTCATTTTATATTTTCTTCTTCCTCTCATTTCTGTTTTCCGTGTCGTTCTTATTCAGTTCCTTTTCTCAAGTTTTCCGCAATACAATCCTTCCATCTTATCTTTGGTCTTCCTCTGTTTCTTCAACCTTCTATTACTAAGCTATTCATTCTTCTTGCAATATATTCTTCATTTCTCCTCATGACATGTTCAAACCAATGTAATCGTCTCTCTTGTATCTTTCTAGAAACTTGTAACACTAGAGTTATTTTCTTACCGTATTTTTCCGTGTCTTCCCCAACATCTACTTCAACATACTCATCTCTGCCACATTCATTTACTTTTTATTGATACTGACATCTGTCAATTTGAATTATTTGAATATATTAGCAATTTTCATGGTCAGCATAGCTGGCTGATTTATGAAATTTAATATCTTTATATTTCTTTAACTCTATATCCATTTAATATGAAATATGAAGTTCAATCAAATCGTATAGAGAATATGTAATATATTCTTTAAGTTATAATAACGTTATATGTCAATAAATCAAATTTAACTGTTAAATCGGTTCACCAATTATAACCAAAATCCAATTATTTGTTCTTCTGGATGTAAACTTTAGGAATCGAAAAAAATTATAATTTTTGGAATCGTGATATTGAAGTTATGCGATTCAAAACTTTCGTCACACACACAGACACATATACATACAGACATCATCGTAAAAATGGTAAAATCGTATTATAGGGACCCTAAAACATGCTTATTCACTAAAAACTCATCATTGAGTTTTTTGACCAAGGACAATACCTTCCTTACCTAAAGGTGCCGGAAGGTACAAAATCAGTTATGTCTAGCACAATACCTCCGCCACTTCCGTTTTTGGTTATATGTATTAGTATAGGGCGCGAGTAGTCATATGATTTTGTTAGCCTTGAGAAGCAGATATGGGGGCCCGTGTCAGAATGACAATAATTATGTATATAGATGTCAAATGTCAGAATTTTTCATTAAAAATTTCAAGATTTTCTAAATTCAGTTAGTTAATTTGTCACCAGGAGTGTGGAATTTACTTGTCGAGGAAAATAAACCATATGGAATTGGAAAATCACTAAATTTAGAATGAAAAATTATGATATTTGACATCTATGTACATAATTACTAGCTATCATTCTAACACGGGCCCCCATATCTGCTTATCAAGGCTAATAAAGTCACATGATTGCTCGCGCCCTATTGTATTTAACATTTCTTGTATACCTACACTCTATACCAAAAATTCTACTTATATCTATTATTTGTATTTAGATTTTTTTTTTAATTCATTCTATGAAGAAATTCTGTCCTACTCTTCTAATTTTTCGAAATGTTTCCAATTCATTTTCGGGATCGACAGTATTTTTCAAGGCAAATAGAGACTTGTAATAACCATATTTAAATTCAGGAGAGTCGCTTTCATAAGAAAATGTTAACTTTATTGCGTTGTCCTTCATCCTAATCATTAATAAATTCTTTTATTATAGTTGGTTATTTAACATCAGTTTAGTTAGTCAAACTTGGAATATAATTTTGTTGTGTACTATAGTCGATTCGCTGATACGAAAGAATGTGAGATCGTGTACGAATTTTGCCCATTGCCTTTTATTCCTTGCCTTATCCCAGTTGTATTTAGGTCTTCCTCGGTCTCTTTTTTTCTACCACGTCGTTCGTCATCCATATTTGTCCAACCGATAAATTATAATTACTGTGTTTGAGAATAGAACATTTTATTTACAGAAAACGGATACATCTTTAGAAGAAATTCAAAATTGGTGGTGCTAGAATATAACCAATTTAATTTGAATGGGGGGTAGAGCTGTTCGCGTCCGTGGTAGAATACCACACGTGCCCCCTGGTTAACGCTAAATGAACAGCAAACGTCCGCCGCCGAAGAATGCGAAAGAAATTCGATTTAATCTAATTACAAGATACATCAAATCGAATTAAAGTTTTTGTCGCTGATATCTTCATAATTAAATCAATTATTTTAAAAATATAACACATATAGACGCAGTATTCAACATAGAAATCAATTATTGTGGAATAATAAACCGAGCAACATTTCCGTTAAAAGTTCAGCAGAATTCACAAAAAAACATTTTGGAAAATCTTCGTTTATCCGCGCCAGACTTGGCGATATCTCGAAAATTGTTCCACGTATTCGCATAGATGTTGCCCCATCTCGGAAGACAATACGGCGGCGTAGATAAACTGAACCAACAACGTGGCGTGGCGATGAAATACGTTTTGGCTATATTTCGAAAATAGTTCAACATATTCGTCTAGATGTTTCTCCATCTCGAAAGACCATTCGGCGGCATATGTAAACTGAAGCGACAACATGGCGTGGCGATGAAATACGTGTCCATTCGCGGTGGTTTTCTCAGCTGAAATCATGTGGAAAATGTAAGTCAAACATCAATTTTGTTATATATTTTTAATTGTTAATGTTATTTGTAACGATTTTTAAAGATGTACCAACGATAATATGTAATACACGAACAAAATGAAATCTACAAAAGCATGACTAAAGTAACTCATTTCTCGTTCTATTTCAGATTGCATGCACGACCATAAAGGCTTGGGAGAGATGGAAGTGGGAGAAGAAAAGGACAGAGCACCTTTAGGAGAAACAGGAGACAAAGGAGTTACTGCATTGGGGCCCCACAACTCAAAAATTCAAGCGTGCTGTCAGCATGTATAAGGTAAGAATCTTACTAGATTTCATACTATTTGCTTTACAATTCTTTTTATCATTATTAAATGTATTTATGTGGTTGGAACCGCTAATATTGTTGGTAATACAACAATACTTTGTAATCCAAGAGTCGAAACTTGGAATAAAAATTAACTAGTTCAAATCTAGTTATTAGTCAATAAGGACTACCTGAAACAATTTTATCTGTATTGTGCGTGAAATATTTGCACCAGAATAACTAAGCATTTGAAAAGTGGTGCACTTTCCACTTGTATAACCACCCGACGGACAGGGTGGTGCAAAATGAATTTCTCTGCACTATTTTTTATAAAATGCATGTGCTTTCGAAATATGAAATTGAAGAAAATTTTAAATTCTTTTGAACCAAGTAAAAACTGTTGGATAAAATATCGCATGATACATTCATCATATAAATCAAGTGTCTTGTGAAATGAAGACACGTTTGCCGTACGAAAATTTATCCAATAGTTTTTGAAATTGTTTAAAGAACACCACAAACTAATAATTATTATTTAATAGGCACACCTTTGGCTTTTCTGAGATGTCGAGAAACTTGGAGTATTTGGATGCAGCTTTCGATTTCAACACTGCAAATCTTCTAAAGCAGCTTTTCGAAGGATAGCTGAGCTCCACACAAATCTTCTACGGCGTAACGACCATCGATTGATGAAATGGTAGGAACTTTAATTTTTTTATAAAATATTTTGTTCTCATACTCAACCATGAGAATTTATAGTCAAAGGATTATGACTATGTACCTAATTATTAACTTGTTCTCATATTCAACCATGAGAACTTATAGTCAAAGGATTATGACTATATACCTAATTATTAACTTGTTCTCATATTCAAGCATGAGAACTTAGCCAATGAAATATGACTATTATAAATTACTAAATATTATATCTTGTACTCAAATTCGATTTTGAGTACTACATTGAAAGAAATATAACTTTCATGAATGCCTGTATAATATTCAAACAATTTAAAATTAAAATGTTGACTATCAATAAAATCAATATCTGGAAACATATGATTAGCATATATCTTTCAGGAATCGGACGTCAAGAAGACTAGATTAATATAGTATAGGATTCTTTGCGTAAGAATAACATTGTGCACTGTAGAAAAAGATAGTTTTCTTAGTCGTTGTCAGCACGGATTATAGAACGAATTGAACTACTTATAAACAAAACATTGTTGAACAATGCCATTCTTACGTGAAGAATAATATAGAATATAAGTTAGTTTTAAGTTCTTTGAAATGTATTTTCAGGTCTTAATTAAACTTTGGCTCATCGCGCCGTTGAGCAAACACGCGTTTTCTTTAAAAATAAAAATAAATTTATTTAACTTGAAGTGCATTCCCTTATCGAAATGATTCATCCTAAAATCGTGCGTTTTGATTGCCCAGACGGCATCTAGGGAGAGTGAATGTGAAAAAAAAAATTGTATGTATTGGTGTGTCGGGGCATGCTTGCTGTCAAATGGTGAGAGAATCAGGAAGTAGGGGGTGTGAGATTCGAAACTTGTTTGTGGGTTCGGGTTTCCTTATTTTTTCTATTATTAAACATCACGGTTAGTGGTATGGTTAGGTAGGGTTCGTGCGCGATTTCCATAATTGAGTGGACTGATATGTATAGTAATTCACAACGCCATGTGAAATCAGTTGTTTATTCTGGTGGATCGCTTCACACTTGTGTGAATGTTTCTAGGGACAGTTTAATTCTTTTGTACCAGTGCTGACCATCGTTTGTATTGGCCTCTGCTCTAGTTTGGACGCTTTAAAACCGCTAGACTCAACTGAGAAAAGTTTTAAACAAACCTGAATGCTTACACAGGAAGCTCTGTTATGGCGTTATGTGCTCTCCTCATCCGGAGGCAACGTAATCATCGTTTAATTTTAATGGCAACGAATAATTAAAGAGAAAATAAAGTTTTTCTTTGATTTAACATTGTTTGAGCACACGGGTTGTCCGCGTTCGGTGTTAGGTGTTTCGGGAATGGCCGGGCGATGCCATCGGGAGTAGCTCTTTATTGCATCCAAGCCGTGGAATATCACTTAATTGCTTCCCTTGTCCTTAATTGGCTCGCGTTTGTAGGCCGTAAACCCTTGGGGTCGCGACTGGGGTCGGCTTAGCCCCCACGTAAACAACTGTGAGAATCACCCCGGTATTCTCACTTTTTGTCTTAGATCGTATATCTCTCTCTCACTTCAACTTAGCTTAACATAGTCTAGATATAAGATAGCTTGCGTAGACATAAGATAGCTTAGATTATAAGATAGGCAGGGGTTGTTTTTGCTTTTTGAGAGAGAGAACAAATTAACGTAACTTACCATTTTTAGATTTGCTTTTGTTTGAAAAAGATATTAACGTAAGATAGGATTTTTTGCGCACTTCATAAACTTAATTTGGGGGGAACTACAATAGTTTAAGTTAGATTATAAGGTATTATTGTATACGGAATTGTATTTATTTAATAAATGATATATATATGGGGAGCGTGGGTTTGGCAAGAGGGTGGTTTCTCCCTATATATATACCATTTATTAAATAAAGCATTTCAGTTATAGTTTTAAGATAGTTACAAATTAAAACAATTCCTCCGCCGCCGCCGTCGCCGAGATTGCAGTGCCGATTGGGATGCGTCCCCATGGATTCCTCTTCATAATGACTTTTTTAAAATGTATGTACTAATAAAACAATCTTTTAATTCTGTTTATTTTAATTTAAACCCGTCACATTAGTTTTAATGTTAGGTAGTTTTAGTAAAAATTGTAATTATTATTAAGTATTTTGACGCGATCAGGGCAAAGTTAGATTTTTAAGTATTTATTGTAAACGAAGCTTTATATTAATAAATATTATATATTGTATATATAATATAAAGGTTCGCAAACGATCTTAAACCAAATAAAAAAATCTTGTACCTTTAACAATGGGAATAAGTTATCTTATTTGGGGATCCAAAGTTTTAATTTGTTAAATTAGTCCATAAGTATTGTAAACGGAACTTTAATTATATTATATATTTGGGCGGTTTTTGTCCAAAAAATATATAATATTAACTTGGAGTTTCGTATCAGTTATAAAACTAAAATGTTTGTTACCAAATAAAGTTATTATGGGGTTATATTATTTGTTGTTTATTATTTTGCATCTTTATTCTGTAAATAAAAGTTAAATCTTCCGGTTAAACTTTTATTTGCAGAATAAAGATGCAAAATAATTAACAACAAATAATATAACCCCATAATAATGACAATTTAAAGGGGTAACAAATGTTTTAGTTTTATAACTAAACCCTGTGTGACATTTTTATAAATTGTTAATAGATTTGTTAATAAATTTAGTTGAAAATAATTATAAACAGAATTTTTAAACTTTGAATCTTTTACTATTGTTCTATTTCTGTTTATGATTGTTACTAAATTTGTTAACAAATCTTTTAACTATTTATGATTGTCAAACAGTCCTTTGTAATAATAATGCCAATAAACTTTGATTTTTATGAGATAAAGTGTTGTAATTTCTTAAAATACAAATATATTTTTATATTATTGAAAAAATGATTTTTATTCTAAGTCCCTACACGTATGTAGTTTTTAAAACGGCCACCAGTTGGCAGCACCTGTTCAAAAAGATAGCAAAAAAAGAATAAATCCGACTAAAAAAAATTTTTTTTGTGTACATAACGACGTACATACACAATTTTCAATAGCCTTTTGAGTTAAGACTAGTTAAATATGGGATTTTATGTCTTTTTTGAATGCGGGTTTAGAGTTAGCATCCATGTATCTGCTTCTGCTACCCGTAAAATGATTTTTTTCTAAGTCCCTGTCGATAATGTTGCAACTGAAAATTGCCCCTTAGATTTTTTGCAATTTTTTTTCCTCGTTTTCATGATCTGTGCTGCCCCCTAGCGTCCATTTTCCGAACTATTTCGAATCCTGTATGTACGTATGTATAAAGGCAGCATTATTTTTAGTTACCTACATTTTTAGGGGTCATGCTTTACGACAGGTGCTGCTCCCTGGCGTCCATTTTCCGAACTATTTCGAATCCTGTATGTACGTATGTATAAAGGCAGCATTATTTTTAGTTACCTACATTTTTAGGGGTCATGCTTTATGACAGGTGCTGCTCCCTGGCGTCCATTTTCCGAACTATTTCGAATCCTGTATGTACGTATGTATACAGACAGCATTATTTTTTTACTTACCTACATTTTTAAGGGTGGTGCTTTCCGACAGGTGCTGCCACCTGGCGGCCGTCTTAAGAACTATATACGTATAGACCCTGAAAATTTTAAAGAATTCATCCCCTAAGTAGAAGGAATTTAAAAAATAGACAAATTAAACTTTAATTTATATTTTATTGCATAAAATATTGTAGATTAGGGTAGTTTACATGATGTACAACAATGTAAGATACAAAAAACAATAAATACATATAAAATTTACACAAATTATTATTTAAACATCCCTATTTCTAATTTTTCAGGACGAGGGTAAGTATATTTATATATAAAATACAAAGAATATGAATAAAAAATACAATTTAAGCTATGAACATAATAAAGACAACAATGTATTACAAATAAACAATAAAAAAATCTTAAACTAATACAAGTTTTTATTTAACAACCCCTAATTCATTGAAAATAGCACAACAAAGAGACATGGAATTATGTACAGTTGATTCGGCTTCATTGGGATAACAGGGAAGTATGAGAACTGTATTAAACATATTAATAAATGTTGCGTTTTGAATTCGCCCTTCAAATTGGCCCTTAGGGAAAATCTGACTTCGGATTCGTAATCTACGGGTCGAAATTAGTATAATAGAATTTGTTTCGCATTTCTAACCCTAATAGTTTCAGAGCTACAGTCTATTTTTCTTATTTAATATAATGTTGCGTTTTGAATCGAAATGTTTCAATTAAAAGCTGTCAAATTTCAATTAGGCGATTTTGAAACCCTTGGCCCTTGAAACTTAAATATGTTGTTCTACGACCCCGACATTTCAAAGGATGCTAAGGGAACGCGAAATTTCAAGGAAATCGCTGAAATCCCTGCCGTTTCTGAGATACGAGCCCCTAAAGATTTTGGGGGGTATTTTACCCTAATTTGCCTGTTTAAAGGAATTAAGGGCTGAAAAATAGCGTATGGGGTGTATTTTGAGCCGCCCTTTCGAGTGGTCTGCGCAGAATTGTTTATATCTTTTTAGTTTTTGATATATTTACCCTTCAAATTTGTAGGGGTTGTGGATTAGCTAACTTTGTTATTAATAGGACCAGAAGAGTCGAATAAATTTTATTACACTAATTTGGACCTTTAGATTACGAATCTGAGCTCAAATTTTTCCCAAGGGCACATTGAAGACCTTCTACCCCTCTTAGTTTCAGAGTTATAACACATTTTTTTAAATTAAAAATGGTGCGCTTTGAATTCGCCCATTAAATTAATCCTTAGGGAAAATATGACTACGGATCCGTAATCTACGGGTCGAAATTAGTATAATAGAATTTGTTTCGCATTTCTAGCCCTAATAGTTTCAGAGTTACAGTCTATTTTTCTTATTTAGTGTGATGTTGCGTTTTGAATCAAAATGTTTCAATTAAAAGCTGTCAAATTTCAATTAGGCGATTTTGAAACCCTTGGCCCTAGGCCCTTGAAACTTAAATATGTTGTTCTACGACCCCGACATTTCAAAGGATGCTAAGGGAACGCGAAATTTCAAGGAAATCGTTGAAACCCCAGCCGTTTCCGAGATACGAGCCCTTAAAGTTTTCCAAAGGGTCCTAGCTATAATTCGTCTATTTGAAGGGCTAAAGGGATAAAAAATAGCGAATCTGGGGTATTTAAACCCGCTCTTTCGATTGACCTGCGCAGAATTATTGAAAACCCTTCAGTTTCCAACATTCTTAGCCCTAAAGTTTATGGTGAAGGGCATGCGTTAATTTCGTTATTAAAAGAGCTAGAAGGGCGGGACAAATTTTATTAGGCTAATTTCGACCCGTAGAACACGATTCCAAGGTCAGTTTTTTTCTAAGGGCCGTTTTAAGCCCTTCGTTTCTTAAATAAGCCCTTAGGTAAAATCTGACTTCAGATTCGTAATCTACAAGTCGAAATTAGTATAATAGAATTTGTTTCGCCCTTCTAGCGCTAATAGTTTCGGAGATACAATCAATATTTCTTATTTAAAGGAGAATCGAAATGTTTAAATTTTTGTACAGAACAAAGCTGTCAAATTTTAATTAGGCGATTTTTAAACCCTTGGCCCTACGCCCTTGAAACTTAAATATGTTGTTCTACGACCCCGATATTTCAAAGGATGCTAAGGGAACGCGAAATTTCAAGGGAATCGCTGAAAATCCAGCCGTTTCCGAGATATGGACCCTTAAAGTTTTCCGAAGGGTTTAAAACTTATATTTGTTAATTAAAAGGGCTAAAAAGCCGGAAAATAGCGTATCGGAAGGATTTGAACCCGCGCTTTCCATTGGCTTGCACAGAATTGATGAAAACCCTTTGGTTTATAATATACTTGCCCTTCAAGTTCGTGGCGAAGGGTCTGTGTTAATTCCTGTACTAAAAGGGCTAGAAAGACCGGACAAGTGTTGTTAAACTTACTTGGATCTGCAAAATTGAATTCCGTGGTCGAATTTTCCCTAAGGGCTCAAATAAGCCCTTAGCCCTTTATAAAAGGGCGGACTCCTGTCGGATGGTTATTTTCGTACCTAGAGAACTTAATACTAAATAATAGGATATGAAAATTCGGAAAAATCTTTAAAAATTAGGATATTTCCCTGTCTCTTTTGTTATTACATAGGAAAGGTAAATAAGAAAACGCATTTATTTATTTATTTTCATAAAAAAAACATCTATTATCTTCATCCAGTGTTGTAGTTACCGTATCCTATCGCTGGGTATAGTACGGCCCTTCGCGGAACCTGTAAACAATCATAAACATTGTTCATTTTAAGCGCCAAAGTATAAAAGATATAATCAATTAACACTTAATTAGTGTTGGTTGTTACGTTATAATATTAATATTATGTTTTTATAATGAAGACTTCAGTTCCTTTCTGATTTTGGTGAAGTGAACATGGGGTGCTTGTGAATAATCGTGTATTGCGATATTGTAGTGTTGATAGGAACCGAAAAACTTAATAGTTTTTATTACAAATATTCTCTTATTCAATTTATAGTTCGCGATATAAATAAGAGTATTAAAATTTACGCTAAAACTATATTTATTTGTTCATTATTAAACCATATTTTAACTTTGTTTTATTAAGTGATGAAATTGTTAATTTAAGTGGTGCGAGTGTTGTGTAATAATAAACTAGAAAGTGTATTCTAATCAGTGTTAATCGCCAAAGACAACACAGTTCAGTGATGAAGTATTAGCAGACGATATGCTAAAAAAATTCGCCTATCATTGCCATTACAAGTAAGTACTAATAGTAGAAATATTGTTTGTAGCCGTTAAAAATCGCGTTTGCTGAAATGTGTTTTAGCCGACTGAAATATCTGTAACTCTATGTACGTATAGAGTTTAATTATTTTCAAACGACATGTCTCTACCTCTTTTATTTGCAAGTTGCTATTTTTAATTGTGTGGTAAATAAAAATATGAAATAAGAACTCAAGGCAAAGTTCATTAAAAATTACATTATATGGTGTGTTTATAGGTGAAACATTTAACTTACAATGTATATTTTTATAAAATTTCAACTCTGGAGATCAGGCGAACAGATTCACGACTTCACAATACCGATGGAGAAAGTTTCTTGATCCAGACAACGGAATGAAGTCGTCAACCAGGTCCGGAGAAGAGCCTCAAGATGCTGCAGACTCATGAACGGGTTCTCCAAGTCGCGATGTCTACGTGAGAGACATGATCATCTGTAAAAAAATGAAATTTGTTAATAAAATCATAAATGTAATAACTTATTTATTGAATCTTCAATTATTTGTATTTTTATCTCTAGGTACACTACGGCTTCTTTATATTAATAAAGTTAAAATTTCCTATAGAAAAGAATTTGTCAACATTTCAACAATTTTAACACTGTATGTTTCTTTAGAAATGCATTTGAAACGCACAAGTTCTTATCTTGCTTATTGTGAAAGATATTGAACCCTAAAGTTGAATTTTTTTTATAGAAAATTACTTGTCTATGAAAAAGCATAAGTAATTTTTACCTCCCGCTAAGAGAGGTATAGGATTCATGTTAAAAATCGCATATTCAGATTTTAATAATTAAGCACGTTTTAAGATCCCTACAATCCAATTTTAACATTTTTACGATGATGTCTGTGTGTGTGTGTGTGTGTGTATGTGTGTGGGACGTTGGAAGGACGATCACTCAAAAACTATAAGACTTAATATTTAACTACGTATTTCCCAATCGAACATTAATGGGAAGAGCTGAAAAGGTTTTGGTAACAAATTGACAAACGGTAGTAGCAGATTCTTCAAAAAAAATCTTCTAAATATTATTGTTTGACAATTATTAAAGAAAATTAAATATTCAATCTGACACATTTAATTTTTTTATTATATATCGTATAGGTTTGGAGATATACTATATAATAATATAGAATCATCTGTCGTAATAAATCTCGTTGCCCGAAAAACAGTTGAGATATTTAAATGTTTGTAATTGACAGATAAATGTAAAATGTCAGTTATATCCTTAAGAAATACCACTAATACTGTCAATGAATTTAAAGAATTTGAAACATTAGAATAGTAGGACAAAATTTCTCATAGAATGAAAGAAGAAATACAATTTCAATTATTTGTGTGTACAAGAAATGTTAAATTCGTTACTTATAGGACTTATGCTAGTAGTTATTTACATAGATGTCACAATTGTCATATGTCATAATTTTTCATTCAAAATTTCAAAATATTCTGATGTTTATTTGTCATCAATAGTATGGAATATACTTGTCGACGCAAATAATCCACATGGATTTGGAAAATCATGATGTTTTGAATGAAAA
Source organism: Harpalus rufipes (assembly GCA_951394225.1). NCBI lineage: Eukaryota > Metazoa > Arthropoda > Insecta > Coleoptera > Carabidae > Harpalus > Harpalus rufipes. The sequence goes on from OX596275.1 coordinate 66,094,105, forward strand.
ATTATGATATTGGCGAGAGGTATTGTTCTGGCCACAACAAATTTGTTTCCATCTTTTCACCAACTCTGAAAATTTATTTATTTATAAAGAAATTTGTATGCTGAATTCAAATTTGAAACGCACAAGTTCCTGTCTTAGTTTCAGAGATATTGAGCCCTAAAGTTGAAATTTTCTGTAGAAAAACATTTGTACTTGAACAAGCATAAATGATAAAAACATTTTACTAACTCCGAAATTTAATTCAGAGAAATACATTAATATCTAAAGTTGAAATTTCCTTTAGAAAAGTATATGTCCTTGATCTAGCATAAATGATTTTTTTCAGTAATGAATATCACATCCTTTTTCTCAACCTTAATTTTCATAAAATATATGTAGTTCCTGAACCCTGTTTACAAATAAATTTCAAAAATCTTATCAGGTGATCAACAAGTTATATAATACTTAGATATTAATTATAATTTTTATTTCATTCAGTTTCATTTTTGCAGTGTTAGTGAACAGACGTGTGTGTGGTGTGCTCGTGTAGTGTGTCTTCGAGGACAATTTTCCAGTGCTGGGAGAAGACATATGGACACCTTCAGGTCTTGGAGTTATGCTTAGGGAAATAATTTATTTACAGTAAGTTTATTTTTTATTATTTTTGAACTACTGAATAATTGTACCCATTATTGGGTATATCAGCCATTATTTCTAATGATTATTTTGATGTAGATATACTTTACATTTCAATAATAATTGTTAATGTTGTATCGAAAATAATTTGAAATTATTTAGAATTATTTAATGATAGTGCTACTACCGTATACTATCATATATTGTTGTTCATATTATATACCTATGTATTTTATTGAGTACATATATTTTATTTTATGTTTAAGTAATTATGAATATATACCACATTAAATATATACACAATACTATACAATAAATACTTTAAAAATTAATTAAAATACTTAAATAATCATTTAAATATTAAAATTCTCGCATTTTCTTTCATATTATTTTATTAATAATTACAAACGATTAATAAATGTCAAAGTTCATATTATTATCTATAACTACTAATTCAAATGTTACTTTCGAGTATATTTTTATTGTTACAGAACCATGTAACATAGCCCTGGACGAGCCGTGGATGGATGTGAGCACAGAAGAATATGAATCCAGATTTGCGCTTTGGAAATGGTCACACTGTTGCAGAAGATCGCAAAACACCCTCAAACATAAATTTGGGATCTTCAAGACTTATGTATATGATTTATGTAAATAAATAAATAAAACTTATCCTCCTAAATATTAAATACTCTTATATAAAATTAATATACGGCAAGAAACATCGATATATATTCATACATTTACGAATTTACATACAAGCATACATAAATATATACATACTTTTTAAAGGGTACAGAAAACAAAAAGCTAAATTCAAATATTACCTATAAAATATAACTTCGTATTCGGCGATTACAATTCCTAAAACGTTATATACATATAGAAACCCCCTGAAACCAAATTTGCAAACCGTAAGTCGCAATCTTACTTAGTTTTTGATTATTTAAATATAAACTTAATACATGCAAATAGACATTTAGTTATTATTTTGAAGAAAACATGACTGATTTTTTTTGTAGCAATATATATATATATATATATATATATATATATATATATATATATATATATATATATATATATATATAGACAACAACCCCCTGAATCCAAATTTAAAAACCGCAAGTCTCTATCTTACTTAGTTTTTGAATATTTTATTATAAACTGAATATATTTAACAGACATTTACTTATATTTTTAAACAATCATCACTGATTTATTTTCAGTAATTCGAATTCCTGAAATATAGCATATAATATAGAAAACAACCCCCTGAATTCAAATTTGAAAACCGCAAGTCTCTATATCATATAGTTTTAGAGTATTTTATTTTAAACTTAATATAAAATCATCACTGAATTTTTTTTCAGCATTTCGAATTGCTGAAGCATAGCATAGCGTAAATTTATCTTTATTTACAACCCTTGTTTACTTAATTTTTTGCGCTCTTTCTACATTCATAAAATTCAAAACACCCTGAACAAATTACATAATACATAAGAAGCGATTATTATTTCTAATTATTTAATTATTGACTTGTACTTCTAGGGGCAAATTATCTAACACCCTGACTATTACATGGATTAATTCTTTCAGTTTGTTTGTTGCAATGCTAGAGTAAAGACGTGTGTATGGTGTGCTGTGAACACGAGGACGATTTCCTGGTGCTCAGAGAGGACATTAAGATACCTGCAGGACTTGGAGTTATATCCATAGGTTTCATTTATTCAAAGTGAGTTTTTTTTACTTTTATACTACTTTAAAGTTGTATTCTTTATTCGATATATTAACCAGTAATTCCGAGGGATTATTCTAATAGATATGTTATATTTAAATGATTACTCATGTATCGAAAATAGTTTGCATTAATTGATAATTATTTAATATTCCAACCATATACAATCTTCTAACATTTTATTCGTTAAATATCTATGTAGCACCGCATATAGTTTTATGGCGAAGATACTATTAAAAAAAAATCTTATGTTAAACGCCTATGTTACGAATTCTGTTGTTCAGCCTGTATATTATTTTATATATTATTGCATATCCTATATACATATTTTACTACATATATTTAGTTTCATTACGTAATTAGGAATATGTACGATAATACGACAAATGATAACATCTTTTTTTTTATTGGTGAACTTACATAAGTTATACCTCATTTTTAAAATACTTTAATATCGGACATATTCTACAAGATAATCTATAATTAATTGAAATATTTATACATTTTTTTCATTAATATTGAATATCTCGCACTTTCTTTCACATTAATATATTTTGTTAATAATTATTATTCAAACAGTTTTTAATAATTTGCAAATAAAATCTTATATCCTATGACCATTGCATCCCTGTGTTTCTGCCTGCTTAAATTGGAGATAATCCTGTGGTAGTGAGTTGCTATGAAGTGTATCTGGAAGTCGATGCACAATATCCCTAACAAGCCTATACCACATTAATTCATATTTGTTGCATTCTAATATATTTTCTATTGTTGCAGAAAGATAAGCTGCACCTTCACCTATACTTGGACAGATGAATCTGTAAAAGAACCCGAGCGACTTGCAGTTCAGAAATCCTGATTTCAGCGTTGGAGATTGACACATTGTTCCAGAGCATCGCACCCCAAAACAACCCCAATATGGATTTTGTACACCTCTCACCTCAAGTTGTTATTTATAAAATTTATGTAAAATAAATAAATAAAACTTCAACTCACACCTATAATGTATATAATCTAATCATGGTAACACGAATAATTATCTACTCTGCTAATAAAATCTTTATGAACATATGCCTAAGACACATATACATACATATAAGCATATTTATATAACAGAGAATAAAATCATGTCATTATAAAATACTTATTTTCATAATTAAATTTCAATATCTCGAAGCGTATTACGTTAAGTTCACATACACACAACAATCACAAACACACACACACACACACAAACACGTACATATACACACACATACACACATTATATACATATTATTTGAAGGGTATAAAAAACAATATAGCTAAGTCCACATATAGTATATTCCTTATTATCATTTTGTGAAGTACAAGTCGTTATATCTTCCTTTAATTTTCATCGTAATATTCATTTTTAAAGCTGCTATTTTCAATAATCATGTACACGTCTTGAAATAAACATTACTGAATTTTTTTCAGCAATTTAAACCATTTGAAATTAAATATACATACAGGAAATTACTCCCAATATCCAAATTTGAAAACTAAATCTCTATTTGTCTTGGTTCTCATGTTATTCATTTTCAAAATTACTATTTTCAATAAACATGAAAATAAACATTAATGAAACAAATTTCAGCGATTTAAACCTCTCGAAATTAAGTATACATATAGAAAATTATTCCTTATATTCAAATTTGGAAAGTGCAAGTACATATTTCTTTTAGTTTTCGTAATATTCATTTTCATAATATATACTTCGTAAAATAAATATTATTCATTTTTTTTCAGTAATTTAAACCTTTTGAAATTATGTATAAATATATTATATTACCCTCTACCTCTACATCCAAATTTAGAAACTACAAATCGCTTTTTTCCGTTAGTTTTTAATATATTCATTTTATAAGTTCCTTTATTCAATAGACAAGCAATACTGAAAATGTTTACAGCGATTCCAAAGTACTGAAAATACGTTTACATATAGAAAATAATCCTTTAAATCTAAATAAGATTAGGATAATTCGCTATCAGTCTTAGTTCTTGAACTATTTAATTTTGAATTTACTATATACAATATATAAGTATCACATACGTAGTAATGATATTTAAAACTTTAAAAATTCATTATCTAGGAACTATATAAGTAATTAGGATAGGGACTTAGCTCTATTTTTCTGTACCATCATTTGCATCCATTACATACATATGAGCACGCACTTGTAATCTAATACTTTGAGAAACTTTGATCATTCTAAATAAAATATAGTTAAGGAAAATCCATTTTATTTATATTATGATATTTATTAATAACAGATTTAACTCTCTTCATTACACCAGTTGAAAAACACTCCATAATATATTCGCACTTTGCAAAATAGTCATTTGTGTATCTAGAGCGAAAAATAACACTTTACACTCATGACACACATATACTGTTTTCTAAGTCCATTGAAATAGATAATAAAAACACTTTGGTTTCAAATCTTACTGTGAATGATTTCATTTTTCATTTACCACAACTAAAAATTTACATTCCGCTTTGAACCAGAAAAACTACAAGTTATTCTGTCAACTTCATTTATCAATTTTCTGCTCTAAACTGACAACTTGAAAAGCCTATTCTCAAAATGGATCTAGAAAAAATTATATTGTTTCACATTGAAAGAAAATCATGTCATCATTAAAAAACATAGGTACATACACTGTCACACTATTTATCATTAGTACATTCGTACTTCATACACTTAGGATATTATTCATACACATATATTCGTCTTTGAATAATTCGTAATTTTTTAGACATATGGAGAAAATGACATACTTTTTACTCTGTTATGCTTATATATAATAATATACCTTAATAAAATCATACAGAAAAACGCATAAGTGTTCATATATCTTCATACTAAACTACTATACAATCATTTTATTGAATACAAACACATAATAAATAAATGTATAATATAGTTCATATTATTATTTATTATTCTACAGACTTTACGCTGTGGGAAAACATTCATATATTCACATACTTAAAAAAAAAGAAACTATCTTTCATTTTACGGAAAAACGATATACTTGTACTTACGCTCTAGTAGATAGTAAAATCATTTACAAAAATACATATATATGTGTTTGTATTCGTAATTGCATTGTTGATAATGTATTGTTGCACACTCATTAAAATTATATATGATATACTTTACATTGCTATATTTTTCTGACTGTGTACACTTCCCTTATATTGAATACATTTGTCTAGTTATGTACATACATATATAAATATCGCAGATCTGTACCATTAAAATGTATATCTTAATATGTTACCTAAACGTCGCAATAAAACTTATTCCTAATAAAAATTGGACTACATATTCTAGTTAAAAATCTATCATTCATTATGCATATATCTACGAGATAAAGAATTCATGTATAACATTTTCAAGTCAAGTTTGACGTAATTAGAGCACATATCATTTCTGTATTTGTGAAACTGCAAACGTCTTATACGAGGAATTGTATATCACAAATACACAGATCAAAAATTATTTATTCATTGTTAAAATAATGTATTTCATGTATTATGTATTGTTATCATTATTATGTATCACATCTCTGATAAATAAATCATTGTTATAAATAACAAACTATTTCTTTTCAACACATTGATCAAAAATCGCATTCCAAAGATCTAGGTTCATATCCCGCTTGCTAGCAAGCATTTTGTAGGCCGCCAATCTGCAACCAGAACGGCGACCTACAAAATCCTGCAATCCAAAGATCCAAATTCGATTCCTGCCTACTAGCTACCTGCACCCAGCAACCAGCCGAGCAAATTCACCCCATCCTAGCTAGCCACCAGCAAACCACCAGCCCACCCTAGCCTACGGTCTAGCGGTGGATTCTGGTGGCTAGCTGGCCAGCTAGCTAGAAATCCAGCAAAAGTAAGTATATAGCTCGATTACGTAAGATCACGAAGCAGAGTGTCCGGTTCGACACCACCTCTCACGCTGAATGACTGTAAATTCATCAAACAGCTGTATATAAGACTGAAATCTGTGGTGGGAGGCCTAGGATTCATGAATCCACCACCAGACGATTGAATTTTGAATTTTGTGGGAGAATGTCTTGCTATAGCCTTTAGATTCTGCGAATTTTAAATTTTGATGATCAGATATCTTGCTATAGCCAGTAAATTTGAATTTTGTGGGCACAAGTCGTGCTATAGCCTTTCGATTCTGCGAATTTTAAAATTTGGTCTTGCTAGAGCCAGCAAATTTTATTTTTTGGGATCGGCTGAAATTCCGTCTAAGAGCTCAAAAATGCTCGTAACGGCCGTAAAATGCTACTTTTCAGCCGCTACGGCTCTAAATCGTCGATTTTACACGATTTTTGAATTTTATCGACCAGAAGCCTTGCTGTAGGCTGTATATTTTGATTATGTAATCGAGCTGCCGTGAATCGCTCGCTGTATATCGGCATTACGTAATCGGCTGCCATAGTTTGCTCGCTGTACACCGGCGATTATATAATCGAGCTGCTGTGGTTCGCTTGCCGCTGCTCTCGATTCGATTTAGCTGGAAGGCTGGAATTGAATTTGGATTTTTTAATTCGTAAGATTGCTGGTTGTAAATTGTTAAGCTGCTGCCGATCGCAAATCGATGCTCTAGTTCTACTTCGTATTTAGATGAATTGTAGATTACCTGAAAGATTTTAATTTTGGGTATGGAAATATTGGGATTTTGAATTGAAATATTGTATTCATTTTGTTGTGTTTATTGGTCATTCATATAATACATTTTTAAATCTAATATATAACGATATGAATTAGAACTTAAAAATAAATAAAATTAAATATGTATCACCAAATGTATAATAAGTTATGTATTTTTCACGTGCTTACATTGTGTACGTATTTTGACATTTTTTCTAAGACTTACCGAGATGGAGATATTTTGGATGTTATTTACAAGACACAAAAGTAGATCAATGTACTCGTATATTATATTTTATAATGCAAATAGCTAGTGTGTCTGTAAGTCTTAGAAAAACCATATCAAGTATCAGGATGTTAAGTAGAGTAGTAAATAAATAAATATCAGATATGTACAATCACATATGAAGTTCTATTTTATTTAGAGAACAAGGATTTATTGTCAAATTTGATTCATTTTATTAGCTATTTTCTTGCGATTTATTTGTTTAATATGTTCATGTATGCATTTATTAACTGAATTTTTTAACACTTGAAAAAAAGTTAATTATAATGATATATGTATTTGCAATTCATTATGGAAATAATGTGTAGTTATACATGATAAATCCGTTAGCAATACATATAAGTAAAAAATGTATTAATCAATAAATAGATCAATATATGAAATTAGTTTTTTTTAAATTATTTAGTGTATGAACAAATTATACTAATTTCTTCGCCAGGGTAAGGGTTATCTTATATTTTAACAAAAAATTAGGATTAAGATTTTTTTCTGAAGCATTTGAATGTTGGAAAATGTGATTATATATTATTTGATATGTATTAGTAAGTATACATATTTTCGTATATAAGTATCTCAGGCTATGTACTATGTATACATAAACTATTTATAGGTAGGTATAGGTATGTATTTTTCACACACATTGACAAATTAACAATATACATAATATATATGTAGGTAACACACAGTACACATATAATAATAATAACTTATAATAAATAAAACTAACACATTTGGATTAAAAGATATTATCGGCAATTATTATTTAGGTATTTATATTTCACTGTCGTCGTTGTTAATCCCGAACACTCCGTTTCCTAATCAGACGCCCATAGCACACTGCACTAACATCCACCAGAGAAAATGTATCAAATTCTAGTAGCTCAGAAGTTTATGAACGAGATCCACTCACACTCTGCGAAATACGTAAAACTAGTAGTGCACTCCACAAAAACATTCTGGAACATCATCATTATTTAATGTGATGATGATGATATATGAGGATGATATATGGGTTTGGATGGTATCATCAATTTTGATACATTACCAACATTTTTTTTCTAGATTATATAGTTCAATTTAATTTAAAAGTTGTATACAAAATGTTTCCTTTAAAACAACCAGCGCTTTTTTGGGCGCACTAATGACGAGGAAAATGTTATATATAAAAAAAATGATGAAGAATAAGGGACTAATTTATCAGTAATTACAAACAGAATATTCAACCAGTGATTCTCAAAAGGTGGAACGAAAATATATTATTTTAAATGCTACCCTATATAATTTTTTAACCCGTTAGATACAGAATATTTTTTCTGATTTCAACGATATAAATATATTGTATAGATTTTTAACCCTTTTTATTACACATTACAATAATATTTTCTACAATGTCATAAGTCATGGATAATGCTACTAATTAACGGAACTTTAGAAATTTCTTATTAAAATTAAGAAGAAACTAAAACAAATGGAAGAACAGTTTTGTATACAACTTTTAATTATGTACAACTTTGCACTCTACGTAAAATGAACAGTAAATAAATAAATAAAAATATATCATCACGGCATATTACCCATTGTTGGGTGTGCCAATCTGCTTTGTACGCAGATATCGGTAATGACGAAATATTTGTACCGTGCGGGCGCTAAGCAGACGTCACCTCACGGGTACTCATTGCTGGCGTGGGGAGTGCACCACAGGGGTCAATTTTGTGCCATTAATATTCGAAGTAATTCTTGGCGTCGGTCGGGATCGAACAGGAGAGCAGGAAATTACATAAAATAAAAATCCCATGTAAAATCCGTATGTTTACCCTTAACAGCCATCAATATAAGAAAAGAAATGTTTAAATTTAGTCGTCAACTCTTTTTGGATAATTTGTAGAGTATATAATCTGCTGATGGTGTTAAGTGTCTATGGATATTTAACAAAACCAAGCCACTGAATCGATTTTCAAACCTGAATTTCGCAAATATGATTTAACTTGTGTATGATGTTACGGGCTATGTTACCAAAACAAAAAAATATGAATAGATTGAGATGAATATTATTATTGTATATTTCTAATGCTTCCATAGCGATTCATATGGGAGTTACTCCCCATTTCCAAATGTTTGTACCAAAGTATAAGTTCAGCACGAATCAATTGTAGCAGTTACTTATAAGTCATGGAAAACGAATTTTAAATTTATAACTAAGTTACAGTAAATTTTTTGAAAGATGTCCAATCACGAATTGTATGAATTCAGATTTTTGCTCCGCCTATTCTGACAAATTCAGTAGTGTCATTTGCTTAGTTTTTATGATGGTACATAAGATACTACTGTTATTTTATTATTATAAAAATATATGTAACAATAAAGGCATTCAAAATTCAAAAATAAGTCAATTGGTAAGTTTATTAACAAATGTACAACCAAATATGTGAAAAATAAGATGACACAATTGTCAGTGTCACTGACACTGACAGAAAATACCGTTATTCGTACGGCTATGAATCAAGGTAATGTATCTGAATTAATAAATAAACTTACGTTACAGCAAAAGTATTATCAACAACGAACATTATTTTAAAGTGGAATGTCCTAACTTAGTCTAAAAAATATGAATGTGAAAGCAAGCGTGTTATATCCATCCTTATCGCACACGATTTGTTAATTCGTTCATGATACAGATGACCTTGATCGGACATCTTCGATTTTTTTTTACTGTATTTTATTATTCATAATAATAAAATGACGGTATTATGCTGGCCACATCAGATTTTTACATGATAATTTATTAATTAACATGACTGCTAATTTAAAAAAATCGAAATAAAAATGTTACCAAAATAATTTCTCATTTATGATTGAAAATAATGATTGAATGGTTGATGACAAATATTTGACATCTATATACATTATTACTAGCTATCATTCTGAAACGGGCCCCCATACCTGCTTGTCAAGGCTAACAAAGTCACATGACTGCTCGCGCCCTATTCTATTTAATATTTCTTGTATACCTACACTCTACAACAACAGTTCTACTTATATCTTTTCTTTATATTTAGATTTTTTAAATTTAAATTCATTCTACGAAGAATTTTTGTCCTACTCTTCTAACGTTTCGAGATGTTTCTAATTCATTGTCGGGATTAACAGTATTTCTGAACGGTATGTGTAAGTGTAATATACCTATAATTTTAAATATTTAACTATTAATGCAATAAGAAATAATAAAATGTATGTACTTCCCAGAAAATTCAGTAATGTCTCTGGATTTTTGATACTGACATTTATCTGTCAGTTAAAAATATTTTTTAATTTTCTATTGGTTTCCATGACATTATTTGTGCTGTGCGATTTATTACGTGTTATTATATACCTTATATTTCTGTATCTCTAAATCTATAAAATATATAATAAAATATTTATATGTATCAGATAGAGAATTCTTCTAATAATAGCAAGAACAAAATATTTAAAAAAATAATATTTAGAAGTTTTTTTAAGAATCTGCTACTTCCGGTTGCCCAATTATTGCCAAAACCTTTTCAGCTCTTCCCAGTAATGTCCGATTGAGAAATACGTATAGTTAAACAGATATTAAGTATTATAGTTTTTGAGAAACAGTCATTCCAACCGACTCACATACATACACACTAACACACACACATACACACACATACATCCACATGCACATCATCGTAAAAATATTATAATTGGATTGTAGGGACCTTAAAATTTGCTTAATCATTAAAATCTGGATATGCGATTTTTAGCATGAATCCAGTACCCTCTTAGCGAGAGATAAACAGGACAGATTGCTATTTTCTATTATAGTTTATGTAATAGTAATTTAAAGATGCTGTATTCAATAGGCATATATAATAATAATATTAAAATAAACATAAAAAATCTAATGTGACCAACACAGTACCTCCCGCCATTTACTATGTATATAATTTTTATATTACTTTATAAATTTATCTATACAATATAGAAAAAGTATTAAAGCAAACTTGTAGAAAATGGAATAATCTTTAATTTTTATAATAACAAATTGAGAAAAAAATAAATTTAAAGGTATTTTTTGAAGAAAAACTATCTTGAGCTTCAAGTAAACTGCCATTTCCGGTTATCCGATTGCCACCAAAATCTAATCAGATATTTCCATATTAGAATAAGGTAGAAATACATGGTTTCAAAACTTTCTGAATGATAGTATTTGAGTTAGAGCGTATCCACACACACACACACATACCTACATACATACATACACACAGACATCATCGTGAAAATGTTAAAAATGGATTCGAAGGAACTTAAAACGTGATCATTTACCAAAATCTCGATATGCGATTTTTAGCACGATCCCTATACCTCCCTTACCAAGGGTAGCGGGAGGTAAAAATATGCTAGGTATTAAATGCATAATTCTAAAATAAACTTCTAAGTCCAAATTAAAAGAAAAGTTGCTATCACTCATTTTTTAAATATTTAATTTAAAATTGCTCCAGTTCTAGTTCAGAGATAAACATGATTGTTTAACTACAGCAATTGAAGAGCCCTTTCTGGATTTCCGTAAGTAATTTAACTCAGGATTATATTTAAATATTAGAAAATTATTTATTGGATATAAAAGTAATATAAATGTGGAAGAAAAATGTAATAATAACTGGTGACTAAGACACTTTTTTCGAAAAAAAGTTTTACCAAACTGTTTGGCATCGTTGAAAGTAGATGTTGTTGTATGTAACTCATATTAATAATATTTGGACTATGGTTGTTTTTGCAGAGCTCTTCAATTTTTGTCCGTACGTAAAACAACAGTACGGGTATATCATTACCGAAATTTGCAAATAAAAGTAGACGGGAACACCCAGAAATGGGTAATAAGCCGTATTGATTATATATATAACATAACAAATATCTGGAGTTTGGTTTTTGTAAGCATTTTGCTTATACTCAATGAAAATTATGAAAATGAAGAAGAAAATATGTTAAAACTTATTCGATTTTTGTAAGAAATCACTCAATTACATTTTATCATAATGTATATGAATTTATATATTTCTAATGCCTCGTATTATGTCACACAAAAAATAATTATTGTTTATTATGTATATACATAAAGAAATAAATAAATGAATCTTTATAAGTGCCCTACTTATTAATTATATTATTTATAATTTTAAATAAAAGGTAAATTATACGGGAAATATATCTTGATATAGTTATTACAAACAATGCCCAACAAGTTTAAAATAGCACCCGCTAAAAACCCCATTACTACGCCACTGGAATAGTTTCATTTGTCAACTGCTTCATGATGAATTTAATATGTGTAGCGTCAATTTCATAACCATAATTTTGGCAATTTACTATAAAATGAAATGATTTACCTTGCAAATAACAACTGAAGGACTAAGATCTACTGCTCCATATTCATTTGACACAATTCACAATCAATAATCACTTAAAATATTTGCTTAACACAACACAAACGTGACACGTACAAATGTTTAACAACTAATTCTCCATTTTGGCAATCACGACTACCACGAGGTCAAGGTACACGAGTACTTGTTTGTGATTGGTTGGATCATGCGTATGGAATGCATATATATTTAAATATGAATTTACAAATAAATATTTTGAATGAATTATTAACCAGTAAATGTGTTTTTATTGTTTGTGAATTAAATTTATCATAAACCAGTCATTGGAATTTATAAAAATTTCTGTTTCATCCTATGAACTAAATAATTTCTCATTTAATTATAAGATTATTTTATATATGAAAGTGATTTTTATTTATTTCTTTTTGAATATTACGAAATATAGGGTAAGGGGAATACAAACATATTAGGAGCAAAATAGGGCAAGGCGAAATCTCCTGACGACATATGAAATCTTGTGGCGGTCTCCAATGTTCAACTCAGGATTCAGGTCCACTTGGTACTCCTGCAGCTTCTCCAGTTCATCCGTCCGTTCTGAGAATCTGCAACAATGAAAAATACAATCAACAATTAGTAAAATGATTGTATATGTAAATTATAATTTCGAAGTTTTTAAAATACGTATGTCAATAATCTATGTTTGGTAGAGTGATATGTATAGATCAGGAAAATAATTATATAACATCTCTCTATTGCAAGTTGTAAAATAAAATAGAAGTAAAAAAAATTGAACTTCAATGATTAATATATCTCCAGGTATGTCTCCAAGTCTTGCAGGTATCTAGAAGTCTCTCCAAGCACTAGGAAGTCGTCTTCAAAGCCACAGTATAAGAGCACACCACACATACACGTCTGTACGCTAGGATTGCAGAGGGCCATGAAGTGGTACAAATGTGTCATCACCATTACCGAAATTATATTATAATACAATGAGAAATATTAAATATCGTTCCCAGAAAAAGCTTTCAGTATTATTTGAGATTTGCATCCATCACAAAGTAAAGTGGAAGTTTATTGACATTTGAAAAAAAATTAATTTGAATCATTTAGAATTAGAGAGGTATTGGATTCATGCTAAAAATCGCATATACAGATTTTAATGATTAAGCAAGTTTAAGGTCCCTACAATCCAATTTAAATATTTTTACGATGATGTCTGTGTGTGTGTGTGTGTGTGTGTGTGTGTGTGTGTGTGTGTGTGTGTGTGGATTTATGTATGTGTGTGTGTGTATGTGTGTAGATGTATATTTGTGTGTGTGTGTGTGTTGATGTATATTTGTATGTGTGTGTGTGTGTGTGTGTGTGTGTGTGTGTGTGTGTGTGTGTGTGCGGATGTATATTTGTGTGTGTGTGTGTGTGTGTGCGCGGGTGTATATGTGTGTGTAGGTGTATATGTGTGTGTGGATGTATATGTGTGTGTGTGTGTGGATGTATATGTGTGTGTGCGCATGTATATGTGTGTGTGCGCATGTTTATGTGTGTGTGCGGATGTATGTGTGTGTGTGTGTTGGTAGGCGATTTCTTAAAAACTATATTATTTAATATCTGTTTAACTACGTATTTCTCAATCAGACATTACTGGAAAGAGCTGAAAAGGTTTTGGTAATAATTGGACATCCGGAAGTAGCAGTTTCTTAAAAATATCTTCTACATAATATTTTCTGAAAATTTTTGTTCTTGTTTATTAATGAATAGTAAATTCTCTATATGATACATATAAACATTTTATTATATCTTTTATAGATTTAGAACTAACGATATATAAGGTATGTTGAGTCGAGAAGGATCAGTTGGAAATTTCGTTGAGTATAGAGTAAGGCCTTGGTGATCCTGATTTTTAATAAAAATAAATAAAGAATATTAAAAATCTGGATCACCAAGGCCTTACTCTATACTCAACGATATATAAGGTACATAATAATGTTATAATAAACCATGGAAACCAATTGAAATATTAAAATGTTTGTAACTGACAGAAATGTGAATGGCAAAAATCCAGAGACATTACTGAAGATTTTTTCTGGGAAGTGCATACATTATATTATTTCTTATTGTATTAATAGATAAATATTTAATATTATAGGTATATTCAAAATACTGTCAATCCCAACAATGAATTGGAAACATTTCGAAAGTTTCTTCATAGAATGAATTTAAAATTAAATAAATCTAAATATAAAGAATAGATGTAAATAGAATTTTTGGTGTAGAATGTAGGTACACAAGAATTGTTAAATTCAATAAGGCGTGGACAGTCATATCATTTTGTTGGCCTTGTATGGGGGCCCGTGTCAGAATGATAGCTAGTAGTTTTGTACTTAGATGTCAAATATCATAATTTTTCATTCTAAATTTAGTAATTTTCCAATTCCATGTTGTTTATTTTCCTCGATAAGTGACAAATTAACTACGTAAGGACAACAATGTCACATGAATGCTCGCGCCCTACACTTATGTAACCAAAAACGGAAGCGGCGAGAGATATTGTGCTGGCCACAACAATTTTTATATTTGCTTGAATATTTATACCTTGGTTTTGGTTCATAGAACCTTTTTACAAATAAATACCATTAATAAAATATCTCACGTGGTCCTTAGTCCTTCTTCAAAATGTCCCCGCGCCTTCTGCTCCTATGCTAGTTTGAGATTTGGAAGTATTTCTTTACGCGCAAAAATCGCCAAAATTCAATAATTACTATCGACGATAAAAAATTGTAAAAAAATTAATTAGAATTATTATTATTTGCAAAATTTGGCGGCATGTAGCATCGGATACGTACATCCGAACGCTACGAACTACTGACACAGAATGAGCCAAGGATCATACAATAATAATTGTTAATTAATAGTTTCGTAATACATACAGACATTAAAAATTATTTTTATTTGAAATAAATATATTGTTCCCAAATTAATTGGTAACCTTATGTAATTTCGTCCGTAGAATGCAATAACGAAATTGCCAGGCTTGTAGCTCCACCCATTTTTAGGTCACAGCCGTAATTGACACTAATGTCACTAATGTCAGTGTCAAAAATTCAGAGATAGTACTGAAGGCTTTTTCTGGGAACGATATTTTATATATTCTTATTGTATTATTAATTATACAGGGTGTTTATTAAACATAGGGCAAAAATTGAAGGGATTATTCCCTGGACCATTCTAAGATGATTTTTTTGAAAAGCCGCTATGTTTCGAAGATACAGGGCGAAAAAAAAATTCGACAAAACCAATTTTGATATTTTTCAAATTATTAATTTAGTAACAGCAGGCAAGTTATGTGTCAAATTTGTTGAGATGTTTGGCTGTTTGACGTGTATTTTCTGTCTATAATACTTAAACTTTTGTTAGTGAAGTCCTCTTATCATGAATAGCTATACGAACGCCGAGATGACTGACATGCATTTCATTTATGGACTTGCTGATGGCAATTCATTACAAGCTAGGCGGTTGTACATTGAACGATTTATTCCTATGGGGCCATCTAAAAACATTAGTATATGCTACTCCATTGGCAAATTTGGAAGATTTAAAACATCGGATAATTGCTGACTGTAACTCCATAAGAAACGACCCTGGTGTTTCTGAAAGAGTTCGGCAATCAATGAGAAGAAGATTGGATTCTTGGAACGTAGCTGGAGGTAGTCATTTTCAACAGTACTTGTAGATTAAGAAACTTTACATGTAATTTTTGGTATTAAATGTTGTTATTGTCGAAAATTTTTTTCGCCCTGTATCTTCGAAACAAAGCGGCTTTTCAAAAATCATCAAAGGACAAAATCATCTATAATATCATAATTATATATACCACAATGGAAAGAGCGAGAGGTATTGCGATGGCCACAACAGATTTTTTTAACAAGAGTGGGACTTGAATTTTGTTTCATTTAACACTGCCACTAAAAAACCATCGCACATATAGGCCGTTCAAAATTTTTCCACATTGATATTTAGATCTCAGTCCGCTCCTGGTTGTGGTCAATTTCTATTTCTTGTCTAAATTAAAATTCTGTTGGGTAAAATGCAATTACTACATAATTTCACACACAATTACGACAGTTTGATAAAACGCGATGTCTTGTAATCGTATTATTTCCGTTCATCGTACGTTTCGCTAATGTTGGGAACAACGGCGACAGCAACAAGTTACGTGCGGCAACCCCCGCCTGTCAGCTAAGCCAACACGAGCAGGTCTGGAGGCAGTTTTCGACGTGGAAGTGAAAACTGTTTAAATAAGTTCATTTGTAAGTTCAAATCAGAGCATGTAACGGAAAAAAATATTGGTTAAAGATTAACCGATATCAAGAACGTTATAATAATAATGGTTATTGTTCAAAAACCGGTTTTTAAAAATAATAAACAGGTTTAAACCGGTTAATTTATTGGTTAAAAATATTAGATTCAAATTATTTTTATAAACTACAAAAATATAACAAATAAAGTAAAATAAAATCTGATGTGGCAGCACATTACTTTACGTCAGTGATAATAGTATTTTTTGAAAGATGTCCGATCAAGGCCATCTGTATCATGAACGAATTAACAAATTGGCATACATTTATCCCCCTCCTTTACAAAGGCTTTAAGCGTGTGCGATAAGGATGGATATAACACGCTTGTCTTTCAAAAATTCATATTGTTTCGACTAAGCTAGGACATTCCATTTTAAAGCGATGCTCGTTGTTGATAATACTTTCGCTGCAACGTATGTTTATATATTAATTCAGATACATTACCTTGATTCGTAGCCGTACGAATAACGTTATTTTCTGTCACTGACACTGACATTGTGTCAGTATCTTATTTTTCACTATTTGGCTAAATTCATACAATCCGTAGATGACCTTGAACGGACATCTTTCAATTTTTTTACTGTACTTATTAAATTATTAAAAGAAATATGCAGCAATTTGTAGTAGTATGAATTTTGTATAAGTAGGCTAAGTCGCAATTGTTCAGAAAACCGAGCAAAATTTTGACAAATTGACAGTTTGAAATTTCTCTGGTATCATGAATTTTATTCGCTATAATTGATGAAAAATACATTCCTCGAGATATTTTGAAAGAAGCTACTGAGGCGAAGAACAATTGAATGTCTCATAAATAAAGGATTTAGTATGAAGCTAAAATTTTAAAGTCCTAGAAATTTAAAATGATATTTTAAAGTTCTAGGACTTTAATATTTTATAAATCGTTCAAAAAACGTTGCTTTAGAAACCAGTATGACATAAAATATATAAAATTACACATTTAAAAATAAACAAAGCACAGGCATAAACTCTATGCACGATGCCGACCCACATCTCGCTCGCAAAAATTTAACAATATTTACCTAACAGATGTTCTGCCTATTATCTCACAAAGAAAAAGAAATCTGTTTGCTAAAGGCTTACAACACGCATCGTTAAAATGCAAATAAAAGTTGTCAACAGGTACCTACGTAAAATTCTTTCTGTGTTTCTTGCATGAATTATTTTACTTTAACAATTAAAGTTTGTAACGTAAAATAAAGTAAAAAGAGAAATCGTGCGAGAATAAATATTACCTAATGAAAAGGCTATTTTGATTTAAAACTCAAATCAATTTTTACTTGTGTTTTAGGAAAATGAATATTGTGACCAATATAAATCGTTCATTTACATTTTACAGACTTTATATTATATCTTCTTTCTGTTTTTGGTTGCAGATTAATTGATTTAGATTATGTTTATAGAATTCCATTCGGAAATGAATAGAAAACTCGGAATAATATATTTTTTTTTCATTATCTGTTTACACACGCTCATCACGTCTTATCGCCGACTTGAATTTCTCTTTTGGCATTTAACTCCTACTTATTGAAGGAGCTCTTTTATTACACTATATAAATACCAAGTACGGCGTGATATTTTCAAACTCGGATATTAAATTCCTATTAATATCTTCTCATCAAAAACTTTCCAATAATACACATGACATTTCTGGATTGCTTAATTTCGTTATTATCCGATAATGGCCTGAGTATCGGCGCCCTGCCTTGCCCTGTCCTCAATAATTTATTCACTGCGCTCAATGTTTTGTAAACAGAATATTAGATTTTAATGACAGCTAATAAGATGATAATATCTTCTTTCTATTAAGCAGAAAAGATGGGTAAAATGATATCTACGCACACAATGTAAAATGTTATATGAATAATGAACAATCCAAATAAATAACTCATTTAGTATTTGTTAATGTACATGTAAGTATATATAATGTTGCTACTTATTGAACAAAATTATGGGTTGTGCAGTAAAATGCAGTGGCGACTCTTAAATATATATACGGTTTTAACTAAAACGCTGTTTTAAGAAGTGTCAGATATCATTATTTAATAACAACAATAAATAATATCGAATTTATCAAAATATGTTTTAAAAGCAGAACATAGTTTGTATTCAAAAAAATACTTTTTAAAAAATTGATCTTCAAGCATACGTGCAAAATTAAATGTTGAAATTTGAATTTGACATTTTTTAAAACAGCGTTTTAGTTAAAACCGTGATCGTAGTACGGACCATTGTGATTAAAAAAATAATCTATCATTATATTATAAAAAAAAATCTGATGTGGCCAGCACAATACCTGCCGCCAATCCAGTGTATTATGTACAAATTCCATATATAAATTTCTTGCAAAAGATTCTAAATTTTTGGTATTTTATGATTCCCTTTCTCGGCAACTGAATTCCATACTCCTGATAACAAACAAACCACGTGATATAAGAAAATCATGAAATTTTGAATGACACTTGTCAGTTATGGACATAATTAATTGCTGTCATTTTGACACGGGTCCCCATATCTGCTTGCCAAAGTCACGTCACTGCACGCACCCTATACATAAATTTTCTTGCAAAAGATCTTTCCAGTAAAATTATTTCATAAACAAACTATGCAATTTGCACTTGACACTGACATCTTATTCTTCTTTAGTTTTTCCCATTTGTTAGGGGTCGCTATTTTTATTTTCTTCTTCCACTCATTTTTGTTTTGCGTGTCGTCCTCATTCAGTTCCTTTTCTCTCAAGTCTTTCGAAATACAGTCCTTCCATCTTATATTTGGTCTTCCTATGTTTCTTCCACTTTCTATTACTAAACTATTCATTTTTCTTCCAATATATTCATCCTCATGACATATTCAAACCAATGTAATCTTCTCTCTTATATCTTTCTAGAAACATTAGAGTTATTTCCCTTATTTTTTTATTCATTTACTTTTTATTGATACTGACATCTGTCAATTTGAATTACCTGAATATATTAGCAGTTTACATGGTTAAGTTAGCATAGCTGGCTAATTTATTAAATTTATTATCTTTATAATTCTTTAACTATATATCTGTTAAATATGAAGTATAAAATGCAATCAAATCGTATAGAGAATAATATATTCTATAAGATATAATAATATTTAACTAATTTTTTCAAGAAAAACTGTTAAAATCTTCACCAATTATAATTGAATTTTAATATTTGGATTATTAGTATTGGAGATATCGCGGCCGAAACCGCGTTCATACACACACACATACACATACACACACGCACACACGTCCACAGATACATACAGACATCATCGTAAAAATAGTAAAATTGTATTGTAAAGACCCTAAAACGTGCTTATTCAATGAAAACTCACCATCGAATTGAATTTTTTGACCAAATACAATACCTTCCTTACCTAAAGATGATAGAAGGTGAAAATGTATAAGAAATATTCAACTACCTTATTAATAAATGAGAACAATACGTAACATTTCATTAGATTTGAATGACGTCCGAATATGATTAGCTTCTCCATCCATCCCACAACGCCACTCAACAAGTTGCTTCCCCTCTGACCGCCCAGCACATCACCATTCCAGCATGCAGCTGACGCGGTCGCGGGGCTGCTCCTGCTGGCGGCGGAGGATGGCGGTGCGTAGTTAGCTGTTGCGTCCTGCCCTCGTCCAGGTGTGCAGGCGGCCTTGACACAGCCGCCTGACCCAGATCTGCCAGTGGTGCGTACGCAACGCCACCATTCGATTCTAACAGGTAACTCTGTTGCTTCGGTGCGTGGAAATGGTGGTGGGGAGGTGCATCAGCGTCACACGGAGTGGAAGGATCTAGAGGTTTAAGGGAAGCAGGTGGCGTGGGATGGAAGATTTTGATGAGGGGGTAGTAAACGTTGTGGTAATAGTTATTAAATTTTATTTAATTATTAAAGAAAGATGGCGTGAGTAGGAATGAGGAATTTGTGAAATGTATGTGCCTATATTAAAAAGGAATTTAATATACCACATTTTACTAGTGTGGTGATACAAACCCTCGTCCCAGTTTTTGGCAGTAGCAATAAATAAAACACCCCACGCTGAAAACATAACCTGGAGAAGAGATTTACAAACACAAATTTGATTCATTGACATTTAACGTTATTATAACTTAAAGAATATATTATTCTCTATACGATTTGATTGCATTTTATACTTCATATTCAATAGATATAGAGTTAAAGAATTTTAAAGAAATTAAACTTTATAAATCAGCCAGCTATGCTAAACATGGAAACTACTCATATATTCATATAATTCAAATTGACAGATGTCGGTATAAATAAAAAATAAATTAATGTGCCTGAGATGTGAATGTTGAAGTAGATGTTGGGGAAGACACGAAAAGATACGGTAAGAAAACTCTAGTGTTACAAGTTTCTAGAAAGATACAAGCGAGATGATTACATTGGTTTGAAAATGTCATGAGGAGAAATGAAGAATATATTGGATGACTAATGAATAGCTTAGTAATAGAAGGTTGAAGAAATCCCTAACGAATGGGGCGAGCTAAGGAAGATAATGTCAAACGCAATTTGCATAGTTTCTTGATGAAATAATTTTACTGGAAATTTAGAAACTTTTGTAAGAAAATTTATGTATGGAATTTATACATAATACACAGGATTGACGGAAGGTATTGTGCTGGCCACAACAGATTTTTTAATTTTAAATTCATTCTATAAAGAAATTTTTTCCTACTCCTCTAATTTTTCGAAATGTTTCTAATTCATTGTCGGGATTGGCAGTATTTTTGAAGAGTATATATAATATACTAATAATTTTAAATATTTAACTATTAATACAATAAGAAATAATATATGTACTTCCCAGAAAAAATCTTCAATAATGTCTTTGTATTTTTGACACTTACCTTTATCTGTATCAGATAGAGAATTTAGTTTTCTTTAATACAAGCAAGAACAATTATTTTTCAAAAATTAATATTCAGAAGATTTCTTTTAAGAATCTGGTACTTCCGGTTATCTAATTATTACCAAAACCTTTTCAGCTCTCTCCAGTAACGTCCGATTGATAAATACGTAGTTAAACAGATATTAAGTATTATAGCTTTTGAGAAATCGTCCTTCCAACATTCTCTCTCACACACACACATATGCACACATACATCCACACATACATACAGATACATACATATTGACATCATCGTAAAAATATTAAAGTCGGATTGTAGGGACCTTATAACGTGCTTAATCATTAAAATCTGGCGATTTTTAGCATGAATCCAATACCTCTCTTAGCGAGAGGTAATAATTCCAATTCTATTCGACAATAAATAAACCGCTTTGTTACAAGCCCATCATTGGTATTGCTCTATACCAAATCAAATGCAAACATGTTAAACAATAAGAATAAATATTCCTTTGTATAGCGAGTAATATCAAGTGACAAAGTGACCATTATTAATATAATACCCTTTGACGTACACAAATTATTTACATTTTGCCGTAACTCTATTTCAAACTACTCAGACACAGGTAATATCATTACTTTCAGTAATTTTTAACAAACATTGAGTGCATGTTTTGACTCAAAGTTCTTGTTAATCACTAGGTCACCTCTCTTTGAGTATAGAAATATAAACTAATATGATTATAAAAGGAGGACAGCGGTCAAATCGCACGATCTTGGTGGCCAATTCACGTCACCTTTGTGAGAGATAACCATACCCTCAAATCGTTCATCCAGAATATCCATAGTGGCGTCCGCTGTGTGGCACGTAGCGCCGTCCAGCTGGAACCACATGTCGTCTACCTTCATATCGTACAGTTTGGGCCAAAAAAAATCGGTTATCATCATTGACGGTGATGGCCTCACCAACGTCGTTTTCAAAAAAGTACGGACCAATGACGCCGCCGGCCAAAATCCACACCAAATTAACTTTTTTTGGATGCATTACCATCTGGTGAACATCGTGTAGATTGGCGTCGTCCCATATACGGCAATTGTGCTTGTTAACATAGCCATTCATCCAAAAATGCGCCTCGTCGCTAATAATGATTTTTAGGCCCAAATTGGGGTCCTCTTCCAAACGCTCCGAAGCCCAGTCAGCCAACAAACGGCGTAGTCTATGGTCATTAACTTTGAGCTCCTAGGTCAGTTGGATCTTATACGGGTGTAGGCTCAAGTCCCGACGCAAAATTCGCCAAGTTAAAGTTCTTGTGCACGGCGAAGAATTGACTGCCTGATTGTTTACGAATTTGACCACCAAACGTTGGAGAGTCGACTTTAAAGGGCCACCGCATCTGCCGTAAAATGGGCGTAACGCGCGCAATGCACTAACGAATACTCATTTTGATAACAAAGTTTTATCATTTGGTCGTGCTACTCAATCGTGTAACTTGCCAATGCGATTTGGCATCTGACAGAATAATAAAAAACAGATTAGACAGACGCCACCAAAACAACAAGGCCGCCACAGGCTGCCAACATCGACCCGCCCTAGTTAAAAACGCCATAGAAACTACACATTATGCCTAGTGAGCAAGATTCAACCCCGATTATCTGTTTTAGAATGTATCAGCTCATGCAATTGACCGCTAGACTTTTTCTTGTGGGGTTTCCTGAAGTCGCAGGTCTATGCCAACAAGCCGCAATCGACCGATGCTGTTAAAGTCAACATAACCAATGCCATCGTTCAAATTCAGCCGGATTTATGCGGCAGAGTCATTGAAAATTGGACCACTCGGATCTGTGCCACCGTGAGAAACCGCGGCGGACATTTGAACGATGTTATATTCCAAACATAATGGCATACATTGGCCTTTCAAATAAAAAAGAATTTTGTTAATACCTCACACACAGCTTTTTTTTATTCTATTTTAGCATTGACCTGCCCTTAATGAAAAACCCTATATTTGAATATAGGCTAGAGGGAACAGACGACTAAATTTTGCTAAATTAGCAGAAATGCAAAGCTAGAAGTTCGTTGTAGGTCAGAGGAAATCTGTCTTAACGTTAGGACACACTCTGTGTCACGCTCACGCGAATAAACATTAACCGATATTAAGTATAGTTTTTGAGAAATCGTCCTCACACACACACAAACACGCAGACATCATCGTAAAAGTATTAAAATCGAATTGTAGGAACCTTAAAACATGCTTATTCATTAAAATCTTAATATGCGATTTTTAGCATGAATCCAATACGTCTCTTGGTGAGAGGTAAAAAAGGATTATTATGAAGAAAATGACTGAATTAAAAATCACACAGTTTATTATGAGAAATTAGATCACCGTCGTGTTATGAAACTAGATTTTTACCTTCCGTCACCTTTAGGTAAGGAAGGTATTGTCTTTGGTCAAAAAATTCAATGATGAGTTTTTAGTGTATCAGCATGTTTTAGGGTCCCTATAATACGATTTTACCATTTTTACGATGATGTCTGTATGTCTTCATATTCAATAGATAAAGAGTTAAAGAATTTTAAAGAAATTAAATTTTATAATTCAGCCAGCTATGCTAAACATGGAAACTATTAATATATTCATATAATTCAAATTGACAGATGTTAGTATCAATAAAAAATAAATTAATGTGGCAGAGATGAGGATGTTGAAGTAGATGTTGGGGAAAACACGGAAAGATACGGTAAGAAAATAACTCTATTATTACAAGTTTCTAGAAAGATACAAGAAATATGATTACATTGATTTGAACATGTCATGAGGAGAAATGAAAAATTATATTGGAACAAGAATGAATAGTTTAGTAATAGGATGTTGAAGAAACTGAGGAAGACCAAAAATAAGATGGAAGGACTGTATTACGAAAGACTTAAGAGAAAAGGAACTGAATGATAACGACACGCAAAAATAGCGACCCCTAACGAATGCGAAAAGCTAAAGAAGAAGAAGATGTCAGTGTCAAGTGCAATTTGAATAGTTTTTTTTATGAAATAATTTTACTAGAAATTTAGAATCTTTTGCAAGAAAAATTATGTATGGAATTTATACATTATACACAGGATTGACGGAATGAATTGTGCTGGCCACAACAGATTTTTTAAAAATAAAAGAAGTGCTGTAAAATCCAACGAAGAAAGTGCATAATATTTACTGGTCCAGTACCATCGAATGCATTCTACGATCTTCTTCAGCATTGCTAAGCACTACAATATATTTTGGTACCATATAGTACTGGTTTTACACATTTGGCGGCTCGGATCATTATCCCAAACAATTTAAAATCTAAATTCAATGTACCCTTCCCATATTCACAACCCTGTTATACTTTCTAGAATCCACCCCTATGGGGGTTGGTTGTCGCAGGCGCGATAGCGAGAGCTTGTGAGAGAGAGAGCACGCGAGTCAGGGCAGGTAGCGCCGGGTCGCGCCGGGCCGGGCTCGAACCGCGGTCCGCAGTCTGCGCACAGCCATCATCCTGAGCCCACCAGCAGCGTGCGACGCCGCCCCCGCCGCCGTCTACGCTATCGCAACAGGTAGGATCCCACCGCACGGCCCCACCAACACGACTAAGTGGATGTAAGTGGAGTTTTTTTATCTGTGAGCAGGGGCAAGTTTCTAATTTTTTATTATATAAGAACATATACTTATATTTATATTCAATAATAAAATACTTATTTTAAAGTGGTAAATAATCTTATTTTTTAGTACAATAAAAATATTGGAAAATATTAATTACATTACTGTTCAATACATTTATAACTTTAAAATTAAAATAATTGCAAACTACTACGAATTGTAACAAAAATGTAATTCGGTGTACATTCAAATTACAAATTTGTAATAATTGCGATTCAGAATACAAATTATTACTTAAATACAAACTTATTCAATATACACCTTGACTTACTTTAAGCATATATATTTCGACGCTGTAGGTTAACTACAGGATTTTGATTAAGAGTAACAAAATTTATTTTAATGGTATATGCTTGAACGCCTACGACAAAATTAAATATCTTGAAATTCAAAAATAAAAGATATTATATTGATAGAAAAAAAATTATCTTAATGTGTCCAGTATATAATATATATGTGCATTGATTAAAATTAAATAAATGCAGTGATTTTTTTATTTACAAATATATAGAAGTAATAATAATACTAATTTTATTATATATTAAGATTTATAAAATGATCAATTAAATCAAGATTAAAAATTATTTATTTTATATATTAAAACAAGTGATTTTATTTAGTTCCACATTATTTAGAAATAATTATTTCAACATATAATATTAAAAATTATAAATTTGTAATTAAAATGAATACAATAATTTAATTTTTTTCATCAAAGACAAAAAATTAATAAGTAAATATAAACAAACAAATTACAAAATTATAAAATATGCCAATACTTTTTTTATTTGTTTTATAAATTGAATATCATTAATATCGTAAATGAAATAAATAAATAATGACTTATTTATACAAAACATCTACATATATAAAAAACGTAAAATATTTACGTACTTTTTAGCAAAAATATTAATGATTTTTTGATTAGTAAAAGATAAAATAAATTAAAATGACTCTATACAATTTTTAACATGTGAAAAGTTTAAATTTTGTTAAATCCTTATCATCAAATGTTTTAAATTAATTATTGACAGAATTTACATTATTTTTAATGTTTGATATACAAATTTTATTTATAATAAGTTATTAAAATTTTATATATATTGTTTCATTTTGTAAAAGTGTCCTCATATTAACTTTCGTTAAAATATCCCACATTTTAAAAGTATGTACATACTCATACATAAAAGAAATTTAATGTTTCACATTTTCATAATAATTTTATGATGCATGTAATATGAAAACTTTTATAAAATATATAAAAATTAATGCGACTTAATTTTAAAAGCTCGGTGCTAATGCAGTATTAGTTCTAATGGCACAGTGCGCTACTTATGCAGGAATATGACCTATTTACGTATTCAATATGTACACAAATGATACATTTTGCTAATTGATTAATTTTAATTAACTTTTAGGATGTGTTGATAAATGTTACAATGTGAAATGATTACATTTTGTGTTTTATCATGTGTGACAAGTATTGATTGGTGCGTGAATTAAGTGAAACCAAAATATGGTTTGGAACTACTGGTCTGGTTGTGGAAATGATTTAAATACAAAAACGATATAATAGTTTCATTGGAATTCAGTTTTTATAAATAATAAAAAATGGATTGGAATTCATCGTAAACAATATATTAAAGTGTCCAATATCCACACTGAATGCAGTATTAATATATGTGATTAATTGAATTTAAACATAACAATCAAATTTATTTCCAACAAAAATAAAAAATAGATTAATATTGAATCATAATATTCGTATAAACAAATATTATTAATTACTCATTAGTTATTATCATAGTTGAATTATTGAAAGTATGATACATCGAAACAAAATTTGCACACAAAACTTTGTATTTTTTAAACAATTATTTCAAATTAATTTACGAAAGTTAATTCGAGTTCAGTTAATTATTTTTACCTCTCGCTAAGAGATGTATTAGATTCATGCTAAAATTCGCATATCCGCATTTTATTGAATAAGCACGTTTTAAGGTTCCTAGAAAATCATTTTAACATTTTTACAATGATGTCTGTGTGTGTGTGTTTGTGTGTGTGTGTGTGTGTGTGTGTGTGTGTTTGTGTGTGTGTTTGTGTGTGTGTGTGTGTCTAACATGAATGGGAAAACTTGAATAGGTTTTGGTACCAACTGGACAACCGGAAGTGGTAGTTAATTAAAAAAAATCTTCTAAATATATTTTTTTTGAAAATTGATGTTAATACCACAATAAAGAACTTTAAATTCTCAATCTGATACATTTAATTTTTTTTATATCTTTTAAGATATATTATCACGGCATATTACCCATTGCAGGGTGTGCCAAATATGCTTTGTAAGCAGATATCGGTAAATGATGAGGCGTCACTCACGGGTACTTATCGCTGTCGTGGAAAGGGCACCACAGGGGTCAATTTTGTGCCACTAAAATTCGAAGTAATTTTTGGCGTCGGTCGGGATCGAACCCGAGTCATAATTAACGAATTTAACATTTCTTGTACATACAGATAATTCAAATTGTATCTATTCTTTCGTTCTATGCGGCATTTTCTCCTACTTTTCTAATATATTAAATTCTTTATATTCACTGACGGTATTAGCGGTATTTCTTAAGGATATATGTAATATTAATATACCTATAATTTTAAATATTTAATTAATAATACAATAAGAAATTTTAAATGTACTTACTTCCCAGAAAAAGCTTTCTGTAATGTTAATAAAACTGTTGATTCTTGACACTGACATCTGTCAATTATAAACATTTAAATACCTCAATTGGTTTTCAGAGAGTTGTTTGGGCAGCGAGAATTATTACAATAGATTATTATATCTATAGAAGATATAATAATTTTTTTAAATGTATCAGTTTGAGAATTGAAAGATCTTTATTATTGTATTACCATAAATTTTCTAAAAATAATATTTAGAAGATTTTTTTTAAGGAACTACCTCTTCAACTCTTCCCATTAATTTTAGATTGAGGAATCCGTAGTTAAAAAGGTCTTTAGTTGTATGGAATTTGGGAAATCGTACCTCCAACACCCTAAAAAACACACACACATCCACACACACACAGACATCATCGTAATAATGTTAAAATCGTATTCTAAGGACGTGAAAACGTGCTTATTCAATAAAATGCCGATATACGATTTTTAGCATGAATCCAAACTTTTAATTCTTTAAAGATGAAAGAAATAAAAAGATAAAACATAAAACAAATTTACGTGTTAATATGTCATTTTATTCCGGGTTTAACAAATTGTTAAGATTCCATCGTTTATCGTCCAAAATAATCACCCTTCAAAGTTACATGTAGTGTGAATTTAATTCTACTCCATCTCCAGATAATCATTTCCTCCGGAGTTCAAACACTTTTTTATCACATCCTTGTACAACTGGATCTGCTTTCAAGAATCTCATTTCCAAAGTAATCAATCTCTAGTGTAGTACAAGACGCGCGCAATGAGAGCCATCATCGAAGACGGCGAAGCCTGCTGCTGGGGCCGATGAATAGAGATGGAGTACGCGTGATGTCGCCGCGCGGAATTCGTGTATGAAATGAAATTTCATGCTCGTTTGTTTCTCTTGTGCACGAGGGTTTTGTTGCTGGAATTGCTTCGAGTGATTTCGAATGGATAAGTGGTGATGGATTTTTTTTGGTGGGGTAGGTAATGGCTTGTGATTTTTCAATGTTTTGATGATTTTATTTTTGGAATGTTTTTATTTGATTCATAGTGGTTGTGCGATTGATTTTAGTAAGCAAGATAATTGATAGGCCATTTTGTCTGTCAGTCTTTCAGAGATAAAGGGTGACATTCAATTTTTACCTCTCGCTAAGAGAGGTATTGGATTCATGCTAAAAATCGCATATCCAGATTTTAATGGTTAAGCACGTTTTAAGGTCCTTACAATCCGACTTTAATATTTTTACGATGGTGTTTGTTTGAGTGTATGTGTGTGTGTATGTATGTGAGGAGATTGGAAGGACGATTTCTCAAAAACTGTAATGCTTAATATATGTTTAACTACATACTTCTCAATCGGACATTACTGGGAAGAGCTAAAAAGGTTTTGGTAATAATTGGACAACCGAAAACAGAAGATTCTTAAAAAAAATTTTCTAAATATTATTTTTTTAAAATTTTTAATCTTGCTTAGATTAAATGAGTAACTATATCATCACGGCATATTACCCATTGCTGGGTGTGCCAATCTGCGTTGTACACAGATTTCGGTAATGATGAAATATTTGTACCGTGCGGTGCTTACCAGGCTTCACCTCACGGGCACTCAATGCTGGCGTGGAGAGTGCGCCACAGGGGTCAATTTAGTGCCATTAATATTCGAAGTAATTTTTAGCATAGAAGAGTAAATTCTCTATCTGATACATATAAATATTTTATTATATCTTTTATAGATTTAGAGATAAAGAAATATAAGTTTTGCAATAATCTGTTGTGATAAGTCTCACAGTCTGAATAATGTCAAAAATTTAAAATGTTTGTAACTGACAGATAAATATCAGTGTGAAAAATCTAGAGACATTACTGAAGATTTTTTCTGGGAAGTACATACATTATATTATTTCTTATTGTATTAATAGTTAAATATTATAAAATTATAGGTATATTACATATACCCTTCAAAAATACTGTCAATCCTGACTATGAATTGGAAATATTTCGATAAATTAGAAGAGGATAAAATTTGTAGGTATACAAGAAATGTTAAATACAATAGGGCGCGAGCAGTCATGTGACTTTGTTGGCCTTGACGAGTAGATATGGGGGCCTGTGTCAGAATGATAGCTAGTAATTATGGATATAGATGTCAAATATCATAATTTTTCATTCTAAATATAGTGATTTTCCAATTCCATGTGGTTTTTTTCCCCAAGTAAATTTCACAAACCTGGTAACAACTTAACTAAGCGAATTTAGTATGTACATATTTACTAATTGCTATTCTGACACGGGCCCCTATATCTGTTTGACAAGGCCAACAATGTCACATGACTGCTTGCGCCCTTTACTTATGTAACCAAAAACGGAAGTGGCTAGAAGTATTGTGCTGGCCACAACAGATTATTTTCGTAATGAAACATGTCCCACTTCGGATGTAATATACTAATATATGTCCTTTGCAAGAAATGTTTTATAGGATAATTATATAGAATTAAATTGAAATGGTGGCAGGTGTTCTGTTAGCTATAACATATTTTTTACAAGAATTTGTTACATATGAATAAGTACATTCCATTTGCGGCACATAGTAAAAATATTTCATACAAACATAAATTATTCTCGCAAGAACTTTCAGTATTCCAGTCAATCCATTTGCTTCCAGGAGCATTTATATAATCCACCATCATTTATCTTTTTCTAAAAAATCTTGTCAACAAATTTGTCTTTCTTCGTTCGTCTCCACTTTCAATCACATTCTCATTCAATTTCTGCGAAAAGAGAAATTCAAATAAATATAAATTCGTTTCGTTCTAATTAAGCCTGGTTCATGAGAAATAATTGTACAAATTCGTCGCTTAGGATTCCTACCCATTTTATTTTGCACTGCTTGGATTTGTTGATATTAAAAACGTGTTGGATGTGTGTGAGAATTTGTTGTGTATGTATCTGTTTTGTGAACATTTTTATATTAAAAATATGAATATTTCACCATTCCACGAAGTGTTTTATGTTGGAGGGCTTTCAACAAAATTGAAAACTGTAACAAAAATTAAGTATGAAATTTTTCTTTTTACAAATTTAATACGTAATATATATTCGTCTAACTATAAAATTAATATAATAAATATATGACACTTGGCAAGTAATGGTTTATTACCTTCCGTCACCTTTAGGTAAGGAAGGTATTGTCTTTGGTCAAAACTTCAATAGTGAGTTTTTAATGAATAAGTACGTTTTGGGGTACCTAGGATACGAATTTACTATTTTTACGATGATGTCTGTATGTGTGTGTATGCGTCTGTGTGTGTGCGTGTGTGTGTGTATGTGACGATTCTAGAAATTATATATTTTTTGTATCCCTTGTACCTTCAATTACAACTTTTAAATAATATATTATTCTCTATACGATTTGATTGCATTTTATACTTCATATTCAATAGATATAGAGTTAAAGAATAGAAAATATATTAAATTTCATAAGTCAGCCAGCTATGCTAACCATGTAAACTGCTAATATATTCAGATAATTCAAATTGACAGATGTCAGTATCAATGAAAAGAAAATGAATGTGACAGAGACTAGGATATTGAGATAGATGTTGGGGAAAAGACGGAAAGATAGATTAAGGAACGAAAGATAAGGGAAATAGCTCGAGTGATAAAGTTTCTTGAAAAATAAACGAGAGACGATTATATTGGTTTGAACATGTCATGAGAGGAAAGAGGAAGAATATATTGGAAGAAGAATGAATAGCTTAATAATAGAAGGTAGAAGAAACTGAGGACGACCAAAGACTTGAGATAAAAGGAACTGAATGAGGATGACACGCAAAACAAAAATGAGTGGAAGAAGAAAATATATAACAGCGACCCCTAACGAATGAGAAAAGCTAAAGAAGAAGATGTCAGTGTCAAGTGCAATCAAAATTTATAACGTATTTTATAAATTTTATATAGTATCTCATTTTTTGTTAATTATTGTATCCTTGTGGAAGTTTTTTTAAAATTTTCATAATGCCTGAATTTTTTTTTTTATTTTTACGTCTAAAGTTTTATAGGACTTGAAAGGGTAAAAATTTTTCAGAAAATTTTGAATTTTCGATTTGTCAAAGGGAAACTGCGACAGAATTGGAATTAACAATCTTTTTTGCATTCAAAAATAAAAGAAAAAAAATATTTTGTTAAATATTTTAATTTTCAAAAGGTATGAAGGTAGTTAATATTTCAATTTACAATATTAAAGCATTTATTATGCGATTTGTTTTTGCCACCTTAAATTATTTTATATTTTTATATTTCCAGTAATATCATTTCACAAAGGTATACAAATTTTATTTGATTCTGACTTCTGTCAATTAGTAATATTTGAATATTCTGTTTCCATGGTGCAGCTTTTAGCAGCATTAGGTTGCGAGATATATCTTTATATTACTTTATCTCTAAATTCATTGAATATGAAGAAAAAATATAATTAAATCGAATAGAGAATAACTTATTCTTTTATTTATAATAACATAAAAGGTTAAAATATTTAACAGTGTTTTTTCAAGAAATACTGTTAAAATATTCAAATTAGGTTACTTCCGGTTAACCAATCATAACCAAAATCTAATCAACTGTTCTTACATACGAAAGAGGAATATGAAAGAATTAAAACATTTGGAATTGTGGTATTGGAGTTATGGAAGGAGAAATACATACATAAATTTTTTGACCAAAGACAATACCTTCCTTACCTATAGGTGACGGAAGGTAAAAAATATACATATAACATATAAGAACGGCAACGTAATGTATTTAGATTAAATATTTCGAGAGAAGGTGCCATCTATCCCTCCGTATACGAATTATTTCTGAGTTAGTTCAAAAAATACATAATAGGTGAATGTTGCACAGTGTTGCCACGTAGCTAGAACAGCAAGTTAAGATTTTATAAAGATTTTTAAGTTTGCTACTGTAAAACAAGTATACATGTACATTGAAGATTCAAAATATATTATCTGGTTATTATGAAACAATATTTTTGAATTATTGATTACTGAATACCTCTAACAAATAGTATCTGGCAATTCTGTCAGCACGATTTACCGTAGTTCATAGTTTTGTGGTAGGAGTCACTAGCTATCTATAATAATTTTGTGAATAAAAAGAGACAGATATAGTATCTTGCTAGGCCATATGCGTTGCCGTTCTTATATGTATTATATATTCAAAGGTAATATCTTTGTTTTGCATCGTTTGTTGTCCCCTTCAAATAATTAAAGAGTACTACTAACCCTTGATTTAATGAAAAAATGTTATTATTCATTTCAAACATTTTGTGTTTTCATTAATATAATTTCATCTAACACTGTAATAATGAAAATTTTTGTGATAACTCCGCTGGATTTCTTGCTAACAACGCTATTGTACATTTCGCTACAAAACGTTTTACTTGTTGCTCGCAAAATTGTAAATGACGGAAGTTAATTTCCTAAAATTCCGCGGCCATTTTGCATCGCAATCGAAGGAGAGGCTCACGCGTGATTAAACCACAACTCGGAAAATTACACAGCTGATTGATCACTTTGTAATATTTACTTTCCACGACAATCGCGCAACAGTTGCTCTTGATCACGCTCACTCTTCTCACGCTGTCACGCTACGAGACACTAATCTACGCGCGGATACTATGTCTTGCTTTAAACTATCACAGTTAACTAAATTTTACTTTTACAAGGTTTACTATGTCCTATGATCAATTTAAAATTCATTTTTAAACATTTCAAGTTCAGTGGTTACAGAGTAAAACAACCATACTTAAAAGCTTGTAATTTTTACCTTCCGTCACCTGTAGGTAAGGATGGTATTATCTTTGGTCAAAAAAATTACAATGATGTCTGTATGTATGTGTGTATGTGTGTGTGTGTGTGGGTGTGCGTGTGTGTATGTGTGTATGTGACGATCGTTTCGAATCGCATAACTTCAATACCACGATTCCAAAGATTATATTTTTTTCGTATTCCTCGAATTTAGATTCATATGCAGATATGATTAGATTTTAATAATAATTGGTCCACCAGAAGTACCGTCATTTGCAATTTTTAACAGTTTTCTTGAAAAAAATAGCAGTTAAATATCTTTTGTTTGTTGTGTGTGTGTGTGTGTCTTTGTGTGTGTGACGAAAGTTTCGGATCGCATAACTTCAATACCACGATTCCAAAAATTATATTTTTTTCGTATTCCTCAAGTTTACATCCTTAAGAACAACTGATTAGATTTTGGTTATAATTGGCGAACCGAAAGTAGCTTCATTTGAAAATTTAACAGTTAAATTTGATTTATTGATATTTAACATTATTATAACTTGAAGAATGTATTATTCTCTATACGATTTGATTGCATTTTATACTTCATATTCAATAGATATAGAGTTAAAGAATTTTAAAGAAATTAAATTTTATAAATCAGCCAGCTATGCTAAACATGAAATCTACTGATATATTCATATAATTCAAATTGACAGATGTCAGTATAAATAAAAAATAAATTAATGTGGCAGAGATGAGGATGTTGGGGAAAGATAGGTAAGGAAATAGCTCTAGTGTTACAAGTTTCTAGAAAGATACAAGCGAGATGATTACATTTGTTTGACAATGTCATGAGGAGAGATGAAGAATATATTGGATGAATGCATAGTAATAGAAGGTTGAAGAAACAGAGGAAGACCAAAGATAAGATGGAAGGACTATATTGCGGAAAACTTGAGAGAAAAGGAACTGAATGAGAACGACACGCAAAACAGAAATGAGTGGAAGAAGAAAATAATTTTTTTGAATCTTTTGCAAGAAAATTTATGTATGGAATTTATACATAATACACAGGATTGAAGGAAGGTATTGTGCTGGCCACATCAGATTTTTTAAATGTAATAAATTTAATATTTTGTCAAGTCTAAACATTTATATAATGATTAGTAAATGTACTAAATATAGTTTTTCGTCGTAAACGAATGCCAATCCAAATGACAATAACGAATGCTCAAAAATACATACTATTCATACTATTCGTTTCCATAGTCACATTCGTCCTTCGTTCGATACGAATATGAAAGAAATTACGGAGTCTCAAGAATACAGCCTCGCCTTTTCGCTATAGCGCAATCCGCATATTTATATTCCCATGTCCACTTATCTCGATTTAAGACATGTTGGAGAAAGGTTGGCATGCATCATATATTCTTTTATGTGGTCGACCCATCGTTTCTTGGGCCGCCCACGTGGTCGTCGTCCGGGAAGTATGAAATTCATTGCTATTTTAAGCAGAATATTTTTCTTTTTATGTTTTACTCCTTGGAATCAAAGAGCTTTTATCAATAAGAATCTTATATTATATCTCGTTTAATACAATGAGTTACGAAGCATATATTCATGCAACTGAGTGTTATACATAGTAACTTTGTATTGCGTTAATTACTTTAAATTTCATTTAACTAAAATATTTCATTGTTAATATTTAAGTAGAATTGTTACTGAAAAATTTCATTAGCCTTATTATTTCCATTTTTTACCTCTCGCTACGAGAGGTAATGGATTCATGCTAAAAATCGCATATCCAGATTTTATTGAATAAGGACGTTTTAAGGTCCATACAATCCGATTTTAACATAACGATGAT
Source organism: Harpalus rufipes (assembly GCA_951394225.1). Taxonomy (NCBI): domain Eukaryota; kingdom Metazoa; phylum Arthropoda; class Insecta; order Coleoptera; family Carabidae; genus Harpalus; species Harpalus rufipes. The sequence goes on from OX596275.1 coordinate 66,130,136, forward strand.
GTCTGTGTGTGTGTGTGTGTGTGTGGATGTGTGTGTGTGTGTATGTGTGTGTGTGGGATGTTGGAAGGACGATTACTCAAAAACCATAAGACTTTATATTTGTTTAACTACGTATTTTCCAATCGGACATTCATGGGAAGATCTGAAAAGGTTTTGATAACAATTGACAACCGGAAGTAGAAGATTCTTGAAAAAAAATCTTCTAAATATTATTTTTTGAAATTTTTTCTTGGTAATACTAAAGAAAATTAAATTCTCTATCTGATACATTTAAATACTTTATTATATATTGTATAGATTTAGAGATAAAAGAAATATAATATATAAAATAATTTGTTGTAATAAATTTTACAGCCGAAAGAATGCCATGAAAAATAGTTGAAAATTTAAATTGTTTGTAACTGACAGATAAATGTCAGTGTCAGAAATCCGGAGACATTACTGAAGACTTTTTCTGGGAAGTACATACATTATATTATTTCTTAATGTATTAATAGTTAAATATTTAACATTATAGGTATATTACACATACCCTTCAGAAATACTGTTACTTCCGACAATGAATTGGAAACATCTCGAAATATTGGAAGAGTAGGACAAAATTTCTTCATAGAATGAATTTAAATTTAAAATAATCTAAATATATGGAATAGATGTAAGTAGAATTTTTGGTGTAGAGTGTAGGTATACAATAAATGTTAAATACATTAGCGCGCGAGCAGTCATGTGACTTGACAAGCAGATATGGAGCCCATGTCAGATTTTCAAATTCCATGTGGTTTATTTTCCTAGACAAGTAAATTCCAACTACGTGAATTTAGAAAATCTTGAAATTCTTAATGAAAAATTCTGACATTTGACATCTATGTATATAATTACTAATTATCATTCTGAAATGGGCCCCCACATCTGCTTGTTAAGGCCAACAATGTAACATGACTGTTCGTGCCCTATACTTATGTAACCAAAAAAAAAGGAAGTGGCGAGAGGTATTGTGCTGGCCACAACAGATTTTTTATGTAATATGAGTTGCAAGAGATCAAATTTTACGCTCTTGTAATAGTACGAGTAAATGAGAGATCATTAGTTTAAATTTTGTAGCCGATAACTCTTTGTTCTTTTTGTACCAATTGTTCAGAATCTACTGTTACGTATTCAGAGCAGAGATTTCATAGAATATTGAAATTGAAAACCTTCATTAAAATGCCAGTTATGTATTGATTTTTTTTAATATCAGGTAATATTATTAGTATGAAATTTAATCCATTGAAATTTTCTTTACTTTAGTTTTAACATTTATTAAATTTAATATTTCCTATTGGAACGTTAATTAAAAATTTAAGTTACAACATAACAAAACAGATAACTTTTATAAAATATGGAATATAGATTTATTTACGATGATTTAAAAGTTTGACAGGAATAAGTGTTTTTAGTTACAGCCATGTAACTTAAACAAAATTTGTCAGAGTAACACCATTTCATAATCTAAAGTTTTTCTTCATAAGAAAATTGTTCCATACTTTCAAAGAAATATGTTATCATTAACAAACCACAAACCGCGAACTTTTTTTGATAGTTAAGATGTCATACAATTGTTTGTAATTTTATTTGACTCTTACACTCTTCTAAATTATAGTTTCAGGACTAATATTTCAAGTTTGTTATCTTTGTTAGTCAAAATTCTGTTTAGAAATAATTATCATTTTTCCCAAAGCGATTTGTTTAGAATGACTGTCAACGGACCAGACAGTTATTTGTTGATAATAAAGTCTAGAAGTTATTGCAAGCCTACGTGCAGGGCTGATATTTTGATATGGATGCCATATGATACCCTCTTCAACCCCTCAGAGATAATCCTCTCACGAAAGTAACGTTTGAAGTAGTAGGTCTTAGATACTCATGTCGATGAGACATGTAGTCTGTGTTTGTTTCTGGCGCGGGCTAAACGTCTGCCTGCTGAGTTACAATGTAACTATTTAGTTCATTTGATTTAGTTATGTTTAGTTTAGTAATCAATAATAATAAATTTAATAGTTAATAATTGGATTAGTGTTAGCGTAAATGTGTAAATAAAGAAATTAGTAATATTAATAATGTCTGTGTCCAAAATGTGAGTCATCATCATCGGTCATCAAAGTTAAGTGTAAGTGTGTTCGTCCTTCGTTTAATCAAGTCGTGGTCATCCTTGGTCAAAGAACTGCAAGATCACCACCACCAGAGCCTCCGTAACACCCCCCTCGTGTTACATAAATCTTATTACTGATTTGGATGAAGAATTTAATTTTCTGCAACATTTATTTGAAGTATTTTTGTCTAAAATAAGTTTAATAAGTGAGGAATTTCAGACATTTAGTCAGTATTGATTATTAGATTACATACCAGATTTTGGATGTCATCGTATGATTTATTGAAAATGTAGTGTGGAACAAATGAAGTTTTATTTTTCGTATGGATAAATTGCTTTACAAGATGATTGAATTTCAATAAAAAATGCTACTGAATATTTGAGTACATTCCTGAAAGCTTTACATTGTCGTTTATTTTTGAGGAATTTCATTCGTTCAGAAATTTCAAAATTTTCTTCCAAGTGTTTCATATTTGAAACTGTTAACCAATAACCAGGAATTACGTTCGAAATCATTTACTGTTTAGGAGTAAATTGGTGACTGAATATGAGTGCAATGTGTTGGTCGATGGAGTGAAATTGCAGCAAGGGAATGAGTTTGTATATTTGGGTAGCATGATGTCAAAGAGGGTCGAATTGGTCCAGAAATTGAAGGGAGAGTGAGTGCGGGATGTAAGGTAATGGATGCTTTGGGTACGTTTGCTCGTACGTTAACGTATCAAGTTAGAGATTTCCCAGAAACGATACTTTTGGGTTATTTTAGTAAAAAATCAAGTTCCTGCAAACCTTCTACTCTATGGTCTCATTATTCAATGATATGTACAAGTCTGGCTATTAATAATAATATTAAAATTAATACATTTCCGAAACTTATTGCCTTTTTAAAAACAACTTCTGATGGTTTTAAGCCAAAAAAATACAAAGTTCTTTCAAGAGAGAACATAATAAAATTTATTACAGAAGCTCCTGACGAAGAGTATCTAATGATGAAGGTAAATTTTTTTTTCTAATAAAATAAATCCACTAATCATTTTCATTTTAATAAGTAACATTAATACTAGGTATAGCAGGAGCTTGTCGGAGAGAGGAATTATGTATGCTATTAACTGATGATATAAGTGATGTAGGATCTGCTTTAATTATAAGAATAAGAGAATCTAAAACTAATGTTGAAAAACATTTATTGTATTAAATGATGAAGAGATTTCGCTAAATTTTGTAGATATATTTAGAAAATATGCAATTTTACGCCCGAATCATCGTACACACAAGCGCTTCTTCCTGTCTTATAGGAAAGGAAAGTGGGAAAAAAATCATTTGGTTACATTCCTTCAAAAATAGCCACATTTTTAAAGCTTCAGGAGGCGCAATCGTACACCGCACTTGCTGACAAAGTTGGAGATACTCTTTCTCGCAAGAGATTAGGAGGCTGGAAGTCTTCCAAGATCGCGGAGTTCTATGTTGACGATTCGGAAACTAACAGAATTGAAATCGCCAAGAAAATTTTGGTTGGTGGTGTCTCTAAACCAAGTACAGTGCCAGTAATACAACAAATATGCTTTCTGCTGACGGAATTAAAATAGAAAATTGTATAAACTGTAACATTACTTTAAATATTAATAAAAATTAATTAATGATAGATGTAGTTATTTTAACTGGACACTAAAAGTTCTAGGGCGAAAAAGAGTGTCATTTCGCCCTTAAAACAATGCTATTTGTCCGACTTTTACACCCGGATGTGCAAAAAACACTTTTTTTTAAGTGTCTGATTTTTTTTTTGGCCACGAGTGTATTATTTTGGGCCGGACCGGCAACTGGTCACTTTAGTAAAAATGTTGTTGAAAGAGTGATTATTGTTGTTATTGTTTTCAGGTTTGTGCTAACCCACTAAGTAGGACATGCGTGATTTTATGTATGTATGTATCATTTATCAACACTTATAACTGCCTTGAACTTAACCTCTTCGTGAGTGTGAATAATAAATCTTGTGAAATGAAAATGGTAAATAGTAAGTTTTCGCGTTTGCGACAGTAGATTTGCATTCGAAATCTCTGAAAATAAACTGTAAATTAATTTGATGCAGTTTTTAATGAAGCCAAGCTGATTGAGTTAGCACAAACTTGTTTCGCCTCCATTTCATTACGATCATGAAACCCGGTGGCAGTACGGGTAACTGCATTATCAACTTCACCTGCTGCTAACGTCATCTGTGACATATTGTCAGGGTCATCTGTTACACGCTCAATCAAAATGCTATTATTCCATTGAAAAATTCTTTACAAGAGTAATCAAACTTCACGATAAGAAAAAAATAAATAAAACAGCATCGATATGGTTCAGCAGACTAATATGCTACACAAGACCTGTAAAATATTGTAAACAGCACAAACGGCAGTTTCATTTGACAAAAATTTTAGTTCTCATGCTGTGACTTTATTTCATAATCTTAGGTATTTAATAATACCGCTAGTACTGTCAATGAATTTGAAGAATTTTGAACATATTAAAAGAGTAGGACAAAATTCCTCAGAATGAAAGAAGAGATACAATTTCAATTATTTGTATGTACAAGAAATACTAAATTCGTTACTTATAAAACGCGAGCAGTCATGTGACTTTGTTGGCCTTACGTAGATGTCACAATTGTCATATGTCATAATTTTTTATTCACAATTTCAAAATATTCTGATGTTTGTCATCCATAGTATTTGGAAAATCATAATGTTTTGAGTTGACACCTATGTACATTACTTGCTGTCATTCTGACACGGGTCCCCATATCTGCATGCCAAGGCCAACAAAGTCACATAACTGCTCGCGCCCTATGAACATAAAATGAAAATGGCGAGAGGTATTGTGCTGGCCACAACAGATATTTACGTTTTAGGGTCCATATAATACGATTTTACCATTTTTCGGATCACATAACTTCAATATCACGATTTAAAAAATTATATTTTTTTCGTATTCCTCAAGTTTACATCCAGACGAACAACTGATTAGATTTTGGTTATAATTGGTGAACCGGAAGTAGCCTCATTTGAAGATTTAACAGTTAAATTTGATTTATTGACATTTAACGTTATTATAACTTAAAGAATATATTATTCTCTCTCTATACAATTTGATTGCATTTTGTACTTCATATTCAATACATATAGAGTTAAAGAATTTTAAAGAAATTAAATTTTATAAATCAGCCAGCTAGCTAAACATAGAAACTAATAATATATTCATATAATTCAAATTGACAGATGTCAGTATAAATAAAAAGTTAATTAATGTGGCAGAGATGAGGATGTTGAAGTAGATGTTGGGGAAGACACGGAAAGATAGGTAAGGAAATAACTCTGGTGTTACAAGTTTCTACAAAGCTACAAGCGAGATGATTACATTGATTTGAAAATGTCATGAGGAGAAATGAAGAAAATATTGGATGAAGAGAGAATAGCTTAGTAATAGAAGGTTGAAGAAACAGAGGAAGACCAAAGATAAGTTGGAAGGACTGTATTGCGGAAGACTTGAGAACGACACGTAAAACAGAAATGAGTGGAAAAAGATAATAAAAAATAGCGACCCCTAACGAATGGGGAAAGCTAAAGAAGAAGATGTTAGTGTCAAGTGAAATTTGCATAGTTTGTTTATGAAATAATTTTACTGGAAATTTAGAATCTCTTGCAAGAAAATTTATGTATAGAATTTATACATAATACACAGGATTGACAGTAGGTATTGTGCTGGCCACAATTGATTTGTTTAATAATTTGTTTTTAAACTTGAAAAAATTAATGCTCATTTACTTATTTGTGTTAATAATAACAAAAATAAACTTTATGTTCATAATTGAAAGGCGTTAAAACTATTAAAATTAATTAAATTAAACATGCAGATCATCCAGAAAATTATTAAATTCAAACTAAACTGTGTATGTAAAACATTAATTTGGAATTTACATTATTTCATTAAAATTTGGAGTTAACACCCCTAATTAATAGAATTTCCCTAGCTATTCGCACGAATGTAAAATTAATTTGAAGTTATTTAATTTACATCCGCTCAAAATATTTCAACTAACTCGTGATAAATCTCTCAATAAATTTAATTTCGAGTGTCGTTATCAATATTCCTTTGTAAATACGAATTCTCTTGTATTAAATTTGAAATTTTAATAATGACATTACAATACGACCCCCTCTTTGGTTGTGGAAAAGTTGATTGAAAAAGTTTCTTTTTCTTTTGTCTTTTTTCACTTGTTTCCGCAACATAAATTTTTATATCTAACATTTCTTCCAGAGATTGTGAGGTTTCTTGTCATTGTAAACAGAAAATATCTTCTTTAATATACTTTTACAGTATAAATACTTCGCCCATTATCGAATTACTGGTCCATTGGGATATCGGTAAATTTTTTTGTTTGACAGAAATTGGATAAGAATGTAAAATTAAAATTAATTTTTACATTGACATTAAACGTAGAAGAAAATCAATATTACAAACCAAGTACACAGAAAAAATCTGATGTGGCCAACATATTATGACCTCTCGCTATTTCCATTTTATGTTAAATAAATAATAAATAAATATTTAAATATTTTGTGAACACTTGGCACACTTCACAAGATTTCAGTCTCTGAATCAACCTCTCGGTCATTTATCAGAGACTGGCCCACTCAACCAGAACCACAGACGCGTTTCACTGTAATTGCAGCTCATCAGTGTGGTGTACCTGATAGATGGCTCTGCATGTGGTTAGTTACCTCTGCTGGCTTGAATTTTTTTTGGGATGTTTATCCGACCACTCAACTAGTCTCCGTGCCTCGAAAGAGGTGTCAGTACACCACACTGATGAGCTGCAATTACAGCGAAACGCGTCTGTGGTTCTGGTTGAGTGGGCCCGTCTCTGATAAATGACCGAGAGGTTGATTCAGTGACTGAAATCTTGTGAAGTGTGCCAAGTGTTCACAAAATATTTAAATATTTAAACAACTTCACCAAGTGTCGCAAATTGTACATTGTACAGTTTTCTATTATTAATAAATAAATATATCATCACGGCATATTAAACAATATAAATTACTAACAGTTACTGATATTTATATTTTTGAAATATGTAAATATATATTTTTGAACAAACAGTCTTTTACGCGTACTTCAGAGGTTCATACTGTTAATACAAGAAATAAAGATGATTTTTAGTTACCTCGTGCAAGATATAAAGTAACGCAAACGAATATATATATATATATATATATATATATATATATATATATATATATATATATATATATATATATATATATATATTCTATAGCATTCTCGGTTGAAGAAGTAGTTTTAACTAATTTCATTCAGCAGTTTTAAATTTTATTAGCATTTATAAAGATATTAAGAAGAAACTCCAATGAAGTAATTATAAAAATTATGTTCCATAATTACTTTTTACATACAAAATTAGGAAAATAATAATACCATTTCATAAAATTCTTATTAAAAATATTTTACAACTCTTTTTATTAAACCTTAAAATAATGTTTACAACTTATATACTTTTGATGATAACATGTAACAGCGAGAAAACTTTTTCCAAAATGAAAATAATAAAAATTCATCGTAGAACTTTGAAACAAGACAGAATTTATTTCTTTGGCGTTGCTTTATCATTGCAAATGTCATAGTAAGGAAATAAAAATGAGAGGACGGCTTTTGAAGTTTTTGATAATAACAGTACATTCATTAACTAATGCAAGTTATCATTATTCGTCGTGGTATCAAATTAAGTAAATTATCTCTATTTTTGTGGTTTATAGATTTCCATGTATAATAATTGCTAGGCATTATTAATATTATTCCTTGAAATATTTTTACCTCTCGCTAAGAGAGGTATTGGATTCATGCTAAAATCGCATATCCAGATTTTAATGATTAAGCACGTTTTAAGGTCCCTACAATCCGATATTAATATTTTACGATGATGTGTGTATGTGTGGGTGTGTGTGGATGTATGTATGTGTGTGTGTGTGTGTGTGGGGATGTTGGAAGGCAGATTTCTCAAAAACTATAATACCTAATATCTATTTAACTACGTATTTCTCAATCAGACATTACGGAGAAGAGCTGAAAAGGTTTTGGTAATAATTGGACAACCAGATTCTTAAAAAAATCTTCTAAATATTTTTTGAATTTTTTTGTTATTACTAGTATTAAAGGTAAGTATTTTCTGTATCTGATACATATAAATATTTTATTATATCTTTTATAAATTTAGAGATAAAGAAATATAAGGTATATAATAATCTGTTGTAATAAATCTGACAGCCCAAATACAGTCATGGAAACCAATTGAAAAATTATAATGTTTTTAGAGTCAGTGTCAGAAATCCGGAGACATTACTGAAGATTTTTTCTGGGAAGAACATACATTATATTATTTCTTATTGTATTAATAGTTAAATATTTAAAATTACAGATATATTACTTATACCCTTCAAAAATATTGTCAATCCCTACAATGAATTGGAAACATTTCGGATAATTATAATATAAATAGAGTTTTTGGTGTAGAATGTAGGTATATAAGAAATGTTAAATACAATACGGCGCAAGCAGTCATGTGACTTTGTTGGCCTTGACAAGCAGATATGAGGGCCCGTGTCAGAATGATAGCTAGTAATTATGAACATAGATGTCAAATACCATAATGTTTCATTCTAAATTTAGTAATTTTCCAATTACATGTGGTATATTTTCCTCGACAAGTAAATTCCACACTCCTGGTGAGAAATTAACTACGTGAATTTAGAAAGTCTTAAAAAATGTAATGAAAAATTCTGACATTTGACATCTATATACATTATTACTAATTGTCATTCTAACACGGACCCCAATATCTGCTTGTTGAGGTCAGAAATGTCACATGACTGCTCGCACCCTAAACTTATGTAACCAAAAAGGGAAGTGGCGAGAGGTATTGTGCTGGCCACAACAGATTTTTGTCAATGGTTTCCAACAGATCTTCAATTCAACACTATATCTTCAAGATACCTGGATTCATGATCTTAAAGATTGGTTGACGTTCACACTAGATATTTAAATTGCCATATTTACTATCTTTGGGGTTGCACGCTTATTTAAAAAATCCCTGTATTATTGAATCAATGGTTATTTTTAGTTTTATTCTAGTATCAGTTATTAATTAGTTCAATGTGTTGTTATTTAGTTAAATGTTGTGTTTATTTGAATATATTTTATTGATATTTGAAGTAGCGATATAAATATTCCTTTGTTGTGGAAAAAGGTGCGGCCCTGTAGGGAAAAAGAGATTGAGATAAAATAATACTCATATTGAAAATGGCTTTGTTTTAGTCCGTGCCACACCTTATAATGACACAATGTTTGTAACAGCACGCAAGGTTCACTGACATAAACAAACATCAATTCTTTGTCTTGCACTAGTTCCGCGTTTCCATTTAATCATAAACTCTTAAAAATATCTTCTTTTCAGATGATCGCTCTGGCTGTAACGTAATTGTCAGTTAAAACGAAAAATGTCTTGTCAAAAACAATTTTTATAACTAATGTCCTCGGGTCCTCGAAGAGAGTAAACAGGACAAGTAACAAGAATTATTTAAATGCTGATATAGGACAACTAGATTGCCTTGCCACATACGCACATCCCGAGTTGTAATTATGTCTTTAATAATTTGAAATAATTATTGACCCAACATCTACTTCTACATCCTCATCTCTGCCACATTAATTTACTTTTTATTGATACTGACATCTGTCAATTTGAATTATATGACTATATTAGTAGTTTCCATGTTTTGCATAGCTGGCTGATTTATAATATGCAATTTCTTTAAAATTCTTTAACTCTATATCTATTGAATATGAAGTATAAAATGGAATCAAATCATATAGAGAATAATATATTCTTTAAGTTATAATAACTGCAAATGTCAATTAATAAAATTTAACTGTTAAATCTTCAAATGAGGCTACTTGCGGTTCACCAATTATAACCAAAATCTAATCAGTTGTTCTTCTGGATGTAAACTTGAGGAATACGAAAAAAATATAATTTTTGGAATCGTGGTATTGAAGTTATACGATCCGAAACTTTCGTCACACACACACAGACACATACATGCATACAGACATCATCGTAAAAATGGTAAAATCGTATTATATATAGTGTTTGAAAAAGTGGTTACACCCATTTATCTGGCTTATTATTCCAGATACGCTTATTGCTTATAGGGAATAATTTATTCAATACAATATCTGCGATTATTTTATATGAAAAGTGTAATTCTGGGACTTCCGGTATAACCGGAAGTGATATCAACTGTTAATTTAAATACAACCTATACAAGTTTTTTATAAATTTAGATTGTATTTTTTATTCTCTTTACGACCATACCAAATGTCTTAGTATTTACCATATTCATTTATTAAAAATAAATACTTATCATTACTGGATGTAATTTAGTATGTGAGAAGGCTACGACAGCAATTGTTTTCTCGATTGTTTTCATGATATACTAATTACAACTGTCATACCTTTGTCGTTTGTTATTAATAAATAATTATATTAATTACAATGGTGCTGACAATGGAAGATAAAGTGGAGATCGTATAAATTATGTCCTATAAGCAATAAGCGTAACTGCAATAACAAGCCAGATAAATGGGTGTAACCACTTTTTCAAACACACTGTATACATGCTTATTCACTAAAAACTCATTACTGATTTTTTTGACCAAAGACAATACCTTCCTTACCTAGAGGTGACGGAAGGTAAAAAGTTCAAATGTATATTCGATTTTTTAACTTCTGTCACCTTTAGGTAAGGAAGGTATTGTCTTTGGTCCATAAACCCGATAATGAATAAGCAAGAATTTACTATTTTTACGATGATGTCTGTATGTATGTATGTGTGTGTGTGTGTGTTTGGACCATCAAGCAGGACGTACTAATAAAAATTACGGATTTTTAAATAAATAGTTTCCTGTTTTGCGTTCGCATGCGATGTTTTGATAGCTCGAAGTAAATAATTAGCTACGCCACTGAGCTGAAGTTATTAGAGTACTCTATATGTAGAATATTAGCTGATGAACTGGTGAAATTTTGTCCGCAGATATTTTTAGATACAAACACAAAGGGTATTCAACTTCACGTCAAACTGCGTATCAGCAATATTTTCCAAACAGTTTTCAGTGGGAATTAAAGCAGGCGTGCATTTTTGCTCAACTTTTTTCATGCGACATTGACATTGAAAATTTACGAGAATTACTTACACTTGAAATACTAGTTAAATATTTCATGATTAAAAGTAGGTCAAAATGTTTTTTTCCGAATTTTAATTAAAATTAAAAATGTACATTTAAAAGTTGTATAAAATTTAAGCCTTGGGAATTTAAACTGGAAATCACTTTCTGCCGCCATATTAGGCCAATTAAATGTAGCAAAAAATGAGGTAAAAATTAAAAACTCTGGCTCATGCAAATTTATTATTGCATGTGAACCTTATTTATTAAGTGTATGTGTGTGGGGTGGTTGGAAGGACGATTTCTCAAAAACTATAATACCTTAATATCTGTTTCACTACGTATTTCTTAATTGGAGATTACTGGGAAGAGCTGAAAAGGTTTTGGTAATAATTGGACAACCTGAAGTAGCAGATTCTTAAAAAAAATCTTCTAAATATTATTTTTTGAAAATTTTTGTTCTTGCTTGTATTAAAGAAGAGTAAATTTTCTATCTGATACATATAAATATTTTATTATATCTTTAATAGAATTAGAGATAAAGAAATATAAGTTATATAATAATCTATTGTAATAAATCTCACAGCTGAAATAATGTCATGGAAACCAATTGAAAAATTAAAATGTAACTGACATAAACATGAGTGTCAAAAATCCAGAGACATTACTGAAGACTTTTTCTGGGAAGTACATACATTATATTATTTCTTATTGCATTAATAGTTTAATATTTAATATTATAGATATATTACACATACCCTTCATACATGCTGTTACTTGCGACAATGATTTGGAAACATCTCGAAAAAAGAGTAGGACAAAATTTCTTCATAGAATGAATTTAAATTAAAATAATCTAAATATATGGAATAGATGTAAGTAGAATTTTTGGTGTAGAGTGTAGGTATACAGGAAATGTTAAATACATTAGCGCGCGAGCAGTCATGTGACTTGACAAGCAGATATGGGGCAGATGTCATATTTTCAAATTCCATGTGGTTTATTTTCCTCGACAAGTAAATTCCACACCCCTGGTGACAAATTAACTACATGAATTTAGAAAATCACTAATTATCATTCTGAAACGGGCCTCCACGTCTGCTTGTCAAGACCAACAATGTAACATGACTGTTCGGGCCTATACTTAACCAAAAAAAGGAAGTGGCGAGAGGTATTGTGCTGGCCACAACAGATTTTTAGTCTATGAATCCATGTTCAAAGTGTACCTATTACAGATTGGTAATTTTTTGTAAAAGCACTCACTGTTATTTGCATCATTAACAAGTATTGAAAACTAGCGTCGATAGAGTTTAAATCGTTCCTGTAAATAACAGCTCATACAGCATGCAAAATATTTTGTGGATACATATTTACGCGATGTGATTTTTCACTTTTTAGTTATTCAGTGTTCGTTAACGGAATTACAATCTACATCTACACAACTGGAACAAACGCATTTATCTGGTAAACCTATTAAAATTGTTTTTTGCCGCAACAAGGAGAGGAATTTTCCAATTTTTATTTATTTTTTATAATTCACGCCTCAGCAAACAATTTTAATTACCATTTTGTTTCTAATTTAATTCGAAAATAATTACTTTCGCATTTCTATTCTTTCATTTCAATAAAGAATTTGAAAAAAATCTGTTGTGGCCATCGCAATACCTTTCGCGCCCTTTCCATTGTGGTATATATAAGTATTGTATTTAACATTTCTTGTGCACACATTCTAATTACACCTAATCTTTATATTTACGTATTTTCTATAATTTTTTAATTCATTCTATAAGCAATTTTTCTTCATTACTTCTAAATGTTCGAAGTTTTTCCAATTCAATAACGGGATTGGCGGTATTTCTGGAAGGTTCATGTAATATACTATAATTTTAAATATATAATCAATAATACAATAAGAAATATTAAATATAGTTCCCAGAAAAAGCCTTCAGTACTATCCATGAATTTTTGACACTGGCATTAGTGATATTTATCTGTCAATTACAGACATTTTAATTTCTCACGTAGGTACCATGGAGATGTTTGGGCTGTGGGATTTACTACAACAGATTATTTTATATATTATATATCTATATCTTTAAATCTATAGAAGGTATAATACAAATTTTAAATGTTTCGGAAAGAGAATTTGTTTTTAATATTTGTAATAACATAAATTTTCAAAAAATAATCTTTACAAGTTTTTTGTTAAATTACTACTACTTTCGGTTGTATAATTGTTACCAGAATCTATTCAACTCTTCCCATTACTGTTAGATTGAGGAATCCGTAGTTACACAGGTCTGTATTCTTCTAGAATTTGAGAAATCGTACATACAACAACCTCTCTCTCTCTCACACACACACACACACTCACACACACACGCACACGTACATGCACAGACATCATCGTAAAAATGTTATAATCGGCTTCTAGGAACCATAAAACGTGCTTATGCACTAAAATCTGCATATGCGATTTTTAGCATGATTCCAATACCTCTCTTAGCGAGAGGTAAAATCACAATTGTCTACCAAATAAAACAGCTGCAAGTTAGATATTCATACTTATCTCTGATGTAAGTTTGACAGACTGAAAACAAAAGCAAATTGAAACAAAATATCTCCACCCGGGAAATTTTAAAGCGACAAAAGACACTTACAACTGCTCTATTTACTCCGTCGTGGAAATGGAAGAAGTTTCCATGTGATTACATTTGTTCCGGGGGATGATAGAACGTGAGAGATTGCTCTTTTGACGACGGGCTGACGAGTCGGTAAGAATCAAAAGGTCACCGTCTTCAACGCGTCTCTTGTGTCTTAAATACGGTCATTGGAGATTAGTTAGCGATTATTGAATTTAAATACTTCGTTTAGCTGCTTCAATATTTACATATTCTAAATTAAATTTTCATTTTATACGCTCAATACCAGATGTTACGGAATGTGGAATATTATGTTTGAAAATAAACAAAAAAGGCTCGGATAAAGGTAAATAAATATGTACAGTGTAAACATGTATGTAATAAACATTATGGATCAAACAGATTTATTTTTCAAGACGCTGAATAATCACAAAGGATTTTTTGTACATGAATTTCAAACTAAAAACTACAAAATTGTAGCAAATATTATGTACTTTAAACGGCCTTTAGGTCTTTCAGGAAACAAAAATGACGAAAAAAAGTGAAGTAGATCGTGTAAAATGTAGGAAAAGTGCACAGACACAAACATCAAAAGAAAAACGTCAAGAGGTTCATTAAGGAAGAAAACCAATGAGATATCCAAAATTTAGAACACCATTCTACTATGTATATTCATATATCGTTATTAGAATTTGTGATATTAAATTCCTATGTTAATTAATCCGCTATACCTACTCTTGTATAAATTAATATATTCAAAAACATGTGTGTAGGTATGTTATAAAACATACTCTACATACATTATGCAAAATTTGTACGGTTATCTGTTCATAGGGGAAATTTACCACATGTGTTCTAGTCACATAAATTGTACTTCGTCTACATGTGATTCAAAAGTTTCGTGTTTGAGTATTCTAGATTAAAATTTAAAATTCAGGGCGGTCTGATGGCATTTTATCAATTTTAAATAAGCAATTATATTTTTTAAAATCAAATTTGGCCAGCACATTACCTTCCGTCAATCCTGTGTATTATGTACAAATTCCAAACATAAATTTTCTTGCAAAAGATTATAAATTTCCAGTAAAATTATTTCATAAACAAGCTATGCAAATTGCACTTGACACTAACATCTTTTTCTTTAGCTTTCCGCACTCGTTATGGGTCGCTATTTATTATTTTCTTCTTCCACTCATTTCTGTTTTGCGTGTCATTTTCATTCAGTTCCTTTTCTCTCCAGTCTTCCACAATACAGTCCTTCCATCTTATCTTTGGTCTTCCTCTGTTTCTTCAACCTTCTATTATTCATATTTTATATTCACTCTTCATCCAATATATTCTCCATTTCTCCTCATGACATTTTCAAACCAATATAATCATCTTTCCGTGTCTTTCCCAACATCTACTTTAACATCCTCATCTCTGCCACATTAATTTACTTTTTATTGATACTGACATCTGTCAATTTGAATTATCTGAATATATTAGTAGTTTCCATGTTTAGCATAGCTGGCTGATTTATAAAATTTAATTTCTTTAAAATTCTTTAACTCTATATCTATTGAATATGAAGTATAAAATGCAATTAAATCGTATAGAGAATAATATATTCTTTAAGTTATAATAACGTTAAATGTCAATAAATCAAATTTAACTGTTAATCTTCAAATGAGGCTACTTCCGGTTCTCCATTATAACCAAAATCTAATCAGTTGTTCTTCTGGATGTAAAATTGACGAATACGAAACAAATATAATTTTTGTAATCGTGGTATGCGATTCGAAACTTTCGTCACATACACACAGACACACACACACACACACATACATACAGATATCATTGTAAAAATGGTAAAATAGTATTATAGGGACCCTAAAACATGCTTATTCACTAAAAACTCATTATTGAATTTCTTGACCTTACCTAAAGGTGAAGGAAAGTAAAAACAGGTATACAATACCGGATCCAAAATTGTAACTCGTGATCAGTTTCAAAAAGTAGACCACTTATATATAAATAATAAGTCACTACAAATAGATTTATTGTCTTAAAATACTAAAATAAAACGTCACTCCATCGTTTGGCCTAAATAAATCTTGAAATGAGCGTTCCAAATTTACTAGAGAGGAGTACGATTTTGGCAATTTCTCTCCTCTATTGTAACATTATGTAAAATTATTGAAACATTTAAAACTACAATTGTGCAATGTCAACCCAGTTAGTTAAACCAATTTACTCTGAAAAATCCGGCTACCAACATTTAATTCCCTTCATCCCGTACTCGGAGCAACTATTTTAATCCCTTCTATTTTTAATTAACGATCGAAGTATCCCGCCCACTCAACCAGTGTTAGCTAAAATAACGAATGGCAGAGAAAGTATGTGATACTACATCAATTTCCCTCAATCTTTTTTGCTCCATTATTCATTATAACTGGCTCACAAAACGCGATGTGTCTTGTAAATTGCTTTACCCTTGTTTGTTCCGAAGTTATCAACATATTAGCGAGATATTGCCTCTCACGACAGGGAAATGTTACCCATGGTATTTGCTAACCACACTAACGGTTATTTATACTGGATGAGCACTAGAATTACACTGAGTGATGAGTTAATATGGCAGGAATTGTTGATACAATGCAAAAGCAAATATTAGGTGACTAATAGAAATCATAATGTGAAGAATCAATGGTTATATGGTTTTGTCAATGGTGAAAAGTATATAGCATCACATTTAACTCTTCAATGTAGTTGCATTAAATTATACAAACTTTTTTACCTTCCGTCACCTTTAGGTAAGGAAGGTATTGTCTTTGGTCAAAAAATTCAATGAGTTTTTATTGGATAAGCATGTTTTAGGGTCCTTATAATACGATTTTACCATTTTTACGATGATGTCTGTATTTGTGTGTGACAAAAGTTTCGGATCGCATAACTTCAATACCACGATTCCAAAAATTATATTTTTTTGGCATTCCTCAAGTATACATCCAGAAGAACAACTGATTAGATTTTAGTTATAAATGGTGAACCAGAAGATTTAACAGTTATATTTGATTTATTGACATTTAACGTTATTATAACTTGAAGAATATATTATTCTCTATACGATTTGATTGCATTTTATACTTCATATTAAATAGATATAGAGTTAAAGAATTTTAAAGACATTAAATTTTATAAATCAGCCAGCTATGCTAAACATGAAAACTACTAATATATTCATATAATTCAAATTGACAGATGTCAGTATAAATAAAAATTAAATTAATGTGGCATAGATGAGGATGTTGAAGTAGACACGGCAAGATAGGTAAGGAAATAACTGTAGTGTTACATGTTTCTAGAAAGATACAAGCGAGATGATTACATTGGTTTGAAAATGTCATGAGGAGAAATGAATAATATATATTGGATGAAGAATGAATAGCTTAGTATTAGAAGGTTGAAGAAACAGAGAAAGACCAAAGATAATATGGAAGGACTGTGTTGCGGAAGACTTGAATGAAAGGAACTGAATGAGAACGACACGCAAAACAGAAATGAGTAGAAGAAGAAAATAAAAAATAGCGACCCCTATCGAATAAGAAAAGCTAAAGAAGAAGATGTTAGTAAAAAGTGTAATTTGCATGGTTTGTTTATGAAATAATTTTACTGAAAATTTAGAATCTTTAGCAAGAAATGAAATTTATACATAATACACAGTATTGACGGAATGTATTGTGCTGGACACAACAAACTATTATCTATCGCTAAGAGAAGTATTGGATTCATGCTAAAAAAATATATATAAGCACATTTTAAGGTCCCTACTACCCGATGTTAATACTTTTACGATGATGTGTGTGTGTGTGTGTGAAAATTTAAATTACAACTAATCTGCATGGTAACTTTTATGTAAATGCAAACGCATAATAATTCTTCATAAAGTTTTAAATATTTAATTGCATTCGAGTTGATCCTTTGTCATGATCATTACCATGTTATGCATAACTACTGTTCAACAAACACGCTACCATCGCTAACCTTTCTACAAATTGTCATTCGGTGTAGCTAGGAAAAGTCAATATTTATTTTTACTCTACATGTAAAAATAATGTTGGTCGCAGTGTTCACTGTAAATTTACCTGACAAAGCTATTGACTCTTTGATTTTAAAAATAAATACTCATTTCACTGAATAAATCTCAAATAATTGGGGTACGAGTATTTAAATTCACAAGGAAAATCAATAAAAGCTTTCATAGGTATTATACACACAGTAAAATTTTTGAAAGATGTCCGATCAAGGTTATCTACGAATTGTATGAATTCAGATTTTTGTTCCGCCCATTCTGACAAATTCAGTAGTGTCGTTTGCTTAGTTTATATGAGGGTACATAAGATACTACTGTTATTTTATTATTATAAAAATATATGTTACAGCGAGCGTCATATAACCATAAAATTTAATAATTTTACTTACCTGTGTGGAACATGAAACTATTCATACAATTTTGCAAGTATGTCAAAAATATATGTAAAAAAATTCATTGAAATTTGACCGTTAACCCAAGAGTTTTCACAGAATAAAATTACTTGAAAGCGGGGCCTTTGTGCCTTTCTGGCTTATATTACACGCCGCCTCTAGAGACCAGGACGGCATTCCAATCCGAAAATTCCAAATTTAGAAAATTCTTTACATAGATTTACATTGCCCAGTTTATAAACTTAATATTCACAGTAATGATCTGCATGTTTGCCCAATTTAATTAGACGAACAAATAATATGACGGAATTTAAGCATTTTCATGCAGAAGATATAATTTTAATTGTTCGTATTTCCTTTTTTCTCTCTTAGTTCTTATCTGCTATTATTTAGTTTTGATATTTACAGAAAGGTGATATAGGGAACAAGTTATAATTTTATTATTTTGACTGATTTATATACAGGGTGTTATATTTTAGTGGACCCAGCAAATATCTCGCTTATTTATTCAGTTAGTAATTTCTTTCATATAACATGATTTATACAGCAACATGTAAGCTACTTGATGACGAATGTACATTCATGATACCACTTCCGGTTTATTAGTAATTAATATCAACTTTGAAATTTCAAATGGAACATACTATATTTTTTTACAAATTTGAAAAGTACATCAAATTTGCTTTACAGTCATGTAAAATAATCCATATGTTACATCATTAAAAAGTAAAATGGCGGGTACTTTTTTATACACCTAGTCGAAAAGAGAATAGTGAGCCATGACTATGGCTTGAAATAAAACAATTAACTAAAACAATTGTAACACGGTAAATGTCAATCTGTAAATACTCAGTAATAATTAAGTAAGGATTCCTTCCCCGGAATTTGGCGTCTTCCAGCCCCAATCTAGTGGACTTCTCGGAGTCCAATCCACTTCTTGGTTGGCTTTTGGGTCTGCTTCAAACGAAACGTCTGGGTCGTCCTTGGGCCTTCTCCTTTCGTTGTTGGCTCACTAACTATCAGCCTCTCTCTGCCAACCATCAGCCTCTACCCTCTTGCCAACCGGGTCACGCCGTTCCATCAATCATTGCAGTCCGCCGTTTCCGCCATCTCTCTTCAGCTCACTACCTTGCCGACACAACGACATGTAATTTTAATTCATCATCGAATGAAGAAAGAACGTCTGGAGGAGATGATCAACCGGTGGCCATTTTAGTTCGCTACCTTGCGACACACTGAATGTTATCTTTAAGTGTAACAAATATAATGTAAGTGTTGTCATGATTTGAATTATATCATATTTTGAAGTAATTGTGATTTCTTTTTACTGTCACGGAACCCAGAATTTCTCAGTGAGCGGCAGGTTACATTGTGAATAAAATTTATTTGGTTTGTTAAAATACCCAGAATTCAAATCATAAATCAGCTTGCCGTTTTAACTTAATTTACTAGAGATTTGGCACATTCAGCCAGTTCGTACTTTCTTTTTATTTCCTATTTATTTTCCTTAGTCCGTCATTTTCTTTTTCCATTTGGTTTTATTACGACAATTCTCTTATTTCAGTATTCAGAATTTTATATAGTAGGTTGTTCCACGTCTGACTTTACTTAAATATTTATTTCGTTTCTCTTTTTTTTGCTTTTACTGGTGTTCACGGATTACTAGATCGTGTAAAGCTCTCTGTTCGTAGTGGTTATTTATCCTACTATTTTACGATAGTACACTTAACCCACCACTTTAGAATACACGCCTGAATCCTGCAACGTAAAATATGTTTTATATCTCACACTCTCATAACTTACTTCACACGTGACAAATTTCACACATTTTTACTCCGCAAGCTAGGAATAAAACTGGACGAGTTTAAACATTATCATTTCACGACACCATATAAATTGTACTGTAGAAATAATATAGTTGTGCTTTTGATGTTGACAATAATGCAATAAATATTTCAGAATTTTCTCCTTTATGCTACATATACAGCGTGAACACTGAAAACCGTGACATAGGCGGTTAACATGGCAAAACAGTTTTTCAAATACCATCTGTCCTGTAAGACTATAGTGGAAGTTTTTGGTTAGAAAGATTATTTAATTTGGCATCGAAAAGTATATAAATGCTCCCAATTTAATGTCCCTAGAAACGATGATGTCTGTGTGTGTATGTTTGTGTGTGTGTGTTTAACTACGGATTCCTCAATCTAACATTAATGGGAAGAGTTGAATAGGTTTTGGTAACAATTGGACAACCAGAAGTGGTAGTTTTTTAAAAAATATCTTCTAAATATTATTTTTTGAAAATTTATGTTAATACAATAATAAAGACCTTTAAATTCTCAATCCGATACATTTAATTTTTTTTATATACATTGTATAGATTTAGAAATATATTATATAATAATATAGAATACACTGTTGTAATAAATCTCGCTGCCCAAACATGGAAACTAGTTGAGATATTTATTTTTTTATAATTGACAGATAAATGTAAAATGTCAGTGTCAAGAATCTACAGTTTTATTAACATTCAGAAAGTTTTTTCAGGGAAGTATATTTAAAATTTCTTATTGTATTACTAATTAAATATTTAAAATTGTATGTATTAATATGATGTGTGTGTGTATGTGTGTGTGTGTGTGTGTGTGTGTGTGTGTGTGTGTGTGTGTGTGTGTGTGTGTGTGTGTGTGTGTGTGTGTGTGTGTGTGTGTGTGTGTGTGTGTGTGTGTGTGTGTGTGTGTGTGTGTGTGTGTGTGTGTGTGTGTGTGTGTGTGTGTGTGTGTGTGTGTGTGTGTGTGTGTGTGTGTGTGTGTGTGTGTGTGTGTGTGTGTGTGTGTGTGTGTGTGTGTGTGTGTGTGTGTGTGTGTGTGTGTGTGTGTGTGTGTGTGTGTGTGTGTGTGTGTGTGTGTGTGTGTGTGTGTGTGTGTGTGTGTGTGTGTGTGTGTGTGTGTGTGTGTGTGTGTGTGTGTGTGTGTGTGTGTGTGTGTGTGTGTGTGTGTGTGTGTGTGTGTGTGTGTGTGTGTGTGTGTGTGTGTGTGTGTGTGTGTGTGTGTGTGTGTGTGTGTGTGTGTGTGTGTGTGTGTGTGTGTGTGTGTGTGTGTGTGTGTGTGTGTGTGTGTGTGTGTGTGTGTGTGTGTGTGTGTGTGTGTGTGTGTGTGTGTGTGTGTGTGTGTGTGTGTGTGTGTGTGTGTGTGTGTGTGTGTGTGTGTGTGTGTGTGTGTGTGTGTGTGTGTGTGTGTGTGTGTGTGTGTGTGTGTGTGTGTGTGTGTGTGTGTGTGTGTGTGTGTGTGTGTGTGTGTGTGTGTGTGTGTGTGTGTGTGTGTGTGTGTGTGTGTGTGTGTGTGTGTGTGTGTGTGTGTGTGTGTGTGTGTGTGTGTGTGTGTGTGTGTGTGTGTGTGTGTGTGTGTGTGTGTGTGTGTGTGTGTGTGTGTGTGTGTGTGTGTGTGTGTGTGTGTGTGTGTGTGTGTGTGTGTGAGTGTGTGTGTGGATGTGTGTGTGGAAGTGTATGTGTGTTAGGTTGTTGGAGGTACTATTTCTCAAATTCTATAAGATTAAAGACCTGCGTAATTACGGATTCCTCAATCTACAAGTAATGGGAAGAGTTGAATAGATTCTGGTAACAATTGGACTACCGGAAGTAGTAGTATTTTAATAAAAATCTTCTAAATATTATTTCTTGAATATTTATGGTATTACAAATATTAAAAACCAAATTCTCTATCCGACACATTTAATTTTTTTATTATATCTTCTATAGATTTAAAGATATAGAAATATAATGTATAAAATAATCTGTTGTACTAAATCTCACAGCCTGCTCACAGCCCAAACATCTCCATGGTAACTACTTGAGAAATTAAAATGTCTGTAATTGACAAATAAATGTCACTAATGTCAGTATCAAAAATTCGGAGATAGTACTGAAGGCTTTTTCTGGGAACGATATTTAATATTTGTTGTATTATTAATTATATATTTAAAATTATAGGTATATTACAAAAACCTCGAACATTTAGAAGAAAAGGAAAAAACTTGCTCATAGAATAAATTTAAAATTATACAAAATTCGTAAATAGAAATATTAGGTGTAATTAGATTTTTTTGTGTGTACAAGAAATGTTAAATTCATTACTTATATATACCACAATGGAAAGGGCGCGAGAGGTATTGTAACGGCCACAACAGATTTTTTTAAATATCAACCTATAATTATTTTACTAAAATATGAACCGCCATTTTTTTTCAACAGACTCATGGCTTAAACTTTGTTTTCATGAACAAACATTATTTCAACTTAATTGGTCTATAAATATATATTAATAAGATTTTATATCCTTTTAAAATATTCAGGTTTACTTTTTGTATAATTGGACAAACCCTTTTTTTCAACACCTATATTGCATTAATTTTTATTCAATAACAGATAAAACACTCATTAAATAAATATACCTTTAATTGTAGATTAAACATCGATTTCCCACCTTGTAATTGCTATGGTATTAAATTTTACATTTATATTTATTGATTCGTAGATATGAAAAAAAAAGTATTACATATTACATTTAATATTTATATTTCAAGACAAAATTGCCATAAAACTCAAAACAGATAATAATCTACCATATTATTTAATGTGTTTATTTTGTGCTGACATCATATTAATAAAACTAATCTCTCCATCGAAAATATAAATAAAAGCCGTTACACCCTCATATCGTAATCCGAATCTGTGTTGACGAGAGCGCGGCTTAGTACACCCACGCATATATTGAGCGATATTAAATTATACCGCTTGAAAAACCAAATCTTCATCGTGCTCCCAATATAGTCTTCGTCGTTATAAAATAAAAATATACAGTCTGCTAACCAAAATAAATGTTTACACAACCGTCTACAAATTTGTATAACAACTCGATTAGGGCCTAATAGCTTGTAATTTTTCTCTTTCACGATCTTCTCCACATCATCATTGCTGAGACTGATCGTCGTTTGTTTAGATTTATTGGTAAATAACCACAAAATAAACGCTGCAGGTTTCTGATTTTATATTTTAATTATTCATTAAGATTAACAAAATTAATAACGTGTCTAAAAAGGATTAAAAATATAATTTTATAAAATTCTCCTTATCGTTAGAAATACAGCACAAGTTTATTAAATATATCATCACGGCATATTACCCATTGCTGGGTGTGCTAATCGGCGTTGTATACAGATATCGGTAATGATGAAATATTTGTACCGTGCGGGCGCTTACCAGGCGTCACCTCATGGGTACTCATTGCTGGCGTGGAGAGTGCACCACAGGGATCAAATATGTGCCATTAAAATTCTAAGTTATTTTCGGCGTATGTCGGGATCGAACCCGGGACCCCAGATTCGCGACCAGACACTCAGGCACACTAACTATTCACCAGTTTCTAACATTTCTTTTGTGTTGACAAATTCATCAACCTTTCATTGTATTTTTTCACAGTCACAATGGCAATAATTGCTTGTAGATGCATGCGCAGTATTCTGCGAAATATGTAACAAAACTTTGAAGAATTTTAACTAAATATTTAGAAGGTTTACAAGAAAAAGTTATTAATATATATATATATATATCGTTAATTAAATTATTTTAATTGAAACGCAGAAAAAAAATTCTAATAATTATTATAAACCTTTTTACCTCTCGCTAAGAGAGGTATTGCATTCATGCTAAAAATCACATATCCATATTTTATTGAATAAGCACGTTTTAAGGTCCCTACAATCCGATTTTAACATTTTTACGATGATGTCTGTGTGTGTGTGTGTGTGTGTGGATGTATGTGTGTGTGTATGTATGTAGGATGTTGGAAGGACGATTACTCAAAAACTATAAGACTTAAAAATTGTTTAATTACGTATTTTCCAATCGGACATTCATGGGAAGATCTGAAAAGGTTTTGGTAACAATTGGACAACCGGAAGTAGAAGATTCTTGAAAAAAAATCTTCTAAATAATATTTTTTGAAAATTTTTCTTGGTAATATTAAAGAATGAATTTAAAATTAAACAATCTAAATATAAGGAATAGATATATGTAAGTACAATTTTTGGTGTAGAATGTAGGTATACAAGAAATGTTAAATACAATAGGGCGCCTTGACAAGCAGATATGGGGACTCATGTCAGAATGATAGCTAGTAATTATGTATATAGATGTATCATAATTTCTCATTCTAAATTTAGTGATTTTCCAATTCCATATGGTTTATTTTCCTCGACAAGTAAATTCCACACTCCTGGTGACAAATTAACTACGTGTATTTAGAAAATCTTGAAATTCTGAATGAAACATACTGACTAATTATCATTCTGAAACGGGCCCCCACATCTGCTTGTCAAGGCCAACAATGTAACATGACTGTTCGCGCCCTATACTTATGTAACCAAAAAAGGAAGTGGCGAGAGGTATTGTGCTGGCCACAACAGATTTTTTTTTAAAAAATACAATTGTTCGTGATTTTGTTTGAATTTCATGGCTATCGTTATAAATCAGCAATCTTCAAGAAACTTTAAAATTGATTTTCTCGGTTATGAAATGTCAAAAATAAAATCTATTTACTAATATAAATATATAATATATACATTAGAATACATGATAAAATATTATGTGTGTATGTATGTGTGTGTGAAGCGCATGGCGCAAGCGTATGTGGCCGTAGTCGCTACAGACTTTAAAGTAATTGAGTTTTACAATCTGTTCTCCAGGAGAACTAACTTTTTTGAGTTGTATCACTTTTCTTCCGGGTTAACGATTTTATCTTAAACATTAAATTGAATTGCAGTTTTGCTCTTCTAAAGACTTCCCTCACAATTCGAATTCGACAGATGCTATTAGAGCGCCATTCGGAATTGTTTTCTTTTTGACAATTTTAAATCTCTAATAGGATGTTCGCCTTGGTCTTCCATAAGATTGCTTTATAGTATTTTATTGTATCTTTAGTAATATAGAAATTATTTGAGGTAGCTTTGTAGTTGTTACATCCTATATGTACGCCTACGTCGTATAGCAGTCGTAAAAAATATTTTACAATTTCCATTTATTCATACTAGTATTTTAACTTGAACATATTTCTATGATTTATATATGAGGACGGAACGTTTTCATCCACGTATATATTATGTCAAGAAATGTAATTAATTTAATACAAGTGGCGACAGAACTGGGTTAGTGATAAATGAACAAAAATAAAGTAGATGGTTATGGAAGTTGAAACACTTTGAGGGAAATATTTAAATTAAATAGGGTGATGGAAATATATAAAGTTTGAAAAAAGTTTTCGGGAACTAGAGGAGATTATTAATAATAGCAATGACGGAAGAAGAAATAACAGCATATCGCATATCTAAAGATTTTATAAAGTGAGTTACATTTCACATTTTTTGTACGACTGTTACAGAAGACAACGAGTGTTTGAATAGCCTTTTATATATGTTGAGACAGCTCCCTCCAGTGGTTATTTATAAAAATTAAAAATGTATGTCAGTGTGTCGGCAAGGTAGTGAGCTGAAGAGAGATGGTGGAAACGGCGGGCCGCAATGGTTGATGGGAAGGCGTGACCCGGTTGGCAAGAGGGTGGTGGCTGATGGTTGGCAGAGAGAGGCTGATGGTTGATGAGAAAACAACGAAGGGAGAAGGCCCAAGGACGTCCCAGTCGTTTCGTTTGAAGCAGACCCAAAAGCCAACCTAGAAGTGGACCGAACTCCGAGAAGTCCACTAGATTGGGGCTGGAAGACGCCAAATTCCGGGGAAGATATATAGAGTTAAAGAATTATAAAGATATTAACATAAATCAGCCAACTATGCTAACCATGGAAACTGCTAATATATAAAAATATTGTTATTGTTATATATATTCAGATAATTCAATTGACAGATGTCAGTATCAATGAAAAGCAAATGAATGTTGCAGAGATGAGGATGTTGAAGTAGATGTTGGGGAAAACATAGAATACTTGAATAACATAAATTCAGTTTTTTGTAAGTTTCAAATCTATATTTTTAACTATCAAAAGAAATTTGTAGAAACTTGTTATCATTTTCGAAGGTTTTATAATTCGTAAACCGGCCAAGATATTATGG
This sequence comes from Harpalus rufipes, assembly GCA_951394225.1. Lineage (NCBI taxonomy): Eukaryota > Metazoa > Arthropoda > Insecta > Coleoptera > Carabidae > Harpalus > Harpalus rufipes. The sequence continues at coordinate 66,156,759 of OX596275.1, forward strand.
GTTTAGACTAGTATTATAAAATATTATGATTATTATGTAAAACAAAATAATGTTAAAAGTAAATGCAGATATTTGCTAAATAACCACACTTTTCATAGTAGCTTACATATTTTACTAATGGCGATGTTAAATAAATAATCTGCCCTGCAATAAATTCTTCTTTTGAATCTCAAAATGCGGAATGTTTTTATATACTTTTTATAGGATTTTTAATTTTGGATATTAAAAATAAAAATCTGCTAAAAGACAGTTTCATTAATGAAAACGTTAATTATCTTTTAAAAGTGAATAAATGTCACAACACAGGTCAATAATTTCCAATGCCATCTTGGACACTTTGGAAATTTACCAGCAGATGGATAGCATCACAATTGTTTCCACAGAGCTCCTGTTTCCTTCAGATGACTCCGGTTAATTACGAAACGATTTCAATTAAATTCGTGGAAAGAAGGAAAGTTCATTATTGCTTCTTAAAATACAACTGGATCTGATTTAATTGCACCAAGGGTTGCACTTGGCCAGAATGTATAAATACGAAGGTGGATTGAAAATTTCGCGGCCTACCACCTCTAAAAAAGTCTATGCATACGTTAATGACAGTTTACATAATCTCAAAAAAAAAATTGAGTCAGATGTAGAATTAGTTAGGATTAAACGCCATTTCATATGAAGCTATCTAGGACTGCTTCGCGAAATGGAAACACCGGTGGGAAAAGTGTGTGAATAGCGGTGGGGTATACTTTGAAGAGGACAAAGCGAAGAACTAATTATCCGTAAAATTAATAATAAAATTTTAAAAAATAAATAAAGTTTGGTTGTTTTCTGAACAGACCGTGTGTAAAAAACATAATCGAATCTACTTCTACTCTCTGGGAGTCGAGGGTGTGTGTGTGTGTGTGTGTGTGTGTGTGTGTGTGTATGTATGTATGTATGTATGTGGGGAAGTTGGAAGGACGATTTCTTAAAAACTATGATACTTAATATCTGTTAAACTATGTATTTCTCAATCGGACATTACCGGGAAAACCTGAAAAGGTTTTGGTAATAATTGGACAACCGAAAGTAGCAGATTCTTAAAAAAATCTTCTAAATATTATTTTTTGAATTTTTTGTTTGTACTAGTATTAAAGAAGAGTAATTCTGTATCTGATACATATAAATATTTTATTATATCTTTTACAGATTTAGAGATAAAGAAATATAAATTATATAATAATCTGTTGTAATAAATCTCACAGCCCAAATAATGTCATGGAAACCAATTCAAATATTAAAATTGTGTAACTGACAGTTAAATGTTAGTGTCAAAAATCATTCACATTACTGAACATATTTTCTGGGAAGAACATACATTATATTATTTCTTACTGTATTAATAGTTAAATATTTAAAATTATAGGTTTATTATATATATCCTTCAAAAATACTGTGAATTCCGACAATGAATTAGAAACATTTCGAAAAATTAGCAGAGGGCAAAATTTGTAAAATTAATAAATCTAAATAATAAAGAATAGATGCAAGTACAATTTTCGGTGTAGAGGAAATTTTAAATACAATAGAGGCCGAACAGTCATGTCACTTTCTTGGCCTTGACAAGCAGATATAGGCGCCCCAACCAATTCCATGCGGTTTATTTTCCTCGACAAGTAAATTCCACAGTCCTGGTGCCAAACTAACTACGTGAATTTAGAAAATCTTGAAATTTCTGACTTGACATTTATGTACATAATTACTAATTCTGATTCTGACACGGGCCCCCATATCTGCTTGTCAAGGTCGCATGACTGCTCGCGCCATGTACTTATATACCAAAAGCGGAAATGGCGAGAGGTATTGTACTGGCCAAAACAGATTTTTTAATGATGTTCTTCCTTTTTAGACTAATGTCTGTGCGTCTGTGGATGTCACCTCGTAGTGTTTTCTTTGAATTATTTTTCATATAAAATCTTGCTCATCGGTTATACTATTTACTTTTATACCCTGTCTTTTTTGTTTTCCAGGTAAATGATGCTGGTTTGTTCTCGTGCATTGTTAATAAGATGACAAAACCTTTACTGTTGTTTTACTGTTAGTTTCTATTTGTATACTGACGTTTCTTCGAAACTTCATCTAATTGTGTCACTCCTAATTTCATCCATCCTGAACATCCTGAAATTTTTCACATTCAACTCCAGCGACTTTATTTTCATCCTTTGTCTTCTGTTATGTCCAAAGACTCGCTTTGTTGTAATAATGTAGAAACAGACAGTAAGATAGTTTTGTATAGCACCATCTTTGATGTTTTTATTATGTTTTTGTTGTTCATAATGTTTGAATGCAACGAGCAATAGACTTTTGCTGGAATTGTATTCTTTTATTGATTTCTTGCACTTTTTCTTCTTTATTTTCAATATAATACTTGCTAGATTAAAACTAAAATAATTTCTAATTGATTCCAGATGATGTATTTTTATTTCCAAGGGACGGAATCTGTCTTCCTGAACTCAATCATATTTTTGGGCTAATTTAATTAAATTAGTTATTTCCGCGGTAGTAAAATAAACTTCCCTTTCTCTTTTTTTATAAACGTTCAAACTGTGGTTTAAACTACAATTGCACCAAAACACAGACAAGCGAAAAAGTAACCAAATTTCTATTAAAATTGATGCAGCTAAGTTGCCAACTTTTCAAATATAACTCTACCCTAACGCAATTTTAATCTTTCTGATAGCAATCTGCCAGTTAGCTATCCGGAGAATAAAACATCATGGAGCAAGCCAAAAATCTTATTCTGTAGTTAAGATGGTAGAATAAATTTATCTAATAGAGAATATAATTCCTTAGTCACGTGACATGTTTTCCGCCAATCAACATTCAGAATCTCCCTAGCTACGCGTTTATCACAGCGATGATAAAAAACAAGGAAATTATCACCGTATTTATAGTCGTTACTAAGGTATTTGTTTTCTTTATATATGACATTGACAGTTAATTTTAAGTATAAAAATAAATAATAACAATAATTCAAACTCCGAAATATTAAATAAAACTCGTAAGTACCATGTTTTAATACAATATGAATATGTATATCAAAAGTTAGGTTAGGTTAGATTGCAAAAATTCATTATATTCTTTCATTAAATATAAGCTCGTGATATGATTAATAATCGAAGATATTGCTCGTGAAACCGAAACAGCACATTTCAACTCGTCCTTCGGACTCGTGAAATCTGCAGCTCAGTTTCACTCGAGAATATCATCGATGATAATCATATCACTTGTTATATTACGTATGAAAGTAAACTGCTACTTTACCTGAACTTGGAACAACCGGGCCTAAATTAACACGTTAACGACCACCAATGCTTCAATAATTTTGTCAGTCCGGGCTCACGTGGGTCGCGGGTGTCCCACATAATTTTGTTACTGTTGGACCAAGTGAGACACATGTAACCCACAACTACTGTATTTTTAAATGAGAATATACTTACTGGTTCCGTTCTTATCGTTTATTGCTATATACAGCTGGGCAGCTGATAAAATTTTCTGTATTTTGAAAAAAAAATTGACATGATTTGAACAATTTTGGCCAATTTTGTTGCGGTTTATGTGGTAGCTAATTAAATACAAAATACAATCCTCAAAATACGTATTTATTGAAATAAAACGTACAAAATTAAATGTTGTAATATCATATATAAAAATAAATCAAATAAAAATTATAATTTTAAAATATATTTCATTAAAATATCTTCTTGTTCTGAAGAACTAGAAATGCTGTCTGAGTCCGAAAAAACTAATTCGTCTTCACTAGAAAAATCATCTTTACTTTCATATTCCATAAGTATGGAATACAATTCTTCCTCAGTATAACATACCTCAGGTTGTCATTTACCAGTAGATGGTAACTGATTACTCATATTTACGAACACCAAACTTTTATTTTAAAAATATCCAAATATATACATCACTAAGGCTTATTGCAAACTGTCTATATATCGTCGACGATATGCAAATTGTTTTATTGTAAGACCAGGTGGGTCGCCAGTGATGCACAAGAATGCAAGATCAAACTCGTGCTTTATAGGAAAATATTGCGCATAGTATATATGAGCTTACGTATAACAAAAACCGTGGGGCGCCGGCAACCAAAGTGGGGGCTAACGTGTTAAAGAAGTTCTTATTTCCTAAAAAGCTATTATAGATACGACGTTTTAATTTTAGGACGACGATATGTGGTTATTTATATTGAATCCAATAAATATGAGTAATTTGTATATAATTTGAACATGTATACAGTCTATATTTCATTCCTTGTATAATCAGGAATATTAACTACCTAAAATGTAGTTTTAATGTTGAAATTTTAATCCTTTTGTCTACACTGAAATTATGGAATCCATTATTACAAATTCTGTGTATGAAACACAAACAAAATAGAGAATATACAATTTATTGGACTGTTGAACAAATATTGAATAGTCTATGTTTCGTAGAGATTAACCATTGTTTATGAAATTATATTTTGAATTAGATTGCATAAATGTTTGTGTTTGTCGACCACAGTATCAAAATTAATTTGTATTAGTTTACAAGATTTAGCGAATCGGGATTGAAATGAAACTACTGTACGTGTTAGAAACTTGAAACTCCGGTAAATAATAAAGTAATTCCTTTATCTTCTGCAAACAAAAAACTTTTGTTCAAAGGAAGAGCTAGATGAACAGCTACTGTAGTGAAAAATTTTTGTATTTCTTTCGTGCTCTTAATTAATTATAGTACTACGCATTTCTTTTTAAACTATATTTTAATTACAACTAAATTAATTACTGAAAATTAATAAATTCAAATTTTGTGTAGGAATAAATGACTAAATGAAGAATCAGAAATGTGTATCAAATTACCTTATTTAACAACACTATAGCTGCAAACCGTAATTCACTTACTTCATATTATGTATGCCAATACAAAGAAATGAAGGAAGTACGAATCTTGAGTAGTTGATGACAAATAAAGTGCTAGTTTCGGGACCGTAAAGAGAGTAATTTGGAATGTACGTGAAGTACATATTGTGACGTGACATAATGCATTATATAGCGTGATGCATTTGAGCATAGATCAGAGGGGACAGACAGACAAATTGGAGGATGAATTAATCAGAGAAAATCTGTCCCAAAGCTAGGACACGCTCTGTGCCACGCCCACACGAATAAGTACTCGCACGTAATAGAGTTTTCGAATAGCATTTCGGCGCCAAACTATATTTATCATTGTCATATTCGCCCCGCGTTTAATATACACACACTCTAATTAATTTATTCTAATATATTTATCTCTTTAAATGACGAGGTGTTGCTATTTCATTACTATAAACCCAATAACCAGTAAAATGTGGTGAAGTGGAATCCACCAGGTTTCGGCCGTTTTGGCTAGCAGTTCCGAGGCCTGGCACGGGGTAAGTACCCTTATCCGTAATTCACCTGCTCCCATTTTCGGTCCAATCTGCACGCTACGCAATAGGTGGTTCCATCTTTTCGTTAACACCGGAACAGGCTGTAATAATCCTCCCCTTTATACATTGACATTAGCCGGTCTAATGTAAAATATATTATGCTTTTCAACCTGTTACTTTGGCGCAGTCGGTAGAATTATTCCCAAACCTGTTACATTGGCGCAGCCGGTAGGATTATTCCTCAACTTGTTACAATTTTCAAGATTAAAAAATAAAGTTTTTATAAAGAATAACAATAAAGAAATGAAGAAAATTATATAAAACTAGACTCGAAAATTTAGTTAAACAGCATTTATTCTCACTATACCAACGTTTCGGTGCACCCTTGCACCTTTTTCGGCACGGAAAGATATGTAAGGAAATAACTCTAGTGTTACAAGTTTCTAGAAAGATACAAGCGAGATGGAAATGTCTTGAGGAGAAATGAAGAATATATTGGATGAAGAATGAATAGCTTAGAAGGTTGAAGAAACAGAGGAAGACCAAAGATAAGATGGAAGGACTGTATTGCGGACGACTTGAGAGAAAAGGAACTGAATGAGAACGACACGTAAAACAGAAATGAGTGTAAGAAGAAAATAAAAAATAGCGACCCATAACGAATGGGGAAAGCTAAAGACGAAGATGTTAGTGTCAAGTGCAATTTGCATAGTTTGCAAGAAAATTTATGTATAGAATTTATACATAATACACAGGATTAAAGGAAGGTATTGTGCTCGCCACAACAGACTTGACATTGTTTCATCTAAAGTTTGCTATAGTACTTATGTCAATACAAAATGTACATCAGACATTTTTATTATTGTCCCGTTTTGAATTTATATTCTATTAAAAACAAAACTTGGTAGTGTTCTCATCAAAGTTGGTATTCCCTCGGCACATATTTTATGCACACATCACTATGTAAGACAACTTCAAAGAGCAGCTGTTGCGTCGCTGCTTAATATTCCACCGAATTTCCCAGCCTTTGCGTACGCGCTCGTTGTTGCCAAAACAGCTATAGCGGTCTGGAGTCCTCCACGGCATTCTTGTCGCCGCAAAATGTACTACACGCGTTTTATGTGTTCACTAGACCTAAATTACCTAAAACATTCCATCGTTAATAATTAATACTGTTGTTCAATATTTTAACATTAATTATCACAATCTGCTTATTCCATATACACTGCAGACTAATTAAAGACGAGACGGGGACTGATAGGGTAATGCTTTACATAATAAAGAATTATACGCATTTGTTAAGAAAATAAGCTTTTTAAAAGAATAGTTAGACCGGTTTATATTTTTAACAAACAAATTATAACACCTAAGCACATGGCGAGAAATTTCTCCAAATTTTTTTTCAAGAAAAACTGTTAAAAGTAGCAAAGGAGAGTACTTCCGGTGGACCAAGTATAACCAAAATCTAATCATACCTGCATGGATATGGATCTAAACTTGAGGAATACGAAAAAATTATAATTGTCATTTTCTTATTATTTCGTCAAAATTGAATAAAAAAATGTATAAACCACGTGAATCAACATTATATTAACTCACTTGGTGTATAAATATTTATTATATATTTTTTATATTCTTAAACACTTTGTTAAATAATAAGTCCATCTTTTTACCTTCCGTCACCTATAGGTAAGGAAGGTATTGTCTTTGGTCAAAAAATTCAATGATGAGATTTTAGTGAATAAGTACGTTTTAGGGTCCCTACAATCCGATTTTACCATTTTTACGACGATGTCTGTATGTATGTATGTATATGTGTAGTCTGTGTGAAGAAAGTTTCGGATTGCATAACTTCAATACCACGATTCCAAAAGTTATAATTTTTTCGTATTCCTCAAGTTTACATCCAGAAGAACAACTGATTAGATTTTGGTTATAATTGGTGAACCGGAAGTAGCCTCATTTGAAGATTTAACTTAAAGAATATATTATTCTCTATACGATTTGATTACATTTTATACTTCATATTCAATAGATATAGAGTTAAAGAATTTTAAAGAAATTAAATTTTATAAATCAGCCAGCTATGCTAAACATGGAAACTACTAATATATTCAGATAATTCAAATTGACGGATGTCAGTATAAATAAAAAGTAAATTAATGTGGCAGAAATGAGAATGTTGAAGTAGATTTTGGGGAAGATATGGAAAGATAGGTAAGGAAATAACTCTAGTGTTACAAGTTTCTAGAAAGATACAAGCGAGATGATTACATTGATTTAAAAATGTCATGAGGAGAAATGAAGAATATATTGTATGAAGAATGAATAGCTTTAGTAATAGAGGGTTGAAGAAACAGAGGAAGACCAAAGATAAGATGGAAGGACTGTATTGCGGATGACTTGAGAGAAATGGACCGACACGTAAAATAGAAATGAGTGGAAGAAGAAGCTAAAGAAGAAGATGTTAGTGTCAAGTGCAATTTGCATAGCTTGTTTATGAAATAATTTTACTGGAAATTTAGAATCTTTTGCAAAAAAATTTATGTATGGGATTTATATTTAGACTTGAGAGAAATGGACCGACACGTAAAATAGAAATGAGTGGAAGAAGAAGCTAAAGAAGAAGATGTTAGTGTCAAGTGCAATTTGCATAGCTTGTTTATGAAATAATTTTACTGGAAATTTAGAATCTTTTGCAAGAAAATTTATGTATGGGATTTATACATAATACATAGGATTGACGGAAGGTATTTTGCTGGCCACATCAGATTTTTTATATATAGACTATTTCCTTGTTTAATTAAATATATTATACACATATAGTATGTATAGAATAACAAAACATTTATGTCGAATTTAATCTCCATGTGGGGACAAAACTGTCGAAATTGGAGCAATTAATATGGTTGAATCCCAGAAACTTCATAAAAAACATCTTTTATAATGCAATCTGTTATCGCACTCGTCCTTTGTATAACTCGCCGCAACGCGTCTCGTTTCCCAATCTTGGGCTCGTGCGTTATGAAACTTATTTTTAATATATTATAATATTTACATACTGCATTTTTTGCTAACTTTCGTGTAATAAGGTTATCAATTAAATGTAAATTTTCACAGTCCTTGGCATGCAAATGTTTATTTAATTAAAAGAAAATATTTTCTTATGCAAGTAGTTACGTACGTGTCAGCGTTATTGCGTTTTCATTATCGCAGGTCTAGTTCGAAAGTATTTAACAAGTGCAATCTTGAAGTTACGGTTGCGGAACAATGTAACGGGGTAAGTTTTTTCATTCGTGATTTAATCTTTCACTAAATTAAGCAAAGTTTCTCTTTCGGAGAAAATTTACTTCGCAGTGCATTTTGTAGGTAATCCATATTCGCGAAGTTCTGGTACAGACTTAATAAATAATATCTTAGTTATATAACTGTTGCTTCTGTTGTAATAAATCTCGCTACCCAAACAACTCCATGGAAACCAGTTGAAATATTTTATCTTTTCTGTTGTGTATTAAATAAATTTTAAAACCTTCAGATAATGATGAAATACCGAATTGATTTTATATACTACGTAGTATGTATAATTAATGTCGAAAATAAACTTTTCTTAGTTCATCTTCAAACATTTTTTTACCTCTCGCTAAGACAGGTACTGGATTCATGCTAAAAATCGCATATCCAGATTTTAATGATTAAGCATGTTTTCATGTCCCTACAATCCGATTTTCATATTTTTACGATGATGTCTGTGTATGTGAGTGTGTATGTGTGTGTATGTGTGTGGGGAGGTTGGAAGGGCGAATTCTCAAAAACTATAATATTTAATATCTGTTTAACTACGTATTTCACAATCGGACATTACTAGGAAGAGCTGAAAAGGTTTTCTTAAAACAATTCTTCTAAATATTATTATTTGAAAATTTTTATTATTGCTTTTATTAAAGAAGAGTAAATATTCTATTATAGATCTAGAGATAAAGAAATGAGATGGAAACCAATTCAAAACTAAAATGTTTGTAACTGACAGATAAATGCCAGTATCAAAAATCCAGAGACATTACAGAAGATTTTTTCTAAGAAGTATATACATTATATTATTTCTGATTGTATCAATAGTTAAATATATAAAAGTATAGGTATATTGCGTATACTTTTCAAAGATACTATCAATCCAGACAATGAATTGGAAACATTTCGAAAAACTAGAAGAGTAGGACAAATTTTTTTCATAGAATTTAAAAGAATAGATGTAAGTAGAATTTTTGGTGTAGAGTGTAGGTATACAAGAAATTTTAAATACAATAGGGCGCAGGCAGTCATGTGACTTTGTTAGCCTTGACAAGCAGATATGGTGGCCCGTGTCAGAATGATAGCTAGCAATTATGTACATAGATGTCAAATATCATAATTTTTCATTCTAAATTTAGTTATTTTCTAATTCCATGTGGTTTATTTTTCTCGACAATATTAGCAGTTTCCATGGTTAGCATAGCTGGCTTATTTATTAAATTTAATATGTTTATAATTCTTTAACACTATAAAATCGTATAGAGAATAATATATTGTTTAAGTTATAATAACGTTAAATGTGAATAAATGATATTTAACTGCGTTTTTTCAAGAAAAACTGTTAAAATCTATAAATCTTCTGGTTGACCAATTATAACCAAAATCTGATCACCTTTCTTCTGGATGTAAACTTGAGGAATACGAAAAAAATATAATTTTTGGAATCGTGGTATTGCGATTCGAAACTTTCGTCACACACACACAGACACACATACATACATACAGACATCGTCGTAAAAACGTGTTTATTCACTAAAAACTCGTCATTGAATTTTTTGACCAAAGACAAATACCTGCCTTACCTAAAAAGTGACGGAAGGTAATAATTTTAATGAAATATCTAGCAACCTATGCTGCTAGAAGCTGCATTGAAACAGTTAGAATATTCAAATATTACTAATTAACAGATATCAATGTGAAATAAAATTTACATAATATCTCTGTAAAATGATTTTACTGGAAATTTGGATTTTTCTGTGTGGATTGGTACAAAATATGTAACTAGAATTGACGGAATGTAATGTTCTCGCCACATCAGATTTTTGTACAGTATTTGGAAGCTTAATTTTATAACCCAATTTTAACTAGCGAAATTAAAAATTAGACGCAACATAATTAAGAGAATATTTTAAAAATAGCCTTCAGTGATTAAAGAATTTTGTTACACTAATACATACAATCAAAAGCAGCAACATTAATTGTAATTTTCTCCACAAAATTAAAAATGTTGTCAAACGTTAATTACTTTTCTGCCTGTAAAGTAAACATTGAGATAGAATTAAATTCGTACGACAAACAGCCGTTAGACTTTATTTTAAATTTAAACAGATATTTCAGTGAAAACAATTTTTATCTTTTAAACTTTTACTGTTCTACACAAGTGCACAATAAATTATTAAACACGAGTATTGCATATTGCGCTACTATCGAACAAAGATACTGTCTGCAAACATTCTGCGAAACTACCACTTTTTGTTTTTATTCTATGTTGTTTATGTTTCAATTTTATAACTTCGTTAAAACAAACACATTTCAGTAGTTAAATGTAGTAATATTATTGCATTTACGCGAACTAATATTGTTATGTATTTCATGGATATTGCACCATATTCCACGAAATTAATATAATTTTGCAAACATTAAATTGAAATTTAAATAATACAAATAAACATGAATCATATATGTTTATGATTATAGCAAAAATGTTGCTATTTATAAGCATTATTTGCTAAATCCTTGAGGCGCTGTGCTGATCCAAAATATCAATCAATGTACATCAAAGATGTCAACATAAAATTAAGACAAATGCATAATTTGTTTAAATTTACCTTTTTACGAAAAGGTGTTTAGATTTTGGATATAACTTTTAACAGTTTTTCTTGAAACAACGCAGTTAAATATCATTTTTTGACATTTTCTGTTATAAGTATTAAAGAATATTCTATAATCAATACGAATGGATTGCATTTTATACTTCATATTCGATGGATATAGAGTTAAAAATTATAAAAAAACAGCTACTATATATTGGCAGAAGAATGAACAGATTAGTAGTAGAGTAGAAGAAACAGAGGAAGAACAAAGAGAAGGAAGGTATTGTGGTAGACTTGATAGAAAAGGAACTGAATGACGACGACAAGCAAAATAGAAATGAGTGGATAAAGAAAACCAAGAATAGTAACCCTTAATGAATGGGAAAAGCTAAAGAAGAAGATGATGTCAGTGTCAAATACAATTTATATAGTTTGTTTATGAAATCATTTTACTGGAAATATAGAATTTATAACGAATGGGAAAAGCTAAAGAAGAAGATGATGTCAGTAAAATATTATTTTGAATTCTGAAATTTCATAAAAATATAGAAAAATCTAAGATTTGAAGGGACAAATAAAACAATGTGTTTTTTCAAGTAAAAATCAAATATGGGTTCCATCTATATACTAGTATATCGTACTCGCAAAGACATTTAATTTAATTTTAAATTATTGTTAACAAATGTTCTATACATATTATTTAATCAATGCTAAAAGGTTTGTTTTGTTTTATAGGTTATGTTTACAGATTGTTGTTTGTTTTTGATTAATAGATATCTAAATATGGCGGAACCTATTACATGACGTTGCACTTTGACAAAATTGTCTGCTATACTCTGATTATATTGACTCTAGTGAGAACCACAATAACAATGTTATATGAGGTAAATATGTGAAATATAAAGACAGTGTATGTTTTTATTTTGTATTGTTTATCAGGAAAAAAATGCTAGATTTCTTATTTTTGTAAATAAAGTGTACATTTAATATTTATATCACTACATTTATTTATATAACGACATTTATTTATGTTAACCACTTGTAGAGTGTTTATTTATATCACCCTTTGTTCATTGCTCGTTGCTTCTATATATCCGACTATGTTCGCTGGCTTTGGCGACGGGTTTATATAGCGCAATGTCCTTCCCGAACTTTCTGACGCCACTATGACATTGGATACAAAAGATCCAGGACAACGGTGTAATTAACACGTCTAGGCGTTTGGGTATTTCCGCCGCCAGGGATTACGTCATAGCTCCAGTAGCGGCGTCCGAATACTCTTAAGTCAGGAGCGCACGTTACATTACCATCTTTATAGTTGTTTTAAGTACTCTCTGTTTGCTATAATGTTTTTGTTTATATCTAACGTAATTTGCGACAACCTTTATTGTGCTATTGGTTCTGAAACCTCATTAAATAAATAAATAATAATATAAAAGATTGTTGATTTATTAGGTGTTACAAGAAATATAACTGAAGATTTTCTTATTGGATTGAGATTTTGAAAAAGTCGTGCAAGTTGAGTAACATATGAAAGCGACGCATACTTGTACAAGTCTATATAAATGCGTGATACACTTGACATATTGATTTGCGCTGAGCTTCCGTGATTGCCGACACATTGATCACGTCGCTATTTATAAATATATCAATACGTAGCAATCTGCTGCCAGTGAGGACGCACTAACATAATCAATTACTACGCAAGCTATTATCAAGTAGCATACGTGTAATTTATTATGCGATACTTATCATTCGGTTAATATTGTCATTACTGCTTTAATGAAAATAAAAAGTAGTGATTTATATAACAGGGTTCACATATAATAATAAACGGAAAGCAATTTAATAGAACTTTAATCATAATGAAAATTTAACACTATAGAAAAAAATCTGTTGTGGCCAGCACAATACCTTCCGTCAATCCTGTGTATTATGTATAAATCCCATACATAAATTTTCTTGCAAAATATTTTAAATCTCCAGTAAAATTATTCCATAAACAAACTATGCAAATTACACTTGACACTAACATCTTCTTCTTCTTTAGCTTCTTCTTCCACTCATTTCTGTTTCACGTGTTGGTCCATTTCTCACAGTCCGTCCATCTTATCTTTGGTCTTCCTCTGTTTCTTAAACCTTCTATTACTAAGCTATTCATTCTTCATCCAATATATTCTTCATTTCTCCTCATGACATTTTCAAATCAATGTAATCATCTCGCTTGTATCTTTCTAAAAACTTGTAACACTAGCGTTATTTCCTTACCTATCTTTCCGTGTTTCCCCAACATCTACTTCAACATCCTCATCTCTGCCACATTAATTTACTTTTTATTCATACTGACATCTGTCAATTTGAATTATATGAATATATTAGTAGTTTTCATGTTTAGCATAGCTGGCTGATTTATAAAATTTAATTTCTTTAAAATTCTTTAACTCTATATCTATTAAATATGAAATATAAAATGCAATCAAATCGTATAGAGAATATATTCTATACGTTATAATAACGTTAAAAGTCAATAAATCAAATTTAACTGTTAAATCTTCAAATGAGGCTACTTCCGGTTCACCAATTATAACCAAAATCTAATCAGTTGTTCTTCTGGATGTAAACTTCAGGAATAAGAAAAAAATATAATTTTTGGAATTGTGGTATTGAAGTTATGCGATGCGAAACTTTCGTCACACACACACAGACACACATACATACATACAAACATCATCGTAAAAATGATAAAATTGTATTATAGGGACCCTAAAACATGCTTATTCACTAAAAACTCATCATTGAATTTTTTGACCAAAGACAATAGCTTCCTTACCTAAAGGTGACGGAAGGTAATTACACAAGTTTTAATCCCTCCAAAAAAGAACAAATCTCATAAAACCTAGGCTAAAGCACATACTGCTATCTCTCGTATTCCATACGTTCAAATAGAAAATTATTCCTGCATAGTGTATGCAAATAATATCTCTACATTCAAAAATATGCAGAATAAAACTGAAAATTCCGGCCCTGATGCCGTGTTTAAAATTGGAGTTCTACAGTCGATCTCTAGATCTAAAAATACCTCGCTCGGCTCTTCTTGTGAAGCGTGGGATCTAGACTCAGCAAAGGCGGCGTATTAAACCTTTAGCGTTTCGCCCTCTCTTTCAGGGCGAACCCACACCCTTAGCCTGCATTTCAAGGGAAATACAGATCGTCATCATGAGGTGGAATTAATTTTTTTCCTGTTTGCGTAACTTTTTATCGTCAAATCGCGTGAAAATCAGAATTTATTGAGATGCATTTGGATTCTAGGTCGAACCTGTTGAACACACAGTTCATAATGGCGCTGTGAAATATTTCATTCATGAATTTTACAATATGCAATGTATGTTTATTTGATGATATAAATATGTTATTATGCACAGGAGTTATAAGAAATTTACCATTTGTGTATATTATTTATGAAATTGTATGAATTATTTATGCTGAATTCTTTCGCAGTACGATCTAAGCTTCTGATTGGGTAATATCTCTAATAATAATTTTTTTATAAAAGATATGTTTCTAATTAATTTATTTGTACCTCTCGCTAAGAAAGGTATTGGAATCATGCTAAAAATCGCATATCTAGATTTTAGTGAATAAGTACGTTTTAAGGTCCCTAGGATCCGATAATATTTTTACCATGATGTCTGTCTGTGTGTGTGTGTGTGTTCAAAATCTATAAGACTGTTTCTCTACGGATTTCTCAATCTAACAGTAATGGGAAGAGTTGAATAGATTCTGGTAACAATTGGAAAACCGGAAGTACTAGTATTTTAACATAAATAAATATTATTTTTTGAAAATTTATGTTATTACAAATATTAAAAACCAAAATTCTCTATCCAACACATTTAAAAAAATTATTATATCTTTAAAGATATAGATATATAATCATACGTAATATAACAAGTGATATGATTATCATCGATGATATTCTCGAGTGAAACCGAGCAATATCTTCGATTATTAATCATACCACGAGCTTATATTTAATGAGAGAATATAATGAATTTTTGCAATCTAACCTAACCTAACTTTTGATATACATATTCATATTGTATTAAAACATGGTACTTACGAGTTTTATTTAATATTTCGGAGTTTGAATTATTGTTATTATTTATTTTTATACTCAAAATTAACTGTCAATGTCATAAATAAAGAAAACAAATCCCTTAGTAACGACTATAAATACGGTGATAATTTCCTTGTTTTTTATCATCGCTGTGATAAACGCGTAGCTAGGGAGATTCTGAATGTTGATTGGCGGAAAACATGTCACGTGACTAAGGAATTATATTCTCTATAAAATAATTTGTTGTAGTAAATCTCACAGCCTGCTCACAGCCCAAACTACTCCATGGTAACTACTTGAGAAATTAAATGTTTGTAATTGACAGATAAATGTCACTAATGTCAGTGTCAAAAATTCAGAGATAGTACTGAAGGCATTTTCTGGGAACGATTTTTAATATTTCTTATTGTATTATTGATTATGTATTTAAAATTATAGGTATGTTACCTGAATAGAAAAATAATTACTACTCAAAATAAATCGTACCTTAGCCATATAACATAATTAATAATAAAAAATTGCTACTTTTGTTCATTTTTTCTGTTTCAGTAACTTTTGAATTATTACAATATTACATTGTTATTAAATACAGAAGCTTTACATGTCATTATTTTTACATAACACCTTCCAAATTTAAATTAAATTAATTAATTAAATATTTCATCTATTTCAATCCGATAATTCATTATAATACGTTTTATTTAATATTATCAGATGTCTAATTAATAAAATAGTATTGCAAAGCCTTTTGTATTTAATAAAAATGTAATATTTTATTCATGAGCCATTGTATTTTTTAATAATATAACATATGTATGTTTTTATACTATTGGATAGTAAATTTCATGTAATTTTTTTAAATTTGAATAAATATATAGGCTGTTCCATTTAAAAATGTAAAGTTACTTACTTTTGCGTAAAAGTGGAACACCTGTAGAAAAACAGATTTTTTAGATATTTTAATATAAAACAAACTTCATTTGAAATATTGTTCCATAATATTTGAAATAATTAAAGAACAGACCGATGAATGAAAGAAAATATCTATTTGTCCTTGTTTTCTCAATCTCTCTGAAGTTATTTATTTATATATTATTAAAAAATCTTTCAGAACTCATAATTCAATTAAAATAAACAGAACTAAAACTAAAAAGGTATCATTTTAATTATTTATATATGTTTTTTGGAATTTTGGCTTTTTTACAGTTTTCAGTTTCTGGAAATGAAAACGGCTGATATAAAACCAAATATATTTTTAATCCCATTTATAGTTTTGCTTATTTAAAAAGCGAATTAATCTCTTTACACGAATACTGAAATCCGGAGATGAAGTTATATCCTCAACAGAGATAGGATTACCATACGCTCGCTACTGAAAGATCTATTCAGCATAGGGTTGCCTTTTGCGAATAAATGATGTAAATAAATGTGATATAACTTTCTGAGCTTCGGCTCGGTATAATGATGTCGTATTTTTTATCTTACAATGCCGGAATCGATTCACTCTCCTTTCCGTCATCTGTGAGCGGAGCATTTATTAACAGAAGAAAGCCATCAGATTCGTAATCAAAATTGGGCCGACGGATGTGGACCAATTTTATATTTATAAATACCACAAGGACAGCTGGAAGCGTTGTCGTGAATTTGAACATTTCATTCAGAAATCAGAACAAATTCTGAAATGTAAGCGGATAGATCCAGACTGTCAGTTACTCGTACAGCGGGAAATATGGATAAGGCATTGAATTATTTATGTACTTACTTTAGAATTTCAAATAAACTTACTCAAAAAAATCCGATTTTAATATTTTTACGATGATGTCTCTGTGTGTGTGTGTGTGTGTGTGTGTGTGTGTGTGTGTGTGTGTGTGTGTGTGTGTGTATTTGTGTGTAGGTGTGTGGGGAGGTTGGAAGGACGATTTCTCAAAAACTATAATACTTAATATCTGTTTAACTACGTATTTCTCAATCGGACATTGCTGGGAAGAGCTGAAAAGCTTTTGGTAATAATTGGACAACCGGAAGTAGCAGATTCTTAAAAATATTCTTCTAAATATTATTTTTTGAAATTTTTTGTTTTTGGTTATTAAAGAAGAGTAAATTCTCTGCTACATATAAATATTTTATTATATCTTATAGAGTAAAGATAAAGAAATATAAGGTATATAATAATCTATTTTAATAAATCTCACAGCCCAAATAATGTCTTGAAACCAATTGAAAAATTAAATTGACATTACTGAAATTTTTTTCTGGTACATACATTATATTATTTCCTATTGTATTAATAGTTAAATATTTAAAATTATAGGTATATTACATATATCCTTTAAAAATACTAGCAATCCCGACATTGAATAGGAAACATTTCGAAAAATTAGAAGAGGACAAAATTTCTTCATAGAATGAATTTAAAATTTAAAAATCTAAATATAAAGAATAAATATAAGTAGAATTTTTAATGTAGAGTGTAGGTATACAAGTAATGTTAAATACAGTAGGGCGCGAGCAATCATATCACTTTGTTGGGCTTGACAAGCAGATATGGGGGCCCGTGTCAGTATGATAGCTAGTAATTATGTACATATATATCAAATATAATAATTTTTCATTTTAAATTTAGGGATTTTCCAATTCCATGTGGTTTATTTTCCTCGACAAGTAAATTCCACACTCCTGGTAACAAATTAACTACGTAAATTTAGAAAATTTTGAAATTTTTAATGAAAAATTCTGACGTTTGACATCTATGTACAAAATATTTATGTAACCAAAAACGGAAGTGGCGAGAGGTATTGTGCTGGTCACAACAGTTTTTTTTAACATAATCCTCATTGAACCGAATGAATGTATTACTACATTGTAGTAACATTTTTAAAAATACCAACTATTTTCAATAAGTTTGCGACAATTCTTTGATTGGAAAACTGCAAATCTATTCTGATTCATTTGGAAATACTATGGAGACTATTATATGTATCAAAATTTCGAATTTGGAGATTTGATTTACAGAACGTTATTCGTGACAAGTATCCAAGTTGCTTCCAAATGATTTAGGATATGATAAAGTTCAGTACAGTGTAATTTAAAAAATAGGTCTTTATTTTTTGTTATTAATGTATTCCTGTTTGCCACTATTGTTTACCTTCTTAATTATAAACATGTTTACCTAACAGTTTGCATATAATCAATAAACTTTGTTGATCGTTTATCGTTTTCCCCAATTATTCACATACCCTATATGACACAGATAGTGAAAAGTGAAAAACAAAAGCGTATAAACAAAACACCCACGCACACTGTACCAGCATAGAGGACAAAAGGGTGGGAAACATAACGGTTTTATCAATGACGCTGGTTGTATTGAAATCACGTGACAAGTAGCAACAGTTGACAGTCGAGAGCTTTATCGCCAGACGCATCTGGGTTGCCGTGGTGCGAGAATATTGCTTTGACGTTACTTCCCAACAGAACAAAGTTGAAATAAAAAATCCAAGACGGCCGCAGAGAAATAAAATATAAGCTGGGCTTTCTCAGTTCTTCATATAAAATATGTAGCGCAAAAAGAAAAATATTTACGAAAGGAACGTTTCAGTGATATTAGACTGTTAATATTAATTTTGAGGTCATTGCTAAATTTAAATAAATAGAGACTGATGAGTTTCTATGCAAACTAAAGTGGAAACTCCCATAAAGTTGAATAAAATATAAAGTACTCCAGCATATAAGTACCCAGGGTTTCCCAACTTGTGGGTGGATAAAGTTACAAACACTCCCCGTTTTCATGTTTCTGGATGAATATTTCAAAGCATGGAATACTTTAAACACATTTGCACACAATTTTTACCTTCCGTCACCTTTAAGTAAGGAAGGTATTGTCTTTGGTCACAAAATTCAATGGTGAGTTTTTATTGAATAAGCAGGTTTTAGAGTCCCCACAATAATAACTTAGTGTGACGTGCGCCCCTGGGAGAAGAGTATACAACGCCGCCACTAACAGAACGTTCCAGAGCGATGACGCAATCCCCGGCGCCGCAGCGGCTAGAGGCTAATTACGCCGTGACCTCATTCCTTTTTATACAGGTCATTGTCGCTTCCGAGTCTTCAGAATGTTATAAGCGGTATAAATACCGGCCGAAAGAAAGCGGAGGGATAGTCTCATATATACAAGCAACCAGAAATGAACTCAGTGATATAAATAGTTTACAAGTTGTTAACATAAATAAATGTAGTTATATAAATAAGTGTAGTGATATAAATGTTAGTTAGATAAATAATCGTAGTGTTTATGCATTTAATAATATTCTTAGTGTTTATAATTATTTAATCATAGTGTTAGTTGTTTTTATTATCTTTTAATATTTAGTCTCAATTATTCATCGTTTAATAAACGTATTCTTTTAGTTAATAATATTTGTCTATGTTTTACACTTCACCCATATAAATAAAAACGTTACATTACTGTTTTTACGATGATATATGTATGTATATGTGTGTGTGTGTGTGTGTGTGGGTGTGTGTGTGATGATCGTTTCAAATTGCATAACTCCAATACTACGATTCCAAAATTCCTAGAGTTAAATATCATGTTTAGACATTTAATGATTATAAATTTTAAAGAATATATTATTCTCTATACGAATTGATTGCATTTTATACTTCATATTCAATAGATATAGCGCCAGCTATGCTAACCATGGAAACAGCTAATATATTCAGATAATTCAAATCGACTGATGCCAGTATCATTGACAAGAAAATAAATGTGGCAGAGAGGGAAGTTGAGCTAGATGTTGTGGAAGATACGGAAAGATAAAGAAATGATTTATAGGATAAGAGAAATGGCTCGAGTGATAGAAGTTTCTAGATAGATACAAGAAAGATGATTACATTGGTGTGAACAAGTCATGAACAGAGATGGAATATATATAATAATATATCATTACGGCATATTACCCATTGTTGGGTGTGCCAATTGCCAATCTGCTTTGTGCACAGATTTCGGTAATGAAGACGACATATTTTTACCGTGTGGTCGTTTACCAGGCGTCACCTCACGGGCACCATTGTTGGCGTGGAAAGTACACCACAGGAGTCAATTTTGTGCCATTTAAAAACATCAAAAAAAAGACATACAAAACAGAGTACAACAAGGTCGAAAAAGTATTAGAGTTCTTAACTCGGTATTATGGTCAAATCAGATAAAATTGAAAACAAAAATGACAATCTACACAGCGATTGTAGAGCCAATTTTAACGTATGGTGCTGAATGCTGGCAACTTTCTGCCAAGGACAAGAAGTTGATTGAGATAGTAGAGATGGATTGTAAAAGACGAGCATGCAAACTGTCCAGAATAGAACATGTGAAAAATGAAGAAATCAGACGTCGGACAAAAACCGTGTTTACAAGCGCAGAAAGAATAGAAACTAGACAATTAATATGGTATGGCTACGTGATGAGAATGGTAGAAGACCGTTGGCCAAAAAAAGCACTGTAATATGCACCACCAAATAGAAGGAAAAGAGGAAGACCCACAACATCGTGGATACAAGGAGTCCAACAAAATATGATTGACCGAGCTATAGATGAAGAAGACTGGCGAAACAGAGATATGTGGCGATCGAAATGCGGGAGGTGGCAGAAGCTGTAGGAACCCTGCTGATATATATATTGGAAACATTTGGCGTCGGTCGGGATCGAACCCGGTTCCCCAGATTCATGATCAGACACTCACGCATACGGCCACGAGACCCCTTATTTAAATAATACATGAAATAATAAACATTATGAGAGTACATATTGTTCATGAAGTATTCCTTTTCTTAAGCTACATGCTATTGGAAAATAGAGCTTACAACGCTAGAAAGATTGGGAAACAATTATAAACTAAGTTTTGCACGAGGCTTGCATCGGATAGAAACTTTAAACGCTGAACTCTGAAGTCAAAGCTCTGTCCAAGATGAAGAATTTCCGTCACGCTTACGTTCAAGAACTGAAATCAATTTACAGGGTAATACAATTGAACAACGATATAGTTATTTAAGTATTAAGGGCACCTTACCGGTTGAGGATTAGTTTGAAGATCGAGACGAACTCGAGATCTCCAATACATCCGATACCGGTGTGACAAATAAATAACTTTTTATAATCTTTTCTAAATTATAGTTTCAGGAATAATATCTCAACTTGTTATCTTTGTTAGTCAAAATTCTGTTTAGAAATAGTTATTATCTTTTATTAATTGACTGTTTAGTCTAGCTGTCAGAGACATTGGACAGATATTTGTTGACAATTAAGTGTAGAAGTTATTGCAAGCCTACATAGAGGGCTGATATTTTGATATGGTGGCCTTATGATACCCTCTTCAACCCCTCTGAGAGATAATCTTCTCACGGCGGTAACGCTCTGTTTTAGGTAGTCTGTCTTAGATACTCGTGTCGACGAGACATGTAGTCTCGGGTTTTAGGTTGAGCGCGTACTAGACGCTAGTACGGAAGGTTACAACAATGTAACAGTAAATGTTCATCGACCAAGAAAGTTAAGTGAAATTGTCTGTGTTCCGTCCTCCTCAAACAAGCGGTGGTCGAACATCCAGCGCCCACCAGTTAGAAAAAGTGTCATCGTTTGGGAAAAGAAGTGTAAGACCACCAACATAAGCCTCTGTAACACCCCCTTCGTGTTACACCGGTAAGAAGCACTTAATGCCCCGCAATGCTTATTATATTTTTTGCACGATCGTCTCAATAATAACAAATTATTTAAAAATTATTTTGACATTTTAAAAAAATTAGTTGTCATTTTTAAGTAAGCTATGATCGTTGTTTTGTTATCGTTAAAGATTTAAAAATTGTACATTTATTTCTTATTTATGTAATTTTCACCGCCTCCAGATCGGGAGGTAGTCATATCACTTACCGGTCAGTCACAACACTTACTGATCAGTACCACATCACTTACTGATCAGTAATTTGTAAACAAAACTTACTGCCTTGGATCTTGGAAACCCTATCGGTAAAGTTTCAAAAAGTTGCTTGCACTTGCACAGAGTAATCTTAGCTACTTCGCTTCATTTTGTAGTACTGATGATGAGAACTTAGTTCTCGAAATACGTATATAGCTTATTTTATAATTTTAAGGTTAAGGGGTAATTGTATTAGTTTTAGTTATAATTTAACCTTAAACTCCTATTATTAATCATGCATATGTACAGATTGAACAAAAATACATATAATATCAGTATAGTTTTCCACAATGCATATTCACAAAGACCATTAATCAATATTGCTATTCATAATTTTACAACCTTTAATTTAACGTGTATTTATCCGTTAAACTTTAATGTATTGATTACAATGACAACGTATAATTTCCCTGTCATATTATGAGATTATAAAGATAAATGAAATTATGTCAACGCACTATTCTTATTTTCGAATTAACGACAAAATTTTCATACATTGTTTGTTGTCACGAAGCTCATTTGTTCAACTTACATTAGCAGAGTTTGCTCATAAAATGTAATAGTGCAATTTAGATGTAATTTTAATAACTATTTTAAACTATAGTGTATAGTCATGAAATAGAGAGATAAATTCATTGTGTCATGAATAATAATAAGTTTCTATTTTGTGAATTCAATGGTAGTTTAACATAAAATTTTAGTAGAGTACTTCAAGCTGTTAGTAAAGGAATTTGTAATTTGTAAAAGCGTAGAACAATAATGTAATTTACATATATTTTCAGATTAATGAACGTATCATTACTAGCATTATGTATATTCATTTTCTCTTAGGTGAAACATATTCAATTTATTCAACATCCGTTTTGTATTTTACATAAAACTATTGTCTTTATTTTGTTCAAATTACAAGCCTATTATCCGATCCAAATAAATTAAATTTAGAGAAAAATTTTACTCATCCTTGTTCTACACTTTTACAGATTTTTACCTCCCGCTACCCTTGGTAAGGGAGGTATAGGGATCGTGCTAAAAATCGCATACCGAGATTTTGGTAAATGACCACGTTTTAAGGTCCCTACAATACAATTTTAACATTTTCACGATGATGTTTGTCTGTATGTGTGTGTGTGTGTGTTTGGATCCTCTTTACGTTCTAACTCAAATACTATCATTCAGAAAGTTTTAAAACCATGTATTTTTGTCTTATTCTAATATGGAAAGAAGCCATTTGATTTTGGTGGCAATCGGATAACCGAAAATGGCAGTTTACTTGACGCTCAAGATAGTTTTTCTTCAAAAAATACCTTTAAAAGTAATTTTTTCGCAATTTGTTAATATAAAAATTAAAGATTATTCGATTTTCTACAGGTTTGCTTTAATACTATTTCTATATATTTTATGGATACATTTATAAAGTAGGTAATATAAAAATTATATCTCGGAGCTTATGCTTTAAACACATCTCAATGGTTACAGAGTTCAGCTCAAATGTATGTAACTGACAGATAAATGTCACTGTCAAAAAAATAATCATTTCAAATTAATAATAGTAACGTTTTAAAAGGAAAATTGTAAATAGAACAATAGTTTTATGGAAAAGAACTTAATATACATAATTTCTAGCATTAGTAAATATGCAGGTATGTATATAAATAAAGAAATAAATAAATGTATTATCACGGCATATTATCCATTGCTGGGTGTGCTAATCTGATTTGTACACACATTTCGGTAATGATGATGACATATTTGTATTGTGCGGGTATTTACCACAAGGGTTAATTTTATGCCATTTAAAATTCGAATTATTTGGCGTTGATCGGGATCGAATCGGATTCCCCAGATACGCGGCATCGAGACCCCATAGGTAAATGGCGGGAGGTATTGTATTGGTCACATCAGATTTTTAAAAAATAATTTTGTAAAAAAATACATTTAAATCTGACAACAAAATTCTAAACACGTCACCTACTTTATGAAGTGCATGGGTAGAAGTTTCCAATTAAATTTGCAGAACTTTCTTGGGAGTGTAACCGATAAATCACTCAGTTGCAAACAAAAGATTAGTTTCGTGATTCATAAACAACCGTTAATGAAATTCCAATTTTAATATAATGAAAGCAATTTGGGTAAATTGAAATCTCGTCGAGTTCATCCCGTTATTGGTCTGGATGGCAAGCGGCAACAGGCAACAGCATGGTTGTAATAACTAAAGTGAACCATCGCAACAAGGTTTTATTCACGGTATTATGTGTTTGCTGCACGCAGTATTTCGGAAGTGACAGCCTGTAAATTCATAACGTGGTTTTAAGCTAATAGACGGCGGCTACAAAACGTGATTCGATCAAAATTGTGATTGTGTTCATATAAACGCTTCACAGCGCAAATTGCATTTCTCAACCACTGGCTTGGGATTTTATAACAAATTATTTACTGGATGGTTTTGTCATAAATCTAAGGGTAAGTAGTATGACATATGTAGATTACGAAACAAAGATTTTTTTTAAAATGTCAGTGTCAATGAAAAGAAAATGAATGGGGCAGAAATGAGGATGTTGAGATATATATCACGAAATTATAGGATAAGGAATGAAAGGATAAGGGAAATAACTCAAGTATTAAAAGTTTGAAGAAAGATACAAGAGAGACGATTACATTGGTTTGACCAGGTCATGAGGAGAGATAAAGAATATATTGGAAGAATGAACAGCTTAGTAACAGATGGTAAACGAAACAGAGGAAGACCAAAGATAAGATGGAAGGACTGTATTGTGAAAGACTTGAGAGAAAAGGAACTAAATGAGGACGACACGCAAAACAGAAATGAGTGGAAGAAAAAAATAAAAAATAGCGACCCGTAACGAATGGGGAAAGCTAAAGAAGAAGAATATGTGACAAGTGCAATTTGCATAGTTTGTTTATAAAATAATTTTGCTGGAAATATATAATTTTTTGCAACAAAATTGATGTATGGATTTTATACATAATACACAGGATTGACGGAAGGTATTGTGCTGGGCACATCAGACTTTTTATCACGGCATATTACCCATTGCAGGAGTCAATTTTGTTGCTATTTAAATTCGAAATATTTGGAGTCTGTCGGGATCGAACCCGGTTCCCCAGGTTCTGGATCAGATACTCAGGCACGCCGCCACGAGCCCTTCAGATAAATAAAATATTATTTTAAATAATGACACAATATTTGTAAATATTGTGGCCTACTTTATTCTGTTATATTCACAAATAATTTATTTACTTTTAAATAATCAAATATGTGTAAAATCGTTTCTGTGTAATATAAACATAACCCAACATATTTTATAATCACAGAGAATCAATTATCCCTTTTCCATGTTTACATTGATATATAGGTAATTAATTACTTAATATGGTATGCAGTATAACTAAAACAAGTAATATAAACTGTGTGTCCAGCACAATACCTTCCGTCAATTCTACATATTTTGTGCAAATTCCACACAGAAATTTTTTTGCAAACTATTCTATGGTCGTTTTTTTGTTAGGGGAGAAAATAACTGATCTTACGTTGTACTGAACTGAACTACTCCTAAAAAGAACAGTGTGTTTCTTGAAATAAGAAGTAGAATATATATATATATATATATATATATATATATATATATATATATATATATATATAAATAAATAAATATTTCATCACGGCATATTACCCATTGTTGGGTGTGCCAATCTGCTTCATACACAGATATCGGTAATGATGGAATATTTGTACCGTGCCATTTGTTTGTTACCATAATCTGTTGTATTACCTTATGTGATTTATTTTTGCCACCTTAAATTATTTTACATTTTTATATTTCCAGTAAAATCTTTTCACAAAGATTTGTAAATTTTATTTGACACTGACATCTGTCAATTAGGAATATTTGAATATTCTAACTGTTCTCATGGTGCAGCTTTTATTAGCATTAGGTTGCAAGGTATTTCTTTATAATTCTTTATCTCTAAATTCATTGAATATGAAGAAAAAAATATAATTAAATCGAATAGAGAATAACATATTCCTTTATTTATAATACCTTAAAAGGTCAAAAAATGATATTTAACAGCGTTTTTTTAAGATATACTGTTAAAATCTTCAAATTAGAGTACTTCCGGTTAACCAATCATAACCAAAATCTAATCAATTGTTCATATGGATGTACGAAACAGGAATATGAAAGAATTATAACTTTTGGAATTTTAGTATTGGAGTTATCGAAGGAGAAATTTTTGTCACACACATACATACACACATACACACACCCACACACACATACAGACGTCATCGTAAAAACAGTAAATTCATATTGTAGGGAACGTGCTTATTCATCAAAAACTCACTATAGAATTTTTTGACCAAAGACAATACCTTCCTATAGGTAACGGAAGGTAAAAATTGTAGAAACATTAGATAACAGATCATGTTCACAAAACGTAAAATCAATACTTTATTTTTTACAAAAGAGCAAAAATGTTATTTTGCCTTTTACCTCAACCAATTTTCATATTTTCCTTTTCTCATCTAAGTGCTTTTTTCTTCTTTTCTGTTGAATATTTTGCTTTACACGACAGTTTACATATTTCACGCATCTAAAATTCTACCTTGTAAAAAAGTAACGACTACAAAAGTTCGCTTACACAATACGAAAGGGCAGATATTTTTTGTTAAATGCTGAGCTGTACTTCAAAATTATATCTCCGTGTTTTGTTGCAGGTTTATTTTAGAAGAAATTTATGTGCAACAATTATTTAAAAATAACTAATGGAATGTCGAGGTTATTAATCATTTTAGGTTTATGATAATAAATAACAAATTGAACCAAATAAAGAGTAGTTTCATTACCAGTTACAAAATGACAGTAATGTATTGAAGCGTTTATTTTATGAGGAAACATAGGGAATAGTTGTTAAACTCGTCAAACTGTCACATTTCAAAATGGCTTTCTACCTCTCTCTAAGAGAGGTATTGGAAAAAATCGCATATCCAGAGTTTAGTGAATAACGTTTTAAAGTCCCTAGAATCCGATAATAACATTTTTACGATGATGTCTGTGTGTGTGTATGTGTGTGTGTGAGGATGTGTGTGTGTGTGTGTGAGGTTGTTGGAGGTACGATTTCTCAAATTTTATAAGACTAAAGCCCAAACATCTCCATGATAACTACTTGAGAAATTAAAATGTCTGTAATTGACAGATAAATGTCACTAATGTCAGTGTCAAAAATTTAGAGATAGTACTGAAGGCTTTTTCTGGGAACGATATTTAATATTTCTTATTGTATTATTAATTACATATTTAAAATTATTGGTATATAAGATGAACCCTTCAGAAATACCGCCAATCCCGTTAATGAATTGGGAAAACCTCGAACATTTAAAAGAAATTTAAAATTATAGAAAATAAGTGAATATAAAAATTAGTTGTAATTAGATTTTTTTGTGTGTACAAGATATCTTACAATATATACCACAATGGAAAGTGCGCGAGAGGTATTGTGATGGCCACATTTTTTTTTTTTTAATTAAAGAAAAAGTGCAAATTATAACACTGTATAATTCATATTCATTTAATAATCGACCCAGACCCTGCCCAGCAACAATTCGAAAAATCTATAATAATTATAGCTTGCACCAAGTTTTTATTTTCTTTTAGCACACTTAAAAAATATGTACAATGTTGAGACAATGAACAATGAGCAATAAAAAACAGAATTAGTGCAGCTTCACAAAATATTACTCACCAGCAAATAACAAATGCTATTTATTTATTTTATTGAATTTAATGAGATTGAAGAACCAACAGCACAATAAAGGCCAAATAAAGGTCCTTGCTAATTACATTAGATATAAACAAAAACATTACAGCAAATAGAGAGTACTTAAAACAACTATAAAGATGGTAAAGTAGATTTTAAGCATTTTTTAAGGGAATTGAAAGACATATTGAACAGATCTAAGTGTATAAAATTAGTGTTATATTTATGTGAACATTATACGGTTAATACAGGAGTACTTATAATTATTTCTGTTACTTTCAGGTAACTTATAGTATATTATGATACAAGTGTATAAGTATTAAAGCACGAGTGTTTAATGGCTCTTATACACGTGGAAATGAAGTATTTACGTGGTGTATGTGGGTATGTAAGACGGGATCGCGTGAGGAATAATTTGGAGTATGTACGGTTAGGAACAATGTTATTAAGAGAGTTGGTGTGAGTCAATTGAGATAGTTTGGGCATGTGGAGAGAACGGCGAGTGAACGGTTTGTTAAGCGTATATATCTTGGTGAAGTTGAGGGTTTTCGATTGCGTGGCCGACCAGTGTGTAAGTGGATGGATGTGGTTGGTAGGGCGCTTAAAGAGAGAAAGTTTCCATGTAAGAAGAGAAGAATGTATGAATGCGATTATGAGTGTGGCCGAGGCGAAAGAAGTGTGCTTAGATAGAAATGTGTGGCGAAGGATGATTGTTTCCTAACTATTATTGTGATCCGGATGCGGTATTTCACTTTAATATGTTTAAGAGTAAGGATTTGTTGTATGATGTTGATGTTGTGCTTATTGTTTTCGGGTTTGTGCGAACCCACTAAGTGGGACACGCGTGATTTTTTGTATGAATGTATGTATGTATGAACTCCCGATATAAAATTCAAGTTGTGGTTGAGTATAAAATTGTGTTTCATTCGAAACCAAATTACATATTTATATACGTGGAACACTGTTGTTTATACTCTTACCTTTGAGATAACGTATTTGCTTTTGAAGTTCGTCAAATAGGGTTTTAATTAGATTGTCTAACTTTATACACCTTCTAAGGCCTAATGATATGTATAACATGCATACATCCACCTAATAATTATATTATAAATAACAGCAGATCAATACACAACACTCCTCTAAGCATTCTACTACAACTGACGCGAATTTCACTGATGTTGCATCCAATTCTAGTATCTATCACATTTTCAATTAGCAGTTGTATTTTTTTAGTTTTTCCGGAAGTAGTATAAAAAATCCATTGCAGTCTAGGTTAGATTCGTTTGTTTGCATTTGTAATTCATTTGGGAATTTCGAGAGAGAATGATTTGGAAACAAATTAAAATCGTTTAATTCACTTTGCTGATTATTTAAAGATGAATGCATTTTCTAAATAGAAGCGGGGAAACGCAATCTGCAGAAGTATTTATCTGAAGTAAAATTGTTGGAAATTTATACAAAAATTCTCTCGCAATGGGGTGGTAACCGTATGTTAAAATTTAATGAAATTCTTATTTGTTTACAATATATGACTCATAATAAGATATGCAATAAAATTCGCCATTTATTATGTAAATATTTCAAAAAAGTTATTTAAAATATTACATGATTCAAATCACCCTCTTCTCTGTGACGTCACGCTTACATATTTAATGCCGCAAATGTCGCTAGTGTCGTTGTTTTACAGCGATGGGATGTGACATGTCAAAGTGACAGTTGATCGTGATACTGGTTTTTTAAGAAATTTTAATTATATAGGTATATAGTATTGAATCAATCAAATATTGATATAATTAAAATTTTGCTAAATTAAACAATTTCAAACATTTCATAAATATATAATAAATAATATAGAATAATCTGTTGTACTAAATCTCGTTGCCCAATAAACTCCATGAAAACCAGTTGAGATATTTCAATGTTTGTAATTGACAGATAAATGCAAAATGTCATTTAAAATTATAGGTATGTTAATATTACATATATCCTTAAGAAATACCGCTAATACCGTCAATGAATTTGAAGAATTTTGAACATATTAGAAGAGTAGGACAAAATTTCTCATAGAACGAAAGAAAAGATACAATTTCAATTATTTGTGTGTACAAGAAATGAAAAATTCGTTACTTAAAGGGCGCGTGCAGTCATGTGACTTTGTTGGCCTTGGCAAGCAGATATGAGGATCCGTGTCAGAACGACGGCTAGTAGTTATTTCAAAATATTCTGATGTTTATTTGTCATCAAAAGTATGAAATATACTTGCCGAGGAAAATAATTCATATGGATTTGGAAAATCATGATGTTTTGAATGAAAAATTATAATATGTACATTATTACTAGTTGTCATTCTGACACGGCGCCCCATATCTGCTTGCCAAGGCCAACAAAGTCAGATGACTACCCGCGCCCTATGCAACATAAAATGAAAATGGCGAGAAGTATTGTGCTGGCCGCAACGGATTTTTTTTGTTTTCTATAGAAGTACATAATTAAAATTAATATTACTTTATTGGTGCATTATTGGCAAAGTTCAGTAACAATTTTTTCATTTAAAAAAAAATATTTAAAAAATTTGACTTGCTTTAAATTTTCTGTTGGTTGTGTACATAAAATGAAAATGGAATTGGTCAAATACAGATTACATCAATTTTGAGCATTTTTTTGCGGCTTGAATTTCATTAAAACAAGAAATAGATTAAAACACAGATCTCTGAATGTACGTACCTACATTCTAATCAGTTATAATATTGTTATTTTCAGATATTCTTGCCTATGATTTCATTATTATTCGTCGTTATTATAATTTACCGAAACAAGTTTCCTATAAACTCATGGAATGTTTACTATGAGAACATCAAAACTACTCCAAAAACTCTTTATAATCTCATCCAGTTATTAGTCTCATTATTAATAATGATAGTTGTATAGTTCAAGGAAACTTGATATGTTCATATTCACATGTGTATCGCAGTAGGTATTGAGAGTTGTGTGTAATAGAAATGGTACCCACGTGCCTCTTGTTACATTACATATATGTACGTTTGTAGGGACGTGACCCTATCGGCCGTATAATACTGCAGCTGTTATGCTACCCACGAACTCCGCTAGACATGTTGGAAACTATAATTTTACGTTTCTCATATGGACGAAGAAATTCAACTAATATTATGTGGCTTTCTTGTAAACAATAACAGCATATAGGTATTTTAGATAACGCTAAGAATGCTCGTTAAAAACATCCATACTGAATATACCTAAAATAATAATTTTCGATTTAGTGTTTAGATTTTTCAAATTTGTTTCACCAAATACCAATAGCTTTATCTGCCTATATTTATCAATAAATTAATCGATTTATTGATGAAAAAATTGATAAATTTATTTTATTTACACAAAAAAAATGTCCGGTCAAGCTCATGTACGAATTATATGAATTAAAATTTAAGCTCCGCCAATTCTGTCGAGTTCAGTATTATTATAAAAATATATGTTATAGTAAAAGCATTCAAAATTCAAAACTAAGTCTACTGGTAAGTTTATTAGCAAATGTAATACCAAATAAGCGAAAAATAAGGTACTGACACAATGTCAGTGACACTAACGGAAAATAACGTTATTAATAAATAAACTTACATTACTGCGAAAGTATTGTCAACAACGATTTAAAATGAAATATCCTAACTTAGACAAAAAAAATATGAATTTTTGAAAGACAAGCGTGTTATATCCATCCTTATCGCATCCGCTTGTAGTCTTTGCAAATGACAGTGATAAATGTATAATGTATACCAATTTGTTTATTGGTTCATGATACAGATGACCTTAAATATCTACGTTTGTAAATAAAAATATATTAAAATTTACCAGTTACCACATATTACTAACAATATACTAAAACAATAATAAGTAACAAACAAACTGACTTACAATATCTGCATCTTCAGCAATTTCAAAATGTTATTACACTATTTTTAATTGTTACTACCACTAACAATGAACATTACAATATTATTTACACTTAACACACACTGAAAACACTATTAATAACAACAGAAATAGTTAATAACATATAGACACAGTGCAAATGTTGTTTACACGGACAGAGATACCGATAAACTGAAACAAAGCACGATTCAAAGCTGCAAAATAACGAACTGACCTGTTGGAACAAAAAGTGCTATTATCATTTCTTCGTTCTTATTAGTTCATATCGATGATTTTGACGTTAGTGTAGATTTTAACCAAATATTATTTTCTGTAAAAAACATTATTGAACTGAAGGAAAATTTCAGGAACAGATATGTGCCCTATTGTTTACACCTATATTTAATAAACCTCTTTGCATGTTGAAAAATCCTGAAGATAAAGATAATAAAAATAACTAACACTAAGATTAAACAAATATAAATACTTAAGACTAAGAATATTATTAAATACTTAAACTAAAATTATTTATTTAAACAATATTTGTCTATAAGGACATACGGGTAGTAGTGTACGTGCCTGTGTTCTACGCACCGCACCGAATTTTTGTAATTTCTAAGATTTTTTATTAAATAAACATATCGTAAAGTGCCATTTCCGGTTATCTGATTTACATCAAAATCTAATGGCTTCTGTCCATATTAGAATAAGGTAGAAATACAAGGTTTCAAAATTTTCTGAATGATATTATTTGAGTTAGAGCGTAAAGAGAATCCACACACACACACACACATACATACACACAGGCATTATCGTGAAAATGTTAAAATTGGATTGTAGGGTCCTTAAAACGTGGTCATTTACCAAAATCTCGATATGCGACTTTTAGCACGATCCTTATACCTCCCTTACCACGAGTAGCGGGAGGTAAAAACGATTAATAATATTTTTCATTACCAAATATTATTAAAATTATTGAACGTTTAGAAGCTGCTTTATATTTTATTTTAATAGTGCGTATAATGAATATTTTGCATTCCTTCTAATTTAAAACTTTCTAAAAGTTTTCTGTAGAAAGTATTTTAATGATTTATCTTTTTGTAAAACTTCAGAACTTATTGCGGATAAAGCAGGTGTAAATATTTCAAACAGAATTACTTTATCCTTTCTCAATTAAACTTACTTAAAGCTTAAAGCAACCATTTCTCATGGACGTTTTAAATTTAAACTAACACCACCTGACACCACACTCTTTGCGAATAAGTGAATGAAAATTTCTTTCGCGACAAAATCAATTTTTGTTTTATCGTAAATACAAAGTGTTGTCTAGATAACAGCTACAACTACCTACCTTCAAATTTTCGCTGTTAGCTGTTAGCTGATCACTTTGCCCGTCGATAAATGGACAAGTGTTATCAACCTGCGACAGACTAACTCGGATTCTTTAAGTTGATAGAAACTTCGCCCTAGCAGAGGTTTTCAGAATTTAGCTGTAAACCTGAAAGTTCTGCGTGGTGTTTGCAGTTTGCAGAGTCTGACAGAAGTTATTTTGTGATAGACGAAACATCACAGGGGTTGTATACTCGTATGCCGTTCATGATACTCACTTGGGAGTCTATTGTACTACTTCATTCATTTGTTACTGCTGAAATTGACTTACGTGAAAGGAAAGCTGATTCAGTTGAAATTATATTATGTTGCTGAAGATGGTATTATTTTGAATTCTCGTAATATATTACGGGCCTTTCTGCTCATTTCATAAAGAACGCATTTCTAAAATTATTTTTTTGTTACTTCATTATTTTATTTTCTACCTACCTATCTAAAGTTCAAAATAATAAAAATGTTTAGTTTAAAATTATGATAATCAAATAAATAGGATATTTTAAATAAATCAAATTTTACAATGTTGTTATATTAAACGAAACTAGATGATCAGCATATTCTACATATTTTATTTCAATTCCACACAGTCTTTAACAGTACCACAATGGTAAAAAATCTAATGTGGTCAGCACATTTCGTCAGTTCTAGGTATTTTGTAAAAAATCCATGCAGAAAGATCCTTGCAAAAAATTTGGACGGAGTCTAGAATAGACTCCGGGTCCAACTTCAGAATGCATTTATTTGCAATAACAAAAATATGTTGTGGCCAACACAATACCTCTCGCCACTTTCGTTTTTGATTACGTAACTATAGGGCGCGAGTAGTCATGTGACATTGTTGGCCTTGACAAGCAGATATGGGAGCCTATTATTACCAAAACCTTTTCAGTTCTTCCCAGTAATGTTCAATTGTGAAATACGTAGGTAAACAGGTATTAAGTATTATAGTTTTTGAGAAATCTTCCAACATCCTGTCATACACACACATACAATATTACAATCGGATTGTAGGGATCTTCAAACGTGCTTATTCATTAAAATCTGGATATGCAATTTTTAGCATGAATCCAATACCTCTCTTAGCGAGAGTTTAAAATTTATTTTATCACGGCATAATACCCATTGCTAGGTGTGCCAATCTGCTTTTTACACAGATTTCGGTAATGATGATGACGTATTTGTACCGTGTGGTTCACGGTTCTGATTGTTAGTTACCTTAATATAAATAAATGTGTAAAACAGTTTATATGCATTTGTCCGCTCTAAGCTAGAATATTGTCTACAAGTCTGGAATCCAATATATCATAAATATATATCTAAGATTGAGTCTGTCCAGCATAAATTCATCAAATATTGTTATTTTAAAATACATGGACAATATCCTATCTTTATCCATGATTATTCTGTTTTATTGCCTGAAGTGAACTTGGTGCCATTAAGTAGCAGAAGAAATTTACAATTAACTCTCTACATATACAAATTAATTAATAATTGTATTGATGACCCATGTAGTCTTGAGCTAATACCATTTCACGTTCCACGCGTCACTTCAAGAAATAAAGTACCATTTCATTGTGAGCTAGGACTAATTATGAATAGAAATCTCCAATAAGACAACTCTTGTGTAGCATATAACAGTGTCTCATGTACTATTGACATTGACATATTTGGCGACTCCTTATCTAAATTTAAGAATATATTAACAAAATATTTTTTGTAATAAGTCACTTGTTAAATTTCTGTATTTGTATGTCATATGATCGTCCTGTAATTGGGATCTTGAATCCTGTTGGATCGATTGAGTAATAAATAAATAAATATAGGTAATTCCAGGGCTAGATTACCCAATACGCTGACTAAGCTATAGCCCGGGGCGCACAGATTTTTTTTTGTTTAGTGTAGTTTTAGGCTAAAAACGTCACTAGCACGCATATCTTAATCCAACCCTGGGTAATTCAGCTTAAGTATAAAAAGATATATTGTGTTTTGTTTCAGTGATATATATGTAATATTTTTCAATTTCACCTTTTCTTGAAATGTCATTTTATCTCACCGATGGTTGCATGAGTACGTTCCCGGTTTAAAATTTCTTGATATTGATCGTTTGTCAAGAATTTCACTCACGATTTACTAGGTTTATAAGGGCTGGATATGTGATGACCTTTCACATGTCAAAACATTCTATTTCCTTTGATCTTTTTCCTTTTTCCAAAATCTATATGCATAGCAATATAGACGATATTCAATATACTATGATAGGGAGATTATTATACAGTATAGTAGTAATATTTGTAATTCACATTAATTAAGGTACGTAAACTTCTGTAATTTTTACCTTCCATCTCCTATAGGGAAGGATATTGTCTTTTGTCAAAATATTCGATGGTGAGTTTTTAATGAATAAGTACGTTTTAAGATCCCTAGAATAGGTATTTACTGTTTGACTGGGAAGAGCTGAAAAGGTTTTGGTAATAATTGTTGGACATACGGAAGTAGTAGATTCTTAAAAAGAAACCTTCAACATATTATTTTTTGATAATTTTTGATCTTGCTAGTAAAAGAAAAGTAAATTCTGTGTCTGATACATTATTATCTTTTATAGATTTACAGATAAATAAATATAAGGCATATAATAATCTGTTGTAATAAATCTCACAGCCCAAATAATCATTAAAATGTTTGTAACTGACAGATAAATGTCAATATCGAAAATTCAGAGCCATTATTGAAGATTTTTTCTGGGAAATACATACATATATTGTATTAATAGTTAAATATTTAAAATTATAGGTATATTACATATACCCTTCAAAAATACTGTTAATTCCGACAATGAATTGGAAACATTTCTAAAAATTAGAAAAGTAGGACAAAATTTCTTCATAAAATGAATTTATAAATAAAAAAACTAAATATAAAGAATAGATATAAGTAGAATTTTTGGTGTAGAGTATAGGTATACAAGAAATGTTAAATACAATAAGGCGCGAGCAGTCATGTGACTTTGTTGGCCTTGACAAGCAGATATGTGGGCCCGTTTCAGAATGATAGCTAGTAATTATGTACATAGATGTCAAATATTATAATTTTTCATTCTAAATTTAGTGATTTTCCAATTCCATGTGGTTTATTTTCCTCGACAAGTAAATTCCACACTCCTGGTGATAAATTAATTACCTGAATTCAGAAAATCGAAATTTTTAATGAAAAATTCTGACATTTGACATCTATGTACATAATCCCATATCTGCTTGTCAAGGCCAACAAAGTCACATGACTGCTCACACCCTATACTTATGTATTGTGTTGGCCACAACAGATTTTTTTTTCTGGAAGAACAAAAACTTTTAGTTTAGAATTTTGCGTTTGACGTTTCATGTTCCCATAACAATGATCGAGTGCGTGTCTCGCTTTTATAATCAGACAACCAATCAAGTTGCATAGAACATAAAACGTATTGTAATCTTTCAATCGTTTGTAGTTTCGCAAATTTATATTTATATATATATATATATATATATATATATATATATATATATATATATATATATTTACAAATACTCATTCAAGTTAGTTTAATTATGCCTAAAGAGGTATAGCACCTCATTTTAATTTGAAAATGAAATCTTTGACGTCACGGAACATCTTTGCGCATGCTCCAACTGGATGATGAGATCAGACTTGTTGAATGCTTATCAGACTTGTTACACCCACAATGGAATAACTTTGAATACAACTCACAAAAAGGTTACTGTTTCTCACGTCCGAAATATTATATTTTACAGTAAAAATAAACCAATAAATATTGTTTAAGCCATACCATTAAATTTCACAGTAATTAAAATAAGCTGAGAATAACACTATATCCACTGTGTTGTATATATTCGTCTAACTATTGAGTCTATTATCATTTCATCATTAGACTGATAGTTACAATAATAGATAGTTATCCTTGTACAAAACAATCCGTGCACACTTATCTGTACAACACATTCATACATTCACAATGCCTAATACCCTATTGAATAGGCGACTAATACCGTAACATGGACTCAAGCCCGCTCTCAAATTGCACTAGATGTACCATGTAAATATTACGTCCTGCAACTATTGATTACATAACGCTGCAATGCTGCATTATCTACACCTGTTGTATTACGCTCCCTCTATAGCGTTAGATTCTACATGCCTTCAATTTACAGCCCCATACTTTTTAACACAAGTATTGATTGAAAATTGTCTGTGCACCCACGGTAATGTAGTTAAGATGCAATTTTGGTTTTATTTATTTTTCTGGGGTAATTTTATTGGCATCGGCGGTCGAGATTAAATGTAGTGTGTTGGTTGAAATGCGGAAATAAGTTCGTACACTAATTTTATAGAAACGTATTTATGATAGAGAGAATACATGTAGTTGGAAGAAGTATGAATCCGGTGTTGAATGTTGATAAATTTGAAAGGAGTAAATTGGTGACTGAGTGCATTGTGTTGGTGGATGGAGTGAAATGCGTTTGTATATTTGGGTATCATGATGAGGGATGGTCGAATTGATCGAGAGATAGAAAGGAGAGTGAGTGCGGGATGTAAGGTAATGGGTGCTCTGGGTACGTTTGCACGAAACGTTAACGTATCAAGGGATGCTCGGTTAACTGTATATAATGCAGGCTAGTGCCTGTTTTGATGTATGGAAGCAAATGTTGGGCATAAAAAGAGAGTGACTGCCGTGGAAATGAGGTATTTACGTGGTGTATGTGGGTATATAAGACGGGATCGCGTGAGGAATAATTTGGTGTATGAAAAATGTAATGGTTAGGAACAATGTGATTAACAGAGTTGATGTGCGTCAGTTGAGATGGTTTGATCATGTGGAGAGAATGACGAATGAACGGCTTGTTAAGCGTATGTTGGTGAAGTTGAGGGTTTTCGATTGCGTAGCCGATCTGTGTGTAAGTGGATGGATGTGGTTGGTAGGGTGCTTAAAGAAAGAAAGTTTCCAAGTAAGAAGAGAAAAAGAGCATGTATGAATGCGATTATAAGTGTGGCGGAGGCGAAAGAAGTCTGCTTAGATAGGAATGTGTGGTGAAGGATGATTGTTTCCTAAATATTATTGTGATCCGGATGCGGTATTTCGCTACCGAAAATCGGTCACTTTAATATGTTTAAGAATAAGAATTTGTTGTATGATGTTGATGTTGTTCTTATTGTTTTCGGGTTTGTGTGAACCCACACGATTACTCAAAAACTATAACACTTAATATTTGTTTAACTACGTATTTCCTAATCGGACAATCATGGAAAGGGCTGAAAAGGTTTTGGTAACAATTGGAAAAGATTCTTGAAAAAAAATCTTCTAAATATTTTTTTTGAAATTTTTTCTTGGTAATATTAAAGAAAATTAAATTCTCAATCTGACA
This sequence comes from Harpalus rufipes, assembly GCA_951394225.1. NCBI lineage: Eukaryota > Metazoa > Arthropoda > Insecta > Coleoptera > Carabidae > Harpalus > Harpalus rufipes. Next base: position 66,195,659 of record OX596275.1, read on the forward strand.
CATTTAACTTTTTTATTACATCTCGTATAGGTTTGGAGATATAGTATATAATAATATAGAATAATCTGTTGTAATAAATCTCGTTGCCAAAAAAAAACAGTTGAGATATTCAAATGTTTGTAATTTAAGAATAAATGCATAATGTCAGTGTCAAAAATCAGATTTTTCTGGGAGGTACGAATACATTTAATATATATTATTGTATTATTAATTAAATATGTATTTAAAATTATAGGTATGTTAATAATACATATATCCTTAAGAAATACCGCTAATACTGTCAATGAATTTACAGAATTTTGAACATATTATAATAATAGGACAAATTTTCTCATAGAACAATTTGAATTATTTGTGTGTTCAAGAAATGTTAAATTCGGTACTGCCTGAGCAGTCATGTGACTTTGTTGACCTTCGCAAGCAGATATGAGGATCCGTGTCAGAATGACGGCTGGTAACTATTTACATAGATGTCTCAATTGTTATATGTCATAATTTTTCATTCAAAATTTCAAAATATTCTGATGTTTATTTGTCATCAATAATATGCAATATACTTGCCGAGGAAAATACTCCAATTTTCGAAAATCATGATGTTGACTTGACACCTATGTACATTATTAATAGCTGTCATTCTAACACGGGTTCCTATATTTGCTTGCCAAGGCCAACAAAGTCACACGACTGCTCGCGTCCTATGCAATATAAAATGAAAATGGCGAGAGGTATTGTGCTGGCCACAATAGATTTTTTAAACTTGCCACACTATCCATTATCTAAACACATTTTCTATTTGTTTCAGATAGTAAACAACCCCATCATGGATTGTGTTAGTGACTGTTTGGAGTGATCGGAGTGTATTGTGTTGCACATGCTAGTTGCAAGCACCGCGACGTCCCGCGGGAATGGTGCGCTGACGTAACGATGTGGCGATCGGGAGTTACCGTTGCCGCGGACTAACCGTGCCCGAGACCATGTTCTCCAAGTTTAAGAGCGGGGGTGCGGCGCAGAGTCCCCTGGACACCAACCCCATCGGACAGTTCTTTGAAATCGGCAAGCAGACGGCCTCAGCCGGACCTGAGTTGGTGTGGAAGATACATGATGCGTATAGGAAAAGCGATGGAAAGGTGAGTCACGAGAGATATATTTTATTGTAAAATGATAAAAGTTTTACTGAGTTATTAATGTGTGTACTTATACGGCGAAGTGTGCATTACACGATGAAATTTTTATTTTCAAGTAACTTTTGAAAGTGTCTTTATAAGTGACCTTACAAATTTATATACAGCGATTAAGTTTAACGTGATTTAAAATAACTCGCGGATTCTTTTACACTAGCGTTGGAATAAGTAGGTGACTCATCCAAAATATCGTATTTACGACACATAACTGTCATCTTTCAATTTGAATTGAAATTGACATACGTTAATTCATTTTCGTCGTTATTATGATTTCACAGAACTAAACACGTAAGTGAAAAGGGATCTATAACGGTCGCCGGCCGTTAAGAATTATAACGGATGCATAAACGAAAAACATAAGTGAAAAGGCGCCTAAAACGGCCGGCAATTTTTTGTTGTAAGTTTCTCGTTAAATCGATTCATCCTTTTCTTTTACACATATGTCATTTATGCAATAACATTTTTTTTTACAGCGGTAATAATAAATAAGTAATTGTGGGTAATTTCTCGACTGTGATGTGGATTAGGTGTAAACAATTACTCGAAAGTTCAGTCAAAAGTATTTATTCTTACTATATCAACGTTTCGGTGCATCCTTGCACCTTCTTCAGGGTCTACAACAATTATACAATACAAATGTAATACATACAAAATAACATGGACATTATCACACTTATAGTAAGATCTTACAAATTGTTACAATTCATGTATAGAAAATACATATAAAAAATCTGATGTGGCCAGCACAATACCTTCCGTCAAGCCTGTGTATTACGTATATATTCCATACATAAATTTTCTTGCAAAAGATTCTAAATTTCCAGTAAAATTATTTCATAAACAAAGTATGCAAATTGCACTTGATACTAAGATCTTCTTCTTTAGCTTTCACCATTCGTTAGGGGTTGCTATTTTTTATTTTCTTCTTCCACTCATTTCTGCTTCTGTCGTTCTCATTCAGTTCCTTTTCTCTCAAGTCTTCCGCAATACAGTCCTTCCATCTTATCTTAGGTCTTCCTTTGTTTCTTCAACCTTCTATTACTAAGCTATTCATTATTCATCCAATATTTTCTTCATTTCTTCTCATGACATTGTCAAACCAATGTAATCATCTCGCTTGTATCTTTGTAGAAACTTGTAACACTACAGTTATTTCCTTACCTATCTTTCCGTGTCTTCCCCAACATCTACTTCAACATCCTCATCTCTGCCACATTAATTTACTTTTTATTGATACTGCCATCTGTCAATTTGAGTTATATGAATATATTAGTAGTTTCCATGTTTAGCATAGCTGGCTGATTTATAAAATTTAATTTCTTTAAAATTCTTTAACTTCATATCTATTGAATACGAAGTATAAATTGCAATCAAATCGTATAGAGAATAATATATTCTTTAAGTTATAATAACGTTAAATGTCAATAAATCAAATTTATGCGATCTGAAACTTTTGTCACACACACACACACATGCATACAGACATCATCGTAAAAATGGTAAAATCGTATTATAGGGACCCTAAAACATGCTTATTTATTAGAAACTCACTATCGAGTTTTTTGACCAAAGTCAATACCTTCCTCACCTAAAGGTGACGGAAGGTAAAATTGAACTACCTAAATGCAACGTAGAGTTACGAATTTCATTTACTTCGCTACTTTTTCAACAACTCGTACAAACGGAAATTATTTGTTCGTCTACTTTGAAATTTATATCCTCTTATTTTTTATTGTTTTCTACTCAACGGTCTCCGGAAATTCCGCTGCAGTCAGTTGAAATTCCTAGTTTGAATACAAAATGCAATTCCTGGATAAATGTCGCCATTAGCTACTATTAAAAACTCATGAGAATTATTTTTTTATTTTAAAAAATAAGTGGAACAGCTTCCTTTCAAAATAACAAATCTAAAACATTATCTCAACGCTGAAGTTAAGTAGTAACTTAATTATTTTCTTGTACGACTACAAAGTTTAAAAACTTGATATTAAGACTAACTGCTGCGAAGATAAATTCCAAATTACATTTGAAAAATGCTTTCTGCAGAAAGTAATGACATGTTACTTACGAAATTATCATATAAAACTAGAAAATCTAGAATAAAACATAAAACTTGCATAAATGAGAAAATGGTGCTAGTTACATCTATAAAAAATCTGTTGTGGCCAGCACAATACCTCTCGCCTTTTTCATTTTATGTTGCATGGGGCGCGAGCAGTCCTGTGACTTTGTTGGCCTTGGCAAGCAGATATGGGAGCCCGTGTCAGAATAACAGCTAGTAATAATTTACATAGGTGTCAAGTATCATAATTTTTCATTCAAAAAATTATAATTTTCGAAATCCATGTGGATGTAAATAAATACTAGCGGTCATTCTGACACGGATCTCATATTATCTACTTGCCAAGGCCAACAAGGTCACATGACTGCTCGCGCCCTATAAGTAACGAATTTAACATTTCTTCTACACACAAATAATAATATCGGTTCTTTCGTTCTATAACGAATTTTGTCCTACTCTTATAATATGTTCAAAATTCTTCAAATTCATTGACAGTATTAGCGGTATTTCTTAAGAATATATATAATATTAACATACCTACATACAATAATATATTAAATGTACTCGTACCTCCCAGAAAAATCTTCCAGTAATGCTATTTTTTAACAGTGACATTTTGAATTTATCTGTCAATTACAAACATATAAATATTTCAACTGGTTTCCATGGATTGATTATTATACTGTTTATTATTTATCTCCAAACCTATATACATATAATAAAAATTTAAAAGGTATCGAATAGAGAATTTTACGTTCTTTAATACTAATAATATTTAGAATTTTTTTTAAAAGATACTTCCGGGTTTTTAATTGGTACCAAAACCTATTCAACTCTCTCCATTAATGTTAGATTGAGGAGTCCGTAGTCAAACAGGTCTTTAGTCTTATAGAATTTGAGATATCGTGCCTCCAACAACCTAACACACATCCACACACACACGCGCGCGCACACACACACACACACACACACACACACACACACACACACACACACACACACACACACAGACAGCACTGTAAAATATTTAGTTTTGGACCTGCTTATGACTCTACCTAACCTAACCTAACTAAACGCATGTATAACTTGCGGGTGCGTGTTTTGTGCGTTAGGTTAAATTGTCTTAATACGTTTAGAAAATATTGATTTAGATAATGACTAGACGTTTTTAAAAATATTAATTTCACAATTTACCGATAAACGAATTTTTATGGATATTAATAAGATGTCGAATATCGATATCAGATATTTTATTTTCCCAGCCCTAAGTAACCTATACATTAAATAAAATAGGTAATACATAAAATAAAAATTCAATTACTCTTGTATATGAGTACGAATGGTGATTTTAAATATCAATAAAAAAGTAGTATTCAAATATATACTCAAATATTAAGAATTAAAATAATTATAATTTAGTTTATGAAAGATTTAATTAATATTTTCTTTTTGATAGCAGCAAAAGGCTTAAAATTTCACTCAAGTATCACGTTTGGTGTAATATGCTGTACAACAGGTGTGCAAAATTGTTCTTGATATTAAAAATATCAGTCATATGAGCCTTTGACAATATCAGAGTGTTTTATCTTTCATACACTCTTATTATTATAGCTGTAGTATATCATCAACGTAGGTTTAAAATAGTCGTTGTGAATATAAAATAAATTATAGGAACTTTATTGCAGGCAACATAAATTATTATTCTGAGCTATGAGATTTATACATAATGGAAAATATTAAAGAGTCAAATAACACTATTGTTTTTATTCAGTACTTTGTATTCATAAAAATAAGACGAATTGTACTTTATTCTTTTCTCGCTTGTCGACTCGTAATTTAAAAAATATGATGTGGCCAGCACATTACCTTCCGTCTATCTGTGTATAATGTACATATTCCATACATAAATTTTCTTACAAAAGATTTTACATTTCCAGTAAATTCATAATAATGCAAATTGCACTTGACACTTCATCTTTTTCTTTAGCTTTTCTCATTCGTTAGGTGTCGCTGATTTTTATTTTCTTCTTGCACTCATTTCTGTTTTGCGTTTAGTTCCTTTTCTCTCAAGTCTTTCGCAATACAGTCCTTCCATCTTATTTTTGGTCTTATTCTGTTTCGTCTACCTTATTATTAAGCTATTCATTCTTCCAATATATTCTTCATCTCTCCTCATGATATGTTCAGACCAATACAATCGTCTCTCTTGTATCTTTCTATAAACTTTATCACTCGAGCTATTTCCTTTATTCTTTAATTCCTTACTTTACCTTTCCGTGTCATCCCCAACATATATCTCAACATCCTCATCTTTGCCACATTAATAATTTTTTAATTGACACATCTATCAGTTAGAATTTTCTTAATATAGTAGCTGTTTCCATGATTATAGCATAGCTGGCTGATTTATAAAATTTAATTTCTTTATAATTCTTTCACTGAAGCATATGAAATATAAAATGCAATAAATTCGTATAGATAAGAATATTCTTTAATATTTATAACATTATATGTAAAAAAAAATATTTAACAGCGTTTTTTCAAGAAAAACTATTAATATCCTCAAGTGAGGGTACTTCCGGTTGACCAGTTATAACCAAAATCTAATCACCTCTTCTATTGGATGTAAACTTGAGGAATAGGAAGACAGACAAAAATGGTAAAATCGTATTATAGGGACCCTAAAACGTGCTTATTCACTAAAAACTCATTATTGAATTTTTTGACCAAAGACAATACCTTCCTTACTTAAAGGTGACGGAAGGTAAAAAGTACTTATTGAAAAACCTTGTATAAAATAATACTTCTATTACGATTACGTAACATAGCTAATAGGATACGGTGTTCCCAGACGTCCACCTCACATCTGCTTAACTATACGTGGTCAAATAATTATTGACGAAACCCCTTTAACAAACGTCATTTATTATTATTAAAATTAATTTATTTGCCTAGAAATTTATTTTCAATTTGTTGTTTAATTTCAAATATTGAATAGTCTGGAATTAGAGCAAATGAATTATTTTACCAAATGTATCTATATGCCGTGATGAAATATTTATTTATTTTTATTTTATCTATCTGTGCAATGTTATCAAAATTAAATATTTAAATTTTAACGCTGTTTGGAAGTGTTTTAGATTTTAATCTATTTATTGATCGGTTTATTTGTAAATGAGTCATGAATCACTTATTAATATTGTACCTTATTTACAATTTTGATAAAACAAACGTGTCATATAAAGCCTAAATACCCCAGGGACAAATTTTGTCATTGTTCATTTTTATTTTTTTGTTTTTTTACTGTAAATGACAAACACTCGAATACTCGCCAATATCGTTCAAATATTAAACGGTATAAATTCGAATCTAGCTAAAATAAATTAATTCCAAATTATTTCTTATACAAAATTGTTTATTTTTTATGACTCTCCTTTCAGCTACGAGCCAATATAAGCTCATAATATATCGACGGGAATACAATATTAAAAATCTGTTGTGGTCATCACAATACCTCTCGCCCTTTCAATTGTGGGATATATTAACATTGTATTTAACATTTCTGGTAGACACAAAAAATTCTAATTACATCTAATCTTTATATTTGGATATGTCCTATAATTTTAAATTCATTCTATGAGCAAGTTTTCTCCAACTCTTCTAAATGTTCGAGATTCTTCCAATTCATTGACGGGATTGGCGGTATTTCTGAAGGGTGTATGTAATATATTTATAATTTTAAACGTATAAATAATAATACAGTGAGAAATATTAAATATATAATAAATGTGTCGGATAGAGAATTTTGTTCTTTAATATTTTTAATAACATAAATTTTAAAAAAATAATATTTAGAAGATTTTTGTTAAAATACCACTACTTCCGGTTGTACTATTGTTACCAGAACCTATTCAACTCATCCCATTACTGTTAGATTGAGGAATCCGTAGTTACGCAGGTCTTTATTCTTATAGAATTTGAGACATCGTGCCTCCAACATCCACAAACACACACACACACACACACACACACACACACACACACACACACATGTACACACACACACACAGACATCATTGTAAAAAATTTATAATCGGGTTGTAGGGACCTTAAAATGTGTTTAAACATTAAAATCTAGATATGCGATGTTTAGCATGAATCCAAGGCTATATGTTAACGTACGAGTCTATGTTTGAAAAACGAGCCGCTTGCGAGTACGATAACAGGTCTTAAGAAACATGTTTTTTATGCCATTTTTTATTAAAGTATTTTTATAATTCTATTAGATTTTTAAGAATTGCGACTTGTCATAAATGTATCTTGGTGTTTTTTATTAGTTATGTTGGTAGCGCTTCCCACTAAAATTTTTACCTTCACAAATAAAAATTCATGATATAGTAACAGGTTTGAAAACAGTCGTACCACTTTTAGCAAACGAAAACGCCAAAACCAGTGCTTTTATAGATCTTCTTATCGACGTGTTTTCAATATGTATATGTATAAAGACACTGATATAGAAACAAAATATTCGAAAAATTGCATAAATTGGCACACTCATCAATGAATAAATATCAGTAATGGTATACGTATTTTTTCTTACTTTAGTTAGTAGAATTTATAGATTAGGCAATATTTTTAAATTGGAATTTAATTTTAACAAACTTAACAGTTGATTTAACGAAATACATTTTAAATATTCGTGAATGTCCAAAATTAATTAAAAACTTTGCTAATAATTAAACAAAGTTTGAAACAAAATTTTGATCTAATAAAATAAAGGGATGACATAATTTAACTTAGAAATGAATAAATTTTCTGTTTTATTTCTATTAATTAATAAATGATTTTCGGGTTGTGTTTAAACGTAAAACAGTCTGCAAAAATTCAAAATTGAATAATTACGTAAATTTCATATTATGATGTGGGGATTAAATTATTTAAAATGAAATTTCTGACAAAATTTTGAAGAATTTTAACCCAATACAAGAAAAGTTATTAAGAAGTATTGTTGCATTCGACGAGTGTTATCACTGTATAGATATATAATATTTGTTTTTATTTTTTGCATTTGAGAATTATTCTCAGATGCAAAAATGTAAAACTGCAAATGTACTAGTAAATATGTAAGCTTACAAGCAATAATAAATCTTATATTTTCCTATTTATCGTCCCACATACTTGTGAGTTTTTGTTATATATTCTCTTCCTGTTTGAAATATTTATAAAGTTGTGTGCATGGTACATGATAAACTTCCGAAGAGGATTGGCGCAGTATAAAAACTTTATTTCATGTTTTTGTCGACAAACAAAATGTGGGAATCAAAAGAATTTGCGTATGCGTCTTATTTCTATAAAAATATTTGCCTCTTTAATAAAATAAAGTCTCTTTTTTTCTTTTGTTTGTTTATATATATAAAGTGACGTCATTTGGTTAAAAATATTTTACTTTGAAAATAAAATGAATTCTAAAAGAAATATTTTTTTTGTGTTTTTACTTTGTGGTTATTTTTATATGAATCTTGTGGTAGTATCACCCACATGTTTCTTTTGAATTATTTTTTTCTTCATCTATGAATGAAATCTATTTACTAGTAAATAAACCTGTATCAGTAAAACCAGAATTCTATAATTTAAAGCAGGTATTACCAGCTGCCATTGCTGTAAAATTTTGTACATGTGTGGTTACTTAAAATGGCGGTAAAGCACCGACGTATATATGGGGGGGGGGGGTTTAGGGGGTTCAAACCCCCCCCCCCATCGGTTGTATTTTGCTACGTTTGATATTAAGCTGGATATAACTTTCTTACAAAATTGGGGGATTATGTACCTACTTAAAATGAAAACCAAAAATGGGCCGCAATGCCGGTGGGAACACGATTGCCAGGCGGCGCCGTATATACGGAATTGTCCCCTATTTTAGCTAACATTTGAGCGTCCCGTAAAGTACTGTCAATATAAAACGATATTTTGAAATATTACAAAGTAGCTAATAATTGATATTACGTCATGTACCTAAACCTAAATAAATCAAAATAAATGTATTCATTTCACACCGCTCCCCTATTATCCAGTTCGATTTCTTCATATAGAGATGTCTCATACTTCAAATTTAATCCATTTTAAGAGGTCGTTGCAAATCAGAATTGTTCAAAATACGATTAAATTTTCCCCATTAGAAATGATGGAAAGTAAATTAATTCATAACCAGACCCTAGACAATACCCATTTCATTAAGCTTAAACACCTAATTTAAGGTAACACTATAAATCATGAATTGTAATAGGATAACTATAAATAAAATACATAAAAGCAATGGAAACATACGAGAGTAAGCGAAAAAGATGCTTGCACAGCAGAGCGAGAGACGAATTGGGCGTTTACGCCATCTCGTGTGCATTTTTCAATGCATCCGCCATTTGATTGTAGAAGCATCGTTAGAATTCCGAATTGAATTTTTCTCAAATTGAACGTTCGATCGTTCGAACTTTGGAGCATTCGAAGTATGATGCTTCAACTATAGTTACCTACATATATTTTATATGTATGTAGATATTCTTTTTTACCTTCAGTCACCTTTAGGTAAGGAAGGTATTGTCTGATCAAAAAATACAATAAGTTTTTAGTGAATATAAACACGTTTTAGAGTCCATATAATACGATTTTACCCTTTTTACGATGATGTATGTATGTGCGTCGGTGTGTGTGTTTGTGTGTGTGTGTGTGTGTGTGTGTGCGTGTGACAAAAGTTTCGGATCGCATTCCTCAAGTTTACATCCAGAGGAAGAGGTGATTAAATTTTGGTTATAATTGGTCAACCGGAAGTACCCTCATTTAAAGATTTTAACAGTTTTTCTTGAAAAAACGCAGTTAAATATAATATATTGACATTTAACAACTTAAAGAATATATTATTCTCTATACGATTTGATTGCATTTTAATTTTCATATTCAATAGATATAGAGTTAAAGATTTATAAAGATATGAAATTTCATAAACTAGCCAGCTATGCTAACCATTGAAACGGCTAATATATTTAGAAAATTCAACTTGACATATGAAACATACGTAAAATCATTGCTGGATTAATAAGCAATACAAAAAATATCATTTCGTTACATATTTCAGGGGAACAGGTATCTAAAACTAATAAAACGTTGAAATATTCTATCGTGACGGCTGGCTATTATTGAATCAGAGTTATCCTAAAAAGGTTACGGACAAAATAAAACCTATGTAAAATCATAGCTGGATTAATAAGCAATACAAAAAATATCATTTTTTCACATATTTCAGGGGAACAGGTATCTAAAACTAATAAAACGTTGAAATATTCTATCGTGACGGGTGGCTATTATTGGCCCAGAGATATCCTAAAAAGGTTACGGACAAAATGAAACCTATGTAAAATCATTGCTGGATTAATAAGCAATACAAAATATATCATTTCGTTACATATTTCAGGGGAACAGGTATCTAAAACTAATAAAACGTTGAAATATTCTATCGTGACGGCTGGCTATTATTGGCCCAGAGTTATCCTAAAAAGGTTACGGACAAAATGAAACCTATGTAAAATCATTGCTGGATTAATAAGCAATACAAAAAATATCATTTCGTTACATATTTCAGGGGAACAGGTATCTAAAACTAATAAAACGTTGAAATATTCTATCGTGACGGCTGGCTATTATTGAATCAGAGTTATCCTAAAAGGTTACGGGCAAAATGAAACCTATGTAAAATCATAGCTGGATTAATAAGCAATACAAAAAATATCATTTCGTTAAATATTTCAGGGGAACAGGTATCTAAAACTAATAAAACGTTGAAATATTCTATCGTGACGGCTGGCTATTATTGGCCCAGAGTTATCCTAATAAGGTTACGGACAAAATGAAACCTATGTAAAATCATTGCTGGATTAATAAGCAATACAAAAAATATCATTTCGTTACATATTTCAGGGGAACAGGTATCTAAAACTAATAAAACGTTGAAATACTCTATTGAACGGTCATAAAAAATATGTCATCCCATTAAAAAAAATCTGTTGTGGTCAGTACAATGCCTCTCGCCACTTACGTTTTTGGTTACATAAGTGTAGGGCGCGAGCAGTCATGTGATATTGTTGGCCTTAATTATGTACATAGATGTCAAATGTCAGAATTTTTCATTAAAAAATTCAAGATTTTCTAAACTCACATAGTTAAATTGTCACCAGGAGTGTGGAATTTACTTATGGAAGAAAATAAACCACATGGAATTGGAAAATCACTACACCAAAAATGCTACTTACATCTATTCTTTATATGTAGATTTTTTAATTTTAAATTCATTTTTTGAAGAAATTTTATCGTACTCTTCTAATTTTTCGAAATGATTCCAATTCATTACCGGGATCGACAGTATATTTGAAGGATATAGGTAATATACCTATAATTTTAAATATTTAACTATTAATACATAATAATGTATGTACTTCCTAGAAAAAATCTTGAGTAATGTCTCTGGAATTTTGACAATGACATTTATCTGTCAGTTATTTGGGCTATGAGATTTATTACAACAGATTATTATAAACCTTATATTTCTTTATATCTAAATCTATAAAATATAATAAAATATTTATATGTATCAAAAAAATAATATTTAGAAATTTTTTTTAAGAATCTGCTACTTCTGGTTGTCCAATTATTACCAAAACCCATTCAGCTCTTTCCAGTAATGTAATTTTGACACTAACATTTACCTGTCAGTTACAAACATTTTAATTTTAACACGGGAAGATAGGTAAGGAAATAACTAGTGTTACAAGTTTCTAGAAAGATACAAGAGAGACAATTACATTGGTTTGAAAATATCATGAGGAGAAATGAAGAATATATTGGATGAAGAATGAATAGCTTAGTGGTAGAAGGTCGAAGAAATAGAGGAAGACCAAAGATAAGATGGAAGGACTGTATTGCGAGAGATTTGAGAGAAAAGGAACTAAATGAAAACGACACGTAAAACAGAAATAAATGGAAGAAGAAAATAGAAAATAGCGACCCCTAACGAATGGGGAAAACTAAATTATGAAATAATTTTACTGGAAATGTAGAATCTTTTGCAAGAAAATTTATTTATGGAATTTATACATAATACACAGGATTGACGGAAGGTATTGTGCTGGCCATAACAGATACAACAAAATATGTAATTGAACGATTTAAACATGAAATTCTATAAATTTTACAAATAATAACCTCTATTTGACATTGAGCTATTGTTTCTCGGTGCATGTGTTTTTTCTAACCAATGAAAGGTACCTTCACTAATCTACCCTACCGGCTCTACAGCTGGTCTTATCTCCACACGAGAAGCTATCGATTCGCCTCCTGCCTCTTCCAGATGAAGTTCGCCGGATATTTCCGCTTAAGTAGTTTCGGGAAAATGTTAGTGAGCGAATTATTTTTGCTGAATGCTCCGCCGAGCTTTAGTCTACCTCAGAATGAGCGTGGTACTTTGTAACGCGATACCCAAGGTAAAGAATGAAGAAATATGGACCTAAACGAGCTAAAATAAATCTTCACTAAAAAGTGCCAGCCGAGATAAAAGGATAGGGGAGTTAATTAATATAAATATTACTATTATCAAATTTTGGGAACATAATATTTAATAAACGGTGTCGTTCTTCAATTTACAAGAAGACATCATTTAATTATGATTTTAATAAAATAAAATGAGATATTGTTACGAAGCTTAATAGTATAAGGCCCTGTTGTTCCAAGTTCAGATAAAGTAGCAGTTTACTATCTATTAGATAAATTTATTCTACCGTCTTAACTAGAGAATAAGATTTTTGGGTTGCTCCATGATTTTTTATTCTCTGAAGTAACGTCCTTCCAACGTCCCACACACATACACACACACATACACACACACACATCCACACACACACACACAGACATCATCGTAAAAATGTTAAAATCGGATTGTAGGGTCCTTAAAACGTGCTTATTCAATAAAATCTGGATATGCGATTTTTAGCATGAATCCAATACCTCTCTTAGCGAGAGGTAAAAAAAGACATCATCTGAAATCAATTAGAAAATTATTTTAGGTTTATTTTTGGCCAGTATCCACGATATACACCCTGTTACATAAAATCGTATAGCTATCAACAACTGGCATATCGAAGGTACAACGTGATTCGTGATTCAGAAAAACAAATATAGTCAAATAAGTGTTTATTTCTCAAATTATGCTTTCTTTAAACTTACCTAATAGATAAGATCAATATTTAGTTTTTAATTTTATCTAACAAATGAATAACTATATTCTTTGACATTCGAAACATCAAAAAATTCTGAATCATCCCAGTTTTCAAAATTATTACATCTCTCTCGTATTGTATACTGTTTTCGAAAATTAATATTATCAAAAATGAAATCCAATACTTCATCTTCACCGTTGTACTGATTTATTATAATTATTATTAATATTAACAAACAGCTTATATCATCAAAACAACACAAACGTTCCATACTATATATTTCGTTGCTCTTCACTTCGTGTTTCCATTCGTGTGCACTCGGTACGATATTCTTTGGATAAAACTCTTATCTGGTAGTTCGACTGTCTGTTAATTATCTTGCCGTTAACGAAAATTTATCTTACTGGTAACTTTTAATAACCGTAATTGGAACAACGCAAACTGACGTTATCAATAGAATAAATTTTAACCGAATGTTTAACTATAGATGGAACAACCGGCCCTAAGAGTCATTGGACAGGATATAACAGCTAAACAAGCAATCTTAAATAATTTCTATAATATGAAGATATGAGAAAAGAAATTAAAGATTTTGAGAATTTCATTTATCATTTTAAATACAAAGAAACTATAACCAAACCACGCATATGTTAAATATTAGAAGTTTTTTTCTCTCAGTATGATGAATATTCCTTTATTAAATTTACAGGATAAAAACAATGGACGTGACAATGAAACAAATAAAGTCGTTAGTCTGATATCATTTGTTTGTTTTTCATGAATATTTTAACATTCATTGAAACATTTATCAAATTTTATTTTGAATATGCCATTGTGTTATGAGGTCCACATAAAAATACCAAAATTAACTGAAATACTTCATTTCACTTTATTCGATACATAAAACAGAATGAGTAGGTAATACCAAACATAGAAATACGAAGCATCTGTAATTTGTTGATCATAAAAGGATATTGCGTCGTAGGTGTAGCAAATCACTCTGAAAAAGTAGAAAAAGAAAATAAGATATTTTTAGAAAGGTCACTGACAATAATAAATACGTTCTCATGTAGTTTGCTCATATGTGGGTTCAGTAATCATATCTTGTTAGACATTATTTTATACTTGAGATAACCAATGGATACATTTATAGAATGAATGTCTAGTCTTCAACAAGTTCTATCCATTCAAGTTTATTTAAAACATGTACTTAGTTTTTATTTATTAATATAAAAATCTGATGTGACCAACACAATGCCTCCCGCCATTTACCTATGAGGTCTCGTTGTCGCGTGCCTGATGTCTGGTCGCGAATCTGGGGGATCCGATTCGATCCCGATCAACGCCCGCACAATACAAACATGTCACCATCATTACCAAAATGTGTGTACAAATCAAATTAGCACACCCAGCAATGGATAATATGCCGTGAATATATATTTATTTATTTCTTTATTTAAATACATACTAATGCTAGAAATTATGTATATTGAGTTCCTTTCCATAAAACTATTGTTCTATTTTCAATTTTCCTTTTAAAACGTTACTATTCTTAATTTGAAATGATTATTTTTTGACAGTGACATTTATCTGTCAGTTACCTACATTTGAGCTGAACTATGTAACTATAGAGATGTGTTTAAAGCATAAGCTCCGAGATATAATTTTTATATTACTTTATAAATTTATTCAAACAATATATAGAAAAAGTATTAAAGCAAACCTGTAGAAAATGGAATAATCTGTAATTTTTATAATAACAAATTGCGAAAAAATAACATTTAAAGGTATTTTTTGTAGAAGAATTATCTTGAGCTTCAAGTAAGCTGCTTTTTCCGGTTATCCGATTGCCACCAAAATCTAATGGCTTCTTTCCATATTAGAATAAGGTAGAAACACATGGTTTCAAAACTTTCTGAATGATAGTATTTGAGTCAGAGCGTTAAGAGGATTCACACACACACACACACACACACACACACACACACACACACACACACACACACACACACACACACACACACACACACACACACGATCCCTATACCTCCCTTACCAAGGGTAGCGGGAGGTAGAAATAATGGAATTAAGAACAATATAAAATGTTACAGTACAAGCGGAAAAACATATTTTTTATCAACGGAAATCTACAAATACATTCGTTGGATTTAATTTTACTGCACCAAATGTTTTCATCTAATGAAGACACATCACGCAAATATGTAATCTTTATAAAAATTTATTCAGTTTAAGTTGGCATACTTTTCTCAAATAAGGTCAAAAAACACGAAGGTTTCTTTCTCATCAAATAAAAAAGTTAGCAATACTGAGCAAGATAATATGCATTCAGCATGTAGGCGATGGTTTTTCCAAAATTAAGCCCTATTGGTATGTAAAGGTAACGTAGTCGTTTGTTACTGGACAAAAACAAATTAGTGATGAGTGGATGAGCTGCGCTGTATCATCTAATTAACATCAGCCTAATCAAGATACGATCACATCTGCCTAGTTAGAGTCCGAGTTGTGCTGTTCTGTGCGTCTGAGACTGAGTGTTATCCGCTGTAATTGTCGTCGACCGATGAGCGCCAGCCCTAATGAGATCTTTTGCAATTAGCTCCACTATACCCTCCTTCACTCACACTTAGTTTAGTTTACTTTAATTTATTGACGGCTCCTTCACTTTGATTTTTCTTCTCCAACTTTAAGAAGTTCTACTTTAATTGGATTCGAATTGAAAATAATGCTAATGCCCAATTGCACCGCTGACATTTAAATTTTAAGCAATATTCAATGACTCATTTGACGTTTCTTTTCGATATAATATTCTCAATGTAAGGGACACTTAAAATTTAAGTGTCAGCGATGCAACCGAGTATAAGTTGTGTTTCGCGAAATACAATTCTTGGCGTATTTCGGTCGCAAACAAATGAATCATATCCATGGATATAAATAAATAAGAAATATTTTTGACATATCGTAAAGCGCAAAAGACCTTTCTGCAGATTTATTTATTAAGATAAATAAAGTGAATATAAATTACAGACCTAACAACAGTAATTCTGAAGTCAATAACATTAACAAAGTACCTATGTCCATGATGTTCGCAATATAAGCTGTAAGTATCTTGCAGTGTTTGTACACTAATGACATTAACCATTAAATGCAGAATGTAAGTTAACGTGTACCTAACTGAAATCTCGTAGGTGGAATGCGCTATTCTCTATTCTCATTGCTACAAAGAGAATTTATTATTATAGACTTGTAGTTTGCCTAAGATCATATTCATTTTTAACTAAATCAATTAATTTAATATGCACAACATAAGTATACTACATACCAATTCGGGAAGAGATATGTTACTACATAAGGTTAAACAATTTTTAGGAAGAACCTCAAAATATTCGAATACAGTAAAATGAGGTTATTCTTTTATTTACTATCGACAATATAAATATTAAAATTTAAAAAAAAAGTAATTTTAATATGTAATAATATTTAATATGTATATAGGTAGGTGTAGAGTCCGATACTTTTCTGCCGTTAGTTACAGGGTTTGAGATTTTATTCGGGCCAAAATTTCTCTGCCAAACTTCTTTCGCAGGTCTCTTG
The DNA here is from genome assembly GCA_951394225.1 of Harpalus rufipes. Lineage (NCBI taxonomy): Eukaryota > Metazoa > Arthropoda > Insecta > Coleoptera > Carabidae > Harpalus > Harpalus rufipes. The sequence continues at coordinate 66,212,767 of OX596275.1, forward strand.
CTATCTGTCCTTACAATATGTCTCCACCAACTCAACATTCTTTCCTCAATAAAGTCTAGAATCGGTTTTATTCCTTCTTTTCTTATATCTGTTTTTTATTGTATCTAGCATCGGAACACTTTCGACTCTTTATAAGTACATAAGTCATTTCTATTATATTTAACATTTTTACCTCTCGCTAAGAGAGGTATTGGATTCATGCTAAAAATCTCATATCCAGATTTTAGTGAATAAGTACGTTTTAAGGTCCCTAGCATCCGATTATAATATTTTACGATGATGTCTGTGTGTGTGTGTGTGTGTGTGTGTGTGTGTGTGTGTGTGTGTGTGTGTGTGTGTGTGTGTGTGTGTGTGTGTGTGTGTGTGTGTAGATGTGTGTGAGGTTGTTGGAGATACGAATTCTCAAATTTTATAAGACTAAAGACCTGTGTTACTACGAATTCCTTAATCTATCAGTAATGGGAAGAGTTGGATAGATTCTGGTTAACAATTGGACAACCGGAAGTGGTAGTTTCTAAAAAAAAATTCTGAATATTATTTTTTGAAAATTTGTTACGTCAAATAATAAAGACAATTAAATTCTCAATCTGACACATTTAAAAAAAATATTATATCTCGTATAGGTTTGGAAATATAGTATATAATAATATAGAATAATCTGTTATAATAAATCTCGTTGCCCAAAAAACAGTTGAGATATTTAAATGTTTGTAATTGATAGATAAATGCATGTCAGTGTCAAAAATTAGCATTTTTACTACCATTACTGGAAGATTTTTCTGGGAGGTACGAGTACATTTAATATATCTTATTGTATTATTAATTAAATATGTATTTAAAATTATAGGTATATTAATATTACATATACCCTTAAGCAATACCCCTAATACCGGCAATGAATTTGAAGAATTTTGAACATATTAGAAGAGTAGGACAAAATTCCTCATAGAACAAAAGAAGAGATAAAATTTCAATTATTTCTGTGTACTCGTACAAGAAATGTTATATTCTTTACTTATAGGGCGCGAGCAGTCATGTGAGTTTGTTAGCCTTGACAAGCAGATATGAGGAACCGTGTCAGAATGAAGGCTAGTAGTTACTTACATAGATGTCACAAGTATGTACTATTTTTGTATTACTTCCCTTTATGTTATAAATAAATATAAATAAATAAATTACAATCATTTTGATAATTCCATTGTTTTCCTGTGATAGAATAACATAAAAAGATACGTGATTTATTGAATTAATGTCACCAATTGCACCGCTTATTGTTAAATTATTTTAACTGTTGGTTAAATTGCCAAAAATTTGACAATGTCTTCTTTGCAGTTTTTTGAAAAGTACCTTGACCTTACGTCCAAAATTATAATTTTAATAGAATTTTTATCTCTTAAGAATTCATCACTTCTTAATTGAATTTAGGGCATTTACTTATCGCAATAAATATATTTTTGAAAAGATTTAGGGGAGCAAATGTGACATGAATCCTAATTTTAACTTTGCATATAATTTTGATAACGGTTATAATCAAATTACCAGCGAAATGTTAACGGATTTACTGGCTATGAATAATTAACGCTATCTTCCCATTAATATTGAATATAGTATCTATTTTGGAGTGGAGTATCTATGCCGAATTTATTATATGTACTACAATATGCACGACAATCCTACATATTAACTTTATAAAATAATTAGTTATGCATTATAACATGTTTGTTCTTCTTGTCAATTTTCATCAACTGAAAATTTCAATTAAAAATACATCACATGACAAATTATACTGAATGTGGATTGATATTCATGTATCGATTAATTTAAAAATAGATTGACATAGTTGATTATATTTTTAAATATTTATTGCAGTCAATGGAAATATTTAAACATCATTTTGTATAATTGGTATTGAATTTATTACAAACTACAGTCATTGAATAATTTAGAGGTATTGTGGTGGTCACAACAGATTTTTTTCATTCTGTACGAGTGGATCTCCAAAACTCATCTAAAAAAGAAGAAAACTTGAAGATAATTTATTAGCGAATTAAATTCAATTGATGAAACCGATTTTTGACATCATAGTAAAACAAATTAACGCAAATAGTAGAAATTTTGTTTAAAATTTAATTAAACATAAGAACTTAATTATACTTAATAAATAAACTGTAGGGCCTCGATAATCCGTTTAGACGGAAGAACTGTATTTCGAAAGACTTGAGAGAAAAGGAACTGAATGAGAACGACACGCAACACAGAAATGAGTGGAAGAAGAAAATAAAACATAGCGATCCCTAACGAATGGGAAAAGCTAAAGAAGAAGATGTCAGTGTGAAGTACAATTTGCATAGTTTGTTCATAAAATAATTATACTCGAAATTTAGTATCTTTTGCAATGTATGTATGGAATTTATACATAATACACAGGATTGCCGGAAGGTATTGTGCTGGCCACATCATATTAAACGTTTATTTCCATTCTGAGAATTTATCAATTAAAACTTTCGTTATTTTTCAATTAATAGCGCGAAACACGATTATTTAAAACAATATTCTGCATATTTAGTTTATATGGAATCGTTGAAACTATAAATTTGTTTCACGACAAAAGATGATTTTTAGCGCGTGCAACAATGAGCAATTGTTTGATCTGTATGTATGCTATTGAAACTTTTTGATTCAAGCACAGTAGAACGCACTCGGCGTTTCCATGAGCTACTGACACAAGTGGTCACTTAATATCGTGTTTGGAAAGGCTCTCAACTATCGTCGACATTGAAAATCGACCTTATTCATGGAGGCTTCGCGGTCTTAACGGCCGTTAACAACGTTATAAATAATTCAGACGTTATTAAAACGGAAATGTTGTCAGGGCTGTCCAAAGTAATGGATGCGTTTCGTGTTGCTGAGAAAAAAAGCACTAACGAACACAATACCAGGGAATAAACTCCTCGGTGTAATCTTAATCTTGAAACATAGAACCAAGACTTTTGTTTCTTTGCTTTGTATTGTCTAAGTGAAATTGCGAATCATTGTGCTTTTACTTTTTTGTATTTTTGATAAAAAAAAATGTGAGTAATAAATGTTGCTGTTTTGTGGAAATCGTAACATACCTACAGAATTTTTTACCTCTCGATAAAAATCGCATATCCAGATTTTTGTTTTTTCTTGTATTAAAAAATCTGTTGTGGCCAGCACAATACCTTCCGTCAATCCTGTGTATTATGTACAAATTCCATACATAAATTTTCTTCTAAAAGATTCTAATTTTTTGGTATTTTATGATTCCCTTTCTCGGCAACTGAATTCCATTCTCCTGATAACAAACAAACCACATGAAATAAGAAAATCATGAAATTTTGAATGAAAAATTATGACACTTGTCAGTTATGGACATAATTAATTGCTGTCGCACGCGCCCTATACATATTTTTTTTTTTGCAAAAGATGCTATATTTCCAGTAAAGTTATTTCATAAACAAACTATGCAAATTGCTCTTGACACTGACATCTACTTCTTCTTCTTTAGTTTTTCCCATTCGTTAGGGGGTCGCTATTTTTTATTTTCTTCTTCCACTCATTTTTGTTTTGCGTGTCTTCCTCATTCAGTTCCTTTTCTCTCAAGTCTTCTGCAATACAATCTTTTCATCTTATATTTGGTCTTCCTATGTTTCTTCCACCTTCTATTAATATATTCATCGCTTCTCATGACATGTTCAAACCAATGTAATCGTCTTTCTTATATCCAGAAACTTCTAACACTAGAGTTACTTCCCTTATTCTGTCATTGATTTACATTTTATTGATACTGACATCTGTCAATTTGAATTACCTGAATATATTAGCAGTTTCCATGGTTAAGTTAGCATAGCTGGCTGAATTATGAAATTTATATGAATTTTTTTATCTTTATTATTCTTTAATCCTATATCTGTTAAATATGAAATATAAAATGCAATCAAATCGTATAGACAATAATATATTCTTTAAGTTATAATAACATTTAACTGAGTTTTTCAAGAAAAACTGTTAAAATCTTCAAATGAGGGTACTTCCGGTTGACCAATTATAACCAAAATCTAATCAAGTCTGCATATGGTTGTAAGGAAGAGGAATACGCAAGAATTGTAATTTTTGGAATTCTAGTATTGGAGATATCGTGCAGGAAAAAACGGTCACATACACACACACACATACACACATACACACACACACACACACACACACGCACATACGAACACACACACACACATACAGACATCATCGTAAAAATAGTAAAATCGTATTGTAAAGACCCTAAAACGTGCTTATTCAATGGAAACTCACCACCGATTTTTTTGACCAAAGACAATACCTTCCTTACCTATAGGTGACGGAAGGTAAAAAGAGTAAATTCTCTATCTGATACATATAAATATTTAATTATTTACCAAATGATATTTTTTGTATTCTTTATTAATGTAGCATTCTGCGTATAATTCATTTTGTTCGTATCCTTTTCAGGATAACTATGAGCCAATCATATCTATTAAGATATAAATTTTCAAAATTTTATTGTTATTAGGTACCCTGTTCCCCTGAATTATTTAACGAAATGATATGTATTCAATTGTTTATTAATGTAACAATCATTATGCATATGATTCATTTTGTCCGTATCCTTTTTAGGGTAACTCTATGAGCCAATAATATCTACTAAGATATAAATTTTCAAAGTTTTATTGTTATTAGGTACCCTGTTTCCCTGAATTATTTAACCAAATGATATTTTTTAAATTTTTTATTAATGTAACAACCATTTTGCATATGATTCATTCTGTCCTTATCCTTTTTAGGATAACTATGGGCCAATAATATCGGTCAAGATTTAAATTTTCAGTTTTATTGTTATTAGGTACCCTGTTCCCCTGAATTATTTAACCAAATAATATTTTTTAAATTGTTTATTAATGTAACAATCATTTTGCATATGATTCATTTTGTCCGTATCCTTTTTAGGATAACTATGGGCCAATAATATCCGTCAAGATTTAAATATTCAGTTTTATTGTTATTAGGTACCTGTTCCCCTGAATTATTTAACCAAATGATATTTTTTAAATTGTTTATTAATGTAACAATCATTTTGTATATGATTCATTTTGTCCGTATTCTTTTTAGGATAACTATGGGCCAATTATATCCGTCAAGATTTAAATTTTCAAAGTTTTATTGTTATTAGGTACCCTGTTCCGCTGATTTATTTAACCAAATGATATTTTTTAAATTGTTTATTAATGTAACAATCATTTTCCGTATGATTCATTTTGCCCGTATCCTTTTTAGGATAACTATGGGCCAATAATATTCGTCAAGATTTAAATTTTCAGTTTTATTGTTATTAGGTACCCTGTTCCCCTGAATTATTTAACCAAATGATATTTTTTACAAATGTTTTGTCGTATAAATTCTGGCGTAGAAGTTTTCGTCGTACAAAATATCTAGAATCACAAAATTCATTGCAGCATTTGTCTTCCTACCCATTCATTTGTTTTTAATATTGGTAGGCGTTCAATTTATTATAGTCCTCATAAAAAACATTTACAGAAAAGCAATATAGAAACCATAAATCATTTCACCAAATTGGGTTTACATTAATACTTGAAGTATTTTATTTTTCCAGAGTACTTAACGAAATGCACATAGTTTAGCAACTGTTTTACTAATCCGACAACTTTTTCTACAAAATTGACTAAATTTTGTTTGAAAACAAACCGAAGTAGCTGAATTGAGTTGTCAGTAACTTTTCACTCCTGAATTCCTGAATAATCAATACCAATCATCCTGTTAACATTTGAGGGCAAACGGAACAGTATTAAAGTAATAATTTCACAGAATCTAATTTTTATCGTTCTTATGAATCGCTACCGAATAACCTGAAGAGAAGCAGGAAGCAGGCGCTGACACAATGATTAATGACTATATGACCTACAATGGCAGAACTAGAGCACGTATTTTGAATTCTTACACACGCTGTATGTATGTAATTCTTTACCTGATAATATATCATTGTGACATCAATATAACGGTGGAAGTATGTTCTTTGTTCACGAATTTTTGTCGGAAAATTGTTGATTAATCTTTATTTTTGTGCTGAAATGGTGAAGTGAATGAGATATTCTATTCGATTTATATAAGGCAAAATAAAATATGATAATGTTGATGTTAAGTATTAGTTTAATGAACAATTTATTACTAAAAAATGTTTTCAATTCACGGTCATATTATTCTAGTAAACGTTCAACCTCTGTTATTTTTACCTTCCGTCACCTTTAGGTAAGGAAGGTATTGTCTTTGGTCAAAAAATTCAATGATGAGTTTTTAGTGAATAAGCATGTTTTAGAGTCCCTATAATACGATTTCACCATTTTTACGATGATATCTGTATGTATGTGTGTGTGTGTGTGTGTGTGTGTGTGTGTGTATTCGTCTGTGTATGTGTGTGAGTGTGAGTGTGTGTGAGTGTGTGTGTGTATGTATTTGACCGCAGTTTCGGCCACGATATCTCCAATACCAGAATTCCAAAAATTAAAATTCTTGCGTATTCCTCTTCCTTACAACCATATGAAGACTTGATTAGGTTTTGGTTATAATTGGTCAACCGGAAGTATCCTCATTTGAAGATTTTAACAGTTTTTCTTGAAAAACTTAGTTAAATATTATTATAACTTAGGGTCCCTATAATACGATTTTACCATTTTTACGATGATGTCTGTATGTATGTTTTAGAGTCCCTACGATTTGATTATAACATTTTTACGATGACATCCGTGAGTGTATGTGTGTGTGTGTGTGTGTGCGTGTATGTATGTGTGTATATGTGGATGTGTATCATGTACAACAAGATTTATGACATGATTAATTACGAATTCCTCAATTTAACATTAATGAGAAGAGCTGATAAGGTTTTGATACCAATTGGACGACCGGAAGTTGGAGTTTATAAAAAAAAAATCAAAATATTATTTTTGAAAATCTATATTATTACGAACAACAAATATCTTTAAATTCTCAATCTGACACTTTATTAGTACATTAAATAAAAAATGCCCAAATATAGTCTTAACTATTGTAATCTAAAAAAAATATTTCTTCTTGCTGTTAATACATTTCTTTTCAGAGGGTACGAATACATTTGGGGTTGGACTAGTATACGACACGCGCTACTGTTGGGCTAAATTCGATACTTACCTATGTAACATGAAATGGAAATGGCGAGAGGTATTGTGCTGGCCACAATTTGGAGAGCGTTCTTTTATTTGAACGCTTTCAAACGATAATAAATTAAAAGCCCGCATGGATAGTCAGAAACATTCAGCTTTATATCCTTCGTTTCTTTTACTTTCTTGCCTTCAAAACATGCTTTTAAATTTGAATTGAAAAGAACGTTTCTGAAGTTGTTGTACGTATTTACTCACGGTCATTTAACCGTTGTAATCCATTTGTTCACTTTCTTTACAAAAAGGAAACAACTCCCAGAATGTATATTAATAACAGTCCTGTCACTATAAATTAAAGTAGTTACTATTACTTTCACTAACAATATATCCTTTGTAGTTGCGTAATTTAGATTTATATATAAGTACCTATTTTTTTGTACTTTTGTTATATGAACGGTGGAACAAATTTATATATAATAAACCATTTAGTATATTCCTTATAGACAGACAGTGGTACATACAAAGATGATTAAAATAATAGCAAAATAATGTGCGGTATAGGAGAATGAAGCAAGACAACGAATTTAATTTTTACCTCTCGCTAAGAGAGGGATATGATTCATGCTAAAAATAGCAGATTTTAATGATTAAGCACGTTTTAAGGTTCTTACAATTTGATTTTAATATTTTTACGATGATGTCTGTGTGTATGTGTGTGGATGTATGTGTGTATATGTGTGTGTGTATGTGTGTATGTGGGGAGGTTGGAAGGACAATTTCTCAAAAACTATAATATTTAATATTTGTTTAACTACATATTTCTTAATCAGACATTACTGGGATGAACTGAAAAGGTTTCGGTAATAATTGGACAACCGGAAGTAGCAGATTCTTAAAAAAAATCTTCTAAATATTAATAAGAGTAAATTCTCTATCGGATATAATATAAATACATACATATAAATATTTTATTATATCTTCCATAGATTTAGAGATAAAGACATATAAGGTATATAATAATCTGTTGTAATAAATCTCACAGCCCAAATAACATCATGGAAACCAATTCAAAAATTAAAATATTTGTAACTGACATAAATGTCAGTGTCAAAAATCCAGAAACTTTACTGAAGAGTTTTTATGGAAAGTACATGCATTATATTATTTCTTATTGTATTCATAGTTAGATATTGAAAATTATAGCTATATTACATGTACCCTTCAAAAATACTGTCAATACAAAATATTTTAGAAAACATAACTTGCTATAATGAAATTAAAGAGGATAGGCCAACTGATATGGGGACGGGTCTTGTATACAAGTATTATGTATATATTACTTGAAATAATTTTTAAACATAGTCAAATTATTTGAGACAAATAAACTTTGTCAAATTGATCATATATTTTTATAATTATTATCTATTCTCGGTGAGACAATCCATTATTATTGACAGATTAACTAATATTAATAAGCTGTACAAGAATTATATAATAAAATTAGATAAATGTTGGACCAACCTCGCCTACTATCAGTCCAATTTGGCCAACAGAGGCATCGAAGATCTCAGCATCTCAGGAAATCAGCTAGAACTGCGACTAGGAACGTTTATTGGGCCAAAATTTTAATTATCTCACTATTTAGTCCACTGATCACACATTAAAAATTCATATCACGAAAGTTAGTTTTACACTAAAAGAAACAAATATATACTATTTTAACTCCCCCAACAAAAGTTTTTCACGATAATTGCACTTAATACGAGCAGAAGACATTCTCATTTGTAGGTAACAAATACACTGACAAAAGACAGCAATAATAAACAACAAACACCGGTTTTAATATTAGCTCGAACTTGTCTGTTAAGAGCCGATCTGTAGTTTCACTGGTCGACACGAAATTTAAATAAAAATCATAATGAACTATTTATTCACGTAACTAGTGTAGAATAACAAATAAATTATTGTTATTAAAAAATGTAAAAAATCGTGTCAACCAGTGGCACTAAAAATGTAAACTTTAAGAACCAAGCCTTTAATTTTACGAATTTTAAAACAAATATCTGATTTATGATCAATATATCATGTATTGTATGCCATTTAATTTTTTCCTAAAGTATTGGAACAACCTGTATGTAAAGGGTTAAATAAATTCATGTAATACTTATTTAAAGTCTTGCAAAACACAATGGCTGGTAGCATGAACAAATGATTAAAGTGATTAGCGAGAAATTGTTTCATCTGTCAATCGTTTTATTGTTTTAATGAAAAATGTGATAATAATTAGTATTACAGACAGAATAAATTAACATCTTTATTAAATTTAATTTATTGAATAAATTGTTATCGATTTTACATATTTTATGACAAATCGTACATAATTTTGTTTGTTGTTCATAATATTTGACAATATAACAATTTCTCTTTCACGTGACTTCAATTTTGTGAGTGTATCTTTTGCTTATTTAAACATTATTTATTATAAAGAATCCCCATAAATAATAAACTATTAAAATAAATATATCATCACGCTTTTTACCCATTACTGGGTGTAACACTTTGTCGGTAAGTGAACGTGAATACATCACTGTGACGTCAGGAATGAAAAGAGGTTGTTTTTTTTTAAGAAATTTTAGCACAATCCTGTTCCATTTTTTTTTTTTAAATGTATATTTAAAAATAAAAAAAATGTCGAGAAATCTCGCAATAATTGTCGAGATTCGAGAATCTCGACATGTAAGTCTCGTCTCGTAAGTTGAAATAGCTTTCTCGTCTCGCCGAGACGAGAAATTTCGAGACGAGACGAGATTCGAGAATGTCTCGTCTCGTCCGAAACACTAGAGATAGCAGAGGTAATCACGGTAAATATTCATTTTTCACTAAACGCATTTATATATTATATAATTACACAAAAAAAATCCATTACATTAAAGTAAAAATTGGATATCCTGACCTAGCTCTTAACAGACATCTACGATCAAAATTTTTGTTGCAGTTTTATAATTAATGATGCCAATATCGGCTTTATTGGTAATTGAAGACTGTTAAATCAAATTTATCGGACAATTCCTATAAACCGCAGAGATGTTCAAGCGTCAGAAATAATAGGAAAACTGTCAAGAATTATCTTTCATTCCAAATGATAACTGCAGTTGAAGTTTTCCACTTGTCATTACTCACAATACTTGTTTTATAATCGAAAAATATGTCAATAGAGGATTAAAATAGGATTATTAACAGAGACCTGATGAATTTTAAATATGAATTACAGAGAGCGTAACATACATGTATGTACATTTTTACCGAAATGAAATTTTCAACACGTTTTTACCGATTTACACGCGTAAAATGAAAGATGAAAACAAATATGAATATCGAAGGATTAAATGTTAAATAACGTTATAGATCAACGTACAGTAAAATTATTTAAAGATGTCCGATCAAGGTTGTCTACGAATTGTATGAATTCAGATTTTTGCTCCGCCCATCATGACAAATTCAGTAGTGTCGTTTGCTTAGTTTTTATGAGGGTACGTAAGATACTACTGTTATTTTATCATTATAAAAATATATATTACAGGAAAAGCATTCAAAATTCAAAAATAAGTCAACTAGTAAGTTTATAAGCAAATGCAAAACCAAATATGTTAAAAATAAGATACTGACACAATGTCAGTGTCAGTGACTTTGACAGAATATAAAGTTATACGTACGGCTATGAATCCAGGTAATGTATCTGAATTAATAAATAAACTTACGTTACAGCGAAAGTATTATCAACAACGAGCATCGTTTATAAGTGGAATGTCCTAACTTAGTCGAAACAATATAAATTTTTGAAAGACAAGCGTGTTATGTCCATCCTTAACACACAGTCTTACAGCCTTTGCAAAAGAAAGAGATAAATGTATGCCTATTTGTTAATTCGTTCGTGATACAGGTGACCTTGATCGGACATCTTTCAAAAATTTTACTGTATATAGCAGATTGGCACACCCAGCAATGGGTAATATGCCGTGATGATATATTTATATTTATTTTATTTAATGTTAACGCTTAAGCTATGTTAATTGTTGTATTAATTAAAGCAGATTCAATACACTTTCCCTAAACCACAGTATCATCAATTCAAAAATTTTCCGAAAGCATGTGACTTGTATTACATACATAACAATTAGAAGAAAAGGAAATTAGGGTATAATTTTTATTATGAAGCCAAAATTACAGAATACCATTCATTACTCGTATTTCAAAGAAACAGATTCCTTTTTATGTATATTTATTTTGTATCAATCGAGTTATCTCCCTAGTGTATCTGTGATGCTACTCATTACTTTACGTTGATTTCGTCTCGTATTGCGAATTGCGACCCAAAAGCTATCAATATCACAAGATTCGTTGATAAACACAAGTTATTACCTCTCGCTAAGAGAGGTATTGGATTCATGCTAAAAATCGCATATCCAGATTTTATTGAATAAGCACGTTTTAAGGTCCCTACAATCCGATTTTAACATTTTTACGATGATGTCTGTGTGTGTGTGTGTGTGTGTGTGTGGATGTGTGTGTGTGGGATGTTGGAAGGACGGTTACTCAAAAACTATAAGACTTAAAATTTGTTTAACAACGTATTTCCCAATCGGACATTCATGGGAAGATCTGAAAAGGTTTTGGTAACAATTGGACAACCGGAAGTAGAAGATTCTTGAAAAAAAATCTTCTAAATATTATTTTTTGAAAATTTTTCTTGATAATATTAAAGAAAAATAAATTCTCTTTCTGATACATTTAAATATTTTTATACATATTTTATAGATTTAGAGATAAAAGGAATATAATATATAAAATAATGTTGTAATTAATTTTACAACCGAAAGGATGCCATGAAAAATAGTTGAAAATTTTAATTATTTGTGACAGATAAATGTCAGTGTCAGAAATAATGAGTAACGAAAGAAAAATTTACTTGGAGAATCCCTTAATTCTTGATCTGTCTCTATTATGGAGATGACAAGTCTAGGTTGAAGGACTTAAATTTGTTTCAAACATTATGGGACAATGTACACCAGCACTGTAGACTAGAGTAACTTTGAATTGCGAAAAAGCTATCAAATTCTTGTCAAGTAAGTTGTAAATATTGACAAAATTACACATCGATATAAGAATAATCGGAGTGCAATCTATCCGTCACTTTATTAAAGGAAATTAAGGTTATTTAGATATAACAAGTATGAAAAAATAAAATGTAAAAGAAGATATATAAGAATAGATGCACAATCCAGATATATACATTTTAGACCGCCCAAAATTAATGTTTTTACTAGAAGAATATGAAGAGAAAGAAAACAAGGTTGTTCGAATTGAAAATTGCTGTTACCAGCCTAATATTTATATATGGTAAACTCTACTTTGTAATTTATTGTAACATAATTTATGGTAAAATATCTTCATGTTGAGACATGCTATTATTGAATAATAAAGAAGTTTATACGTCATAGATTTATATGAATATATTATTTGTATTTATAAAAATAATCTTTGCTTTATGCATACAGCCAGGTAAAATATACGGCGAGAGGTTATGTGCTGGCCACATCAGATTTTTTTTTTATAGCTCTAACGAAACCAACCAAAATGTTATGAAAAGCATCTGTATTTGGAAAGATGAAAAACATAACAGAGACGTATTTTTACCTTCCGTCACCTTTAGATAAGGAAGGTATTGTCTTTGGTTAAAAAATTCAATGATGAGTTTTTAGTGAATAAGCATGTTTTAGTGTCCCTATAATACGATTTTACCATTTTTACGATGATGTCTGTATGTATGTATATGTGTGTCTGTGTGACGAAAGTTTCGGATTCCTCAAGTATACATCCAGAAGAACAACTGATTAAATTTTGGTTATAATTGGTGAACCGGAAGTAGCCTCATTTGAAGATTTAACAGTTAATTTTGATTTATTGACATTTAACGTTATTATAACTTAAAGAATATATTATTCTCTATACGATTTTATACTTCATATTCAATAGATATAGAGTTAAATAATTTTAAAGAAACTAAATTTTATAAATCAGCCAGCTAACTAATATATTCATATAATTCATATTGACAGATGTCAGTATAAATAAAAAGTAAATTAATGTGGCAGAGATGAGGATGTTGAAGTAGATGTTGGGGAAGACACGGAAAGATAGGTAAGGAAATAACTCTAGTGTTACAAGTTTTTCTAGAAATATACAAGCGAGATGATTACATTGGTTTGAAAATGTCATGAGGAGAAATGAAGAATATATTGGATGAAGAATGAATAGCTTAGTAATAGAAGGTTGAACAAACAGAGGAAGACCAAAGATAAGATGGAAGGACTGAACTGAATGAGAACGGCACATAAAACAGAAATGAGTGAAGAAGAAAATAAAAAATAGCGACCCCTAACGAATGGGAAAAGCTAAAGAAGAATATGTTAGTGTCAAGTGCAATTTGCATAGTTTGTTTATGAAATAATTTTACTGGAAATTTAGAATCTTTTGCAAGAAAATTTATGTATGGAATTTATACATAATACACAGGTTTGACGGAATAGATTTTTCAATAAAATGTCATTCCCAAAGTTTTGTTGTATAACAATAACAATAAAGTTCTATTTTCATTATACTTAGAAATTCAATTTTAAAGACCATTACATTTCCGTGAGATACCTTGCACTTGAAAATACACTTTTCCTAGACATGTTAACTTTTTCATTTGAAATAAAAATCAATAATAATTATAAATCTAATATCCGAAGATTGGAAATGACTTTCTTGTATATAGCTGAAAGCTGAAAGACTACTACAGAAATCCATTAGCTATTACAGCAACTAATATGGATTCCAGCCACGTTTTTTTTTAATAATCTATCAGATTCTTTCTCTACCTTTCCATCAAAAAATTCTACACTGTTTTGAGAACCAATTTCAAGAATATTCCACGAACATTTTATCTCAGGATATTTAGATGTAGAAAATAACAAGGATTGCTTATAAAATTTTAAGTTACTTTTGACATTTTATGTATGCGCAATATTAAAGAAGTATCTATATCAGCATAAAATTGTTTAGTAATCTATAAGTATTCTCAAGATTTACTGCTTATAAAATAATGTAATTTCAGCCATTTTACCTTTCACAGCGTTACATTGATTTTTTTTTCATTCATACTTAATAGGGTTGTTGCAAGAATTTTTATGTCGTCTAAATATTAAATTTAAAAAGATATTCTTTAAATAAGAAATGTATTGCATACAATTTGATTTAAAATACTTTTCGAAAAATGTGAATCAGGTTCATTATTGATATTAGACATCAATTAATTAAACATATGAAAATAAGTGTAATTACGTAAATGTATAATCCATAATTGGAACTGTTTTTTTAACCTTCCGTCACCTTTAAGTAAGGAAGGTATTGTCTTTGGTCAAAAAATTCAGTGCTGAGTTTTTAGTAAATAAGCATGTTTTAGGGTCCCTATAATACGATTTTACCATTTTTACAATGATGTCTGTATGTATGTGTGTCTGTGTGAGAGGGCCATCCCATAACTTGAATACCACGATTCCAAAAATTATATTTTTTTCGTATTCCTCAAGTTTACATCCAGAAGAACAACTGATTAGATTTTGGTTATAATTGGTGAACCGGAAGTAGCCTCATTTGAAGATTTAACAGTTAAATACTTCATATTCAATAGATAAAGAGTTAAAGAATTTTAAAGAAATTAAATTTTATAATTCAGCCAGCTATGCTAAACATGGAAACTACTAATATATTCATATAATTCAAATTGACAGATGTCAATATCCATAAAAAGTAAATTAATGTGGCAGAGATGAGGATGTTGAAGTAGATGTTGGGGAAGACACGGAAACATACGGTAGGAAAATAACTCTAGTGTTACAAGTTTCTACAAAGATACAAGAAAGACGATTACATTGGTTTGAACATGTCATAAGGAGAAATGAATTATATTTGAACATGAATGAGTAGTTTAGTAATGGGAGGTAGACCAAAGATAAGATGGAGGACTGTATTGCGGAAGACTTGAGAGAAAAAGAACTGAATGAGAACGACCCGCAAAAATAGGGACCCCTAACGAATGGGAAAAGCTAAAGAGGAAGAAGATGTCAGTGTCAAGTGCAATTTGAATAGTTTGTTTATGAAATAATTTTACTTGAAATTTATAATATTTTGCAAGAAAAATTATGTATGGAATTTATACATTATACACAGGATTGACGGAAGGTATTATGCTGGCCCCAACAGTTTTTTTTAAGCACGTTATTATGCTTGAAACTTAATTAACAATAATTATGAATTCAATAGTAGGTATCCATACTTTTCCATAAACTACGTATTGCGAAGCTATTAAAATCAGTTTATATTCTGAAAAAAGTGTCAATGAAATTTTGATTAAAATTTACAAAGTAGTAATATTCCAGATTCAAGCTACAAAGACAGTAATATCTTGGGCAATAACTTTTGGATCTGAAATTTGAATCCAAGACGTCACGTGTATTAAACTATCATTTTACTTCTGTTCTGTTTTTATGTCGAATAAATAAATTTTATTAGGTGTATAAAGTTACAAACCTGGTTTTGTTTAAATTTTAATTAAAGATTTTCTGCGACGAAATTAAAATATTAATGAAGCATATTTTTTATTTTACTAACGACGTGTGTGCAATATTTTAATTTTATATTAGAATTTATGTTGCAACAAATTATGAAATATGCGCGACATATACTTCTTCAATTTTAATATTTTAGAGGAAAATCTCACAACCCTATCAATTTGTAACAATTTATGGTGAAATGTAATAGATAAAAAAATACTTAATTCTATTTATTTGAAATAAGTGCAGTAGTATATACGAGCCAGTGTCAAAATTTATCAAAATTTATTTGTTTTACTCATGCATTGAAATGTGTTGTTTCGCGTCGCTAAGCAACGTCCGAAACGTCAATTTCCCAGGTCTCCACCAAATAAATGACTGGTACTATTTTGGAAAAAAACACTCTCCTATTTCTAAAGCATTTCTTAAAGAACTATATTTATAATAAAAAATCTCATGTGGCAAACACAATACCTCCCGTTTAATTTAATTTTTATTCATGTAAATACTTAAAATTAAATTAAATTTAAATACTGGGTTCGATCCCGACCGACGCCAAATATTTCGAATTTTAGAACGCATAAAAATAACCTTTGTGGTAAACGCCCGCACGGTACAAATATGTCATCATGGTTACTGAAATCTGTGTACAAAACAGATTGGCACACCCAGCAATGGGTAATATGCCGTGATGATATATTTATTTATATATTTACCTATATTCATTGCATTGGATTTAAAATTCTAAAATATTTGGCGTCGGTCGGAATCGAACCCGTTCCCAAGATTCGCGTGAAGTGACGCCTGGTAAACGCCTGCACGGAACAAATATGTCATCAATATTACCGACATCTACGTACAAAGCAGATTGGCTCACCCATCAATGGGTAATATGCCGATTTTTATTATCTTATCCATATTTTTACATATTTTCTTATGCTGGAAACCGTATTAAGTTCCTTTCCATATAATTATTGTTCCATTTACTATTTTCTTTTTAAAACGTTAATATTATTAATTGAAATGATTAGTTTGTTGACAGTGACATATATCTGTCAGTTACAAACATTTGAGATCTGAATTGTAGATAATTTTATAAATTTATCCATAAAATATTTTTTTATATAACATAAATCTCGAAAAAATAACATGTGAAGGTATTTTTCGAAGAAAACTATTTTGAGCTTCCTGTAAAGTGCCATTTCGGTTATCTGATTTACTCGAAAATCTAATGGCATCTTTCCATATAAGAGTAAGGTAGATACAAGGTTTCAAAGTTTTCTGAACGGTAGTATTTGATTTAGAGCGTAAAGAGGATACACACACACACACACACACACACTCACACACTCACACACGCACACACACACATACATACATATACACACACACACAAATACACATACACACAGACATCATCGTGAAAATGTTAAAATTGGATTAAAACGTGGTCCTTATCTCTATACCTCCCTTACCAATGTACAGTAAAAATTTTGAAAGATGTCCGATCAAGGCCGTCTACGAATTGTATGAATTCAGATTTTTGCTCCGCCCATTATGACAAATTCAGTAGTGTCGTTTGCTTAGTTTTTATGAGGGTACGTAAGATACTACTGTTATTTTATTATTATAAAAATATATATTACAGTAAAAGCATTCAAAATTCAAAAGTATGTTAACTGGTAAGTTTATAAGCAAATGTAAATCAAAATATGTTCAAAATAAGATAATGGCACAATGTCAGTGTCAGTGACACTGATAGAAAATAACATTAGTCGGACGGCTATGAATCAAGATAATGTATCTGAAATAATAAATAAACTTACGTTATAGCGAAAGTATTATCAACAACGAGCATCGTTTTAAAGTGGAATGTCTTAACTTAGTCGAAACAATATGAATTTTTGAAAGACAAGCGTGTTATATCCATCCTTATTGCACACACTTATAGCCTTTGCAAAGGAAAGAGATAAATGTATGCCTCTTTGTTAATTCGTTCATGATACAAATAACCTTGATCGGACATCTTTCAAAAAATTTACTGTACATAACATTTTTGCTAACTACGTACACTCTGTGTTATCGCAATTAAGATGTACAATTGAATTATTTATAGAATACGAAATATATATAGGATTTAATTTTATCCTCCAAAATAAATGTTTATGTAAATAAGTCCACTGGTTTTAGTTCTACTACAACTCATTTATCCTACACGAACATACTCGCATGTGGATTCCAATTTAGTTCCAAAATAGAATTCCATCCATACCGTATGACGTACATCAGCTACTTGACAACGGATATCACATGATGAATGTAATAAAATCAATGTCATGATTATTGTCATATGCATGTTGAGCGACTGATGACATTATTCACAATTACGTTGTGAATACATGCTAATTAATTTATCAAAAATTAACGTGTATTATGTTATCAAAAAAAATGTATATTTTACTGTTTTCCTGTGATGTTAATGCTCATGGATCAAAATATATTTTTTGTAATGAATTAATCCACAAATATTTCATTCCAGGTATTAGCAATTTTTTAGATTGCATTTTAATGATGTTGGATCAACATATTGTGTATTTTGCGTGGGATTTGTTGATAAGCTTGTCACTTTATATATGTAAATTGCAAATATTTGTGAATTGTAATGTAATATGAAGAACTACAAATAACTATTTATAAACTCTAAATTATCGTTTCAGGAACAATATTTCAAAATGGACAATATCCTATCTTTACCCATGATTATTCTGTTTTATTGCTTGAAGTGAACTAGGTGTCATTAAGTAGCAGAAGACATTTACAATTATCTCTCTACTTATACAAATTAATTAATAATTGTATTGATGACCCATGTAGTCTTGAGCTAATACCATTTCACGTTCCACGCGTCACTTCAAGAAATAAAGTACCATTTCATTGTGAGCTAGGACTAATTATGAATTGAAATCTCCAATAAGACAACTCTGTGTAGCATATAACAGTGTATCATGTACTATTGACATTGACATATTTGGCGACTCATTCGTTTCTGCATTTGTATGTCATATGATCGTCCTGTAATTGGGATCTTGAATCCTGTTGGATCAATTGATTAATAAATAAATAAATAAATAAACTTTGTTATCTTTCTTAGTCAAAATTTTGTTAGTCATAAAATTAAACTATTCATGAAATCGACAGCTTCACAATTATTATTTGAAAATATTGTTCACTTCTATCACCTTACTATGAAAGTTGTATCGACAATTTTTTCTATACGAATAAGAGTAGTTTGCAAAAAAAATTACTATTATTTACTGTCATGAAACGGCGTCTCTCATGGTCAGGCGCCTTTGCGCATGGAGCGGCCCTAAAGTGAATATTACGTGCTTCAGGCGCCAAATTGAATATTATGTGCTCCAGGCGCCAAAATGCCACCGCACGGCACTGAGTATCATAGTTTTTGAGAAATCGTCCTTCCAACATCCACACACACACACACACACACTCACACACAAATTATTGAAAATAACTTACCAATGCCTTTAACATTTATTATACCCACAAATGGGTCGAGTTTCAAATTATATGTTTCAACACAGTTTAAATATAGCAGGCGTTTATTAAACTGGATCTTAGTAATTGAGGTTTTTTGAAATTTATTTTTGTCGATTTATAACTTACTTAACTTCTTAATTATTGTTTGTTAACAAAGTTTATTTTAAAGAATAACTTCTTGAAGGATGTCAGCAATAATATTTGTTACATCCATGCAATACCCAGTTCTGAAAATAATTTGAGTAAAAACTTTAACAATTATCATTCGCAACGTAACGAGCAAAAAAGGACAATTATATTGTTAACAAGCGAGCGGACTGAAACAATAAACCAAACAAGTCACGCTTCGTCGTCACGTAGCCCATGAACACTTATATCTGTTAAGTAGATTGATTTAATTGAACATAATGCGAATTTATGCAGTGTAGACTGTAGGTGGGAGAAAACATCTTATTTCATTATAGCTGAGCCGGCACGAAGTTTAGGCTTCCGATGAAGTTTATACATAATATATCGAGAGCACTCTCGAGATTTTCTCGAGGTAACACACATCACTCTGATCATATTATATTCTAATTAGCAACTAATGTAATTGCTGTTCTAAAGTGTTGTGTTTCTCAGATTAATTTTAACTTTAACATGATTTGTGGAACAAGACGAACATCTCTTTTTGATTCGGCGTCTCGGCGTGGAAAATGCCAACGTCGGAATTTTAACCAGCACACTACACAAAATATGAATGCATATGAGATTTCTTGTCATATATTGGGAGAAAAAAATCTTATTTTTGGCACATATTGCGCATGTTCTAGTTTTAGTAGGTACTATAAAATTCAGAAAATATAAATTTTTGATATTATAAAAAGATTTTGAAAGATAACTTGACAAACATATCAATTGTATATAAATAAATAAAATAAATATATCGTCACGGCATATTAACCATTAATGTTAGATTGACGAATCCGTAGTTAAACAGGTCTTTAGTTGTACCTCCAACATCATAACAAATACACACACACACACACACACACATATATATATATATCATCGTAAAAACATTAAAATCGTATTATAGGGACCTTAAAACGTGCTTATTCAATAAAATTCGGATATGCGATTTTTAGCATGAATCCAATACCTCTCTTCGCGAAAGGTAAAAATGGTAAATAAGCCTGATTGTATTTCCTCATGTAAATTTTATTATTCAAAATTGCACAATATATACAGATTTATGTGTACTTTAAGTTGTAGTACATAGTTTATTTCTTTTTATCGCCTTTTATGTTTGTCGCACTCACTTATTACGGTTGCGACTCACGCCATTTATTTTACGACACAACATAATCTTTGTGCTTGTTATTAATGGGTCGATTCTGTTCACCTCTGTAAAACTTAAACCCGTATTCATAAACTACAAATAATTAATCGATTTAAAAAATACCCCGAACCGAACCTCAAAAATATTTTTCAATTGAACCCGAGTCGGAACCGAACCGAATATTAAAATTTGGGTTCAGGGTTCAGCTCCGGTTCTGGTTCATTCTGAATTCGAAACATACGCGTAATTGTAATACAGCCGACAATCGACACTTGTCTTGTCAGTTTGTGAAAATTCCAGCTTACATTTTAAATTATTTCTGTATAAAGATTGTTATTCCAGAAACATTAATTCAGTTTCAGAACCTGAACCTAATACCTGAACCCGGAACAAAACCGCAAATTTTATTAATGTTTGAACATAAACCAGACCCAGTTTTTGGCGGGTTCGATGCCTTGAATATACTAATACAGATTTGAATAAAAATTTCTTCTGAATAATATAATCATTTAATCTTATACAAAACCAAATTATTCAGCATGTTTAATAAAATCTAGAGCTTTGAAATTTAATGTAGATAAATTAATTCATCCTCTTGGTTATTGCGTAATTACGTGCAAACATTGATAATCTAAAGTAAGCATACATGAATATTCATTATCTTTATACATTTTCATTCATAAAAAGTAATGTTATTCAATTATTCAAAATCAATAATTCCTAAAAACACGAAAGCAAATACATGGAACTTTTCCGAATTACATGGAGAGTATACAAAAATTTTTTTGCAGATAGCATAATCCATGTAACAGATTTTTGTTTACAAAAACTGAATGGTTCATAACTAGGTGATATGTATAAAAGCGACGCTACTAATCTTGTAATTCAATCTAAAACCGCACTTAAACGAACGTGAGGCAAACAATATAAATCGAAATGTTCCATCTAGAATCCTTCATAGATATAAATTTGACAAACATTTTAAGCTTTAAAGATATCATTTAATTCCTTCTATTCTGTAAATAAAAGTTCCGAATTACTTCAGGAATTTAATTAGTACTACATTTGGATCGATTTGGAAAGACAACAGAATTTAAATAAATTATTCTATCGGCATAAGTTAAAATGGTATAAATTAACCAGAGTTTTGTTCAAAGATCTGTAGACACAAGATCTTAGGTAAGGTTGTTTACTTCAATAGCTCTTTTCACATCGCATAAACTTAGTCCCAAACCTGTCGAACTTTGCTATAGTTATTCAATTATTTATTATTAATATTTATTTATTTTGAACTGCTCTCTCCACGGAGTGTCACAAATCTTAAAGGTGTATAACACTGATCAAAATGAGTAAAAAGTTTAATTATCGTAGGTCTGATCTTCAAACAAAAAAAATCTGATGTGGCCAGCAATGTATAAATTTCATACATAAAATGCAAAAGATTCTAAATTTCCAGTAAAATTATTTCATAAACAAACTATGAAAATTGTACTTGACACTGACATCTTCTTCCTCTTTAGCTTTTCCCATTCGTTAGGGGTCCCTATTTTTGCGTGTCGTTCTCATTCAGTTCTTTTTCTCTCAAGTCTTCAGCAATACAGTCCTTCCATCTTATCTTTGGTCTATTATTAAGCTATTCATTCTTCTTCCAATATATTATTCATCTCTTCTCATGACATGTTCAAACCAATGTATCTTTCTAGAAACTTGTAACACTAGAGTTATTTCCTTACCGTATCTTCCAAATATCTACTTCAACATCCTCATCTCTGCCACATTCATTTACTTTTCATTGATAGCAGTTTCCATGTTTAGCATAGCTGACTGATTTATAAAATTTAATTTGTTTACAATTCTTTAAGTCTATATCTATTGAATATGAAGTATAAAATGCAATCAAATCGTATAGAGAATAATATATTCTTTAAGTTATAATAACGTTAAATGTCAATAAATCAAATTTAACTGTTAAATCTTCAAATGAGGCTGCTTCTGGTTCACCAATCATAACCAAAATCTAATCAGTTGTTCTTCTGGATGTAAACTTAAGGAATACGAAAAAAATATAATTTTTGGAATCGTGGTATTGAAGATATCACACACACACACATGTACTTTATTTTATAGCTAAATAACTTTATATTAATTTAACTATGAAGTTGCATGTTAAATATTAAAGCCGCTAATGTCATTACTTATGAAATTAATATTTCATAATGTTTGCTCTCTAGAGAATTTACGGGTGTATTTCATGTTTGTTTTTAATATAGTTTTTATTGATATTAACTGTAATAATACAGCATTTAAAAATAAAACTTTATTTATGTAGGTACGTAGCTATGCAAATATCATGAATTTAAAAGTAAGTTTATATTGATCCTTACGAAGAATTCACTAATACATTTTCGTCTATCGTTTCGTACGTGCTGAAAAACGAACAGCGAAAAACATAATTAAGAGTAATCAAGATACACTTAATTATACGAAGAGATACAACGTCTGTTAATTTAAAAAGAAGTTTAAGAATAGATTACTTTTATCTCGTAACTTAACACTCACGTAGTCAAAGTAAACTGCGTTCATAATTATTAAGGCACTTAATAATTGGTAAAAAATAATGTGCAGAATTAAGGAATAATTAGAACCTCTCGGAAATGTTCTTGTTTTTCAATAATTAAAGTTAAATTAAAGAACGGATTTACCTATTAATTGGGAAATGTATTGGCTAATATATTTTAATTAAAACCTAGCAAATAAACGCCAATAAACCAGATAGAATGAAATCCAACAATGATTTCGTTTGTACACCCACAATCTTGTTTGTACACGTGCGAATTTGTAGGTGTTAATCCCTAACTGTGGCACGTACCTATTAAACGAATTAAACTTTTATTTTTACGTTGTTGCAAACTTTTCCATTCATTCCTATTCATCTATTTGCCAAACTACAATAATTTTTTTAAAATGTCCGATAAAGGTCATCTACGAATTGTATGAATTAAGATTTTAGCTCCGCCCATTCAGTCAAATTCAGTAGTGTCGTTTACTTAGTTTTTATGAGGGTACATATGATGATACTACTGTTATTTTATTATTATAAAAATATATGTTACTGTAAAAGCATTCAAAATTCAAAACTAAGTCAACTGGTAAGTTTATTAGCAAATGTAAAACCAAATATGTGAAAATTAAGTTACTGACACAGTGTCAGTGACACTAACAGAAAATAACGTTATTTGTACGAATATGAATCAAGGGAATATATCTGAATTAATAAATGAACTTACGTTACAGCAAAAGTATTGTCAACAACGAGCATCGTTCTAAAATGGAATGTCCCAACTTAGTCGAAACAATATGAATTTTTGAAAGACTAGCGTGTTATATTCATCGTTATCGCACACGCTTCGTGTTATAGCAAATGAGAGAGATAATAATATGCCAATTTATTAATTCGTTCACGATACAGATGACCTCGATATATAAAAAAAATTACAGTACTTCCAAAGTAGCAATACACTTACTCATCTATCATATTGATAGATGTTTTTGAAACTATTTTTAGAAAAATGTTGTTATTCACGAGCGAAAATAGAAATCGAAGATATGTTTCCACTTCTTAAAATATTACATTATGTTACAGTTTTGTAAAAATTCCATACATAAATTATCTTACAAAAGATTCTAAATTTACAGTCAAATTATTTTATAAACAAACTAGACAAATGGCACTTGACACTGACATCATCTTCTTCTTTAACTTTTCTCATTCGTTAAGGGTCGCTATTTTTTATTCCATTCATTTCTGTTTTGCGGGCCGTCCTCATTCGGTTACTTTTCTCTGAAGTCTTCCGCAATACAGTCCTTCCATCTTATCTTTGGTCGTCCTCTGTTTCTTCCACATTCTATTACTAGGCTATTCATTCTTTTTCCAATATATTCTTTATCTCTCCTCATGACATGTTTAAACCAAATCGTCTCTCTTGTATCTTTCTATATTTTTTTAATACTCGAGTTATTTTCCTTATTCTTTCATTCCTTGCCGTATCCTTCCGCGTCTTCCCCAACATCTATCTCAACGTCTTCATCTCTGCTATATTCATTTTCTTTTCATTGACCCTCACATCTGTCAGTTAGAATTTTCTTAATATAGTAACTGTTTCCATGGTTATAGCATAGCTGGTTGATTTGTAAAATTAAATTTCTTTATAATTCTTTCACTCGATATCCATTGAATATGAAATATAAAAAGCAATCAATTCGTATAGATAATAGTGTTTTTTCAAGAAAAACTGTTAAAGTCACACACACACGCACACACACACACACACACACACACACACACACACACACACACACACACACACACATACACACATACAGACATACAGACATCATCGTAAAAATAGTTAAATCGTATTGTAGAGACCCTAAAACGTGCTTATTCATTGAAAACTCAGCACCGAATTTTTTGACCAAAGACAATACTTTCCTTACCTAGAGGTGACGGAAGGTAAAAAGAAATAGTTAACTTCTAAATAATCTTATTGTTATGTACAAGAGAAATAAAAAGCAAATACATAATAATGGTATGTCTCATGTATCTAATTTAAAATAATAAGATTTGTTTTTCAGTCCACAATTTGCAGATTATTTTACACAACCACATGCTTCTAATATAATTTATCAGCGAATATATAATAGATATTAAGGATACAAGTTTGATATAGCGTCCATAATGAAACGCATGTGATCCAAATAGTTTTGCTTCTAATTCTTCAAAGTAAATGAAAGAAAAGGCGTTGTAAAATAAATATTTTGGTAAATTCATTAATAATTAAAATGTCCAATCAATACCAGTTTAAACTCTGTGCAGTTCGAAAATGTTGCAGATAATTAGACTATTTTCAAAGTTAGTTGTTGCATTAGTACTGATGAACCATGTCCAGATTTGCAAAGTTAGTAACAAAGCATTATGGCGCGTGTCTGCTGGATTGCAAACAAATTAGTTTAATCTCTTGTCTTGTACATCCGTGGAAATTGTGTGATTTCCTCAGCAGCCAATCATAGTAATTACTCAAAATTGGGCGCACAAACTTGTATGCCAGAGGTCCCACGAGATACTCGCCCCATTGTGGAAATGACATTTTCCATTTCCTTCCGGTCGGAAACATTAGCTTCTGCCGGTTCACAAATATGTTTCATCCAAACAAATTTTAAACGACTATAACAAACTGTTTGTTTGTGGTAAATTTCATTGTTTTTATTGTTAATGTCTGTTGCATATAAGCAGACATGCAAACATAATAAACTAATTTGCACGTAGATGTAGCTAGGTGAAAAACAATTTTTGTTATTTTATTATAAGATTATTTTTATAATTATTGTCATACCATTATGCTACGTTTATGTAAAATACTTACGAAATAACTATGTTCAAGCCTATTCAACATTTAAAATACACAGTATTTAAGTTCTTTTTTTTAATGGGTGAAAATCAAGGGGGGGGTGATACAATGTATTAATGTATTCAGGGTGATTCATGGATTTGTTCTTTTTTAAAAACTCGATGTTTTACCTTCCGGCACATATAGGTAAGGAAAGTATTGTCTTTGGTCAAAAAATTCGGTGGTGAGTTTTCAATGAATTTACTGTTTTTATAATGATGTCTGTATGTGCGTATATATGTGACAAAAATTATTGCTGTTTCGGCCATTTATAAAACTATAAGTGAATGTGAGGAAGGCATACCATGTGTAAACCTTCCAAAAAGTGGACGGCCTAAAGCTTTGACTAATGCCCAGTCAAATAGGTTGGTGGAAAGTGCAAAAGACCGGTTGGGAACTTCGACTCGAAAATTGGCTCGCCGACTTCGGGTTTCACACATGACAATCAGCCGAGAACACGGCAGAAATGGACTTAAACATCGGAAGAGGAGGAAGTGTCCAAAATATACAGAAGATCAGTTACGTAGAATTCCGATATGTTGCCGTGCATTAAGAACATATCACTTTACAGCTAACAGACTTTTGATCATGGATGATGAAAAATATTTCACGTTTTCTAATTCGGAAATTAAAGTTAATGATGGATTTTATACGGATGATATAGAAAATGGTCCAAATAATGTGAAATATAAAACAAAAAAGAAATTTCAAGACAAGATTTTGGTCTGGTGCGCCATATCAGCGGCAGGTATTTCATGTCCTTATGTTGGACATGTGAGGGGTGAGGCGGTTGATGCTAACATTAATACCGAGAGATGCCTCCCGAAACTGGTTGATTTTATTAATATACATCTTCCTAATGATAATATTATATTTTAGCCGGATCTAGCATCATGCCATTACGCTAGAATAACCAGAGATTGGTTAGATGCTCACAACATCCCAATTGTGCTTAAAAATGATAATCCCCAATGTTACCCAGGCAAGGCCCATTGAAGAATTTTGGTCTATATTAAATAGAAAGGTTTACGATATTGGTTGGGAAGCCCAAAATGAAGAACAGCTACGACGTCGAATATTTCAAAAAATTCGCGAAGTAGACAATATCACCGTCCAGAACATGATGCGACATGTTAATCAAAAATTGCGTGCTATTGAAAACAAAGGACCTTTAAGTATTATTTAAATTATACATTCTGTTAATCATATATTCTAAAAAAAGTTGCTAAATAAATATTTGAATACATGATTTCTATATTTTTAAATTTCACCAAAATAAATTCCGAAAACTTTTGTTACATACGTTATATGTATTTTTTTCTACTTATTTTAACAAAAATACTGTTCGTTTTAGGAGTAGTTCAGTTCAGTTCAGTACGAGGTAAGATCAGTTCATTTTTCCCCTAAAAATAAAACGCCCATTGCAAAAAAAATCTGTGTAGAATTTGTGCAAAATACGTAGAATTGACGGGAGGTATTATGCTGGCCACATCAGAATTTTTTTTAATGTACTATAATAAGCGATGATTTCAAAATCTAAGCCAATATTTTAAAATATACCAATAAATAATGTATTTATGTGATGCGTATATTTATATACAAATATATTATTTATATTGGACAGCACATTTTTATTAAAATCAAATGTAATTAATGAAATGACTCATAAACCTATTTATTATTATCCGTAATGTTCCCCAGTTGAGATAAAAATTGACAGATGTTAAATACTAAACATAACATTTATTTATCGTCACGTATAAAGTGTTTGACAGCTCCGATGCTTTATGACAGGTTATAATGCATAAATGCATCATATATGTCACGTAATAAATTATAAATGGTATATAGCGCAAAGGGAACGTTTTATTTATTCATGGGTATAGAACAGATCAGTCCATCATGAAAACAAAATTTACAATTATCACAGAACGGACGAATGCAAATATTATTGTTCGTGTAGAAAAACAACCTCTCTCTCCGGAAAGGATCTCTTGCGAAAGCTTATATTGTGGCCTTATTCGCCTATGGCGAACGTGTGTTACATTCCACATTTCAGCATTGTGGAAATTCGCAATTTTATTCGTTTCCGCTGTAATAATAATATTTATAACGATATATTCTGTAGATTTTTAGTACATATTATAATTCTTTTTACCTTCCGTTACTTTAGGAAGGTATTTTCTTTGGTCAAAAAAACCGATGGTGAATTTGTAATGAATAAGCACGTTTTACAGTCCCTAGAGTACGATTTTATTAGTTTTACGATGATGTCTGTATGTATTTGGTAATACGGATAGTATGGAATGTGGGTCTGTATACAGAGTGTAATTATACTTCGGGAAAATGTTCGTTCAAGTTAAAGATAACAATAGTTTTAAATACACAATAATTTCAAATCTCAATGCATTGTATTTAATTTTAAAATAATTTTCTAAATTACTAAATACATACCTGATGACTCATACAGTAAAAATTTTGAAAGATGTCCGATGAAAGTCATCCACGAATTGTATGAATTCAGATTTTTGCTCCGCCCATTCTGACAAATTCAGTAGTGTTGTTTGCTTAGTTTTCATAAGGGTACATAAGATACTGTTATTTTATTATTATGAAAATATATGTTACAATAAAAGCATTCAAAATTTAAAAATAAGTCAATTGGGTTTATTAGCAAATATAAAACCAAATATGTGAAAAAGAAGATACAATGTTAGTGTCAGTGGCACTGAGAGAAAATGACGTTATTCGTATGGCTATGAATCAAGGTAATGTATCTGAATTAATAAATAAACTTACGTTACAGCGAAAGTATTATCAATAACGAGCATCGTTTTAAAGTGGAATGTCTTAACTTAGTCGAAACAATATGAATTTTTAAAAGACAAGCGTGTTATATCCATCCTTATCGTACACACTTATAGCCTTTGCAAAGGAAAGGAATAAATGTATACCAATTTGTTAATTCGTTCATGATACATATGACCTTGATCGAACATCTTTAAAAAAATACTGTACAATAATTACCGTTCAGCATACAGTCGTTGTGCCAATAAAGAATTTTGCCATGCTAATATCTATCAACCAGTGGTAGAAAAAATGTGTACTCTAAATACGATGGAATATTTTCTTCCATTTTTGAAAAATTCTTTTTGTTCCGTGATCAGTACATCGGGTAGTATATGCCCTTTAATTTTTTCCCCGAAATATGATTACATCCTGTATATGCATAATTTTCAAAACGCTACGCTGATGACAGATCTGAAAACCTTGTATTTCGTGGCATGGGGGTTTGTACATCTACTGAAATATACGTACACGAAAACACGCAGAGTGCCTTACTGTCTTTGTGACGTGTGAGTAAGCTCACACTTCTCACAGTGAAATATGAGGTTGGTTTGTAGGAATGGTGTCGCTTCTGTCGCAGAAGTGAATTATAACGCAAATTTAGTGTAAACCAACAGACATCTACCGCAGATATTACTGTACCTCACTTTAAACGTAATTGCAGTTTAAAATGTTTACATTTATTATACCGGTATAAAGCTTTCCAGCCTGCTCAATGTTGGGTTTCTTTACGAGACGATGTTTCACTTGTTATATTTCATAAAAAAAAAAGCGAAGTATCTCGTAATGTCAAATAGAATAAAGATACGCAATTATGTTATACGGAATTAAATATTTAATCTGGATTTTTATGCTTGGCTGAATGCATTATGTTAACAGTTTTGGTTCTGACCGGAGATGTATTTGTTGTGTATTTCCTATTTAAAAAAATCTGATGTGGCCAGCACATAACCTCTCGCCGTATATTTTACCTGGCTGTATGCATAAAGCAAAGAATATTTTTATAAATACAAATAATATATTCATATAAATCTATGACGTATAAACTTCTTTATTATTCAATAATAGCATGTCTCAACATAAAGATATTTACCATAAATTATGTTACAATAAATTACAAAGTAGAGTTTACCATATATAAATATTAGGCTGGTAACAGCAATTTTCAATTCGAACAACTTTGTTTACTTTCTCTTCATATTCTTCTAGTAAAAACATTAATTTTGGGCGGTCTAAAATGTATATATCTGGATTGTGCATCTATTCTTACATATCTTCTTTTACATTTTATTTTTTCATACTTGTTATATCTAAATAACACTAATTCCTTTTAATAAAGTGACGGATAGATTGCACTCCGATTATTCTTATATCGATGTGTAATTTTGTCAATATTTACAACTTACTTGAGAAGAATTTGATAGCTTTTTCGCAATTCAAAGTTACTCTAGTCTACAGTACTGGTGTACATTGTCCCATAATGTTTGAAACAAATTTAAGTCCTTCAACCTAGACTTGTCATCTCCATAATAGTCACAGATCAAGAACTAAGGGATTCTCCAAGTACATTTTTAATTCATTACTCATTATTTCTGACACTGACATTTATCTGTCAGTTACAAATAATTTAAATTATCAACTATTTTTCATGGCATCCTTTCGGTTGTAAAATTAATTACAACATTATTTTATATATTATATTCCTTTTATCTCTAAATCTATAAAATATGTATAAAAATATTTAAATGTATCAGAAAGAGAATTTATTTTTCTTTAATATTATCAAGAAAAATTTTCAAAAAATAATATTTAGAAGATTTTTTTTCAAGAATCTTCTACTTCCGGTTGTCCAATTGTTACCAAAACCTTATGTATCAGAAAGAGAATTTATTTTTCTTTAATATTATCAAGAAAAATTTTCAAAAAATAATATTTAGAAGATTTTTTTTCAAGAATCTTCTACTTCCGGTTGTCCAATTGTTACCAAAACCTTTTCAGATCTTCCCGGGAATGTCCGATTGGGAAATACGTTGTTAAACAAATTTTAAGTCTTATAGTTTTTGAGTAACCGTCCTTCCAACATCCCACACACACACACACACACACACACACACATCCACACACACACACACACACACACACAGACATCATCGTAAAAATGTTAAAATCGGATTGTAAGGACCTTAAAACGTGGTTATTCAATAAAATCTGGATATGCGATTTTTAGCATGAATGCAATACCTCTCTTAGCGAGAGGTAAAAATCTGTTGTGGCCAGCACAATACCTTCCATCAATCCTGTATATAATGTATAAGTTCCATACATAACTTTTCTTGCAATAGATTCTAAATTTCCAGTAAAATTATTTCATAAACAAACTATTCAAATTGCACTTGACACTGACATCTTCTTCTTCTTTAGCTTTTCCCATTCGTTGGGGGCGCTATTTTTGCGTGTCATTCTCATTCAGTTCCTTTTCTCTCAAGTCTTCCGCAATGCAGTCCTTCCATCTTATCTTTGGTCTTCCTCTGTTTCTTCAACCTTCTAATTATTAAGCTATTCATTCTTCATCCAATATAATCCTTCATTTCTCCTCATGACATGT
Organism: Harpalus rufipes; assembly: GCA_951394225.1. Lineage (NCBI taxonomy): Eukaryota > Metazoa > Arthropoda > Insecta > Coleoptera > Carabidae > Harpalus > Harpalus rufipes. Next base: position 66,244,395 of record OX596275.1, read on the forward strand.
TCAAATCAATGTAATCGTCTTTCTTGTATCTTTCTAGAAACTTGTAGCACTAGAGTTATTTTCTTACCTATCTTTCCGTGTCTTCCCCAACATCTACTTCAACATCCTCATCTCTACCACATTAATTTACTTTTTATTGATACTGACATCTGTCAATTTGAATTATATGAATATATTAGTAGTTTCCATGTTTAGCGTAGCTGGCTGAATTATAAAATTTAATTTCTTTAAAATTCTTTAACTCTGTATCTATTGAATATGAAGTATAAAATGTAATCAAATCGTATAGAGAATAATATATTCTGTAAGTTATAATAACGTTAAATGTCAATAAATCAAATTTAACTGTTAAATCTTCAAATGAGGGTACTTCCGGTTCACCAATTATAACCAAAATCTAATCACTTGTTCTTCTGGACGTAAACTTGAAGAATACGAAAAAATTATAATTTTTGGAATCGTAATATTGAAGTTATGCGATCCGCATACATACATTAAAAATGGTAAAATCCTATTATAGGGACCCTAAAACATGCTTATTCACTAAAAACCCAGCATTGATTTTTTTGACTAAAGACAATACCTTCCTTATCTAAAGCTGACGGAAGGTAAAAATCTGTTGTGGCCAGTACAATATCTCTCGCCATTTCTGTTTTTGGTTACATAAGTAAAGAGCGCGAGTAGTCATGTGACATTGTTGGTCTTGACAAGCAAATATGGGAGCCCGTGTCAGAATGACAATTACTAATTATGTACATAGATGTCCAATATCCTGACACACACACACATACATCATCGTAAAAATATTTAATGTTTTTATATATTTATATGTTGTAATATTGCGTTACCTAGTTACAGCGTTTACAAGCAAATAAATTAATCTCTCTAACAAAAATCACAATCATAGGACAAAAATCAAAAAATCTTTAATAAAATAATATATCGGTCGGACATTAAATGTACAAACCTCAGGCCGGAGGCCCTAAGAAAGCACACTGTTGACCTCAGGCGTTATTGTCCTTATAACACCCTTGATACGTTAATTACTAAAAATCAGATTATAAGGACCTTAAAACGTACTTAATTATTAAAATTTGGATATTCGATTTTTAGCATAAATTCAATATTTCTCTTGGCGAGAGGTGTAATTTTTAACCCGGGTCTGACCCACCTGAATACTTTGAACTCCCTGCTTCTTCGTTATATGAACTAATACTTTGTATTGTTTGTATATAGCTAGATGCAATATTATATCCTTCTTTGGAAAGCCCTGCTTTAAGCTTCTCTTTCCTGCCCTTTTCTCCCTCCAGTTCCTGCTCGTTGCGTGTGTGTTGCCGATGATTTATAACGATAACGAATTGCACCTGCTTTCTGTCCTAGCTCTGACAACATGGGGATAATAGTTTTTTATGAGATCAAACTGCCGTTATAGCCTAAAGAAAACCTTATTCCATATGATGACTTGATCTTTTTTCCCACTAAGGGAATTATTTTATAGAATAGATTATATCCTAGCAGGACTAAATCCCCTTTAATTTAAATTGAGTGCTATTAATAGTTTGCAAACTATTGACTCTAATTGGAATATCATTAAAACTTTTCAGTAGAACTAAGTCGCAAATTTTCTATTATAGAATATAACTACTTACAAATTTTCTTTTATTAAAGGTTAGATGATTAAAATGTGAACCAATTATGTAGATTTATTCGGTATTGTACTTTTAATACAATATTCTTATAAGTTAATATAATAGCTTTATTTTGTACTTCAGCATTTGATTCAATACAGTTGACCTTTAACATTAGACAATATTATATTGTTACAAAAAAAGCACAAATAACTCTCAATTTACTCCTGCTCATGGTGTTCTATTTTTAGTTACACTTGAACTACGATTTATTGATATTTTCCTACCGGAATTTTTAAAATAAACTAATTGTCTTTAAGTACTAGAAACTACAGGTGACATAGAATTTATGACTGTAGTTTTCATCACCTTTAACCTTTGAAATTTCCCTAAAATCACTAATGGCTGTATAGGAGAATGAGTAGGAGTAACTTAAATCGTATCGTGGGCGAGCGGTGGGCCAAAAACTTTTTAGGTGGGGCACTAAGAAAGTTTTGGACTGCTACTTATCCTTTTTATTAGACCACAACACAAATTTATGAAGCATATACATTCGTATTTAAACAGATATTAATTTTTAGGATTAAGTTTATTTAACATTATTAAAAATACACCATATACAAATGGAGGATAAGTTTTGTAAAAAAATAGACGGATAGTTACTTACCTTACCCAATCCACAATAAAAGGTTATAAAACAGGCATAAGTCAGTTCCAAATATCCTTAAAATTAATGCCAAAACGTCCGTTCTGTTGTAATGATGAAATGCATTGAATAGAGATATTCTATGTCCTCTGTATTGTACAGTAATAGTATATTATATCCGAGGTGGGATATGATTCATTACAACCGAGAGCTTATGCATATTATCGAGAGGCTGTGATGAAACTCTCACCGAGGTATGTATACTATTTTATTCACAATCATCCTCTTTTTACCTCTCGCTAAGAGAGGTATTGGATTCATGCTAAAAATCGCATATCCAGATTTTATTGAATAAGCACGTTTTAAGGTCCCTACAATCCGATTTTAACATTTTTATGATGATGTCTGTGTGTGTGTGTGTGGATGTATGTGTGTGTGGATGTATGTGTGTGTGTATGTATGTAGGATGTTGGAAGGACGGTTACTCAAAAACTATAAGACTTTAAATTTTTTTAACAACGTATTTCCCAATCGGACATTCATGGGAAGATCTGAAAAGGTTTTGGTAATAATTGGACAACCGGAAGTAGAAGATTCTTGAAAAAAAATCTTCTAAATATTATTTTTTGAAAATTTTTCGTGGTAATATTAAAGAAAATTAAATTCTCTATCTGATACATTTAAATATTTTATTATATATTCCATAGATTTAGAGATAAAAGAAGTATAATATATAAAATAATCTGTTGTAATAAATTTGACAGCCGAAAGAATGCCATGAAAAATAGTTGATAATTTAAATTATTTGTAACTGACAGATAAATGTCAGTGTCAGAAATAATGAGTAATGAATTAAAAATGTACTTGGAGAATCCCTTAGTTCTTGATCTGTGACTATTATGGAGATGACAAGTCTAGGTTGAAGGACTTAAATTTGTTTCAAACATTATGGGACAATGTACACCAGTACTATAGACTAGAGTAACTTTGAATTGCGAAAAAGCTATCAAATTCTTCTCAAGTAAGTTGTAAATATTAACAAAATTACACATCGATATAAGAATAATCGGAGTGCAATCTATCCGTCACTTTATTAAAGGGAATTAGTGTTATTTAGATATAACATGTATGAAAAAATAAAATGTAAAAGAAGATATGTAAGAATAGATGCACAATTCAGATTATACATTTTAGCCGCCCAAAATTAATGTTTTTACTAGAAGAATATGAAGAGAAAGTAAACAAGGTTGTTCGAATTGAAAATTGCTGTTACCAGCCTAATATTTATATATGGTAAACTCTACTTTGTAATTTATTGTAACATAATTTATGGTAAAATATCTTCATGTTGAGACATGCTATTATTGAATAATAAAGAAGTTTATACGTCATAGATTTATATGAATATATTATTTGTATTTATAAAAATAATCTTTGCTTTATGCATACAGCCAGGTAAAATATACGGCGAGAGGTTATGTGCTGGCCACATCAGATTTTTAAATTAATAATTTATACTTTTTGACAGCTCTATTAAAATTTGTTATACGGACCTATGACAATGTTGCTAGGCAACCCCTACATAAACATATCCAACTCGTGGGGTGGAAGTGAATTATTTCCCATCCAAGAGAATGTCATTGCAGTTATGAATGACGTATTTCCCACTATCTAAAAGGAATTTTGAATGCAATAATATTACTGTATCTTTACCATAAATGCCATTATTATTTTGGAATGAGAAATGTATTTCAAATAATGTGCGTTAACCTCATTTTAAATGGGTGGGCCAATGAGAGGGCCTGAGTTTTTGCAAGTAGGGCCAGGACCACCCCTGGCTACGTCCCTGTGCGTGTCTTGCAGACAGACAAACAGATAAGTCATCGCACCACACGACATGATAACTCATCTGTCTTGAACAATCCACAAACAACCCACTGACTTACATCCTCTAGTCTACCGTCAGACACACTATCTCTCCGCAATTGAAACAATGTGAAAAGGTCACTGTGTCGCTCTAATGAGGTCCTGTACCGGAGGAACAAATTAGAACATGAGTCACAATACCTTCCGTCAATTCTGTGTATTATGTATAAACTCCATTCTAAATTTCCAGTAAAATTATTTCATAAACAAACTATGCAAATTGCACTTGACACAGACATCTTCTTTAGTTTTTCCCATTCGTTAAGGGTCGCTATTTTTTCATTTTCTTCCACTCATTTTTACCTCTCGCTAAGAGAGGTATTGCATTCATGCTAAAAATCGCATATACAGATTTTATTGTATAAGCACGTTTTAAGGTCCCTACAATCCGATTTTAACATTTTTACGATGATGTCTGTGTGTGTGTGTGTGTGTGTGTGTGTGTGTGTGTGTGTGTGTGTGTGTGTGTGTGGATGTATGTGTGTGTGTGTGTGTGTATGTATGTAGGATGTTGGAAGGACGGTTACTCAAAAACTATAAGACTTTAAATTTGTTTAACTACGTATTTCCCAATCGGACATTCATGGGAAGATATGAAAAGGTTTTGGTAACAATTGGACAACCGGAAGTAGAAAATTCTTGAAAAAAAATCTTCTAAATATTATTTTTTGAAAATTTTTCTTGATAATATTAAAGAAAAATAAATTCTCTTTCTGATAAATTTAAATATTTTTATATATATTCTATAGATTTAGAGATAAAAGGAATATAATATATAAAATAAACTGTTGTAATTAATTTTACAACCGAAAGGATGCCATGAAAAATAGTTGAAAATTTTAATTATTTGTGACAGATAAATGTCAGTGTCAGAAATAATGAGTAACGAAAGAAAAATTTACTTGGAGAATCCCTTAATTCTTGATCTGTCTCTATTATGGAGATGACAAGTCTAGGTTGAAGGACTTAAATTTGTTTCAAACATTATGGGACAATGTACACCAGCACTGTAGACTAGAGTAACTTTGAATTGCGAAAAAGCTATCAAATTCTTCTCAAGTAAGTTGTAAATATTGACAAAATTACACATCAATATAAGAATAATCGGAGTGCAATCTATCCGTCACTTTATTAAAGGGAATTAGTGTTATTTAGATATAACAAGTATGAAAAAATAAAATGTAAAAGAAGATATGTAAGAATAGATGCACAATCCAGATATATACATTTTAGACCGCCCAAAATTAATGTTTTTACTAGAAGAATATGAAGTTAGAGTAAACAAGGTTGTTCGAATTGAAAATTGCTGTTACCAGCCTAATATTTATATATGGTAAACTCTACTTTGTAATTTATTGTAACATAATTTATGGTAAAATATCTTTATGTTGAGACATGCTATTATTGAATAATAAAGAAGTTTATACGTCATAGATTTATATGAATATATTATTTGTATTTATAAAAATATTCTTTGCTTTATGCATACAGCCAGGTAAAATATACGGCGAGAGGTTATGTGCTGGCCACATCAGATTTTTATTTTACATGTCGTTCTCATTCATTTCCTTTTCTCTCTTCCGTAATACAGTCCTTTCATCTTATCTTTGGTCTTCCTCTGTTTCTTTAATATTCTATTACTAAGCATTTTAATAATATGTTAAAGTATTAATTTCTCTCGTCACTATGACTTGAAAGTAATCAAAAAAACTTGTGTGCGTTGGTAATTACAAAAATTAAACTTGTCAAATGTTATTTTTGAATTTAATTTAAAATTTTAATTAAAACGGCCTAGGAGGTGGATTCTCAAAAGTTAAACACCATTTGAGAGTAAAGATATCAACACGCCGTTATTAATATCTGCTAAACTAATGTTACTATGTGTAGTATTTTTATAATTCAAAATATTATTCATACTACATTCATATGTCCTTGTTTTCTCATTAGCCGAAATTAAAATAATCTCCAAATTCAGTAATTGAAAAACTTAACTTTTGTTCATTAGTCAAACAATACCTCCTTTTTCTCGTTGAATCTGTTTTTATTGTTCATTTATTAAAAAACTCATTAGAACAGTAATGCAATTAAAAAGTTTCAAACATTCCTGAAAATTTTCGTTCTTAAATATTAGTATACTTGCTCCCTGACAAATTCACTGTATTATAATCAAAATACTAATTTATGCGTAATTCAAACTACAGCCACTAACTATTGTTTAATAATTTCATCAAGGCGGCATATTGGAATCGGTTGAATCCGAGATATTACATTTCTACAAGGTTGCATGATCTTAAAATTTAATTAACCAAATGACTTGAAAAGACAAATATAATTTTCATTGCAATAATGTCTGACAATATATCTAACAGACCGTTGAATTAAATCAACGGTCATGTACAATATAAAATTAGATTACATATAAAATTGTATGATGATTAATTTCACCTTTACACCTTTAAACCATATTGGCATGCATTAAAGGCAAGACTCCTTCATAACAATGAAATCATACTACAAGTATAACGAGATATATGAGGTATTTACAAGGTGTATGTGGGTATGTCAGACGGGATCGCGTGAGGAATAATTTGGTGTATGAAGAATGTATGGTTAGGAACAATGTGATTGAGAGAGTTTGTGTGAGTCAGTTGAGATGGTTTGGGCATGTGGAGAGAATGGCGAGTGAACGGCTTGTTAAGCGTATATATCTTGGTGAAGTTAAGGGTTTTCGATTGCGTGGCCGACCAGTGTGTAAGTGGATGGATGTGGTTGGTAGGGTGCTTAAAGAGAGAGAGTTTCCAAATGGGAAGAGAAGAATGTATGAATGCGATTATGAGTGTGGCCGAGGCGAAAGACGTCTGCTGTGTGGCGAAGGATGATTGTTTCCTAACTATTATTGTGATCCGGATGCGGTATTTCGCTACCGAAAATCGGTCACTTTAATGTTTAAGAGTAATAATTTGTTGTATGATGTTGATGTTGTTCTTTTTGTTAAAGGGTTTGTGCGAACCCACTAAGTGGGACACGCGTGATTTTATGTATGTATGTAAGTAGAACGCATTAATCAATATGCCGAATGAATTATCACCGGTTCAATAAGAAAATATTGTATCGTCTACTATACTTTTTAATTCAATATGTCACCCGATTTTAAAAACATGATTTTAATTGTATGGATCTAAAATATGGGACCAATATCTGTGCTGTAAATCATAACGCATGTCGTCATAATGGTTGTTGAGCACAGTAGCACAATTTAAAATATAATTTTTGGTTGTGTTGAATTTAAACAGTTTTTAAGGTTAGTACAATAAAATTCACATATTGGATTTCATACGAAAAACAATTTGATACATTCACTCGTGTACTATTATTGGCATTAGTACTATACATTAATTTTTCTTACTGCAACTTCACGTTATTTCTTTCTTGGATTCGTATGTCTAATAGCTTTATCTTTGTCTTACTAATGCAATTAGAAAAAAATCTGTTATGGTCAGCACAATACCTTCCGTCAATCCTGTGTATTATGTATAAATTCCATACATAAATTTTCTTGCAAAAGATTCTAAATTTGTAGTAAATTTATTCCATAAACAAAGTATGCAAATTGCATTTGACACTAACATCTTCTTCTTCTTTAGCTTTCCCCATTCGTTAGCGGTTGCTATTTTTTATTTTCTTCTTCCACTCATTTCTGTTTTGCATGTCGTTCTCATTCAGTTCCTTTTCCTTCCGCAATACAGTCCTTCCATCTTACCTTTGGTCTTCATCTGTTTCTTCAACCTTCTATTACTAAGCTATTCATTCTTCATCCAATATATATTTTTTATTTCTCCTCATGACATTTTCAAACCAATGTAATCATCTCGCTTGTATCTTTCTAGAAACTTATAACACTAGAGCTATTTCCTTACCTATCTTTCAGTGTCTTCCCCAACATCTACTTCAACATCCTCATCTCTGCCACACTAATTTACTTTTTATTTATACTGACATCTGTCAATTTGAATTATATGAATATATTAGTAATTTCTATGTTTAGCATAGCTGGCTGATTCATAAAATTTAATTTCTTTAAAATCTTTACTCTATATTTATTGAATATGAAGTATAAAATTCAATCAAATCGTATAGAGAATAATGTATTCTTTAAGTTATAATAACGTTAAATATCAATAAATCAAATTTAACTGTTAAATCTTCAAATGAGGCTACTTCCGGTTTACCAATTATAACCAAAATCTAATCAATTGTTCTTCTGGATGTAAACTTGAGGAATACAAAAAAAATATAATTTTTGGAATCGTGATATTGAAGTTATGCAATCCGAAACTTTTGTCACATACACACACACACACACACACACACACACACACACACACACACCAACACACACGCACACACAGATGATACATACATACATACAGACATCATCGTAAAAATGGTAAAATCGTATTATAGGGACCCTAAAACATGCTTATTCACTAAAAACTCATCATTTTTGACCAAAGACAATACCTTCCTTACTTAAAGGTGACGGAAGGTAAAATTAGCAGCGCAACAGATCATTACTGGAAGTATTGAATATAAATGAGTTATCTCCAATATTGATATTGTGTACAATACTTTTATTGTTGTATATTTAGTCCATATAATATAATGAATGGAACCAAAGTGAATTGAACTAGAGCTATTGTTAATCCGTTTAAACATATTTCCATGTTACCACCGTAGTAATATAGATTTATGCTTTGAACATTTCACACAAAACAACCAAAACACAACTCCAATTCCTTGTGAGATCGTAAATAGCGCGAAACTGCATTCAGCGGATTTCGTCAGATATATTGCACCAATAACTAAAAATCGACGACGTAGATTGCCGGAAATCAATAGCGCGGTCGTAAATGAATCCGCTGATACCATCGTGTGTTATCTTTAACAAATCTCCCAATTTGTCACGACCTACGCAATAGGTACTTCCCCATAACGGTGTTAAATGAATGCACATTAAACTTAATCCTATCAGATAATGAATCACGAACCGATTTGTCTCAGGCTGAATTGTCTCTCGAACGAGATACTACATTTCATTAAAATATGTAAGTAATAGAAAGTTGAAGAAACAGAGGAAGACCAGAAAAGGAACTGAATGAGAACGACACGTAAAACAGAAATGAGTGGAAGAAGAAAATAAAAAATAGCGACCCCTAACGAATGTGGAAAGCTGAAGAAGATGAAGATGTTAGTGTCAAGTGCAATTTGCATAGTTTATTTATGAAATAATTTTACTGGAAATTTAGAATCTTTTGCAAGTAAATTTATGTATGGAATTTATACATAATACACAGAATTAAATGTCAGGGTTAAACATAAACCTGTTTTATCCACAAGTGAAAAATTTACTACTCTTCTACGGTTGTATAAAATGTCTTTAATCACGGTTAATAAAATGTGCATTTCTAATATTTAATAAAGTTGGGAAATAAGTTATTATTTACACTTTCAAGCTAGCAGGATTTTTTTGGAATTGTGCGGGAAATAATTAAAGTACCTACATTGTAAGTTGAGTGACAGAAGGAACACGAGTTAGAAATTTTAAAATTTGCGGATTTACAGAAAGTGACGTGTAAATGGAACGTAAATGTGATTATTTGAGTCGGGTTAAATGAACGTATTTAAAGAATACTGAATTAAATTGACAGGGTGAATTTGAATGAAATGTTGAAATGAAAGGATGAGAAGAGCTTAAGTGGATCAATATAATTGAGGGTGTTTGCAAGCGAATCCGACTCGTGAAAACGAATGAGTGTAAATGAAGGAAGGATTTGTCATGATAACTGTCCTTATTGTTACCGAATTATTATTTGCTAGACCCGTTTTTATAATTTCGCTTAACGTTATCTCACTAAACCAATTGGAGAAATGTTCAGAACAATTCAATTATTACTGAGCTAATCTTATTAAAACATTTGTATTCATCTAGTTACACTGAATCCTGGATACGCCAGAGGTTTCTTGGACACTAGCAGACGGCACTGCTCAGAACACGACGCGAACTAGAAAAAAGCACACTAGTCAACAAACACAAACATAAAAAAAATCTGTTGCGGTCAGCACAATACCTCTCGCCACTTCCGTTCTTGGTTACATAAGTGTAAGGCGCAAGCAGTCATGTGACATTGTTGGCCTTGATAAGCAGACATGGGGGCCCGTGTCAGAATGACAATAAATTTTCTTGCAAAATATTCTATATTTCCAGTAAAATTATTTCATAAACAAAATATGCCAATTACACTTGACACTGACATCTTCTTCTTTAACTTTTCCCATTAGTTAGAAGTCGTTATTTTTTATTTTCTTCTTCCACTCATTGCTGTTTTGCGTGTCGTCCTCATTCAGTTCCTTTTCTCTCAAGTCTTCCGCAATACAGTCCTTCCATCTCATCTTTGGTCTGCCTCTGTTTCTTCAACGTTCTATTACTGGGCTATTTATTCTTCATCCAATATATTGTTCATTTGTCCTCATGGCATTTTCAAACCAATGTAATCATGCAAGCACCATATTTTAATGAAATGTAGTATCTCGTATTGCTATAGGCTCTGATGATGATTTTGTACTTTTACTTCTTTTGCCAACGATGACAACTTCTTCTAACTGGTGGGCGCTTGATGTTCGACCACCGCTTGATTATACAGGACGGAACACAGACACTATTGCACTTATACGCTTAACTTTGATGGCTGATAACCGATTCTTGAAAAAAAATCTTCTAAATAATATTTTTTTAATTTTTTTCTTGGTAATATTAAAGAAAATTAAATTCTCTATCTGATACATTTAAATATTTTATAATATATTCTATAGATTTAGAGATAAAAGTAATATAATATATAAAATAATCTGTTATAATAAATTTTACAGCCGAAAGAATGGCCATGGAAAAAGTTGAAAATTTAAATTGTTTGTAACTGAGAGATAAATATCAGTGTCAGAAATCCGGAGACATTACCGAAGACTTTTTCTGGGAAGTACATACATTATATTATTTCTTTGTATTAAGAGTTAAATATTTAAAATTATAGGTATATTACATATATCCTTCAAAAATACTGTCAATCCTGACAATGAATTGGAAACATTTCGAAAAATTAGAAGAGGACAAAATTTCTTCATAAAATGAATTTAAAATTAAACAATCTAAATATAAGGAATAGATATATGTAAGTAGAATTTTTGGTAAAGAGTGTAGGTATACAAGAAATGTTATATACAATAGGGCGCGAGCAGTCATGTGATTTTGTTGGCCTTGACAAGCATATATGGAGGCCCATGTCAGAATGATAGCTAGTAATTATGTATATAGATGTCAAGTATTATAATTTCTCATTCTAAATTTAGTGATTTTTCAATTCCATGTGGTTTATTTTCCTCGACACGTAAATTCCACACTCCTGGTGACAAATTAACTATGTGTATTTAGAAAATCTTGAAATTTTGAATAAAAAATTAACAATTGACATCCATGTACATAATTACTAATTATCATCCTGAAACAGGCCCCCACATTTGCTAGTCAAGGCCAACAATGTAACATGACTGTTCGCACCCTATACTTATGTAACCAAAAAAAGAAAGTGGCGAGAGGTATTGTGCTGGCCACAATAGATTTTTTACATAGTAACTCTGCGTAGTAGCGTCTACTACGCGCTCAAACTAAAACTCAAACTACATGTCTAGTCGACATGAGTATCTAAGACCGACTCCATGTCTAGTCAATATGAATATCTAAAACCGACTATATAAAAACAAAGCGTTACTTTCGTGAGAGGCCCTGAGGGGATGAAGAGGGTTTCATATGGCATCCATATCAAAACATCAGCCCTGCACGTAGACGTGCAATAACTTCTATACTTAATTGTCAACAAGTAACTGTCTAATATCTCTGACAGCTAGTCTAAACAGTCAGTTAATAAAAGATGATAACTATTTCTAAACAGAATTTTGACTAACAAAGATAACAAGTTGAAATATTATTTCTGAAACTATAATTTAGAAAAGATTATAAAAAGTTACTTATTTGTTATTGCTCGCCTTGTTACAACTCCATTGTATGATCTGGGGTCTATAATTACCAATTACCATCGTTTGGGGGTTACTTTCTCATGGCATCAGTATCATACATCAGCTGGTAGTGTGGAGAGTCAAACTAACTGCGGTTACAGGCTGTCCTCACCGGGACTAACAAAGTTAGAAGATAATGGACCGCGCTACAGGCTTCGCCCGAGGAAACACTCTGAAATAAACAGTCCCGTCCACCGGGAGGTTTTCACATGCAAAGCAGACGCCATAATAGCACGAATGATACAGAGCTCTGAAGCTGAATATTTATTTCACTTTCCGTATAATAAGACGCTAAATAACTTATGAATTTTAAAGTGCAGGTCTTGATAGAATATTGAAGTTTCCTTTATTTGTGTATGTGTGTACAGTTTTTTTGAACGTGTTATACTTTGTATCATATTTAAAAACAAATATTTAACTTTCTAAAACAGATTTCAAAATTTATACTTGTAAATAAAGGTTTTGTTTGTTATATAAGTTTTTGAAAGTAAATTTCAGGCATTGAGAAACATCTGTGTCAAGCACAATTTATTTAAAATAAGAAGATATTCAAAATTATTATGTAATAATAACTGACACAGGTAGGCTAACAGTACCGCTATCGATTCACACTCAAAGGGTCCCGAGTTCAAATCCCCGGTAAAGCATGACTGTTGTTATTGATAGAGTATTTGTAGGCGGTTCTTGGTGGGACATATTTATAAGTAATAATAAAAATAAATAAGAAGAGAATTCTTGACTCCACAATTTTTTATTCACAAAACGTCGTTTCAACTTTTCAGTCGTCATCAGACTATACAAGAAAACGATTTTGTGTGATTTAAATAGGTTGGATTACAATGGAGTATTCCAGTAATTTTTTTTTCTGAAACTTCTATAAATTTGAAATACAAATGTGAAATTTTTTTATTGTGTTATTTCCGCGAGATATGAATTTTTGAATTATGCTTAAAAATTTGAATTATATGGTATGACATCTATTCGCTTCATCACGTGATCTGTGGAAAGACTACAGCTGTTAATCGCTTGGCTTGGAGCGAGTAAGGGGAGGGGAATTGGTTTGTTCACAGTGTCAGATGCTATTTTGTTTTGGATGACTTTCATTTGTTTTATTTGTTTTGTTATCCGTGGATTTTAGTTGTAACTATATTAAAGTATTATTAGTTAAGAATTTGGTTGCTGTCATATCAAAACTAGCAAGAAACACAAACAAAGATCAGCTGAGAAACTAGAAAGCATCAATGGTGAACGCACTGCTTTTTCTTTTTCCACAAGTAGACAAGTACGTCATTACATACGTTATAGAGCTAATGAACGTCATACATCGTGAATCTTTTCCGCGCTAAAATAAAACACATGGAAAATCATATTAAATAAAACAATTTTGAGTTTATTTTTCAGAATTCGGTCGTTTTTCAACCTAATTAATAACATTATAATGTTTTTACCTTCCGTCACCTCTAGGTAAGGAAGGTATTGTCTTTGGTCAAAAAATTCGGTGGTGAGTTTTCATTGAATAAGCACGTTTTAGGGTCTTTACAACACGATTTAACTATTTTTGTCTGTTTGTGTGTGTGTGTGTGTTCGTGTGTGCGTGTGTGTGTGTCCGTGTGTGTGTATGTATGTGTGTGTGTGTGACCGCCGTTTCGTGCACGATATCTCCAATACTAGAACTCCAAAAATTACAATTCTTGCGTATTCCTCTTCCTTACAACCATATGCAGACATGTTTAGATTTTGGTTATAATTGGTCAACCGGAAGTACCCTCATTTGAAGATTTTAACATTTTTTCTTGAAAAACTCAGTTAAATGTTATTATAACTTAAAGAATATATTATTCTCTATACGATTTGATTGCATTTTATATTTCATATTCTACAGATATAGAGTTAAAGAATAATATAGATAAAAAAATTCATATAAATTTCATAATTCAGCCAGCTATGCTAACTTAACCATGGAAACTGCTAATATATTCAGGTAATTCAAATTGACAGATGTCAGTATCAATTAAATGTAAATCAATGAAAAAATAAGGGAAGTAACTCTAGTGTTAGAAGTTTCTAGATATAAGAGAGACGATTACATTGGTTTGAACATGTTATGAGGAGAGATGAATATATTAATAGAAGGTAGAAGAAACATAGGAAGACCAAATATAAGATGAAAAGACTGTATTGCAGAAGACTTGAGAGGAAAGGAACTGAATGAGGACAGGAAAACAAAAATGAGTGGAAGAAGAAAATAAAAAATAGCGACCCCCTAACGAATGGGAAAAACTAAAGAAGATGTCAGTGTCTAGTGAAATTTGCATAGTTTTTTTATGAAATAACTTTACTGGAAATATAGGATCTTTTGCAAGATGGGGCGCGTACAGTAACATCATTTTGCTGACTTTGGCAAGCAGATATGGGGACCTGTGTCAAAATGACAGCAATTAATTATGTCCATAACTGACAAGTGTTATAATTTTTCATTCACAATTTTGTCTTAACTGAATTATTTATTATTCCTTGTATCTAAAGATTTAATAAATATTAAATATAAAAATTATCACTTATGTTTAGAAAAAGAACATATTTCCCTGTAGCAAAGTATTGATAAATGTTTACTGGAAAACATACGAGTATCGTAAGATATATTTAATGTCTCCAATAATATATGTTTATCGTTACATGTTATGCCTGAATTACGTAAAAGGTGACATTAATATAATAATAACACATAACCTGTTTGTTCCAAATAAAAATAACTCTCGTAAATACAATTTCATTAATATTAGATGCATAACCTTTCCAACAAAATAACAAAACAACAAAGACTTAATTAAAATCCGTGAGTTATTTAATTTTTCGTAAAATTTTGATTGAAATTTATTAGTTGATATTGTATATAACACAAAACGAAATTATTCATGAAAATACGTATGAATATTTTATTTCGTTTCATTCAAATTTAAGAATATTATACACAGTACACAGGAATGATACAACCTTTTAGTTTTACTTCTGTATATTTATTTAAAATAACGACGTTTTGGCAGTATTAACTACTGCCTTCTACAGGAATGAACAACAAATCAACAAATATAAATAAATAAATAAATTCACATCACCATCCTTCTTAGAAATACGGTACAATTAAATGCCTAAAGAGAAGAGCTTCAGAAATTTGTCATCCAGAGAAATTGGAAGAAGAAATGAAAGAAATTAAGAATATTTTTATGAAGAATGGTTTTTCTAAATCTATCGAAAAATGCCTGAAACCGAAAAGACCTATTAACAATGCAAATGAAAGAGACGTATTGTTTGCTTCACTTCCTTATGCCAAAAATGTCACGGACAAGATTGGTAGAATTCGTCGTAAGAAGAACATGAAGATTTCGTTTTCTCCATTAAAATTCGACATATGTTGAGACAAGTTGAAGACGTCATCCCTCCAGTCATCAGGGATTTACCAGATTCCATGTGTCTGCGGGAAAGTTTACATTGGTCAGACTGGTAGAACCATTTCTACAAGATTGAATGAACACCGGCGTTCGATCAGATTGAACCAGCCAAAAACAACTTCAATTGCAGAGCATGCCCTGGAAGAATTCCACCGTATAAAATTTGAAGATAAAAAAATACTGGCGAGACCTACACACCTAAACAACAGGTGAATTAGAGAAGCCATTGAGATTTTCAAAACCAAGAGTAATAATCTCAATAATTTTGTTTTGATATTATTTATTTATATTTGTTGATTTGTTGTTCATTCCTGAAGAAGGCAATATTAATACTGCCGACACGTCGTTATTTAAATAAATATACAGAAGTAAAACTAAAAGGTTGTATCATTCTAATTGAAATATGTGTTCTGAAAGATTTTTTAATAATTTAATTTATACGGTTTCAAAACTCTAAAAAGTAATTACTTATTTTACTGAATAATGCATAGTTTTCTTTAAAAGTTGCTGTAGTTTTATTTAATTAGAAAAAGTATAAGAAAACTTCGGTACTTGTCATTTCGATTTGCGAACATGGAATAAAACTTTCTTTCGCAACTTTCTAGACTGATAATTCTTGAAGGTTTTCACGGAATTTGTACTTTTAGTTTAGTAAAACACTTGAAATGAAAGTATTTTACCTGCAAAGTAAAAATACAGGTATATAAGATATTTTATTTGGAGAGGTGAAATAATGGAGATTCAGTCCTTGGTTAAAATATTATTTATTTAAAACAATACCGACGTTTCGGTCTCAATTAGACCAAATATCATGCTCTACTAATTTTAAGAAACTGGTCACTTACATGTTTACTCCATTGTCTATTGGAGCTAAAGGTTAGTAAGGATGGAAACCATTTTATATCACATAATGTAAAACAAATTCTCAAACTCAATAGACAATGGAGTAAACATGTAAGTGACCAGTTTCTTAAAATTTGTAGAGCATGATATTTGTACCCTGTTGATGTTTTCCAGAACCCTGAGGATGATCTAATTGAGACCGAAACGTCGGTATTGTTTTAAATAAATAATATTTTAACCAAGGACTGAATCTCCATTATTTTACATCTCCAAATCATTATTAACAGTCAATTAAAACTTATTGCAAGATATTTTATGTTTATTATTAATAATAATTATAAGATATGTACGTAATAGTTATTTAAGTATTAAGGGCAGTAAGTGCACTTTACCGGTTGAGGATTAAGTCGAGATCTCCAATACATCCGATACCGGTAAGAAGCACTTAATGCCCGCAATGCTTATTATATTTTTGCACGATCGTCCCAATAATAACAAATTAAAGTTTAGAATTATTTAAAAATTATTTTGACATTTTAAAAAAATCTGATGTGGACACCACACGACTTCCTTGTACGATTATTAAACTATACATATTTTTTTAATAACTAAATTACAACATATTAATTTTAACTTCAAAACGGTAAGATATATAGCGACCATAATCTAACCCGGTTCTTTTTAAAGAGAGTTTTGATTACAACAAAGAAATATTTGATTACAACAATGAACATGACTAATTTCACAATAAAAATATAATATTTATTATTGTACGAATCATAAAATTGCACGTGTTTAACGTAATTTGACATGAACATTTTTTTTATGTTTTTGTCCTAATCCATAGCAAGCTTTATTACAAAAACAAAAAAGTATATAATTTTTAAATTTACATATCTCGCTTATACAAAGGGCTAATTTAATAATACTTAATGTGCTAGACGGAGAAATTAATTCTCTAAAACTTTTATTTGAAGCATTTATTTCTAAAATCAAAATAAAATTATTTTATTCAAGAAAAACTGTTAACAACTTCAAGTAATGTACCACTTCCGGTTAGCCTATTTTAACCAAAATCTATTATGTTATTTCGATTGACATAAAAGTCTTGTATACCAAATTTGAAAAGTTTTGGATTAAATTTTAAAACAGTTTTTCATTAAAATCTATTATAGGCTTCATGTAAAGTGCCACTTCTGGAAAGTGTGTAATAACCAGAAAGGGAGGTGCACAACTAGATGTTATAGGAGAGTCCTAAATACAAAATTTCAACTTTCTACGGCTTACCGTTTTTGAGTTATGCGAGATACGTACGTACGTACAGACGTCACGACGAAATTAGTCAAAAAGGATTCAGGGATGATCAAAATGGATATTTCCGCTGAAATCTGAAAACCGAATTTTTTCGCGATTACAATACTTCCTTTACTTACGTACAAGGAAGTAAAAAATAGTTGTCTTTAAGTAAGCTATGATCGTTGTTTTGTTATCGTTAAAGCTTTAAAAATTGTACATTTATTTTTTATTTATGTAATTTTCACCGCCTCCAGATCGGTTGGTAGTCACATCACTTACCGGTCAGTCACATCACTTACTGATCAGTAATTTGTAAACAAAACTTACTGCCTTGGAAACCCTATCGGTAAAGTTTAAAAAAACCTGATCGTGCAAAAAATTATTTGAATTTGTTACATTTTTTTGTTCTAAAAATAAGGCCACTTCTCTAGAACCAGTAAATTTTTTTGGCAAAGCACATCTAAGATTGCTCTCCAAAGGCGCAACACTTGGCTCATTTAACCGAAGTCGTATAGTTTCCGAGGTCCTAAATGGTGTCCTTCGAAATCAGGACACCTGTATATTCTCGTATATTTGTTAATCAATATAATAACAATCTAATATAAAATTAATACCGTTTGTTTACTTATTAATATTTTGCGAAAGAAGAGTCACGTAAAATGCGTAGATGATGTTTGCTTTATAAAGAGTATTTACTGTTTAGGGACCTTCCTTACATTTACATATAATAAAGGTAAAGGCATTTCTGTATAATATAAGCTTCCAATATGAATAATGTTGAGCAATTTTTATTTATGTATAAATAAAAAGAAAAAAATCTAATGTGGCTACCACATTACCTTCCCTCAATATTGTGTATTATGTACAAATTCCATATATAAATTTTCTTGCAAAATGTACTATATTTCCAGTAAATTTATTTCATTAACAAAGTATGCAAATTGGACACTGACATCAAATGTCAGAATTTTTATAAATTGAGAATATATGTAAATATATCATTATTTTTAATTAATTTTCAATTCTATATGACTTACTGCAGCTCATTAGTTCAGTAGTTATCAATACGTATCTCTCATTTACGATATTAATAATTAACTTCTGAATATATGTACATATGTATGTTTGCTGTTTATTAATAACCACACGCTTAATTAATAACCGATTGAAATAGTTGCTTTGAACCAATTACTATTCCAATTTCCATTCAAAGTTTAACCAAGTTTAAATGCAAATCTCAATTTAGCATGTAATAAATTAATGAAAACGATTAATTACACAAATTTGTTGTAATGTGAAAACTACTTGTTTTACTCAGAAATTTTATTTTGAAGTTTATTCTCAAAGGTATCAAATATGAAAAAAAAATATTTTTATGAACCTAAATATTCTCGTGTGAGTGTTATTTTTCATTTTATAATACGAATTTAATTATATTTTCAATTTCGTATATTTTTTTCAATTTTCCCTGAAGTAATGTTAAAAATATAGAAATAATATTCATACGAAGTACTTTCCAATCTGACATGTTTACGTAAACATGTTTTATTTTAAAAAAATAAAATTTATATTTGTACTTAATTTTTATAATACATATTTTATTGGATGAAAATTATTTATTATTTAAACCAGCTTATTGCAACACGGTTGTTTTGCTATATTTACTCTATGCGTAATAACAATTTTAAAATTGTGATGTGGCCAGCACATTACCTTCCGTCAATTCTGTGTATTATGTACAAATTCCATACATAAATTTTCTTGCAAAAGATTCTATATTTCCAGTAAAATTATTTCATAAAGAAACTGTAAATTGCACTTAACACTGACATCTTTTTAACTTGTCCCATTCGTTAGGGGTCGCTATTTTTGATTTTCTTCAACCACTCATTTTTATTTTGCTTGTCGTACTCATTCCGTTCCTTTTCTTTCAAGTCTTCCGCATTACATCCTCTGTTTCTTCTACCTTCTAATGAATAAGCACGTTTTAAGGTCCCTACAATCCGATTTTAATATTTTTACGATGATGTCTGTGTGTGTGGTTGTTGGAAGGACGATTTTTCAAAATGTATAATAATTAATATCTGTTTAACTACGTATTTCTCAATCGGACATTATTGGGAAGAGCTGAAAAGGTTTTGGTAATAATTGGACAACCGGAAATAAAAAATCTCACAGCCCAAATAATGTCATCGACATTAATTAAAAAATTAAAATGTTTGTAACTGACAGATAAATGTCAGTGTCAAAAAGACATTACTGAAGGTTTTTTTCTGGGAAATACAAACATCAGTACCCCACACTGATGAGCTGCAATAACAGCGAACGCGTCTGTGGTTCTGGTTGAGTATGCCAGTCTCTGATAAATGACCGAGAGGTTGATTCAGAGACTGAAATCTTGCGAAGTGTGCCAAGTGTTCACAAAATATTTAAATAAAAATGTTATCTTTAAGTGTAACAAATGTAAGTGTTACACTTAGTATTTTCAATATTGCCATTCTGAATTAAGAACAGTGTAGAAACCTTCAGTCCATACTTTTTTGACGGCAAGTCTAGTTAATGATAAGTTTGAAACAAATATTGGAACGCTGAATGAATGGGACGGTATCAAAGTGAATGTGTGTATACAAAAGTGACAGCTAGCTAACCTGAAAAACCGGGTCATCATTTTTCAAACTACCACATTACGCACATATAGCTACTGCAAAGTATATCGCATACGCATATCTATAAAACTTAAAGGCGTGGCTTAAAGCCCCTATGCTCTTTATGTGGTATGTGATATATGACAGAAATACGCAAACGGGTTTCATGTTAGAACTCACTAGGAAATTATTGAATGAAAAAAATATGATATTCAAGCCAACAACAAAAGCTACAAGATATTCATTGTAGTTGAGGTTGATCAAATGTGCGGCTTATTAAAGTATAAAGGAGAATACGTAATTTGTGATAATAGAAAATAATTCTTTGAAAATCCATCTTTCTTTTATAAAAGAATATTTTACTGCGCGTACTCAGTGAATGGTAGAAGGAAAATATCGTTCGCGATCAGACGAAGATTTAATTAACTTTGAAGGGTAGCCGCAATAAGAGTTGCACGGAGTTCTGAAGTTTGCTGCAAATCCCGTAGTTTGTCTTGTTCAGAAGAATTCACATTCGACGCAATGCGGAGAAATTGTAGATTAAAGAGATATTTCTGCATTCATCAAATGGTCTTTAGCAATACGGTGCAGGATTTATTGATGATTTTAAAAATTAAATTTGAGTATCAGGGTGTATTTATTAAAAACGTTCTAATTCAAATATGATTAATATATTGTATCAGGGACCTAAACCGAAATTTATTTATGGTTCAGGTTCGGCTCAGGTTCAGGAGGTAAAAGTCGGTACAGGTTCAGTTTCAAATCCGTTCACTGCTACCTCTGGCGTCCCACATGGATCAAACTTGGGCCCACTATTATTCAACCTCTTCATTAATGACATGGTGGATTGTGTTGAACATTCTCAAATAAATATTTAAATATTTACACATTTCATTTGTAATATAAATTATTAATAAATAAATTTCTGAATACGAAATAAAACCTAGTTAATTTAAATTGCAACAACATTGAATATTAGCAATTCATATGCTTTAAATTTAATATGTTTTGAACAGGTCACTAAAAATATGTGTATTTATATATATATTTCACGAGGCTATTCGTAATTAAAGTTCATTCAACATCATCGAATATTTTCATTTTTCAATCATGTTAAATCTCATCAGAGTAAAAACAGCATATCATTATTACAAAATCCAATTTGCACGTGTGCTTCATGCAAAAATTTTAATCAATGCATTTTAAAATGCATTTTCATGCATAAGTTCATTATTGAAAATACACAAATTTTCATCTCTCATAAATCTAAAAAGTGGACCATAGTGTCATAATTTCCATAGAGCATCATTCTCACATCCTTTTGTTTTTCGTCCAAACAAAAACAGCAATACTTCATTACTTCACGAACAAATATACATATATATGTATGTATGTACAGTAAAAATTTTGAAAGATGTCCGATAAAGGACGTCTGTATCACGAACGAATTAACAAATAGGCATACATATATCTCTTTCTTTTGCAAAGGCTATAAGAGTGTGCGATAAGGATGGATATAACACGCTTGTCTTTCAAAAAATCATATTGTTTCGACTAAGTTAGGACATTCCACCTTAAAATGATACTTGTTGTTAATAATACTTTCGCTGTAACGTAAGTTTATTTATTAATTCAGATACATTACCTGGATTCATAGCCGTACGTATAACGTTATTTTCTGTCAGAGTCACGGACACTGACATTGTGTCATTATCTTATTTTTAACATATTTGGTTTTACATTTGCTTATAAACTTACCAGCTGACTTATTTTTGAATTTTGAATGATTTTACTGTAATATATATTTTTATAATAATAAAATAACAGTAGTATCTTACGTACCATCATAAAAACTAAGCAAACGACACTACTGAATTTGTCATAATGGGCGGAACAAAAATCTGAATTCATACAATTCGTAGACGACCTTGATCGGAAATTTTACTGTATGTATGTATTATGTGGTATGTCTCCATGATTGTTTAACTTGTATATGGATGTATTATTGCGGTGAGCTTTGAGTGAAATGGATGGTGTACATATTGGTGAAAGTATAGTGCCTGCGTTAGCGTATGCTGATGATGTAGTTGTTTTAGGAGAAAATGAAGAGCAACTCAGAAGAATGATAGAGAGAATACATGTAGTTGGAAGAAATATGAATCTGGTGTTGAATGTTGATAAATCCAAAGTGTTAGTATTTGAACGGAGTAAATTGGTGACTGAGTGCAATGTGTTGGTGGATGAAGTGAAACTGGAGCAGCTAAATGAGTTTGTATATTTGGGTAGCATGATGTCGAGGGATGGTCGAATTGATCAAGAGATAGAAAGGAGAGTGAGTGCGGGATGTAAGGTATGGGTGCTTTGGGTACGTTTGGTCAAAACGTTAACGTATCAAGGGATGTTCGGTTAAGTGTATATAATGGAGTGCTAGTGCCTGCTTTGATATATGGAAGCGAATGCTGGGCATGGACGGGAAAGCATAAAACAGAGTGACTGCCGTGGAAATGAGGTATTTACGTGGTGTAGAAGTCTGCTTAGATAGGAATGTGTGGCGAAGGATGATTGTTTTCTAACTATTATTGTGATCCGGATGCGGTATTTTGCTACCGAAAATCGGTTACTTTAACATGTTTAAGAAGAGCAAAGATTTGTTATATGATGTTGATGTTGTTCTTATTGTTTTCGGATTTGTGCGAACCCACTAAGTGGGACACGCGTGATTTTATGTATATATATATATATATATATATATATATATATATATATATATATATATATATATATATATATATATCTATATCAAACAAAAGAAGTTTAATAACAAGGAAATAGAAAAATAACTGCAAAAGCCTTTAATATCAGTTTCAACGGAGAAGAACGTAATAATCAGCTTAAATAATGATTAAGAAGACAATTCTCTAGAGAGCTAAGACTTACGAACCTCATACTTATCTCCTAACAATTTATAAATAAAAACATCGACATGCTTCAGTTGTTTACAAAATGAGTAATAAAGAAAAATAAATGTCCAAAGCTTTAAGTTCTTACTTTACGGCAGTGGCGTAGCCAGAAAAATTTTACAGGGGTTTTTTAGGATAATAAATTTTAAATAAATATGAGGTTAAATAAGTTTAATAACAACAATCAAGAAAAACAATTATTAGTAGACCTTTTTTTTAAATCAATAGGTAAATAATAACAATGCTAAATTATGCAGTGAATTGTAAACTACTCACCTAAATTTGTTTATACAAACCGCAGTATAAACACAAGAAAAGTTGTAGTTGTAGCACTTTTTCTATTGTGTTTATATCTGTTGAATAAAACTGTTATTGTTTCAACAGCAAAGTCTAAGAATCAGGCTTAATTTTGCATATGCTTTTACTACTAGAGCATTATACTGCTTGTCAAATTTAAAATTTGTTTGATATAGTATACCTAAATCCTTTATTTCAGTTACTCTCTCTAGTGTTTGTGTCTATGCAATAATTATTAATAAGAAATTGTTTTACATTTCGATATATTGAAGGATAACTTATTATTTTGACACCATACTGACAGATTATTAACATCTACTTGTAGGCTATGACAGTCATTGAGTGTATCTCTTTATAAATTTTTACAACGTCTGCATATAGTAAACATAATTAAGGGTAAATCATTAATAAAGAGAGTAAATAATAGAGGCTCTAACATAGATCCTTGAGGAACACCTGATGATGGGGAAAACTCTTTAGACACAGAATTATTGTATGAAACAGATAGTTTTCGATCATATAAATAGGATTCTAAAATTTTTACAAAGTTAGTGTTCATATTATTTAATTTAAGTTTTTCGATTAATATTTTATGATTAACTTTATCAAACGCTTTGTCCCTCGCCCAGTGACGCAAGTAATTCAGTTCAAAGGCCATTTTGATTTTCACGCTAGATTCAAACGTCGAGTGATAAATGATATTTTATTTTTGTGTTATATTCTACCCTTATACTAATAATTTTGTTACATTAAGTTTCTTCGTAAACTACTTAAAATGATGTTTTTACCCATTAGTAACTCTACAACTTGATTTAAGAAAATAGTAATACAATAAATATAAAATGTCAGTATAATTGCACTAAACTTTACAACAACTAACATTAAATTTAAGTACGTAATTGTGTTGTTGCAGGAGTGCTCAGTATTCCTATTCGAGAAGCGGTGCGCGGAGAAACTGCACAAGCCGAAACGCAAAGAGACGGTGACGGAAATCCTTCGGGGCTCCGTGCGTCAGCTGGAACGGTTCCGCCACCCCAAAATCCTGCACGTACTTCACCCCATTGAGGAATGTCCCGAAACTTTGGCCTTCGCCTCCGAACCGGTGCTGGCCAGCTTGGCCAATGTCCTGGCGTTTCAGGTAAGAATGGAAGAAATGTAATATTATGTAGGTCATGCTGTGATATTCTACATTGATGTTACCTATTCAGTGGGTTTGCTACATTACCTCACGAAAAATTATAATTGGATTGAATATCCTGAATTTTATTCCGTGGAATTACATTTTAATATACTTCCAAATTTAAGGAACTGGGTTGTTGAACATTAAAAACAAAACATATTAATATATAAATAATAATTATTTAAGTATTAAGGGTAGTAAGTGCATCCTAACAGTTGAGGATGATTTTGGAAATCTTCACATCCGATACCGGTAGAAGATCACTTACTGACCGCAATGCTTGTTACATTTTTTGCACGATCGACGCACATAATCAAAAGAATCTAATATGGCCAGCACATTACCTTCCGTTAATTCTACCTATTTTGTACAAATTCCATACAGATTTTTTTTGCAAACGCTCTTTTAGGGGACAAATGAACTGCTCCTAAAAAGAAAAGTATGTATGAAGTAAAAAATAAAAACATATATGCATTATATTTATTACAATAATCTGCTGAATTGACTTGTAGCTATAATCTGTGGTATTACCTTATTTAATTTGTTTTTGCCATATTAAATTATTCTACATTTTTATATTTCCAGTAAAATCATTTCACAAAGATATTATGTCAATTTTATTTCATACTGACGTCTGTCAATTAGTAACATTTCAATGATTTGAATATTCTGTTTCCATGGTACAGCTTTTAATAGCTTGCAAGATATTTCTTTGTAATTTTTTTATCTCTAAATACATTAAATATAAAGAACAAATATAATTAAATCGAATAGAGAATAAATTTTTAATAACATAAAAATATTAAAGAAAAATTTATTTTTAAAATGATTTTTAACAGCGTTTTTTAAGAAAAACTGTTAAAATCTTCAAATTAGGGTAAACCAATCGTATTCAAAATCTAATCGGCTCTTCATACGAACGTAAAGGGGAATATGAAGGAATTATAATTTTTGGAATTGTAGTATTGGAGTTATCGCAGGAGAAATTTGTCACACACACAGACACACACACACATACATACACGCATACAAACGCACACGCACACACACACACACACACACACACACACACACATCCATACAGACGCTCAAAATGTGGACATCGCCTATTGCTGTAATTAGGTATTTTTGGTCAAAAAATTCAATGATGAGTTTTTAGTGAATAAGCATGTTTTAGAGTCCCTATAATACGATTTTACCATTTTTACGATGATGTCTGTATGTATGTGTGTCTGTATGTGTGTGTGACAAAAGTTCCGGATCCCATAATTTCAATACCACGATTCCAAAAATTATAATTTTTTCGTATTCCTCAAGTTTACATCCAGAAGAACAAGTGATTAGATTTTGGTTATAATTGGTGAACCGGAAGTACCCTCATTTGAAGATTTAACAGTTAAATTTGATTTATTGACATTTAAAATTACTATAACTTAAAGAATATATTATTCTCTATACGATTTGATTACAGTTTATACTTCATATTCAATAGATACAAAGTTAAAGAATTTTAAAGAAATTAAATTTTATAATTCAGCCAGCTATGCTAAACATGGCAACTACTAATATATTCATATAATTCAAATTGACAGATGTCAGTATCAATAAAAAGTAAATTAATGTGGCAGAGATGAGGATGTTGAAGTAGATGTTGGGAAAGACACGGAAAGATACTGTAAGAAAATAACTCTAGTATTACAAGTTTCTAGAAAGATACAAGAAATATGATTACATTGGTTTGAACATGTCATGAGGAGAAATGAAGAATTATATTGGAACAAGAATGAATAGTTTAGTAATAGGACGTTAAAGAAACAGAGGAAGACCAAAGATAAGATGGAAGGACTGTATTGCGGAAGATTTGAGAGAAAAGGAACTGAATGAGAACGACATGCAAAAATAGCGACCCCTAACGAATGGGAAAAGCTAAAGAAGAAGAAGATGCCAGTGTCAAGTGCAATTTGAATAGTTTATGAAATAATTTTACTGGAAATTTAGAATCTTTTGTTTTATAATTCAGCCAGCTATGCCAAACTTGGGAACTAGTAATATATTCATATAATTCAAATTGACAGATGTCAGAATCAATAAAAAGTAAATTAATGTGGCAGAGATGAGAATGTTGAAATAGATCTTGGGGAAGACACGGAAAGATACGGTAAGAAAATAACTCTAGTGTTACAAGTTTCTAGAAAGATACAAGAAAGACGATTACATTGGTTTGACCATGTCATGAGGAGAAAAGAAGAATTATATTTGAACAAGAATGAGTAGTTTATTAATAGGAGGTTGAAGAAACAGAGGAAGACCAAAGATAAGATGGAAGGACTGTATTGCGGAAGAATTGAGAGAAAATGAACTGAATGAGAACGACACGTAAAAATAGGGACCCCTAACGAATGGGAAAAGCTAAAGAGGAAGAAGATGTCAGTGTCAAGTGCAATTTAAATAGTTTGTTTATTTTACTGGAAATTTAGAATATTTTGCAAGAAAAATTATGTATGGAACAAGTCTGGTTCGATTCTGATGCAAATTATCTGCCATTTGGCACTTGTAATCAAATCACAAAGTAACCTGAACCTGTGAAAAGCAAAATATCAACTATAACATATGAAAGACTTGATTATGCATATGTTTATTTTATTTTTTTCTAAGTGCTGTTAAGGTTAACATTTGAACACAAATATAAAGTATAAAATAAAAATATCTATCGAGGGAGAATTGACAAAACAACGATGGTAAAACCATGAACAAGAAACATAAAATAAGCCAATACATCTTGATAGCGTCGTTTTTTGTTGTCAAGTAAAACGTGATACATTCGTATTGACAAGACAATCTATTTGTTGCAGGAGAGTACGGGAGCGCAAACAGGCGGAGCGCCCTCAACAGGGGCTTCACACCAACCCGTAGCTCCTAGGGCTGCACACGCCAGGGAATACCACTTCTTGGACATCGAACTCAAGTACGGCATCCTCCAGGTCAGTGTGTCAGATAATATTAGTTTTGCTCGTACTGGTACAGATATTGATTGGTGCATTATAAAAGCAAACTTGTAGCTACTGTACAAACGTTTTTCTTAGCTAGATTTGCTCTCATTGTAACCCGAAGCAGCCATCATTTTAAGCGGATTACGAATAAATTACAAATGATGGTAATTTTTATTATTATTAATAGGTACTTGTATATCCTTTGTTTCATATAAAAAGGAAATTAAAAAAGTTTAATATTGTAAAAATAAATAAATATTTCATCACGGCATATTACCCATTGCTGGGTGTGCCAATCTGCTTCGTACGCAGATATCGGTAATGATGGAATATTTGTACCGTGTGGGCGCTTACCAGGCGTCACCTCACGGGCACTCTTTGCTGGCGTGGACAGTTCGCCACAGGGGTCAATTTTGTGCCATTAAAATGCGATGTAATTTTTGGCGTCGGTCGGGATCGAACCCGGGCCCCAGATTCGCGACCAGACACTTAGGCACACGGCCACGAGACCCCATATTGTAACGTTTATTTATTTGGGTGGTGTAAAAATTAAAGAAATATTATTAATTAAAAATAGTATATTGTGTTATTAAGAGTAAAAGTGATACTCTGTGTGGCGAGCGTGGAAGTTTAAACGAAGAGCGAAGCGAGTTGGATAAATGCACGCGAGGCACACAAATACACTTTTACTCCGAACGACACATATTTTTTCTTCAAACGTAGATATTTAAAGAAAAATATCTATTAGTGACGTTACATTTTACGTAAATTACGTTTGCGATTTCAATTGCCGTGTAGCTATGGATACACTTATTTCTTCACTTTTTGTTATAAATATTGAAGTGAAAATTTTCACGTTTTGACGTTTAAATAAAAACTGTGCAATTTTATATCCTTCTTGTGCGCAATTATGTCGGAATTTGAAGTATTATAATGTACGCCCCCTGAAGTTGTTCAATTGGATGGAAATCTAACAGTGTGGCTGAAAGATATGTAACAATAAAAACTTTTCTTATCACTTTAATTCTAAGTATTCTTATGCTCATTACCGTCCCTGTAATTGTAATCTGTAAGTCTGCTATTCTTTAATAATGTTATTTCCTCAAAAGTAAACTCTGTTTATATTTCAATTCACAGGTTATTTATTTAAATTTGACAGCTATTAATGGTATTAAGTAACTTTATTCTTAGGTTACCTAGCGTAATATAGTGACATTTAGGGCGATATTACAGGTTTCTTTTATTAAAGTTACTTCTTATTCGTTGAACTGTATAGTTTCTATGGATATTTATTTTATTTCTACGCCGGCGGCGTACAAATTAGCTACTTCTACTCCAGCGGCGTAGAAATTAAACTTCTACCTGATGATGCTACTTTTATGACGTTTGAAGAAAATAAAAGCTTATTAAAAATTAAAAATTTATGGCTAAGAATATTATTAAATACTTAACAATAAGATTATTTGTATTTAAACATTATTTCACTATTTATTTATAAACAGTAAAAATTTTGAAAGATGTCCGATCAAGGTCGTCTACGAATTGTATGAATTCAGATTTTTGCTCCGCGCATTATGACAAATTCAGTAGTGTCGTTTGCTTAGTTTTTATGAGGGTACATAAGATACTACTGTTATTTTATTATTATAAAAATATATATTACAGTAAAAGCATTCAAAATTCAAAAATAAGTCAACTGGTAAGTTTATTAGCAAATGTAAAACCAAATATGTGAAAAATAAGATACTGATACAATGTCAGTGTCAGTAACTCTGACACAAAATTAAGTTATTCGTACGGCTATGAATTAAGGTAATGTATCTGAATTAATAAATAAACTTACGTTACAGCGAAAGTATTATCAACAACGAGCATCGTTTTAAAGTGGAATGTCCTAGCTTAGTCGAAACAATATGAATTTTTGAAAGACAAGCGTGTTATATCTGTTCTTATCGCACATGCTTGTAGCCTTTGCAAAGGAAAGGGATAAATGTATGCCAATTTGTTAATTCGTTCATGATACAGATAACCTTGATCGGACATCTTTCAAAAATTTTACTGTAACTATATTTATTTATGTTCACCACACGTAGACTATTTATATCAGAATTCCCGGAAATCAAATCACAACGAATCACATGATGTACTTTTCGCGCAGTCCAAAAAAAAAAAAAATTAATATTTATTTGCTTGCTTGTGCCGTAATCGTTTGATCAATATTTAAACTCATTAAATTACGATTCAAAATGTAAAGAATACCTACCCATATTGATGGAAATATACCATTTATCTCAATTACAGCTTAGGTGTCAAACGATTTTTTCCATTTTTCATAGATTATCTCTTATCGAATTATATTCCATCTAATTTAACAATTTAAAAGCGCATTATAAAGAGCAGGAAGAAGCATTTGGCATGTTTCCTGCACCGTAATGCACAAAATCTGCGAATTCAAACTTTGCATTTTAGGTGTGTGCTTTTCTAGGTGATTTATATAAAAAGAAAAAATTGACATTGATTCATGTTTCAGCCAGTGCAACGAATGAACTAGGATCAATTTCTCTAGCTCTACTAGGGCACGTGTGTGTACTTTTATATCATATCTTATTACTATTTTAGTTATTTTCTTATTAATATTTAATAATAACATACTGCTCCTGGCGGATATTTACAACGGGTAGAATTCATATATACGAGTACATAGGTACCTGATCCCGATAGTTCCATAAAAATATTAGAAAATATAATTATATAATAAATAAAGAACATTTTATTCGCGATACGATTTAATTGAATTTTTAACTTGCGTCACCTTTAGGTAAGGAAGGTATTGTCTTTGGTTAAAAAAATCGATGGTGAGTATTCAATGAATAAGCATGTTTTACCATTTTTACGATGATGTCTGTACGTGTGTGTGTGTATGTGTGTGTGTGTGTGTGTGTGTTTGTGTGTGACCGCGGTTTCGGCCACGATATATCGAATACTAGAATTCCAAAAATTACAATTCTTACGTATTCCTCTTCCTTACATCCATATGCAGACGTCATTCCAAAAAACAGAGATACTGAATCGAATAGCGGCTGGGAATAGATGCCTTTTCGCATTAGACTCTGTATTTAAGTCAAAACTTGCATCGCTAAAAGTCAAAGTCCAACTTTATAAAACGAATATCCGACCAACCGTGACGTACGGATGCGAGGCTTGGAGCTTAACAAGAGCAAACGAAGAAATATTAATGCGTTTCGAACAAAGAGTTCTCAGAAAAATATATGGGCCTGTGTACGATAATACACAGAATGGATGAAGAACACGCATGAACCATGAACTACAACAAATGTATGGTGAACAGGATGTAGTAGGATGGGTGGAAAAACAAAGAATTAGATGGCTGGGATACCTATACTGCATGCCACAAAATAGAATCCCAGAAAAAGCATTCAAATTAACACCCACAAGTAAAAGAAGAAGAGGCAAGCCTCGTACTAGATGGGTGGACAACATCGTGGAAGACTTAGGATCCTTGAAGGTACAAAACTGGATTCAAGCGACACAAGATAGACAGAGATGGAGAGGCGTTGTGAAGGAAGCCAAGGCTCTACATGGGCCATAGAGCAGAGAAGAAGATTTCCAAAAATTACAATTCTTACGTATTGCTCTTCCTTACATCCATATGCAGACTTTATTAAATTTTGGTTATAATTGGTCAACCGGAAGTACCCTCATTTGAAGATTTTAATAGTTTTTCGATCCAAAACTTTTGCCACATACACACACACACACACACACACATATATATATACATACAGACATCATCGTAAAAATGGTAAAATCGTATTATAGAGACCCTAAAACATGCTTATTCACTAAAAAATCATTAATTTTTTTAACCAAAGACAATACCTTTCTTACCTAAAAGTGACGGAAGGTAAAAACATAAATGTTTAATACGTTATTTAAAAATTCATGTTCATTTGCAGGCCTTGTTTGTAGGCAATGGAGAAACAATTTAATTCTGCTATTAAGGAAACGATTCAACATACAGATTAAATGTAATTACATTATCTCCCCCGTTCGCGTGCAGTGGAAGGTGTAAATTCGCCTTCAGCTGTCAAAGCGGTAGAAACGTTGTTCACATTGTTGTGCAACCCGACTGGCATTGTGCACATCTCGCCGTCTCCGTCTCCGGCAACATAACACTTCCGATACTTGGCAAGTTTCGCGTTACGACGATTGTGCTTGTTATCAAATCACTTTGCCAAGTTGGTGTTGCTCTGATATTCGTCGTTTATTTCATAACACTGCGACTACAGCAACTCACGCAAAAATTACTGAGCGAGAGAGATATTAGATGGTACAGCAAGAATATGTTTACTACCACGTGACACTATATAAAAATATATCAATTGCTGTAGATTTTACAGTGGGTGTAAATGTCAGACAGTTCTTTTTATATTTATCTCAGATGAAATAATGTATTTTAGTTCATATTTTTCTGCTAGAATTTTACACGTTAATATTTAATCGTATTCCGCCTACGTAGAATAGAAGTATATCGTGGGTGACTTGATAATATCTCCTATGTAATTTTACATAAAGATTACGGGCAAATTTTAAAATAGAATTTAAAAAGACACACACCCAGTCTAAGAGAACAACCCCCCCCCCCCCATTAATAATCGAGTCGTTAGGTATTTTCATAATAATTTGATCCAGTAGCAATAACAATGAAACAATTGTTTTTGGCAAATGTGACTTGTCAACTTTTTCAAATCAATTTGACAAAACGATTAATAATTATTATAAAAGTTATAATCATTAAATATGCTTGCCTTTACGGATAGTGAGTAGCTTTGTGCTGGCTCAGAGAAACGCTGCCAAAGCCCAGCAAATTTATTTGGACTGTTTCCCGAATCGTCATCTTCCAAACCTTCGCACCTTTTTGATGACATATTATGTGTGGGTGTTTACAATGTGTCACCTCACGAGCACTTATTGCTGGCGTGGAGATTGCATCACAGGGGTCATTTTTGTCACTTACAATTCTAAATATTTGGCTTCGGTCGGGATCGAACCTTGTATTTAAATTTAATTTAATTTTAAGTACTTACATGAAAAAAAATTAAATTAAACGGGTGGTATTGTATTGGTCACATCAGATTTTTACATTTGGAATAATCATACACAAACAAAAATGTTGCTAGCGCTATTGAACGGTTCGTTAGAATCTAGCACTGATATAGCGCTAGAAGAAATAGCTATAGCGAGAAATATTTCGCTAAAATATCTAGCGAACTAGTGGGCAGCTGCATGCGTCATATTTGATTGCAATGAACGTCACTTTACAACAAATTTACTACCTGATTAATAATATTTACTTCTGGTGCATCTTCTAACAGTTCAAGTAATAATTTCCATTTCAAAGTCTGCGAGCTTTCAATACTAAATAGATAGAACTGTCAGTTATTTTCTTGCTTTAAACTTTTCGCGTTTAATAAATAAATACCGTTCAGTATGCATCTATCGTTATCAAATAGCGCCAATTTTTGTTAGGTTAGCCCAACCCCGACTGAACATGAGCATTATTTCGCCTCAATTGCAAAATTGCAAGTCTAGCGCATAATCCTGCAAGACAGAGCGTAACCTTTCACTCCGGGCGTTCCTGCCCCTGTCCTGCTTAACCAACTCGTAGCTGCACCCTACATCTGTTCCTATACCCAACTTGCACTTCGCCACATCAGGCATTACCTGTAATGATGTAATATAATGCTATCAGCTTCACGGACTTAATTACTATCGGCAATCAATACATCCATTTCAGAATGGAAGGTAAACAACACTGTCACTCAATCGATTTTTATAACAAACTTGCCATGTAATTGAAACATTCTCAGGAAATAAATAAATAAATAAGAAACTTTACGTGTGTTTTATGTCAGTATATTTAACAAAGAATACTTTTATATTTAGCTCTCGCTAAGAGAGGTATTGGATTCATGCTAAAAATCGGATATCCAGATTTCAATGAATAAGTAGGTACGTTTTAAGGTCGCTAGAATCCGATTTTAACATTTTTACAATGATGTCTCTGTGTGTGTGTGTGTGTGTGTCAAAAATCAGATTTTTCTGGGAGGTACGAGTACATTTAATATATACATATTATTGTATTATTAATTAAATATGTTTTTGAATTATAGGTATGTAATTATTACATTCTTCCTTAACAAATACCGCTAATACTGTCAATGAATTTGAAGAATTTTGAACATGAACGAAAGAAGAGATACATTTCAATTGTTTCTGTGTACAAGAAATGTTACGTTCGTTACTTATAGGGCGCGAGCAGTCATGTATTGGCCTTGACACGCAGATATGAGGATCCGTGTCAGAATGGCACTTTTCATTCAAAATTTCAAAATATTCTGATGTTTATTTGTCATCAATAGTATGGAATATACTTGTCGAGGAAAAGAATCCACATGGATTTGGAAAATCATGATGTTTTAAATGAAAAATTATGATACTTGAGACCTATATACATTATTAATAACTGTCATTCTAACACGGGCCCACATATCTACTTGTCAAGGCCAACAAAGTCACGTGACTGCTCGCGCCCTATGCAAAATAAAATAAAAATGGTATTGTGCTGGACACAACAGATTTTTTAAAATTATTTTCTATTTGTACCTCTCACTAAGAGAGGTATTGGATTCATACTAAAAATCGCATATCCAGATTTTAATGAATAAGCAAGTTTAAGGTTCCTACGATCCGATTTCAATATTTTTACGATGAAAACAAAATTTCTTCATAGGATGAATTTAAAATTAAAAATTCTAAATATAAAGAATAGATATAAGTATTTTTTTTTAGTGTAGAGTGTAGGTATACAAGAATGTTAAATACAATAGGGATCGAGCAGTCATGTGACTTTTTTGGCTTTGACAAGCAGAAATGGGGACCCGTGTAAGAATGATAGCTAGTAATTATGTACATAGATGTCAAATATCATAATTTTCCAATGTGGTTTATTTTCCTCGACAATTCCACACTCCTAGTGACAAATTAACTACGTGAATTTATGAAAAATCTATGTACATAATTACTAGTTGTCATTCTGACACGGGCCCCCATATCTGCTTGTCAAGGTCAACAATGACACATGAATGCCCTGGTTTTACAAAGTACCTATTTGTATAATACCATCTACTCGTATATTTTTCATTTTAGTTGTACCACTGAACAAGAATAAATTTTCATTACAATATCGTTTATTTTTATAGTCCGTGTTCACATAATAATACGCGTTTTAATTAACAGTGTTTATTTATGTTTAATACTTACATATATTCAGGTTAATTTGCGAAATATCGCCTTAGGGACGAGAGATGATAATTTCCAAGCAGGATAAAAATACCTCTCATCTGACGCCCTCATTTTATAAATCTGGTGGATTTAATTTTTGAACGGAAATTAAAATTTACCTTCAGTTACATGTGATTTTATCTCGTTTATATTAATGAAAAATATACGAACCCAAGCCCATAATATTTCGACCGGTTTATATTTTCAACAAACAGATTAAAAAACCTACGCAAATGACGAGCAATTTATATAAATTTCTTTCGACCATTTCAATACCTCTCGCTAAAAGAGGTATTGGATTCATCATCCATATTTTAATGATTAAGCACGTTTTAAAGTCCCTACATTCCGATCTTAACATTTTTACGACGATGTCTGTGTTTGTGTGTGTGATTGTATGTGTGGTACGGTGGAAGGACGATTACTCAAAAACAGTTAATATTTGTTTAACTACGTATTTCCCAATCGGACATTAATGGAAAGAGCTGAAAAGGTTTTGGTAACAATTGGACAACCAGAAGTAGCAGATTCTTGAAAAAAAATCTGTTAAATATTATTTTTTGAAAATTTTTCTTGGTAATATTAAAGATACATTTAAATATTTTATTATATATCGTATAGGTTTAGAGATATAGTATATAGAATAATCTGTTGTAATAAATATCGTTGCCCAAAAAACAGTTGAAAAATTTAAATGTTTGTAATCGATAAATGCAAAATGTTAATGACAAAACATCTGATTTTTTTGGGAGGTACGAGTACATTTAATATATATTATTAATTATATATGTTTTTGATTTATAGGTATATAATTATTAAATATGTCCTTAAGAAATACCGCTAATACTGTCAATGAATATGAATAATTTTGAACATATTAGAAGAATAGAACAAAATTCCTCAAAGAACGAAAGAAGAAATCCAATTTCAATTATTTGTGTGTACAAGAAATATTAAACGGCTAGTAGTTATTTACATTCAAAATTTCAAAATATTGTGATGTTTATTTGTCATTAATAATATGGAATATAAGTATTCCTCAAGTTTACATCCAGAAGAACAAGTGATTAGATTTTGGTTATAATTGGTGAACCGGAAGTACCCTCATTTGAAGATTTAACAGTTAAATTTGATTTATTGACATTTAATATTATTATAACTTAAAGAATATATTATTCTCTATACGATTTGATTACATTTTATACTTCATATTCAATAGATACAGAGTTAAATAATTTTAAAGAAATTAAATTTTATAATTCAGCCAGCTATGCTAAACATGGAAACTACATATATATTCGTATAATTCAAATTGACAGATGTCAGTATCAATAAAAAGTAAATTAATGTGGCAGAGATGAGGATGTTGAAGTAGATGTTGGGAAAGACACGGAAAGATACTGTAAGAAAATAACTCTAGTATTACAAGTTTCTAGAAAGATACAAGAAATATGATTACATTGGTTTGAACATGTCATGAGGAGAAATGAAGAATTATATTGGAACAAGAATGAATAGTTTAGTAATAGGATGTTGAAGAAACAGAGGAAGACCAAAGATAAGATGGAAGGACTGTATTGCGGAAGACTTGAGAGAAAAGGAACAGAATGATAACGACACGCAAAAATAGCGACCCCTAACGAATGGGAAAAGTTAAAGAAGAAGAAGATGTCAGTGTCAAGTGCAATTTGAATAGTTTGTTTCTGAAATAATTTTACTGGAAATTTAGAATCTTTTGCAAGAAAAATTATGTATGGAATTTATACATTATATACAGGATTGACGGAAGGTATTGTGCTGGCCACAACAGATTTTTTCTATTAGTATTTCCATACATCTTGCAAGGTAGGTCTTACTGTACATACTGGATTTTTACAAAATTGCCAAAAGTAAAGGTCTCGGTAGAAGTATGAACTAGATACTAGAAAATGACCCTTAAAATGCCGGTCGGCCAATTATCATTCGTCATTATAAGTTTGCAGCATATTTAGTACTGTACAAATGCATGCAAAAAAGTATTAATAAAAATAAACAAATTTTTATTGCTGATCTATTGACAAAGCAAATAAGCAAACAGAAATATGGACTAGCTGTTGATTTATCGTAAAATGAAACAAAGCTATATTGAAATATTCATTTTGTTGAAAATATCTGAAACCAGAATGAAAATAGATCTTGTAACTTCGTTCTAGTTTTCATTTCCTATGAGAATCAATTTTCGCGGAAATTTACAAATAAGAGCCCTTGCAACGATATCGATTTTTTCAAGGCACAATGTTTAAAACGCACATACGTATCCAGTGCCGCTTCTACTGGGAATATATCTGTAACTCTGTTGACTCTTTCGTATTTGACATGTTTGAATGCACTGAGAGATTTTTCATATTTGTTCTGCTGTTTTAAATGCAAACTATAATATTTACAGTCATCTGTTTTCTTTTCAACAATATATTTCTGCGTTTGTCCGATGATAATTTTAATATTAAGAAAAAAAATCTGATGACAGCACAATACTTTGCGTCAATCCTGTGTGTTATTTACAAATTCCATACATCATTTTAAATTTCCAGTAAAATTATTTCATAAACAAACTATGCAAATTGTACTTGACACTGACATCTTCTTCTCTAGCTTTTCCCATTCCCTATTTTTTATTGTCTTCTTCCACTCATTTCTGTTTTGCGTGTCGTTCTCATTCAGTTCCTTTCCTCTCAAGTCTCCTGCAATACAATCCTCCCATCTTATCTTTGGTCTTCCTCAGTTATTCATTCTTCTTCCAATATATTCTTCATTTTTCCCAATGACATGTTCAAGTCTCTCTTGTATCTTTCTAGAAACTTTATCACTCGAGCCATTCCCCTTTCCTTTCATTCCGTACCCTAATTATCCATGTCTTCCCCAACATCTATCTCAATATCCTAGTCTCATTGATACTGACATCTGTCAATTTGAATTATCTGAATATATTGGCAGTTTCCATAGTTAGCATAGCTAGCTGATTTATGAAATACAAAATGCAATCAAATCGTATACTGAATAATATATTCTTTAAAACTTATAATCATTAAATGTCAATAAATAATATTTAACTGCGTTTTTCAAGAAAAACTGTTAAAAGTTGCAATTGAGGATACTTGCGGTTGACTAATCATAACCCAAATCTAATCAAGTCTGCATATGGATGCAAGGAAGAGGAATA
Source organism: Harpalus rufipes (assembly GCA_951394225.1). Lineage (NCBI taxonomy): Eukaryota > Metazoa > Arthropoda > Insecta > Coleoptera > Carabidae > Harpalus > Harpalus rufipes. Next base: position 66,282,946 of record OX596275.1, read on the forward strand.
CGTAAAAATTGTAATTTTTGGAATTCTAGTATTGGAGATATCGCAGCCGAATTTATAGTCACACACACATGTACAAACACACATACAAACATCATCGTAAAAATAGTAAAATCGTAATGTAGGGACCCTAAAACGTGCTTATTCTGAAGGTAAAAACGGATGTTACTTTAAATATCAGCCAGCAATACATTGCATCTTTGACCTCGTCATCGATATTCGTCCACTTTTTAATAAATCTACCCTTTTCTATACTCCTTTTATATTAAAACTGACAACACCATACTATTTCAAAATTTCTGCATTACACAGAAGTTACAAATATTTGCTGAAATATTATTAATTTGTTGCTAATTTTTACCTTCCGTCACCTTTAGGTAAGGAAGGTATTATCTTTTGTCAAAAAATTCAATGATGAAATTTTAGTGAATAAGCATGTTTTATGTCTGTATGTGTGTGTGAGTGTGTGTGTGTCTGTGTGTATGTGACAAAAGTTTCGGATCGCATAACTTCAATACCACGATTCCAAATAGCTATTCAAATTGATCATATATTTTTATAATTATTATCTATTCTCTTTGAGACAATCTATTATTATTGACAGATTAACTAATACTAATAAGCTGTACAAGAATTATAAAATAAAATGAAATAAATGTTGGACCAACCTCGCCTACTATCGGTCCAATTTGGCCAACAGAGGCATCGAAGATCTCAGCATCTCAGGAAATCCGCTACCACTGCGACAAAATTTCAATTATCTCACTATTTAGTCCACTGATAACCATCGCACATTAAAAATTCATATCACGAAAGTTAGTTTTACACTAAAAGAAACAAATATATACTATTTTAACTCGCCCAACAGAAGTTTTTCACGAGAATTGCACTTAATTCGAGCAGAAGACATTCTCATTTGTAGGTAACAAATACACTGACAAAAGACAGAAATAATAAACAACAAACACCGGTCTTAATATTGGCTCGAACTTGTCTGTTAAGAGCCGATCTGTAGTTTCACTGGTCGACACGAAATTTAAATAAAAATCATAATGAATTATTTATTCACTTAACTAGTGTAGAATAATAACAAATAAATTATTGTTATTAAAAAATGTAAAAAAATCGTGTCAACCAGTGGCACTAAAAATGTAAACTTTAAGAACCAAGCCTTAATTTTACGAATTTTAAAATAAATATCTGACTTATGATCAATATATCATGTAGTATATGCCATTTAATTTTTTTCCTGAAGTATTAGAACAACCTGTATGTAAAGGTACCCTATAAAATCTGTACTACCAACGACATCTATAAAAACGTCAGGAAGTATTTCCAAACGCTAGATTGAAAACTTGTTACCACGTTTCTGAATGCAGATTTTTCCCCCTGCAGTAAATAATATACAATATTAAACCATTGCAATTTAAATAATAACAATGTAAGCGTCTTTTGTTATACATGATTGGTGAAAATTTTTACCACGAAATACTTAATGGTTGTTTGCTACAACAATGTTGCTAAGAATTGGTAACTGTGTAAGGTAAACACAATAAAACTAAACTTCATTTTAAAATTAGTTTTTCGTACAATATTAAATTTTCTTCAACTTTAAATCGTTTATAGTTTCATCCTAATTGAATCTATTTACTCGCCCACGATGACCGTATTTGCAACGCCGTGTAAAATAAATACTTACCTACTTCGGGAATGTTTAAAGTGTGAAAGGATTACTGAGACCTGAAAGTCGAATTCTTTGTGAGCGACCATATAAAGCAACGATGTTTCTGAACAACTTGTTCGCATTCTTCACCATCTTAACACTTTAGTGTTCACTTCTAGTCATTGTTCTGGTGGTATTCATGTACAAAGATTGCGGGGCTCATTGTGTCCGCTCATTATTTCGGAGAATAGAGTAAGTACTTGGAATTAATTTAACTTAACTAGGTTTTCTTTGAAAACAAAAGAGCGTAAATATACTCGTTTAATAATGTCAAGATAACGGTTATAACATTCACTTTTATATCTTTTTTGATGTTCAGTGATTTCTACCTAGGGAAAGTCAAAAACTAGAAGAACATTTTTGTTTTCCTGAATATTAATTATAACGGCAATTTGTTTTTGTGAGTTTATTGTGGTTCCCAACAAGCAATTTCTAAAAATTCAATGAACAGCTTGGATTAGGTGATATATGTTTGAAATAATACATCACAGGAACACACATTGTATGGTGAAAATGATTAGGCAGAAGACTCACGTCATCAACCTGAAAAAACCTTGCAAAAAGAAATATAACTTGTAGAAATTATTAGTTGCTATTTTGCATTTTTAAAACAAGAAGAAAAAATATACTAATATTAAAGTATATATTAATGAATTTACAATTATTTCTAAGTCAATCCTTATTCCTTTTATGGAATATAATTTTTTTTGACACAATATGGTCATTCTCAGTAGTGCCAACGTATGGTACAAAAATAAACTACAATTATTTCAAATAATTTTATATTTCATTAACATTCATGTATCCAGTAAAATTATTTCTTAAACAAACTATGTAAATTGCACTTGACACTAACATCTTCTTCTTCTTTAGCTTTTCCCACTCGTTAGTGGTCGCTATTCTTCAATTTCTTCATCCACTCATTTCTGTTTTGTATGTCGTTTCATTCAGATCATTTTCTCTCAAGTCTACCGCAATCCAGTCCTTCCATCTTATCTTTGGTCATTATATACTTCTTCCACCTTCTATGACTAAGCTATTAATTCTTCTTCCTATATATTCTTCAAATCTCCGTATAGAGAATAATATATTCTTTAAAATTTATATAACATTAAATGTCAATAAATACATATTTAACTGTTTTTTAAGAAAAAAGCTAAACTTCAGGAATACGAAAAAAATATAACTTTTGTAATCTTGGTATTGGAGTTATATGATCCGAAATGATCGTCACATACACACACACTAACACACATACACACACAGACACATATACATACAGACATCATCGTAAAAATAGTAAATTCGTATTCTAGGGACGTCAAAACGTGATTATTCATTAGAAACTCACTATATAATTTATACCTTCCTCAACTAATAATATAATAATAAAATTTATTTTTACGATCATATTTGTGAATAAATGAACCAAGTAAATATATAGCACGATTATTTTTAATATAAATAGGTATAATAATATGTTTAACGCTATAATGATTTTAGCATAATATGAATTTTTATACAATTCATTATTTACTTTCTAAATTAATTCTATTCCTTATAATATAACTGATTTCATGTAGACACCCGGTATATTGGATGATTTTATTCTGTTTGCACTTTCCAGCAAAACTGAAATATGTGAAAAAGTGATGTAAAAGTAAAATAATTCATTCGGGCCGTAGTGCTTGACATTTCAGGAGCACTCACGTATGGACCAACCGTGAAAGCGTGAAAGGAATGTTGAGGTCCGAAAATAGGAAGTGATTTGAGTTTGATGAAAACCAAAGTTGTCCCATCTATAAGCTGTCATCCTTTTTGCTCTTTCAGGCTGTCTAGCAAATATTACTCGTATTTCAAAAAGTCAAAGCAACGTTAAGAATGATCTCTATACAATAATATTGTTTGTTAATATATTACATTAAAATGATTTGAAAAGATTGGGTGAATGTTTAATGATTTTCACATTATTTTAAAAGTGTATTTTGCATAAAATTTATTTAATTGTAACAGCACATATTTGCAGCCTAATGTACAAATTTTATTAAAACCTGATCCTATCCAACCGATATATTAAGAGAACTCTCCTAGAATGCTACAGAATAATAATATCTAATACTGAAATATTTTGTTTCGACTAAGCTAGGACATTCCTCTTTAAAACGATGCTCGTTGTTGATAATACTTTCGCTGTAACGTATGTTTATTTATTAATTCAGATACTTTACCTTAATTCATAGCCGTATGAATAACGTTATTTTGTGTCAGGGCCACTGACACTGACATTGTGTTACATTTGCTAATAAACTTACCAGTTGACTTATTTTTGAATTTTGAATGCTTTTATTGTAACATATATTTTTATAATAATAAAATAACAGTAGTATCTTATGTGCTTTCATAAAAACTAAGCAAACGACACTACTGAATTTGTCATAATGCGAGGAGCAAAAATCTGAATTCATACAATTCGTAGACGACCTTGATCGGACATCTTTCAAAATTTTTACTGTATTTAGATAATTCAAATTGACATATCAATGAAAATTAAATGAACATGGCAGAGATGAGTATGTTGAGATCTTGGGAAAGACACGAAAAGATACGGCAAGAAAATAACTCTAGTGTTACAAGTTACTAGAAATATACAAGAGAGACGATTACATTGGTTTGAACATGTCATGGAGGAGAGATGAAGAATATATTGGAAGAATGAACAGCTTATAATATTAGAAGGTTGAAGAAATAGAGGAAGACCAAAAATACGATGGAAGGACTGTATTGCGGAAGACTTGTGAGAAAAGGAACTGAATGAGAACGACACGCAAAATAGAAATTAGTGGAAGAAGAAAATATAAAATAGCGGCGCCTTACGAATGGGAAAATGTAATTTGCATAGTTTGTTTATGAAATAATTTTACTGGAAATTTAGAATATTTTGCAAGAAAATTTATGTATAGAATTTATACATAATACACAGGATTGACGGAAGGTATTGTGCTAGCCCCAACAGATTTTTTAATTATGTGCGTCGATCGTGCAAAAAACTTAATAAGCATTGCGGTCAGTAAGTGAACTTATTATTGTTGAAACGAATCTACTTTGAACGTATTAATTATTTAATTAAACTATGTAATAATTAGAACGAATCATTTATTTATTTATTTATTAATCAATCGATCCAACAGGATTCAAGATCCCAATTACAGGACGATCATATGACATACAATTACAGAAACGAATGAGTTGAACAGTAAGTACATATAAGAAATTTAACAAGTGACTTATTACAAAAAATATTTTGTTAATATATTCTTAAATTTAGATAAGGAGTCGCCAATTATGTCAATGTCAATAGTACATGATACACTGTTATATGCTACACAGAGTTGTCTTATTGGAGATTTCTATTCATAATTAGTCCTAGCTCACAATGAAATGGTACTTTATTTCTTGAAGTGACGCGTGGGACGTGAAATGGTATTAGCTCAAAACTACATGGGTCATCAATACAATTATTAATTAATTTGTATAAGTAGAGAGATAATTGTAAATTTCTTCTTTTTCTTCATGCTTGAAAATAATCTGTAAAGAATTTGACGTCTCGTAAATTTAGTGATTTGTTAGGAAATACTTGTGAGCACCTATGGTATCGATCGGCGTTCATTTTACCGAAAACGAAATATACATAGACATCAAATAACGTTTTAGACAAAATTGGATTTTGCTGGGACAGTAAACCTGACCCCTAATGCTTCCCGTCGGAATATTCTCTAACCTTTCAAATTTCCACAAATTCTATTTAACACAGCTATAAGGATTCCGCCGACTCTTACAATGTTAATAAAGAAGTTCTTCCCCACGCATTCGTTATAGTTTTATTCCCGCATTTCGGGGAAAAGTTTCATTATATAATAGAAAATTTAATTAAAAATTTACTCAACAACGCGTCACCTATTTCCTACACATTGCTCAGAAAATAAACATGTGAGAATGGTTTTGTGCGGTTTTGTTTATTTTCTGTTAATTAACATGAGTACGAACAGCTCTATTCTGCCAGATGTACTGAAGGATCGTAGATGAGTATGTTCTCGTGTTTATAATTTTATATTTCATACTACAACATTTGGATGAAAGAGATGTATGTATGCATATCCCCACGTAGTTGACAAACATTTGTGTTTAATGAATAAATTTCAATTAAATTTTATTTTATTATGGTTGTTTGCTATTATACATATTCTATATGGAATACAAAAAAATAATATGTATATACATCAAAAAATGTTATTCCAATTTATTATTATTACTGAGAGGTGAAGCTTCGAGGTGACATACATACATCTATGATTTTAAAAAAGAAAAAATCTGTTGTGGCCAGCACAATACTTTCCGTCAATCCTGTGTATTATGTACAAATTCCATACATAAATTTTCGTGAAAAAGATTCTAAATTTTTGATATTTTATGATTCTCTTTCTCGGCAACTGAATGAATACAACATGAAATAAGAAAATCATGAAATTTTGAATGAAAAATTATGACACTTGTCAGTTATGGGCATAATTAATTGCTGTCATTTTGACACGGGTCCCCATATCTGTTTGACAAAGTCAGCAAAGTCATGTCACTGCACGCGCCCTATACATAAATTTTCTGACATCTTCTTTTTTAGTTTTTCCCATTCGTTAGGGGGTCGCTATTCAGTTCCTTTTCTCTCAAGTCTTCTGCAATACAGTCCTTTCATCTTATATTTGGTCTTCCCATGTTTCTTCCACCTTCTATGAATATATTCATCTCTCCTCATGACATGTTCAAACCATTGTAATCGTCTCTCTTATATCTAGAAACTTCTAACACTAGAGTTATTTCCCTTATTCTTTCATTCATTTACTTTTTATTGATACTGACATCTGTCAATTTGAATTACCTGAATATATTAGCAGTTTCCATGGTTAAGTTAGCATAGCTGGCTGAATTATGAAATTTATTATCTTTATAATTCTTTAACTCTATATCTGTTGAATATTTTTGAAAGATGTCCGAATCTTTCAAAAATTTTACTGTAATAACATACAATTTTATACCTAGGTACCTACCTAGTGAATCTTTGAATTTTGAGAACCAAAATAAAATAAAACGTTGTTACCCTTAATAGATAAATAACTATTTCAGCCCCATCTTATGAAATTTTCAGAGGGCGCCCTTGCCCCTTTTGCCATATTTAAATTAAAATCGATTGAATCTTTGTAAAGTGCAGTCAAACAGTCCAAACTAAATCAATTCACAATTCTGCTAGAAACTCGAAATCCAATAGTTTTAAATTGTCAAACTACATTAGAACGTTTACCCAAAAACAAACTGAAAACTAAGCAAACGAAAGTCTCGTGTCGGTTCTCATCTCTTCTTCTGCAACCCCTGGAGAGAAGAGCACGAGAGAGATAATCGATTCAACAGAGGTTCTCAAGTCCTGGATCTTGGATAAACTTTACTTTCTTCAAACACATGATGGAATACATGATCATATTAAAAGACAACTAGTAGTACGACTAGCAATTCCTAAATAAATGATATTACCTCGATTACGGATTGTTGTTCCTTGCTTATAATTACAATGGGTCTATCTCCTTTTTACCTCTCGCTACGAGAGGTATTGCATTCATGCTAAAAATCGCATATCCAGATTTTATTGAATAAGCACGTTTTAAGGTCCCTACAATCCGATTTTAACATTTTTATGATGATGTCTGTGTGTGTGTGTGTGTGGGTGTGGATGTATGTGTGTGTGTGTGTGTGTATGTATGTAGGATGTTGGAAGGACGATAACTCAAAAACTATAAGACTTTAAATTTGTTTAACTACGTATTTCCCAATCGGACATTCATGGGAAGATCTGAAAAGGTTTTGGTAACAATTGGACAACCGGAAGTAGAAGATTCTTGAAAAAAAATCTTCTAAATAATATTTTTTGAAAACTTTTTTCGGTAATATTAAAGAAAATTAAATTCTCTATCTGATACATTTAAATATTTTCTTATATATTTTATAGATTTAGAGATAAAAGAAATATAATATATAAAATAATCTGTTATAATAAATTTTACAGCCGAAAGGATGCCATGGAAAATAGTTGAAAATTTTGTTTGTAACTGACAGATAAACGTCAGTGTCAGAAATCCGGAGCCGGAGATATTACTAAAGACTTTTTCTGGGAAGTACATATATTATATTATTTCTTAATGTATTAATAGTTAAAATTATAGGTATATTACATATATCCTTCAAAAATACTGTCAATCCTGACAATGAATTGGAAACATTTCAAAAAATTAGAAGAGGACAAAATTTCTTCATAAAATGAATTTAAAATTAAACAATCTAAATATAAGGAATAGAAACATATATGTAAGTAGAATTTTTGGTGTAGAGTGTAGGTATACAAGAAATGTTAAATACAATAGGGTGTTTTGACAAGGATATATAGGGGCTTAAGTCAGAATGATAGCTAGTAATTATGTATATACAGGGTGATTCATCGGTCTGTCCTCCCTTTATAACTCTTTTATTTTAAGTCAGATAGAAATACTCTTCAAATATAATTTATATAATATATTATTGTCTATCTACGTACTATATACATTTGTATACAGGGTGCTCCGTTGAAGCGCAACAATATATAATTTTATATTTCTTAATGGAACAGCCTATATATATTTATTTATTTTGATAGTAAATTAGATTCCCTTTAAAAAACTATTAAGTAATAAGGGGTCTAAAATTATAAATTAAGAAGTTATTTACGTTCATAAAAAATAGTAGTTCATAGTGGAAAAAACCATAATTTAATACAAAATTTTGATTCTTTTTTATTAATACTTATTTTAAACATTACACTAAGACAAAGAGGCTATTAAAATTTAGTGACAGACTAAATAATGCAAAATTATAATAAATTCGAAACAATTGATCAAATTATCCATAGCTTACTTTGTTAATAATAACATGATACAAAAATATCATTCATCGAATAAAGGTAAATAACTTCTTAATTTATAATTTTAGACCCCTTATTACTTAATACTTTTTTAAAGGAAATCTAATTTACTATCAAAATAAATAAATATATATAGGGTGTTCCATTAAGAAATATAAAGTTACATATTGTTGCGCTTCAACGGAGCACCCTGTATAAAAGTGCATATAGTAAGTAGATAGACAATAATATATAATATAAATTTTATCCGAAGAGTTTTTCTATCTGACTTAAAATAAAAGAGTTATAAAGAGAGGACAGACCGATGAATCACCCTGTAGATGTCAAGTATCAATTTCTCATTCTAAATTTAGTGATTTTCCAATTCCATGTGGTTTATTTTCCTCGACAAGTAAATTCCACACTCCTGGTGACAAATTAACTACGTGAATATAGAAAATCTTGGAATATTTAATGAAAAATTCTGACATTTATGTACATAATTATCATTCTAAAACGGGAACCCCACATCTGCTTGTCAAGGCCAACAATGTAACATGACTGGTCGGGCCCTATACTTATGTAACCAAAAAAGGAAGTGGCGAGAGGTATTGTGATGGCCACAACAGATTTTTTTGCCTCAATAACCGTAAAATTATTATTGTTTGTACATATTTACAATTTAGAATTACATTAAATAGTTATTTGTTTAACTAGGCACTAAAATACTAGATTTACAGTAGAGGCTGGCGAAGCTGTAAATCTGTGTTTAATGCCGTATTGACCACATTGAGCCAAATTCAGTACTCTTCTTTAATTATCACAAAATAAAAGGAGACATATATAAAAATCACATATCCAGATTTAATGATTAAGCACGTTTTAAGGTCCCTACAATCCGATTTTAATATTTTTACGATATTTGTGTATGTGTATGTGTATGTATGTGTGTGTGTGTGGAGGATGTTGGAAGGACGATTTCTCAAAAACTATAATACTTAATATCTTTTAACTACGTATTTCTCAATCGGACATTACTGGGAAAAGCTGAAAAGGTTTTGGTAATAATTGGACAACCGGAAGTAACAGGTTCTTAAAAAAATCTTCTAAATATTATTTTTTGAAAATTTTTGTTCTTGCTTCTATTAAAGAAGAGTAAATTCTCTATCTGATACATATAAATTTTTTATTAAATCTTTTATAGATTTAGAGATAAATAAATATAAGCTATATAATAATCTATTATAATAAATCTCACAGCCAAAATAATGTCATGGAAACCAATTCAAAATTAAAATGTTTGTAACTGACAGATAAATGCCAGTGTCAAAAATCCAGAGACATAACTAAAGATTATTTCTGGGAAGTACATACATTATATTGTTTCTTATTGTATTAATAGTTAAATATTTAAAATTATAGGTATATTACATATATCCTTCAAAAATACTGTCAATCCCGACAATGAATTGGAAACATTTCAAAATATTAGAAGAGTAGGACAAAATTTCTTCATAGAATGAATTTAAAATTAAAAAATCTAAATATAAAGAATAGATATAAGTAGAATTTGTGGTGTGAGCAGTCATGTGACTTTGTTGGCCTTGACAAGCAGATATGTGGGCCCGTGTCAGAATGATAGCTAGTAATTATGTACCTAGATGTCAAATATCATAATTTCTCATTTTAATGAAAAATTGACATCTATGTACATAATTACTAATTGTAATTCTGACATGGGCCCCCATATCTGCTAGTTAAGGCCAACAATGTCGCATGACTGCTCGCGCCCTATATTATATAACCAAAAACGGTAATGGCGAGAGGTATTGTGCTGGCCACAGCAGGTTTTTTTTTAAAATTACATTCATAAGAAAACAAAACTAATACCGTGCCTTAATTGTACAAAATTCACTTTTCTAATTCATTTATAAATAGTGGTAGTTTTTATTGTTAAAAAAATTAAAAACCCATGGATCTAAATACGTCTTTCTCATTATCATTTTAAGTAATAAAAATTAAATAACACATTCTTTCCTTCACCTTTTCTGGTTGAGATATGTAGGGTTTCCTTTATTCATTCCAAAATCTCTCATGTGAAGTGTTCTCTCCGACAGCTCAACCTACGTAAGTGCTGGGGAAATGTTGGCTTTACGGCTACATATATCATCTGCTGAGATTTACTTGAAGCTTGAAGCAGACCTGTCGTACGAGTAATGATTTATGTATTTATATTTTCAAATATATGAATTATGGCTTTTAAGTGTAAAATATGATGCATAGAATTCATCGTACCCAAATATTGCGACATAAAAAAATATTAAGATTTAAAAACACTAATATGCTTCACCATTCTTTCCTACAACTTATTAAAAGTTCTTAACTTTTGAAATGTTTTCATTTCTGGTGACTTAAAAAGATAACAATTAATGGATACGGAAAATTCCATTTTTACCTCTCGCTAAGAAAGGTATTGGATTCATACTAAAAATCGTATATCCAGATTTTAATGATTAAGCAAGTTTTAAGGTCCCTACAATCCGATTTTAATATTTTTTCGATGATGTCTGTGTGTGTGTGGGTGGGTGGATGTATGTGTGAGGGCGATTTCTCAAGAATAGATATAAGTAGAATTTTTGGTGTATAGAGTGTAGGTATACAAGAAATGTTAAATACAATAGGGCGGAGCAGTCATGTGATATTGTTGGCCTTGACAAGCAGATATGAGGGCCCGTGCCAGAATGATAGCTTGTAATTATGTGCATAAATGTCAACTACATCTATGTACATAATTACTAATTGTCATTCTGACACGGGCGCCCATATCTGCTTGTCAAGGCCAACAATGTCACATGACTGCTCGCGCCCTATACTTATGTAACCAAAAACGGAAGTGACGAGAGGTATTGAGCTGGCCACAACAGATTTTTTTTATTATAATTACTCCCTCTAGAAAAAAGGATGTTTTACTTTTAATGACGCAAGACATGTTGTCTAAGTCCAAATATGAATACCTACATATTTCTTGAAACAATAATATACTTATTTTGGGAATATGGGATCTGTTCGGATACTATTCGGAAGACTTTCTTTTTACCTTCCGTTACCTTTAGGTAAGGAAGGTATTGTCTTTGGTCAATAAATTTGGTGGTGCGTTTTCAACGAATAAGCAAGTTTTAAGGTTCCTAGAATACAATTTTACTATTTCTACGACGATTTCGTTTATTATTGGTCAACCGGAAGTACCCTCATTTGAAGTTTTTAACAGTTTTTCTTGAAAAATAAATAATAATTAAATAAATTTAAAATGTTTTTTTTTTCATTCTCAATAATAATTCAAGCGTGACCTTTGTAAACAATTATCTAAGTACATTTATTTTTCACCTCAATGTTAGCTTTAAGTTCACAATGTAAATAAAATAAATAAATAAATATTTCATCACGGCATATTACCCATTGCTGGGTGTGCCAATCTGCTTCATACACCGATATCGGTAATGATGGAATATTTGTACCGTGTGAGCGCTTACCAGGCGTCATCTTACGGGCACTCATTGCTGGCGTGGAGAGTGCGTCACAGGGGTCAATTTTGTGCCATTAAAATGCGATGTATACAAGTACAAATGTATAAGGTCCGTTATATTTCCAAAAGTACAAATGAAAATTAGTAAAACACAATACAAGCTCAATGTTATGCTATAATTTGCTGCAAATTTTAACTGACTCGTGAATGTTAATCCAGTGGGCATTAATTTGTAAAGCAACATTTTTCGCACAATTTGTCAATGTTTGCTTTTTCAATTTAATCCCAATTTTAATGAACTGACGAAAAAATCCAGAAAAACTTTGCGATACATGTCGTATATTCAATTTTTATTTATTTATTTATTCAGCAGATTTAGTGACCTAAATACTTAGTTTCAATACATGCGAAAAATACAAGACCGACCAAAAATATGAATACACCTGACGACAGTCTCATATTAAACTACACTGGTATTTTCTACATTTTCGTATCATATACGAGGGTCATTCAATAAGTAAAGAGACAAATTCTATAATTTTAAAACTATTCAATGAATGTGTACAATCTTTTCAGGGGTGTTAGTTGGCAACTTTGGGATATGCTCTGATCAACTGTTTCATCATTTTATGTCAACATAACCTCAAAATTTTCAGTTCACCATGGCAAGTCCACTAGAAGATTGCACCTTAGAAGAGCAACGCTCAGTCATTAGATTTTTTAGTCGCAGAAGGTGTAAAACCAAGTGAATTTTTTTCTAGAATGTTAATACAGTACGGTAAAAGTTGTATGAACCGTGCGAATTTTTACAAGTGGGTTGATCGGTTTAAAAGTGGCCGAACAAGTGTAGGTGATGAACCCCGATGTGGACGTCCAGTCCATTGCGATTTCCTTGAAGATCAGCGAACTATCAATAGCCAATACTACTCTGAGATGCTAGAACACAAAGTTAGACCAGCTATCAGGAGCAAACGCCGTGGACTCTTGTCAAAAGGAGTCATTCTTCAGCACGATAACGCCCGCCCTCATACAGCCCAGCTGACCCGTGATAAGCTTCAAAAATTGGGTTGGGAGGTCTTACCTCATCATGCCTACAGTCCCGACCTCGCCCCATCTGATTTTTACCTGTTTGGACCACTCAAAGACGCCCTACGTGGAAAAAGATTTGCTAACAATGAGGAAGTTAAGGAAGCGGTGCAAAAGTGGCTTCGGGGTAAATCGAAAGAATTCTTCGCCAAGGGAATTTGGAAGCTGCAAGAAAGATGGGACAAGTGCATAACTGTGGGGGGTGATTATGTTGAAAAATAGCCTTAATTTTGAAAGATTGAAATAAACCGTTTTTGAGCTATAGCCATTTGTCTCTTTACTTATTGAATGACCCTCGTAGTTCCTCGGACGAACTTGGTAATCTCGAGGTTGGGACTTTTTTCAGTGGGCTTTTATTTTGGTCTCAAGTACAATATTCTGGGCCGTTTTTAATTTTCAGTCCGCCCCTGTATAGTTCATTAAAATCTTTGCTATATACATTTCAGGAAACCGTCTTGCTAATGCTTTTATAACATTTGCAGGAGGGTACTAGATGTCACAGTTAATAATTACATTTACTTTCATAATAATTAAGGTAAAATTACATCGCCGGTGAGACCGCTATCACTAAAGGGTTAAACAAGTTATACTACTCTATTTCAGTAAAGTGTCTCTCAAAATGATATAAACATGCTTCGCCACGTTTATATATTTATGTTTATATTTTTAAATAAATAAAAATATCATCACGGCATATTACCCTTTGATGGGTGTGCCAATCTGCTTGGTACACAGATATCGGTAATGATGAAATATTTGTACCATGCGGGCGTTTACCTCACGGGCACTCAATTCTGGCGTGGAGAGTGCTCCACAGCGGTCAATTTAGTACCATTAAAATTCGAAGTAATTTTTGGCGTCGGTCGGGATTGAACCCTGGTCCCCAGATTCGCGACCAGACACTCAGGTACATGGTTTCAAAACTTTCTGAATGATAGTATTTGAGTTAGAGCGTAAAGCGGATCTACACCCACACACACACACACATACATACATACACACATACACACAGACATCATCGTGAAAATGTTAAAATTGAATTGTAGGGACCTTAAAACGTGGTCACTTACTAAAATCTCGATATGCGATTTTTAGCACGATCCCTATGTCTCCCTTACCAAGGGTAGCGGGATGTAAAAAAATGTTTGTCGAAGAGGTCTAACTTTTCCGAAAAGTTTTGTTACATATGTTAATTTCTTCTCATTTAGTAATTCGTAGCTAATATGTTTCATCTATTTATGAACAATTCACGCCATAAAAATCGCAGCCATCTATAGACTAACAGACGGATTGGACATTCCCCGGGATTAACATACACACCAATCTTGCATGTCACTACTAGGACTGAAGATACCTTTAGCGTGATTTACTCGTTGAATAATCCAGGAGACCTATTCTAATTCGTTTGGAGACAACCAGAGGCCTGACTTAATTTACAATTTACCAGCCACTAAAATTAAATTTCTAAATTTGCAACTGTAATATCTAAGGTTGTGTCGGAAATTGCATTTTTATCCAATGTACCAAATAATTAAATTACGTCATCATTTAGAATGTTAGGGATTAGAAAAGGAATTTCAAATTTATTGTCAGAAAAGAACCATATATACAGTACCGACTAAATAATATATAATATTCGTACTTTTGGTCTGTTGTTTACCTTCTTTGTTTATTCTCTTGTTCTTTGTTTTTGTTTTGTATTTAACCGTATTGTTTATTATACCATACGAAATAAATAAATTTCTCAGAGATATAATCTCAATATTCAGTTTTCCCTTTGCGTACTTTAAATATAAAGATTATATGATTGGATAGTTAGGTTGATTGTTGTCATGTTAGTAGAGTATTTAGCTATAGTATCAGCCTACACATTTCCTGTGATTTTAAATTAATATTAACAAAAAAATCAAATACGTTTACAATGAAATATCACTTTTACAAATAAGAATTTAAAATCGTATATAGGTATAAAAGTTTAAAAAACACTAATACTAAAAGTACACTATTTTCCTTAAATTTGTAGCCTAATTGATAACCTTTAAACTAATCTCTGAACTGGATACCATTAGTCTTTATTTAAAAAATCTGATGTGGCCAGCTCAATACCTTCCGTCAATCCTGTGTATTATGTTTTTAGTTCCATACATAAATTTTCTTGCAAAATATTCTAAATTTCCAGTAAATGTCATAAACAAACTATGCAAATTGCACTTGACACTGACATCTTCTTCTTCTTCTTCTTCTTCTTCTTCTTCTTTAGCTATTCCCATTCGTTAGGAGTCGCTATTTTTTATTTTCTTCCACTCATTCCTGTTTTGCGTGTCGTTCTTCAACCTTCTATGACTAAGCTAGTCGATCTTCTTCCAATATATATCTATGTGTTTTCCCCAACATCTATTTCAACATCATCATCTCTGCCATATTTATTTACTTTTCATTGATACTAACATCTGTCAATTTAAATTGAATATATTAGCAGTTTCCATGGTTAGCATAGCTGGCTGATTTATGAAATTTAATATAATTCTTTTACTTTATATATATTGAATATGAAGTATAAAATGCAATGAAATCGTTTAGAGAATAATATATTCTTTAAGTTATAATAACGTTAAATGTCAATAAATGATATTTAACTGCGTTTTTTCAAGAAAAACTGTTAAAATCTTCAAATGAGGGTACTTCCGATTGACCAGTTTTACTCAAAATCTAATCACCTATTCTTCTGGATATAAACTTGAGGAATACGAAAAAATGGTAAAATCATATTATTTGGACCCTAAAACGTGTTTATTCACTAAAAACTCATCATCGAATTTTTTGACCAAAGACAATACCTTCCTTACCTGTAAGTACATACATACATACATAAAATCACGCGTGTCCCACTTAATGGGTTCGCACAAACCCGTTGATGTTGTTCGTATTGTTTTACAATAAGAACAACATCAACATCATACAAAAATCCTTACTCTTGAACATATTAAAGTGACCGATTTTCGGTAGCGAAATACCACATCCGGATCACAATAATAGTTAGGAAACAATCATCCTTCGCCACACATTCCTATCTAAGCAGACTTCTTTCGCCTCGGCCACACTCATAATCGCATTCATTCATGCTCTTCTTCTCTTCTCACTTGGAAACTTTCTCTCTTTAAGCCTACCAACCACATCCATCCACTTACACACTGGCTGCTCACGCAATCGAAAACCCTCAACTTCACCAAGATATATACGCTTAATAAGCCGTTCATTCGCCATTCTCTCCACATGCCCAAATTATTCCTCACCTATCCTGTCTTACATACGGAAAGTAAATAAGAAAAACTTGATAATATGTTTCTATAATGTATTATAATAACAATAGTTGTATATCTTGGTTTCCCTTGTTGCAGATAACGGAGGCGCTATCCTTCTTGCACTACTCCGGGCATGTACTGCACCGGAACGTGTGTCCCAGCAGTATATTAGTCACGAAGAAGGGCACATGGAAACTCGCGGGCCTCGAGTTCACAGGTAAGCAAACTTATCACGTTCCCCAAACTTCATTCCGAATACATTGCGATATTGATGTTTCTACTCCAACTACTTGCCCCTGCAGAAAACTTAGAACTTTATCCAGAATGCACTAATACAGGAGCGTGTCATCGTAGACGTAGCAGAAAGTAGTTTTTAGTGTGCTTTTTTATTATTTTATTTTTCTAATTTACTGCAAGATATATATATGTACCATTTAGGCCAGGTTGTTCCAAGTTCAGATAAAGTAGCAATTTACTTATCTATTAGATAAATTTATTCTACCGTCTTAACTAGAGAATAAGATTTTTGGGTTGCTCCATGATATTTTTTTCACCGGATAGCTAATTGGCAGATTGCTATCAGAAATATTAAAATTGTGTTAGGGTAGCATTATTTTTGAAAAGTTGCCAACTTGGCTGTCACAATTTTAATAGAAATTTGGTTATTTTTTCGCTTGTCTTGTGTTTTGGTGCAGTTGTAGTTTAAACCACAATTTGAACGTTTAGAAAAAATGATAAATTCGACTACCAAAAATGAGTGGTGAAAATTATAGATAAAGAAAAAGAGCAGTCTATTTTACTACCGCGTAAATAACTAATTTAATTAAATTAGTCGATAAATATAAAAATATAATAAAGTAGTTAAGGTAGAAGACAGCTTTAAATTTTAAAATCTGACTACGCTTGTGATTTTTATTCAACATAGAATTTTTTATTTGCATACTTTCTAAGTTGTAATCTTCGGTTTATTAATAAAATTTCAAAAAGAAAACACACTTTGTCACTTTTATTACATTAATGAAAAGTTTTGTAATAAAAACTATTTTTATAGACATATTTCTTCTGGTTTTATTATCTCTTTAAATTTTCTGTAAAACTAGTACAAGACAGATAAAATTACATTTTACTATTTTTTAATTAACGACCATAACACTTACTGAAGAAACAATAAAAAATTTATGTTTTATTTCATTGTCCATTTTACCTTCCGCAACCTTACCCCAGGTAAGGAAGGTGTATTGTCTTTGCTCAAAAAATTCGATGGTGAGTTTTGGTGTCCGTTACGTTACATGTTACGGTACGTTACGACTTACGCTGCATAAATTCAGTATTATGTACAAAATCCATACATAAATTTTCTTGCTAAAGATTCTAAATTTTTGGTATTATGTGATTCCCTTTCTCGGCAACTGAATTCCATACTCCTAATAACAAACAAACCACATGAAATAAGAAAATTATGAAATTTTGAATGAAAAATTATAACACTTGTCAGTTATGGACATAATTAATTGCTGTCATTTTGACACGGGTCCCCATATCTGCTTGCCAAAGTCAGCAAAGTGATGTCACTACACGCGCCCTATACATAAATTTTCTTGCAAAAGATCCTATATTCCCAGTAAAGTTATTTCATAAACAAACTATGCAAATTGCACTTGACACTGACATCGTCTTCTTTAGTTTTTCCCATTCGTTAGGGGGTCGCTATTTTTTATTTTCTTCTTCCACTCATTTTTGTTTTGCGTGTCGTCCTCATTCAGTTCCTTTTCTCTCAAGTCTTCTGCAATACAGTCTTTTCATCTTATATTTAGTCTTCCTGTGTTACTTCCACCTTCTATTAATATATTCATCTCTCCTCATGACATGTTCAAACCAATGTAATCGTCTCTTTTATACCTAGAAACTTCTAACACTAGAGTTACTTCCCTTATTCTTTCATTGATTTAAATTTATTAATACTGACATCTGTCAATTTGAATTACCTGAATATATTAGCAGTTTCCATGGTTAAGTTAGCATAGCTGGCTGAATTATGAAATTTATGTGAAATTTATTATTTGTATTTTTCTTTAACTCTATATCTGTTGAATAACAAATATAAAATGCAATCAAATCGTATAGACAGTAATATATCCTTTAAGTTATAATAACATTTAACTAAGTTTTTCAAGAAAAACTGTTCAAAATCTTCAGATGAGGGTACTTCCGGTTGACCAATTATAACCAAAATCTAACCAAGTCTGCATATGGTTGTAAGGAAGAGGAATACGCAAGAATTGTAATTTTTGGAATTCTAGTATTGGAGATATCGTGTCCGAAACGGCGGTCACATATACACACACACGCACACACGAACACACACACACACATACATACAGACATCATCGTAAAAATAGTAAAATCGTATTGTAAAGACGATTCAATAAAAACTCCCACCGATTTTTTTGACCAAAGACAATACCTTCCTTACCTATAGGTGACGGAAGGTAAAAATAATGTATTTTTCACAATTAACACGCACAAGTGTTAAGTATGGAATGAACAAAATGTATACCTACACTACCACAATATATGCGCACGCGCACATCGGCACCTACATCATGTATCTTCCGTGATAAATGTTGGTATACCGGCTAGAATCTACTATATTTATAAGCTTTTAAATTATCTACTATCTAACTGTCGGCCACCACAACAAACGGAACGACATACACTTTGACAAGTTTGTAAAATAATATTTAATTCTACTCGCAAAAGTGATTTTAAATTCAACATAAAATAGGCAGATAAAAACATTGTGGTTTGTTTTTGTAATTATTCAATTTAAGGTACTTCAAGGGTTTTAGAGATAATATTTTTATTACTCCTTTGAGACCACTTTTCGTAGAACAGATAAAGAGAGTTTTTGTTAATTTCCAGATTTGACCTCGAGGGAAATACGCCGTACAAAGCAGAATAAGAAATATTTTCTTAAGCAAACGTTTGAAAATGCAGGTAACGTTGCCTGAGATATTGGTTCCAAGCAAGTAGGTTTCTTTGGCGCAGTTTTTGATAGCTTCGTTCGCGTTATTTGACTGCGAAGGCGGCACAAAGCTGAGTTTATTTACTTGCGAAACATTGCGCTGTGATTTCTGTCACCAACCAGAACCAGGGACTTCTTCTAATATATGTTGAGTTATGTTCAGTTTCTCGGAGAAAAATTTACATGCTGACAGAAATACAGCTGCATTAGTATTCTCTTTGCAATTTGCTGAATTAAGAAGGAAATTTTTTGCTATCTTGAAATATTTTACTTACAGCAAATTTAATACCTATAAAAATCTGATGTGACCAACTCAAAATATCCCGCCATTTAATTTTTATTAATTTAAATACATATACCTATGGGGTCTCATGACCGCGCCGGTAATATGCTGTTAAAATATATATATTTTTTTATTTAAATACATACCTTTATATTTACTAATACTAGAAATTATATATGTCAAGTTCCTTTCCATTTAACTCTTGTTCTATTTACAATTTTCCTTTTAAAACGTTACTATTATTAATTTGAAATGATTATTTTTTTGACAGTGACATTTATCTGTCAGTTACATTTACATACATTTGAGCTGAACTGTGTAACCAGGGAGTTGTGTTTATAGCATAAGCTCTGAGATATAATTTTTATATATTTTATAAATTTATCCATAAAATATATAGAAAAAGTATTAATGCCAACCTATAGAAAATGGAATAATCTTTAATTTTTATAATCACGCGTTACGATACATCACAATACGCCACGACACGGTACGTTACGTTACGGCTTTAGCTGTTTAAATCCACCATTAGTGATTTCTGTGCGTTAGGTGACGTTATTGTTGCTATGTTTGGTTAAATTGACTAAATATAATACCAATAACACATCAAAATGATTATTAATTGCATGACAATTACAATCGTTCGTTTCGTGATAAAAGTTGAGTAACGCTAGATATAAATATGGTAACTTAGATTTCCACTCTGAAATTTTTGTTTTTAACTCAGTTACGGCTACAAACAATATATTTTCTTTCATATATTTCCGTCATTCCATTCATCAAGTAGGCGCTTTTATTTAATTAAAAAAAAGTTGAATAAAGTTTCGTTACGTATCATTCTTTCACTCTTTTGCACTTGTTTTGCCACGGTTACGAGTCATCTTAATCAATAGCCTTCAACTTTCTGAAATAATGTCGAGTAATAAAATTCAAATTTAAGAAGTTTTTGTCAGGTTGTCATTACAAAAGTCAAATATTTCTGCCACACGAAAATAAAAAGTTTATTATTTTATTCACCTTCTACTCTTGTTGAATAAAGGCCATAAAAGGACTGTAGATAAATGTACCTACAATATTAAATTTAATGTTGCCTTCAAGATTCGTTTATCGTATCTTACTGAATTGGAATATCTAATTTTATTCTATGAAAATTTTTTTTAGGTTAGTAGAGTTTGACACAAATTTTGACAATTATTCAGCAATGATATGTGGTATGGTTTCCACTAAAATCGTTTATTAATAAAAATCATGCATTAATAGGGGTAATTACGAATGATTTTGTATACATGCTAAATGATCTTTTTATTTTTCTAGATTAATTATTTTATCATTATTATTCTTTTGTACAATTACAATTAACCAATTTAATAAAACGAACAAAACATCCTAAAAGAATTTTAATAAAAAAAAATACCAAATTTTTAACCAAAAAGTTTTACTAATTTCTTTATTGTTCTCAATACATATAAATTACTGTAATTAATTCCATTAATTGTATTAAAAAAGCGAGGTATAATTAGATTTAATTAAATGTATAAAAGAAATCCATAAGAGAAGACTTTTGCATATATTTTCGTACTTTTCATTTTCTTCCTAATGCTTTTAATGACGTTTCATTCTGCTCACTGACCGAAAAACGAAAACGAATACAAATTTCTTCGAGCGTTTCAAAGCTTGTTGTTTTATTTACGCTATTACTGAAGAAAGTGTGGATGTTATTTCTTTATAAAGTTTAACAAACAATGAGTATTTATTTTATAGTTAACAAGGTCGGAAAAACAAAACTTAAGCATCTGTGCTCTACAAAAGAAATCCAAAGTGCTTTTCCTTGTTTCGGAATGAGATTGTCACATTCTAACACGCATATTGATGTTAGAAGGAGCTTCATTCTTAAACGATTTTTGGTGATATTTTGTTATTTGAGATTGGCATGACAGCAATCAATACACTAAGGCTTGATTTACTTAGCGGTATAATGGCGGTACGATGACGGTACAATAACGGTACAGTGACGGTATGTCAATTACAAGAGGCATTACATTAGACGGTGGTACGACGGTACGAACATAATAAAATACCATGACAATATAATTGTCTTTTATGTATTATGACGGTTTGTTGTGCATATGTCATGTGTCTATCAAAAGTAGAAAATATCGTGCAATGTTTAAAAAATTATCAAATACCGACTTGTCCATAATTGCCTTTACTCTTGACGAAGAAAAAGAAAATGAATAAAATCCAGAAAATTTTACAAAACGATACTGATTTGTACTTATTGTGATAATCTATGATGTATATTTTACGTTTATGTCATAAGCAGAGAACTTTTGTTCAATAATGTATGCAATAATTTCTCATGTCTAGCTCATTTTGACTACATTTTGATTTAACTAAAAGACAAATATCAAAAAGTCATAAATATGTCAGATGTCAATCACGTACTAGCATATGTTTACTTCCACTCAGCTGATTTTGGTATGAACATCAACTTGATGTGCACGTACTCTTCAAACGCAACTTTCCACTCCCCCACCATGATCGTATCGCTAATGTAAATACCGTCATCGTATTGTCATCGTACCGAAAACGTAGATGTAAATTGGTCCATTAAAATACATTGGAACAAGAAGTACCGTACCGTCATCATACCGTTATTGTACCGTCATTGTATCGCTAAAATAAATCAAGCCAAAATATCTAGGCAACAAACCGAATAAAAAGCATAATACATTGTCACCAACATAATAATTTTACTCTGAGAATTGTTAGACCTTTGGCATGGTTTACATGTTGAGTACTCTGCTTAAATTTGATGATGAGAACTTAGTTGTCGAATTACGTATATAGCTTATTTTATAATTTTAAGGTTAAGGGGTAATTGTGTTAGTT
This sequence comes from Harpalus rufipes, assembly GCA_951394225.1. NCBI lineage: Eukaryota > Metazoa > Arthropoda > Insecta > Coleoptera > Carabidae > Harpalus > Harpalus rufipes. The sequence goes on from OX596275.1 coordinate 66,305,750, forward strand.
TTAGTTATATCTTCTATAGATTTAAAGGTATAGATATATAATTTATAAAATAATTTGTTGTAATAAATCTCACAGCTTGCTCACAGCCCACACATTTCCACGGTAACTAATTGAGAAATTAAAATGTCTGTAAATGTCAGTATCAAAAATTCAGAGATAGTACTGAAAGCTTTTTCTGGGATATTTAATATTTCTTATTGTATTATTAATTATATATTTAAAATTAAAGGTATATTACATGAACCCTTCAGAAATACCGCCAATCCCGTTAATGAATTGGAAAAACCTCAAACATTTAGAAGAAATGGAGAAAACTTGCTCATAGAATGAATTTAAAATTATAGAAAATACGTAAATATAAAGATTAGGTGTAATTAGATTTTTTTGTGTGTACAAGTAATGTTAAATACAATACTTATATATACCACAATGGAAAGGGCGCGAGAGGTATTGTGATGGCCACAACAGATTTTTATTTTTAAAGTATCCTTAGGTCAATGAACTGAAACATTTTGTTAAGCTCGTAAACTCTCTGTATAAAACTTGAAATATTTTATTCCTAATGTTAATTTCTTTTTCTATCCATAAAAAAGTCGTAAACTTATACTAGTTTTACACATAAAATTTAAGGCTAATAAAATATCTTACGCCGTCTCATCACTGGCAGCGTTTATTACGAAAACATTTCTTCTTTTCCGAATAAGTTTTCTTGGAATTTTAAAATAAATTAAGTATAAATGTTTGCGAACTGCGTCCTTTCCATGATTTGTACTTCAGCATTGACGTCATAAATATATCCAGGGAAAAGACTAAAATTACCCAGTTAAATCGCATTCTGCATGCACTGAATTTATTCAAACTGATTATCCTGTTATCTATCTTGTTTTGTTTGTTGTTGTTTTGATACATATTCTATTTCTGAATAATTAAAATTACTATTTCAACTAGTGTAAAACAAATACACCTACATACGCATTCTAGATTTAATTGTTTACAACAGCAACAGTAAACTTTATAAGTTTATCGTAAACAACATTTATTTTTAGTAATATTTACTATTACCATGTATTTGAAATTTATCATTCCAAAGATATATGGAAACATTGCATAATAGTTATTTATGATACAAGTGTGTAAAATAGGACTTTTATTCTTTAAACGTCGCGACTAATGCATAAAAGCCCTTCACTCATTATTTTCATACAATATTTTATCTACAAATACTTGTACATCATTAACTAACAACAGAGTCATGTTTAAATTGTTCGAAACTTATTCGCAATTCAAGTTAAATAAACTGTATCTGGTGGCTAAATTTTAAACCAAAAATATACCCAGAATATATTTTTACCTCCCGCTAAAAATCGCATATCGCAATTTTGGTAAATGACCACGTTTTAAGGTCCCTAGGTTTCACTCGAGAATATCATCGATGATAATCATATCACTTGTTATATTACGTTTGATAATATCTATATAAATTCAAGTTCAAGACATGTCTCTTCCATTTTGTTGAATCTTTACCGAAAAAATACAAGTACAGTAAAATTTTTGAAAGATGTCCGATCAAGGTCTTCTGTATCATGAACGAATTAACAAATTGGCATACATTTATCTCCCTCATTTACAAAGGCTATAAGGGTGTGCGATAAGGATGGATACAACACGCTTGTCTTTCAAAAATTCATATTGTTTCGACTAAGGATATTCCATTTTAAAACGATCTTCGTTGTTGATAATACTTTCGCTGTAACGTAAGTTTATTTAATAATTCAGATACATTACCTTGATTCATAGCCGTACGAATAACGTTATTTTCTGTCAGTGTCACTGACATTGACACTGTCAGTAATCTAATCAGTATCTTATTTTTCACATATTTGGTTTTACATTTGCTAATAAACTTACCAGTTGACTTGTACTTTTAGTGTAACATATATTTTTATAATAACAAAATAACAGTAGTATCTTATGTGTACCCTCATAAAAACTAAGCAAACGACACTACTGAATTTGTCAGAATGGGCGGAACAAAAATCTGAATTCATACAATTCGTAGATAACCTTGATCGGACATCTTTCAAAAAATTTACTATATATATATATATATATATATATATATATATATTTAAATTTAACTGACTCTCTTTCAGTATCTCGATATTCCTTTATTCGCACTATAAATTCAACGCGCTGTCTGTAACATATCATTTGTTGAACGTCTAGTTTCTATATTGGTCTCTTTCGTTTTCAACTACATTATTTCTTTTATATCTTCTATTGATGTTTTTCAGACGCTTTCGTTTTGCCTCGTTATTGCTCATATTTAAATAATTTTAAATAAAACACAATTTTTGCTCATTTTAACAAATCTATTTTAGTCATAATTAATTTAACAACTCTGTACTATTCACTGTAAAATTTATATCAAACTCAAACCTCTTTCCATGAACATAATAACTTAACCATGATCATTCAAATAATAAATTTTGTTTCCAGTAATTTTTTTTTGGTACATTCTCAATAATAGATTGCCAATTATCTGCTAAGTTAACAAAATATAACTAAATTAAACTAGATTTCGTTGTTTGTTGAACAAACATCACTCCCACGCTCCCTTATTTACATAAATCTAAATTGCTTTTAATGTATCAATGAACTGAATTATTCGCCAATTATTTATTAAGTCCGCTAATGGTTTCATATTACATTATTTCTATTTTCAGTGTTCGAAATAATTGGCTTTAAACAAGAACCTAATTATTGATAAACAATAATGAAAATAATGAAAATTTGGGACATTTTGATATTGCTGATATAATAATAATAATATATTTTATTGTCAAAGACACCCAATGGCGAGGATTAGTTCCACCTAACCAATTTACAATAAAATACAATTAAATAAAAATAAACAATGAAATGCAAAAATCAATCCGAAAAACGGAAAAAGAAAATCATATATAAACATTTGAAATTTACAATAATTGAAATTGCAATAGGAAAAAATCTGATGTGGCCAGCACATTACCTTCCGTCTATCCTGTGTATTATGTACAAATTCTGTATATAAAGTTTCTTGAAAAAGATCCTACATTTCCAGTAAAATTATTTCATGAACAAATTATGCAAATTGTTCTTGACACTGACCTCTTCATCTTCTTCCAATATATTCTTCACCTCTCCTCATGACATGTTCAAACCAGTGTAATCATCTATCTTATATCTTTTTAGAAACTTGCAACACCAGAGTTATATCCTTACTTATCTTTCCGTGTCTTCCCCAACATCTACTTCAACATCCCCATCTCTGCCACATTTATTTACTTTTTATTGATACTGACATCTGTCAATCTGAATATATTAACAAATTTCATGGTTAGCATAGCTGGCTGATTTATAAAATTTAATTTCTTTATAATTCTCTAACTCTATATCTATTGAATATGAAGGATAAAATACAATCAAATCGTATAGAATAATATATTCTGTAAGTTATAATAACGATAAATGTCAATAAATCAAATTTAACTGTTAAATCTTCAAATGAGGCTACTTCCGGTTCACCAATTATAACCAAAATCTAATCAGTTGTTCTTCTGGATGTAAACTTGAGGAATACGAAAAAATATAATTTTTGGAATCGTGGTATTGAAGTTATGCGATCCGAAACTTTTGTCACATACACACACACACACACACAAACACACACACACACACACACACACACACACATACATACATACATACAGACAGACATCATCGTAAAAATGGTAAAATCGTATTGTAGGGACCCTAAAACATGTTTATTCACTAAAAACTCATCATTGAATTTTTTAACCAAAGACAATACCTTCTTTACCTAAAGGTGACGGAAGGTAAAAATCTAGCGGCAATTTGAGAAATGACCTTAAATTTAGAAAAAAAATATCTAATTCATCTGACGACTACATGATTTTTTTAATGCATTTATTTATTTATTTATTTAAATTTTGACAACCATTGTATATAAATTTATCAATGTTACTTAAATTCTACATTTTCACGTAAGTTTTACACATATATGTCCTTCAACTTTTCAAAAACTGTAATAACTGCTGTAGCTCCTGAAGGAGACACATGAGGTGTCGAAACCGGTAGAGGCAGAAATAAATAATAATTAACTGATGTCCAGTAACTTCTTCCCAATCACCTTTCCAGTCAAGAAATTTTGCAGTCATCAATATTTGGAGTTGAAGATATCCTTTCATGACATCAGCGCTAACATACTATGTTTAAGCTGTATTAAAAGTTTATCGCAAGACCGAAATTTACTGGCAAAGTGTTTCTCAAACTGCACAACATAAAGCAGCTTGCTAAATTACTAACATAATATACTGCTAAACTAAATTCATATTTATATGAAATAAACAATTTCTTTTCATCATTCATAAAAGCATCCATTTTGTTTCGTATACAGTGTGTTATTATCAATATTTACTGCCACCAGACCACTTATTAAAATTGTTTGTTCACTGTTGCTTTAGTGTTTAGCGCCAATGAATTATTAATGGCACTCTGGATACGATCTTGATCACGCTCATGCTTACAATGCTGTTGTTTCAGATCGGGTGAACGACGTGGATGGCGTAGACCCCGTGCCCTGTCAGCCCTGGACCTCCAGGTTGTCCAAGATGGCCCAGCCTAATCTTGATTATACTGGTGAGTAAACTAAGGATTTGTCACAGATAGGAGGATGTAGATGTAGCCAAGGGTGATGGCATCTGATAGTTCGAAGGGTGCAAAGGGCGTATACCTACGCAAATTCGTATAGTAGAGCCTAGGATTAGATATTACAACAAACATTAATTATAGTTTATATTATTTATAATGATTAATTACGAGAAAATAACACAAAGATTGAAATAATAGGAACAAACGGCTATTTTCTTTGTGACTAATTTTAAACCTACACTGGGGGACGAACTTAAATGTTATTTTTGTGTGATATCATCACTGATTTTATTAATAGCAAAGTAATACTAAATACTTGGCATGTTCATCACTATAGATAATTGATTATTAATCTTTCAAAATTATGCAACTTATGCATTATTATACACATTCAACTATTGCTATCTCGAGAACTATGAGCTACGAAGTCGGTTAAATTAACAAACAATTGCTAAAGTATATTTTAATGAGCGGACCTCCCGCTACCCTTGGTAAGGGAGGTATAGGGATCGTGCTAAAAATCACATATCGAGATTTTGGTAAATGACCACGTTTTAAAGTCCTTACAATCCAATTGTAACATTTTCACGATGATGTCTGTGTGTATGTGTGTATATGTGTAGTGACCTAGTGTTTTATTACTTTTCCTATGTTTTGTATTATATAAGATATATAGATATGGTTATCTATGAATGTTACTATTATTGTTATTGTTTTGTATTAAACATTCAAAAGCTTTTTATAAAAATTGTTATTTTGCTCTTGGAATAAACGTCAAAATCTTTCCAATGTAACGTGAGAGTTACTTGTATAAATATAATATAAATAAATAAGTAGTTATAATGCACAAAAGATTTTGACGTTTATTCCAAGAGCAAAATAACAATTTTTATAAAAAGCTTTTGAATGTTTAATACAAAACAATAACAATAATAGTAACATTCATAGATAACCATATCTATATATCTTATATAATACAAAACATATGAAAAGTAATAAAACACTAGGTCACTACATATGTATGTGTGTGTGTATGTGTGGATCCTCTTTACGCTCAAACTCAAACACTATCGTTCAGAAAAATTTAAAACCTTGTATTTCTCTACCTTACTCTTATATGGAAAGATGCCATTAGATTTTGAAATAACTCAGATAATCGAAAATGGCACTTTACTGGAAGCTCAAAATAGTTTTTCTTCGAAAAATACCTTTAAATGTTATGTTATTATTAAATTTTCTACAGGTTTGCATTAATACTTTTTCTATATATATTTTATGGATATATTTATAAAACTATCTATAATTTTAATCCCAAAGCCTACGCTTTAAACACAACTTATACACATGGTTACACAATTCAAATCTCAAATATTTGTAACTGCAGGTGTCGATCGAACCCGAGTCCCAAGATTCGCGACCAGACATACAGGCACAGGGTCACGCGACCCCATAATCGATATTTTCACACGGTTTTACGAGAAAACATTTTAACACAGAGTGGTTCGTATTGGCACATTCCTTAACACCATCAAAAATGTAAAAATGTTTAAAATTCTACATACTTTAAACCAGGAATGTCAGGAATTTTCAGATAAAGTCGTATTAAAAAATCTGATGTGGCCAGCACAATACCTTCCGTCAATCCTGTGTATTATATATAAATTCCATACATAAATTTTCTTGTAGAAGATTCTAAATTTCCAGTAAAATTATTTCAAACTATGCAAATTGCACTTGACACTGATATCTTCTTCTTCTTCTTTAACTTTTCCCATTCGATAGGGTTTGTTATTTTTTTATTTTTGTCTTCCACTCATTTCTGTTTTGCGTGTCGTTCTCATTCCGTTCCTATTTCTCTCAATTCTTCCGCAATATAGTCTATTATTAAGCTATTCATTCATCCAATATATTCTACATCTCTCCTCATGACCAATGTAATCGTCTCTCTTGTATCTTTCTAGAAACTTCTTACACTAGAGTTATTGCTTACTTCATTGAATGCACTATTGATACTGACATCTATCAATTTGAATTATCTAAATATATTAGCTGTTTTCATGGTTAGCATAGCTGGCTGATTTATGAAATTTCATATCTTTATATTCTCTAACTCTATATCTACTAAGTATAAAATGCAATCAAGTCGTATAAAGAATAATATATTCTTTAAGTTATAATAATATTTAACTGCGTTTTTTCAAGAAAAACTGTTAAAATATTCAAATGAGGGTACTTCCGGTTGATCAATTATAACCAAAATCTAATCACCTCTTCTTCTAGATGTAAACTTGAGGAATACGAAAAAATTATAATTTTTGGTATCGTGGTATTTAAGTTATGCGATCCGAAACTTTCGTCACACACACACAAATACATACATACGGACATGATCGTAAAAATATTAAACTCGGATTGACTAAAAACTCATCATTGAATTTTATGACCAAAGACAATACCTCCTTTACCTAAAGGTGACGGAAGGTAAAAACATTGTATATGTTATACTTTTCCCGGAAATATGCTACTCCATATAAAATGCTCCATTTCGCTTTGAAAGTCCTAAATTGTCATGTTTAAGTGGTACTTCTAAATAACACGAATGATCGCGTCCATTATAAAGCCCGTACTCATACTAAAATAATAGTTCCAGTTTTAATCGCGCACCGTTTTGTGAAAACGAGACACTTTATTGTTACGATTGTTACATGTTACGCGTAAAATGAAATATGGTTATATTCCAACTGTATAATGCTTGCGTTTAAATTACTTTGAAATATGTTACGAGTGTAGGCGTTTCATTTTTACTCCATAATTTGATTGTATTTAGTACGCATCATGCATACCCAAAGATTTATATCTCCATTTATCTACCTACACTTATTTTGCAGAATATACGGTATTCACAAAGATAAACAATCATATACATTCATATTTCATTTCAATAAATATTTTTTGTATTTCTACATTTTTAATATAATAATAATATCCTTGTAATGATAAATAAAAATCTTTATTCTATTATTCTTTGTGTATTTCAAATTTTTACTTTCCGTCATCTTTAGGTAAGGAAGGTATTGTCTTTGCCCAAAAAATTCAATGATGAAAAATAATTGAAATTGTATCTCTTCTATCGTTCTATGAGAAATTTTAAAATTCTTCAAATTCATTGACGGTATTAGCGGTATTTCTTAAGCATATATGTAATATTAACATACCTATAATTTAAATACATATTTAATTAATAATATATATTAAATATACTCGTACCTCCCAGAAAAATCTTCCAGTAATGCTAGTAAAACTACTGATTTTTTACACTGACAATTACAAACATTTAAATATCTCAACTGTTTTTTGGGCAACGAGATTTATTACAACAGATCATTCTATATTATATTTCCAAATCTACACGAGATATAATAAAATATTTAAATGTATCAGATTGAGAATTTAATTATTCATAAAATATATAAAAAAATATTATTGAATGCATGTAGAAAATTCAATAATCTTTAATTTTTATAATAACATAAATCGCGAAAAAATGACATTTAAAGGTATTTTTTGAAGAAAAACTATTTTGAGCTTCAAGTGTAGTGCGTTATGCGGTTATTTTGAATTAAAAATTATGGCATTTGCTTGCCAAAGTCAGCAAATTTACGTCACTGCACGCGCCCTACACAAAAGATCCTATATATCCAGTTAAATTATTTCATAAACAAACTATGCGAATTGCACTTGACACTAACATCTTCTTCTTTAGTTTTTCCTATTCGTTAGGGGGTCGCTATTTTTTATTTTCTTCTTCCACTCATTTATATTTGGTCTTCCTATGTTTCTTCCATCTTCTGTTATAAGCTATTCATTCTTCCAATATACTCATCTCTCCTCATGATATGTTCAAACCAATGTAATCGTCTCTCTTATATCTTTCTAGAAACGTCCAACACTAGAGTTATTTCCCTTATTCTTTCATTCATTTACTTTTTATTGATACAGTTTCAAGAAAAACTGCTAAAATCTTCAAATGAGGATAGTTTCGGTTGACCAATTATAACCAAAATCTAATCAAGTCTGCATATGGTTGTAAGGAAGACGAATACGCAAGAATTGTAATTTTTGGAATTCTAGTATTGGAGATATCGTGGCCGAAACCGCGGTCACATACACACACACACGCACACACGAACACACACACATACAGACATCATAGTAAAAATAGTAAAATCTTATTGTAAAGACCCTAAAACGTGCTTATTCAATGAAAACTCACCACCGAATTTTTTGACCAAAGACAATACCTTCCTTACCTAGAGGTGACGGAAGGTAAAAATAATCTATTTGTTAAAACTTGTTGAAATGGAAAGAGTTTATTGGTCCATTAATAATAAATAATCCTCTGTTTCACTACTATTGAAGACTGAATATAGATGATAATATTTGCCATTATGTCCATACATTAATCTACATTTTGTTGGAAATTTTGTCATCGAAACAATTACCTGTAATCCAGAAGAGCGTGGCCTCGCAATCTCGTCCGCTCGTGTGATAGGAGACAAGAACCGGAAACAGGAGCGCGATTTTTCGGGACTCGATCAATAGCGATTATTTTCACGTGCCTGGAGCTTTATTAATACCGGAAAACAATGCATGCGTAATCCACGTAGCACAGATTACGGTCCTAATTGCTTCTCTAGCACGATACGTAATTGATGGGCACTAATTCCAATATGATCTGAAATTGATTTTGAAGCAAATTCTGTATTGAAAACGTTATTGTTCTTATTTACTCCTCAAAGATCTAGGTGGATCGTTTATTGAATTAATTAATAAATTATTAAATGTTTAGCTTATTCATACTACAGGCCATAAATCAAATTAAACTTAATAAAAAAAATTTAAATAACGACGTTTCGGCAGTATTAACTACTGCCTTTCAGGAATGAACAACAAATCAACAAATATATAAATAAATAAATACAAAATATTAGCAACAGGTAGTCAAGGGGACAATTACAACATATTTAATATAGGAATCCATGCACGACTAAGATATAGACCGTCAAAATGATTGAGATTATTACTCTTGGTTTTGAAAATCTCAATGGCTTCTCTAATTAACCTGTTTAGGTGTGTTGGTCCCGCCAGTATTTTTGTATCTTCGAATTTTATACGGTGGAATTCTTCCAGGGCATGCTCTGCAACTGAAGATTTTTCTGGCTGGTTCCATTCCACCGTATAAAATTTGAAGATACAAAAATACTGGCGAGACCTACACACCTAAACAACAGGTTAATTAGAGAAGCCATTGAGATTTACAAAATCAGTAATAATCTCAATCATTGTGACGGTCTAGATCTTAGTCGTGCATGGCTTCCTATATTAAATATGTTGTAATTGTCACCTTAAACAGAGAAAGTAGGTTCGCATAAACCCGAAAATAATAAGAATAACATCAACATCATACAACAAATCCTTACTCTTAAACATATTAAAGTGGCCGATTTTCGGTAGTGAAATACCGCATTCGGATACAATAATAGTTACGAAACAATCATCCTTCGCCACACATTCCTGTGTAAGAACACTTCTTTCGTCTCGGCCACACTCATAATCGCATTCATACACGATCTTCTTCTCTTCTCACTTGGAAACTTTCTCTGTTTAAGCACTCTACCAACCACATCCATCCACTTACTCACTGGTCGCCCACGTAATCGAAAACCTTCAACTTCACCAAGATATATACGCTTAACAAGCCGTTCACTCGCCATTCTCTCCACATGTCCAAACCATCTCAACTGACTCACACCAACTCTCTTAATAACATTGTTGCTAACCATACATACATCAAATTATTCCTTACGCGATCCCGTCTTACATACCCACATACACCACGTAAATACCTCATTTCCACGGCAGTCACTCTCTTTATATGCTTTTCCGCCCATGCCAGCATTCGCTTCCATATACATAAAAGCAGGCACTAGCACTCTATTATATACACTTAACCGAGCATCCCTTGATACTCATTATCTTACATCCCGCACTCACTCTCCTTTCTATGTCTCGATTAATTCGACCATCCCTCGACCCAAATATACAAACTTATGTACCTGCTCCAGTTTCACTCCATCCACTAACACATTGCACTCAGTCCCCAATTTACTCCGTGCAAATACTAACACCTTGGATTTATCAACATTCAACACCAGATTCATACTTCTTCCAACTACATATATTCTCTCTATAATTCTCCTGAGTTGCTCTTCATTTTCTCCTAAAACAACTACATCATCCGTTAAAACTAAAATTAATTTTGAGTAGTTTTAAGTTGTCAGCGATTCGCAAATTTTCATGTAAACTAGAGCTTAAGAAGTTTCTTAAATAATTAAATTTATCCGCCCAGAGGACTTGAATGGAATTTAGCTTTTCACTATTTCACTATTTTATCTTTATTACCACTTTTTCATTGTTAGTTACTTGTAATAATTTTTAAAAAGTTTTAATGTACTATTGGGAACATTATCACACTGTGCGGTAGTTACCTGATGAAGTTCAGACATTAATTACAACAAAAATTTATGTCCTATGTGCAAACATTTGCTTCTTTGTGGTGTTGAGCTCTGTCGAAGTTCACAAGTTCGCCCCCAGAGGCGCTATTACCCCAACTTAAACGGGGTTTACGTTTCGATATCACGACCAGAATTTTCAGCGACGATGTTTAAAGTTTTCACATCTTGTGCTGCTTTTCTGCCAATGACTTTTTCTCTTAAATTAAACCTTTACATTTCCAATCGATAATGAAGTAATTTATTTCGACTCTTTGATCTGAAATGTCCTTGTAATCATTGTTTATTTTTGATCAAGAATTTAATAACGTTTTTATGTTATTTTTCAGGAATTTTAATCCATTTTATTACTTTATTCGCTCGGGCGTGCATTTTGAGTCTTATACTGCATTCTTAATAATTTTAAATTAATATATATATATATATATATATATATATATATATATATATATATATATATATATATATATATATATATACAGGATGCCCACTATGTATGGAATATAGTATATATTTCGCTTATTTATTAAGTTAGTAATTTCTTTCATATAACATGATTTATACAGCAACATGTAAGCTACTTGATGACGGATATACATTCATGATACCACTTGCGGTTTATTAGTAATTAATATCAACTTTGAAATTTTAAATGGAACATACTATATTTTTTTACAAATTTGAAAAGTACATCAAATTTGCTTTACAATCATGTAAAATAATTCATATGTTACATTATTAAAAAGAAAAATGGCGGGCACTTTTTTATATACCTAGTCGATAAGAGAAATAGTGAGCCATGACTGTAGCTTGAAATAAAACAATTAACTAAAACAATTGTAACACGGTAAATTATTACTGAGTATATACAAGTTGATATTGTCCGTAATAATGCAATAGCGCTGCTCCGACGAGATCACTACACGCTACCTCACTCAAATGCTGCTTGCCAACAACAGACGCTATCGACAGGCAGGAAAAAATTCACGCATGCTCGCAAAGATTAACTTTAGCATTCAAGCTAAATTTCAGGACCAGCTGAAAACAGCCAAAAATTAGGTGTATGATTTTTTGCACGCCAGAATGTACGTACTATAAAGGGAATATTTTTTTAAAAGTTTGACACTTTCAAGAAATAAAGAGGCCAAGACGTAACGCAATTATTTTAGAAATTCTGTATATATTCATTCCTTCTCGAAAGAAACAACTATTGAGGCGGGCAAATAAAATTCATAGAAAACTTGTATTGTGTGAATAATTTGTTTTGAGATTTTCCGTCCGTTGACATGTTGGAGTGTTGAAAGTTTAACCGATGTATTCCTCTTGTGGGTTTTGCATTGTGCAGCACCGGAAATGCAGACGCAGTCCATCTGCAGCATCTTGAGCGACATGTTCTCGCTGGGGATGGTGATCTGCGCCATCTTCAACCAGGGCCGGCCGCTCATCCAGGCCAACAACTCCAGCTCCGCCTACCTCAAGCAGCTCGAAGTGGTGAGTGTACAAAATGCTTTTTACCTCCCGCTACCCTTGGGAAGGGAGGTATACGAATAAGAACTTTCGATCTTGGCTCTGTCTATGGTCCACCAATAATCATGATAAATTTTAATATTTTCTTACTGAATTCGCCAACAATCCGCAACACACAACAAAATTTCACATGGAAAAAATAAATAACTTTTGATTTGTAAAAACTTAATCTGTATCTCGGTCAAATCTACCACAAACAGCAAAGTTTATTTGTAGCCCGCGAGCTGTACATTTCGGTCCAAAGATAACTCTCTCTCAACAAGTTCTGTTTCACTGTTACCATGACGATGTTGAAGTAAGATTAACCTTTGAAGATACTAATTATTGTAATGTAATTCAAATCAATCATTTGTGTTACACAAAATACATATTAATCGAATTACAAATAAAAATTGTTTACAATTGTATTGTATCACTTCGAAACTATATGGTAACTAAATTATTAGAATTTGTCAACAAGAAATTTGAGGAAATATTTAAATCAGATTGATGTTATATATTTCTAAATCTTTCGACATTGATTTCCACGAAATATTAATATAAAAATATGTCGTGGCCAGCACAATACCTCTAGCCACTTCCTTTTTTTGGTTACATAAGTATAGGGCGCGAACAATCATGTTACATTGTTAGCCTTGATAAACAAATGTGGGGGCTCGTTTCAGAATTATAATTAGTAATTATATACATAAATGTCAGAATTTTTCATTAAAAATTTCAAGATTTTCTAAATTCACGTAGTTAATTTGTCACCAGGAGTGTGGAATTTACTTGTCGAGGAAAATAAACCACATGGAATTGAAAAATCACTACATTTAGAATAAAAAATTATGATATTTGATATCTATGTACATAATTAGCTATCATTCTGGCACGGGCCCCCATATCTGCTTGTCAAAGCCAACAAAGCTACATGACTACTCGCGCCCTAATGTATTTAACACTTCTTGTATACCTACACTCTACACCAAAAATTCTACTTATTTAAATTCATTCTATGAAGAAATTTTGTCCTACGTTTGTAATTTTTCGAGATGTTTCCAATTCATTGTCGGAAGTAACAGAATTTCTGAAGGGTATGTGTAATATACCTATAATATTAAATATTTAACTATTAATACATTAAGGAATAATATAATGTATGTACTTCCCAGAAAAAGTCTTCAGTAATGTCTCTGGATTTCTGAAACTGACATTTATCTGACAGTTTAAACAATTTAAATTTACAACTATTTTCCATGGCATTCTTTCGGTTGTAAAATTTATTACAACAGAATATTTATATATTATATTTCTTTTATCTCTAAATCTATAAAATATATAATAAAATATTTAAATGTATCAGATAGAGAATTTAATTTTCTTTAATATTACCAAGAAAAAAATTCAAAAAATAATATTTAGAAGATTTTTTTTCAAGAATCTTCTACTTCCGGTTGTCCAATTGTTACCAAAACATTTTCAGATCTTCCCATGAATGTCCGATTGGGAAATACGTAGTTAAACAAATATAGTTTTTGAGTAATCGTCCTTCCAACATCCCACACACACATATACACACATCCATACACATACACACACACACACACACACACACACACACACACATACACACACAGACATCATTGTAAAAATGTTAAATTTGGATTGTAGGGACCTTAAAACGTGCTTATTCAATAAAATCTGGATATGCGATTTTTAGCATGAATGCAATACCTCTCTTAGCGAGAGGTAAAAATCTGATGTGACCAATACAATACCTCCTGCCATTTAATTTTTATTAATTTAAATACATACGGGGTCTCGTTGCCGCGTGCCTATGTCTGGTTGCGAATCTGGGGAACCCGATTCAATTTTACAATTATTTTTAGCAAAGTATTCATTTTTTCATAACATTAACCTCTTTATCCGCTTTCTGCTTGATATAACAATAAATTTATATAAACTGTGTATCTAATTTGGTCTATTTTAGAAATTGCAGTACTTAATGCATTTTTCACTTGCATCATCCCATCATTTAAAGCTTCTACCGCCACGAGACAAATTGCATCTAACCCAGTTAAAAACTAAAAACTTACTTTTCTCCATGATACCTTCACTTCTCTGCTACTACGTTTTAAGAAAAAAGTGCTTATTTAGAAACTGTCAAAGACTTAATACTTTCTATCCTAGCAGACAACTTCAGAAAGACATTTTAACTTTAAATTCTTTGAAATATTAAAATACTTTTGATGAGTATTGCTTGAAAATAAGAAGAAATTTGTAAAGTTTTATGTACTTAATGAACTTACAGATACTAGGAATATTGGGGAATGAAAATTCGCATTACTATTGCAAGTATAAATGGTGACTCGTTTCATTCTTCATAGGCTTATGTCTTATATTTAATAACTTCTTTAGTGAAATAGTAGAAGTAATAAATTCCATTAAATTTGTATATTTTTATTACACAAAAAATGTTTTATATTTTTTACTTTGATTAATATTATTACTACAAAATTAAAAATCTGTTGTGGCCAGCACAATACCTCTCGCCATTTTCATTTTATGTGACAAGCATATGTGGGGGCCTGTGTCAGAATGTTAGCTAGTAATGGACATAGGTGTCAAATATCATAAGTTTTCATCCATGTGGATTATTTTCCTCAACAAGTAGGTACAGTAAAAATTTTGAAAGATGTCCGATCAAGGTTGTCTACGAATTGTATGAATTCAGATTTTTGCTCCGCCCATCATGACAAATTCAGTAGTGTCGTTTGCTTAGTTTTTATGAGGGTACATTAGATACTACTGTTATTTTATTATTATAAAAATATATATTACAGGAAAAACATTCAAAATTCAAAAATAAGTCAACTAGTAAGTTTATAAGCAAATGTAAAACCAAATATGTTAAAAATAAGATACTGACACAATGTCAGTGTCAGTGACTCTGACAGAATATAACGTTATACGTACGGCTATGAATCCAGGTAATGTATCTGTATTAATAAATAAACTTACGTTACAGCGAAAGTATTATCAACAACGAGCATCGTTTATAAATGGAATGTCCTAACTTAGTCGAAACAATATGAATTTTTGAAAGACAAGCGTGTTATATCCATCCTTATCACACACTCTTACAGCCTTTGCAAAAGAAAGAGATAAATGTATGCCTATTTGTTAATTCGTTCGTGATACAGGTGCCCTCTTTCAAAAATTTTACTGTATACGAGATATAATAAAAAAAATTAAATATGCCAGATTGAGAATTTAATTATCTTTAATATTTATAGTAACAAATTTTCAAAAAACAGTATTTAGAATTTTTTTTAGAAACTACCACTTCCGGTTGTCCAATTGTTACCAGAACCTATTCAACTCTTTCCATTACTGTTAGATTGAGGAGTCCGTAGTCAAACAGATCTTCAGTCTTATAGAATTTGAGAAATCGTATCTCCAACATCCTAACACACACACACACACACACACATATCCACACACACATACACACACACACACACACGCGCGCGCTAATTCAATACCTCTCTTAACGAGAGGTAAAAAAAAGTATTATAAGACCTACATTTAATGAGATTTTATTAGTAAAATACAAGCAAATATTTTAAACTAGAGCAATGTAAACTATGTCAAGTAAACCACATCAATTCAAATTAGCGTCAAAATGACATTGTTATTGAATTTGGTCTGCATTTGTCTGTGATGTGGTACTAAAAACCACACTCGTGCCTGCCTCCTGCCTGCAACAACATGGCGACTTGGCGCCAGCGCCTGCAAAATTATTAATATCCAACTGTAATTCCACGGCAACCGCGGGAATTATTCGTCCAAGTGTGACTGGCCCAAAGGATGAAAAACCTTTTTGTCCAAACGCAATAATTGATGAATGTTGTTGCGGTTTTGTTCGCATATTCAATGTTACGAACACAAATCAACAGATGGGAAAATGTACTCGTAAAAGCGTTTTTAATTATTTAATTTGAAACATCGCTCAATATATATTTAGCTAAATACGAGGGTCATTTCATGAATATTACACACAATTGTTAGTTTATTCATTTGTTTATTTTTATTACACTATCTCTTTACTTCATTATACATCCATCCACTATTTTAACATTGTATAACTCTCTTGTTAGAAGTCAACTGGAGTTTGCTTCTGTATGTTAACTCACGGTTATGATATTTATATAAATTGAAGCGATTCAACGATTTTTTTTAATTTCTCAATCGTAAGTTTCCAACATACAGGTCAAAATTGTTGTCATTAGAAAATAGAAGAAAGTTAAGCGACCTTGCGTTCTTACATAAACTTTTCAACAATCGATTCACCAGAATTATTATCATCATTTCATCTCAGAGTATCCAATTATGGTACTAGAACAAGAAATTTATTCAGTCATTCTTTCTGCCGTACTAATTCTAACCTAAATTCTCCCACATTTGTACAATGACGTGGAGAGTACATCAAAGGGGTCAATTTTGTGCCATTTAAAATAGTTGGCGTCGGTTGGGATCGGTACAAAATGTCATTATTAGCGACATCTGTGTACAAATCAGATTACCCCGCAATTACCTATATTCCTACATATTTACTTATGCTGAAAACTATATTAAGTTCCTTTCCATATAATTATTGTTCCATTTACTATTTTCTTTTTAAAACGTTACTATTATTATTTGAAATGATTAGTTTGTTGACAGTGACACATATCTGTCAGTTACAAAGATTTGAGATCTGAACTGTGTAACCATGGAGTTGTCTTTAAAGTATAGGCTCCGGGTTTAAAATTATAGATAATTTTATAAATTTATCCATAAAATATATACAAAAAGTATTAAAGCAAACCTATAGAAAATTTAAAAAACTTTAATTTTTATAGTAACAGATCTCGAAAAAATAACATTTATGTCTCACTAAAGTATTGTGCAGTGTTTATTGCTAGGATACGGTGTATATAAACATATCCATTATGCCCCGGTTGTTTTGGATATGTTTATATACACCGTACCCGATCATCGCTAACAAAAAATAAAAATAAACGTTGATAATAAATAAAACAATTAAACAACATCCTTAGCAACGCCAAAATTTGAGCATTATTGTAATCAAAATTATTATCAATTAAAACTTGTTTCAGATATTCTAGTGAGACATAAAATCTTGTATCTTGTAATCCCCGTCGCCCTCCTGGCATTATGATCATAGTAACGCCCTTGGTACATAAAACACTATTAAAGGTATTTTTCGTAGAAAAACTATTTTGAGCTTCCAGTAAAGTGCCATTTCCGGTTATCTTATTTATACCAAAATCTAATGATGTCTTTCCATATAAGAGTAAGGTATAAACAGAAGGTTTTAAAATTTTCTGAACGAGAGTATTTGACACACACACATCATGAAAATGTTAAAATTGGATTCTAGGTCCTTAAAACGTCTGTATATGCGATTTTTAGCACGATCCTTATACCTCCCTTACCAAGGGTAGCGGGAGGTAAAAAAAACATTGTATAAATTATTGCGAAATTTACTAAATTATAAGAGTGTATTTATAAAATACACTTTATCATAAATTTCAAGGATAATTATATTCTGTAATACATATCGTTTAGTTAATCACGTATAGCTATAATTTTCCATAATATAAATAAATTAAAATAGGGATAATTTATAATAAATATGTATCATAAAACAAATTACTGCTATAAAACTAAGCCCATGCATTACACCCTTTTTCAACATTACAAGTCATTATGCGCCAAGCGGAACAAGCGTGTAATTATTGGTACAGTTTATCAGGTTGCATAGCATGCACAAAATAATAAGTTAGTATATAAACAGAGATAGAGAGTCATAGTTAGACATATTTAACAAAGACTAAAGGCTTTAAAGCAACATAATGGGACAGTGATTCGCTTTGATGTTTTCACGCATGTTTATGGCATACATTCGGCTTGTGTAAACGTAATGAATTCTGGTTCGGATGGAACAGCAACCGAGGTTTTCATTTACTATTCTTAAAGGGAAAATAATTACAGCTAAACCTAAAAAAGGAAATATGTTACATATCTGCTTCTATATGAGTGGACTGTACAAATTTAATCAAAAGGTACAGTTGGACAAACTATTTAGACCATGTAATTTGTTTTTTTTTTTTTAATTTATACCGCGTTCATATAGGTGCATTTCCACATACATATTCTATAATTTTTTATTTAATATTTTGATATTCATCTTTGTATTATTTATTAATGATGTCTTCAAAATAATTGAATTTTCAATGTACAGTAACTTTTTTAAAGATGTCCGATCAAGGTCGTCTGTATCATGAACGAATTAACAAATTGCCATACATTTATCTTTTCCTTTGCAAAGGCTATAAGCGTGTGCGATAAGGATGGATATAACACGCTTGTCTTTCAAAAATTCTTATTGTTTTGACTAAGTTAGGACATTCAAATCTCAAAAAAATAACATTTAAAGGTATTTTTCGAAAAAAAAAACTATTTTGAGCTTCAGTAAAGTGCCATTTCCGGTTATCTGATTTACACCAAAATCTAATGGCTTCTTTTCATATAAGAATTAGGTAGAAATACAAGGTTTCAAAATTTTCTGAACGATAGTATTTGACTTAGAGCGTAAAGAGGATCCACACCCACACACACACACACACACACACACACACACACACACACACACACACACACACACACACACACACACACACACACACACATACATACATACATACATACATACATACATACATACATACATACACACAGACATCATTATGAATATGTTAAAATTGGATTCTAGGGACCTTAAAACGTGGTCATTTGCCAAAATCTCGATATGCGATTTTTAGCACGATCCCTATACCTCCCTTACCAAGAGTAGCGGGAGGTAAAAATGTACATCTAGCACTATTCTCTCTCTAACCCATATGTATAGTTGGAATTAATAATTGCAAATTATTGTAGCTTTCTATACGCCAGTAGTCGATGAACTATCATAACAATATCTTTTAAAGTAATAGACACGGGTCCCCGTTTCAAATGATTTCAAGAATAGCAAACTTCCTTGATTGTTCATACCCTATAGATATATCACTCATCTTCCGTGAATCAGACTAGCTTATAATCAGGGACCTGAAACTGTCAAAGGTCAAAAAACCTGAACCAAACTTAAGCCGTTTTAAATTCAGATTTGGTTTTTAAAATTAATAAATATAATCATTTTCTTGCGTTCGTAATCATTTATAGCTCCGAAATTCGAAGCTGAACCCAAAACCAATGATCCGTTATAATTTTTAATTTCTTGAACCGAAACTGAACCTAAATCGAAATTTATTTCTTGAACCTGAACCGAAGCTGAACCATAAATATATTTCGATTCAGGTCCCTTCATAGTTATAACCCGTTCGTATTAAGCACATAATTAACACCTTAAACTAACCAACAAACTTGTCCTTATTATCCCGCTAACAACTTCTCACACCGTCTTTCCAACTTGTTGACAAGTTGCATATCTCCATAACACAGACAACTAGTTACCACATAACCTCAATGTTGGCAAAACAATCTGTGTTGCAGCTTGAGGATCAGGTACACAACATGTTGCCGAGAGTGCCCGTACCTCTTCAGGAAGCCACCGTGCGGCTGCTGAGCAAAGACACGAGGCAGAGACCCACGGCACAGCTTCTCTCCCTCATCAAGTACTTCAGGTGAGTGGAAGTTACAAGTGTGTAAAGACTGTAAGGGGGTAAATGTTTGCTGAAGTAGTTTTTAAGTTGATACGAATGAGGATAATTGAATGTGGGTCTGAAAGATGATGTAGTTATTCATAAAACAGGAGTAAAATGTTTTATTCACAATCGTTTAGTTATATGGGCGTTTCCAGCCTTCGAAGTAGTTGGGAAGGATATCATCGATAATACAACAAGTAATGGAATGGCCCATATTCTACACGAGCAAAAAGTTTGTGGCCCGAGCCACAGGCGAGGACTACGGTTTGCAAGTGTGGATTATGCCATTCCAAACATGTTGTAGACTATACTTTCTCTAACAAGATTTTAAAAATTATATATAAAATGTTGATTGATAATAATATATTTTCATATACCATTAATTTTTTTTTTGACGCCAGTCCATAAATTGCTTATAATAACTCCATTCATATTTTTCTTTTGATTTATTTGGTAATAACTACTATATCATTAGCAATTTCCCTTATTTCTAGTGACGTACATTCCATATCTATATCTTCATTTCCACTTTATATGTTTTTCCACAAAATGTCCAGTTAATTTTCTATGTAATATATTATTATTTAGATAAACTTATCACTCTGGACAACTCCAAAAACCTGTAAAACTTAACAAAAAACTCTAAAAATGTTCAAAATTTTAAAACGTCAAACGCGACTACAGAAATAAATAAATATAAAAAAGAGTCATAACCATAACAACCGAACCAAGATATTTGATATATTGCGCTAATATGCGACTAAATAGATTGTGATTCGTTGAAAGCCGTGCGGAATTATTCCAAACGGCGTGCGGAATTATTCCACACGGTTTGTTGGAATAATATTAATTCCAACATAATTTTAGTTGTGGAATGTGTACTTTCCAAAATTTCAAAAAGCAGCCAGCTATACTATAACCATGGAAACAGCTACTAAGAAAATTCTATTGAAAGATGTCAGTGTCAAGTGCAATCGCCATAATTTGTGTTATAATTTTACTGGAGAATCCTTTGCTAGAAACTTTCTATATGGAAATTGTTCAAAATACATATAACTTACGAAAGGTAATGTGCTGGCCACATCAGATTTGTTAAAATTTATATTAAAAAATGTAGTTATTGAAAGAGTAAATAGCTCAAAGCAAAAACTGAAAGAATCCTCTAAAATTGAAAAGAAAATTTCCATACATGTTTGTAACATATTAAAATGTGAAATTTCTAATTTTACACTGAAAAATATAACCTCCCACGTCAATATTGAATTTCACTTTTTTTACTCAAACATAGGACGCGTAATCTGAAAAAAGTTATAAATAATAACGAGAATCTTGATGATTGTGTATCTTTTTGATTCGGGATCCAATATTTCATTGTATATCTGTCTACATTTTTCCTTTTGGGAAATCTATGTCAAATAAAGCTCAGGAAATGACTGATTTTACGTTCCGATCATTGGTTTGGCGTGCGTCGTCGAATGTTTTGTTCGAGCGGGAAAATGAAATAGGATTTTATGTTGCGTCACGTTTATCAGAAAGACTTCAAAGGATTGTATTTCTGTTAGTAACTCATAATGCTGGTTGTAGTTTTTATTTTTATGTAAAAAAAAATTAGTTTCATTTTTTTAATTAAAGGAGTATTTTTTACCTTCCGTCACCTTTAGGTCAAAAAATTTAATGATGAGTTTTTAGTGAATAAGCATGTTTTTACGATGATGTCCGTATGTATGTATGTGTGTGTGTGTGTGTGTGTGTGTGTGTGTGTGCGTGTGTATCTGTGTGTCTGTGTGTGTGTGACAAAAGTTCCGGATCCCATAACTTCAATACCACGATTCCAATAATCATATTTTTCGTATTCCTCAAGTTTATATCCAGAAGAACAACTGATTAGATTTTGGTTATAATTGGTGAATCGGAAGTAGCCTCATTTGAAGATTTAACAGTTAAATTTCATTTATTGACATTTAACGTTATTATAACTTAAAGAATATTGTATTCTCTATACGATTTGATTGCATTTTATACTTCATATTCAATAAATATAGAGTTAAAGAATTTTAAAGAAATTAAATTTTATAAATCAGCCAGCTATGCTAAACATGGAAACTACTAACATAGTCATATAATTCAAATTGACAGATGTCAGTATCAATAAAAAGTAAATTTATGTGGCAGAGATGAGGATGTTGAAGTGTTACAAGTTTCTAGAAAAATACAAGGGGGATGATTACATTGGTTTGAAAATGTCATGAGGAGAAATGAAGAATATATTGGATGAAAAATGAATAGCTTAGTAATAGAAGGTTGAAGAAACAGAGGAAGACCAAAGATAAGATGGAAGGACTGTATTGCGGAAGATTTGAGAGAAAAGGATCTGAATGAGAACGACAAGTGAAAGAAAATAAAAAACGAATGGGGAAAGCTAAAGAAGAAGATGTTAGTGTCAAGTACAATTTACATAGTTTGTTTATGAAATAATTTTACTGGAAATTTAGAATCTTTTGCAAGAAAATTTATGTAGAATAGTACAGTTCATTGATACAGAATAACCGCTGTGTTCAAAACTTCACGCCATAATAACAAATGTCAAGGGAGGCAATATATAACGGCACAACTAGGTCCCCACCCCTACCACCAACTTGGGGTGCTTTCTCTGCCCCACCCTGTATTTACTCAAAGTCAATATTGAAAACTCAAAAAATATCACTCAAATTAAATTTCAAAAATCCTATACCAACAACTATATCTTTCTATCTGAAAAAGTTGTTATTATGTTATGATTCTTGAACCAAATCTTGACAAAAAGTTTAAGAATATGTGTGCACCCCACGAATCTTCCCATATAAGCTAGTCACGGATCACGCACAAGCTCACACAAGTCCCTTCACGCTTGGTCACGAGTCCGGTGTCTCACACCCACGCGTCACGCAGCGTCGTTGACAGATGGACGCATTTTCCTGCGTGCTGTGTGCTATGCGGTGTATACCCTGACTGTTTACCAGCTATGATTACATTGTAATATCATGGAATCGATCTTCTCTGTTGCCAACATACAACCAAATTGTACAGCAAACTGCACCACCAAACTGACATATGTATGGTAGTGTACCGGGTTGTTTGGAATTATTACTAACTTGCTGTTTATTAGATGAAACTGTGATATTTGAGGTTTGCAAATGACAATTAAATTGAAACTGTTGTGAGCAATTCTGCGGCTGAAAGTTCAAAGTTCTTTTTCACAGGATATTAACTTTGGTGTTTACACCAAACAACAGTTATTTGTTTGTTTTGCTTTTATTTCTTTTCGAATTGGTTTTTGATGTGGATTCTTCACACTACATTTGTTAAATCTATTTGCTATAAAAAATAAATATTTATTCTCTTTATAAATGGGACACGAATTTGATTGTGGATTTGATCATAAAGTCACATACAGGGTGTAAATTTTTAAACGGGGTATAGAAAATTGGTGCATATTATGGAGAAAAAAAATACGAATTTTTTGATACCAAACACATTACATTTCGTCATATAAAGCCACAAAATGATTCAAAATTAAAACATCTGAAACCCAAAAGACCTATTAACAATGTTAATGAAAGGGACGTATTGTTTGCTTCTCTAATGTCAAAAATCTGACCGACAAGATTGGTAGAATTCTTCGTAAGAAGGACATTTCGTTTTCTCCATATGTTAAAATTCGACATATGTTGAGACAAGTAAAAGACGTCATCCCTCTTCAGCCATCAAGGATTTACCAGATTGTGTGTCTGCGGGAAAGTTTACATTGGCCAGACTGATAGAACTATTTCAACAAGATTGAATAAACACCAGCGTTCGATCAGATTGAACCAATCAGAAAAAATCTTCAGTTGCAGAATATGCCCTGGAAGAATTCCACCATATAAAATTTGCAGAAACAAAAATACAAGCGAGGCCAACACACCTCAACAACAGGTTAATTAGAGAAGCCATCAAGATTTTCAAAACCAAGAATAATAATTCGGGCATGGCATATTAATTATGTTGTAATTTGTCACCATGGTTACCTGTTGCTATTTTTTTTGTTATTATTTATTTATATATTTGTTGTTTATTCCCTGAAGAATGCAGCAGTTCATGCTGCCGATACGTCGGTTTTTATAACAATAAACAGAACTAAAACTAAAAAGGTTGTATCATTTTAATTGAATGAGTTCTGAAAGATTTTTTAATAATTGAAAGGATGAAATGTGTTTCGGAATAGAACTAATCACTAATCTTTGTGTATTCACAGCGATCCGGCGGTGCAGGCCCTGCAGTTCCTCGACGTGATCAACATGAAGGATCCGACACAGAAGGCCCACTTCTACCGAAACACATTGAAAGATGTTCTGCCTTATATTCCCAAGGTATGTGTCACCTCTATACCTATTCTCACTCTCAATATTTTATTTGCAATTTACCGGAGACGGAGAAGAGAATTCCACTACATACATCAATTTCCTCGCTAAAAAGAACTGCAAATGTATAATTTTAAACGCCTTCTAAATTCAAATAATGTATCTGAATTAATAAATAAACTTACGTTACAGCGAAAGAATTATCAACAACGAGCATCGTTTTAAAGTGGAATGTCCTAACTTAGTCGAAACAACATGAATTTTTGAAAGACAAGCGTGTTATATTCATCCTTATCGCACACTCTTATAGCCTTTGCAAAAGTAAGAGATAAATGTATGCCAATTTGTTAATTCGTTCGTGATACAGATGACTTTGATCGGACATCTTTTAAAAAATTTACTGTACCTTCATAAAACTAAGCAAACGACAGTACTGAATTTGTCAGAATGGGCGGAGCAAAAATCTGAATTCATACAATTCGTAGATAACCTTGATCGGACTCAAAAATTTTACTGTAAATGTTTCAATCCGGAGCTTATGTTTCTTTAAAAATAATTTAAAATGCAAATTTCCGGTTTGTTTACGCTTGGAAACAGATTTCGCGGCTGTAACAAACATATAAAAATATAGTACGCGAAGTTTGATGTAAAATAATTAACTTTACTAACTCGTTTAATAAGTTAAACAAATACGGTTAACTTTATAAGCAACTCACGAAAGTTGAATTGAAACTTGGGTTACATTCATGGCGTATTTCCTGGCATTAGGGTAAGACGTAAAAGGTAAAACACAAATAAAAAGCAAATCGACTGACGACTAAACATCCAAGTTGTGTACATAAACATGAAATATAATTATATAACTTTTTTATGATATACTTGAGTTTATACGAGAATGGCAGCAATTCCAACCCCTGTACCTATGGCGGAAGGTCGTGAAATAATGTAGTCCCCTTTGATCTATACTCATGACTTCCAAACGAGATTCAACAGCCCAATTTATCCCTTGTCGGCATCACAAACAAGGCAACGTTAATCGTTCTTCTGGACTGTAGTTACTTATTCGGCCCGAAGGCGTTTCAATGAAAAACCCCGACAGCTCTTTGTGCTAATTTCGCACTGGGAACAAGTGAATGTAGAACGCCGGAACTACAAGTGCAGCATACACCAACTTGCAAACTTAACAAGAATATAAAGGAGACCAGTGCATGTATGATGTTCTACTTACATACATACATAAAATCACGCGTGTCCCACTTAGTGGGTTTGCACAAATCCGAAAACAATAAGAACATCATACAACAAATCCTTAATCTTAAACATATTAAGGTGACCGATTTTCCGTAGCGAAATACCGCATCCGGATTACAATAATAGGAGACAATCACACATTCCTTGCTTAGATAGCAGACTTCTTTCGCCTCGGCCACACTCATAATCGCATTCATACATGCTCTTCTTCTCTTCTTACTTGGAAACTTGCTAGATGTACTAGAGCAGTAATTTTCACAGTGGGCAGTACCGCCCCCTTTTAGGCGTTGGATAGATCCAAGGGGGCGATGATGAACTTATGGTTAACAGGGAGGCAAAGAAGGGCAGTAACTGGGCGATGAGAGCTAAAACGAGCAATATGAAAACTGTTAAAAAATTAACCAACTAAAATATTTTCCTAGAATCCGATTATAACATTTTTACGATGATGTCTCTGTGTGTGTGTGTGTGTGTGTGTGTGTGTGTGTGTGTGTGTGTGTGTGTGTGTGTGTGTGTGTGTGTGTGTGTGGATGTGTGTGTGTGAGGTTGTTGGAGATACGATTTCTCAAATTCTATAAGACTAAAGACCAGTGTAACTACGGATTCCTTAATCTACCAATAATGGGAAGAGTTGAATAGGTTCTGGTAACGATTGGACAACCGGAAGTGGTAGTTTAAAAAAAATCTAAATATTATTTTTTGAAAATTTGTTATTACAAATAGTAAAGATATTTAAATTCTCAATCTGACACATTCAATTTTTTTATTATATCTCGTATAGGTTATAATAATATGGATAGGAATGTGTGGTGAAGGATGATTGTTTCCTTGCTATTATTGTGATCCGGATGCGGTATTTCGCTACCGAAAATCGATCACTTTAATATGTAAGGATTTGTTGTATGATGTTGATGTTGTTCTTATTGTTTTCGGGTTTGTGCGAACCCACTAAGTGGAACACGCGTGATTTTATGTATGTAAGGTAATTTTTTTAAAAGATGTCCGATCAAGGTCATCTGTATTAACAAATTGGCATACATTTATCTCTTTCCTTTGCAAAAGCTATAAGCGTGTGTGATAAGGATGGATGTATTTGGTATATATTTGGTTTTACATTTGCTAATAAACTTACCAGTTGACTTATTTTTGAATTTTGAATGCTTTTATTGTAACACATATTTTTATAATAATAAAATAACAGTAGTATCTTTGTACCCTCATAAAAACTAAGCAAACGACATTACTGAATTTGTCATAATGGGCGGAGCAAAAATCTGAATTAATACAATTCGTAGATGACCTTGATCGGACATCTTTCAAAACTTTTACTATACCTCCCTTATCAAGGGTAGGGGAGGTAAAAAACTAAACAGTTTTATTGTTTTGTGACTAATTTAATTGATTTTCGAAATTGTCATTTTTATA
Source organism: Harpalus rufipes (assembly GCA_951394225.1). Lineage (NCBI taxonomy): Eukaryota > Metazoa > Arthropoda > Insecta > Coleoptera > Carabidae > Harpalus > Harpalus rufipes. The sequence goes on from OX596275.1 coordinate 66,333,368, forward strand.
TTTAAATAAAATTATCATAAATACGAGTAGGTGTACCTAGTATTCTATACTTTTTCACTTTCGTAAAAAAGTTTCATTGAAAAACGAATATGAAAATTAAAACACAAGTGCATAGCATTCACTTAGATTAGGGATTCAAAGCATTTACGAGTAGGTTCGAATCCGGGTCAGGTCGAATTTTTTTCGACTGATCTTGATCGGTATCTACTCCCGTTACCTTTCCAAGTTGCGATACAATTAACTTGGCAAGCACTAAACTATCTAGCACCGGCTGGTGATTGTAACAAGGGCTTGCTCGGGTGGGCAACACACATGACATCTACGTAAGAAACTTCGTGGCAATTGTAAAAAAAATTAAATTAAAATAGATGTTGTGTGTGAACCATTCTAGGGATATAACCTGTAAGGGTTGAAAATCCCGAAACAATATACTACTACTACTACAAAGCATTTACGCGATGTTGCTTGCATGAATTTAAATTTTAAGTTTAATTGTTTAATACTGTAACACCTATACATAAATAGAGAAAAAGATAGTAATTAAAAAATTCTATTTTGTTTTTTGTACTGGTTGTTTTTCGTTACACCAATGTTACGAAATTAGTTCAGAAAGCTAGACAAAATAAAACAACCAGAAACCTTTTATCTTTTTACTCGAAACAATGTACTCGTTTTTAAAACCTTATTTACTCTCTGCAGCAACAGCTAGAAAGGTATTTTTCAAAATTGTTATAGCGTTACTCTATCACGTATTGAATGCTATTACGATGCATGTATAAAGTGTGTATCGTATAATATTCTTCGCAAAAAGCGAAATTATATAACTGGTACCGTATTTTGCTATTGATTTGTTGGACACTCAACTTTTATGAAAAGAAACAATAAAATTGAATTTACTAACTCACTTCTATGAGGGTTCAACTCTATATAAATTCACAGCGGGTGAATTCACAGTTTCAAACGAGTGTTTCGTTTTTTATTTGCTACTGAACGGGGGTGGAAATCATTGGAACTTGAAAACAATTTGGTGGTATGCAGTTGTTTTAACACTTTTTTTTATTTTTGGTACAAATTAGTACATTGAATTGTTAAAATATTTACAGCCCTCTGCATGCACTAGCATGTATGCAAATACGAGCCCAACCCCAAATATATTCGTACCCTCTAAAATAAATATATTAACAGCAATAAAAAATATTTTTTTAGGTTACAATAGTTAAGACTATATTTGGGCATTTTTTATTTTTTTTTATTGACGGTATTTTACAACGAAAGAATAGATAAAATTTGTGTGTGTACAAGAAATGTTAAATTCGTCATGTAACATAAAATGGAAATGGCGAGAGGTATTGTGCTGGCCACAGCAGATTTTTTTACCTTCCGTCACCTTTAGGTAAGGAAGGTATTGTCTTTATGGTCAAAAAATTCAATGATGAGTTTTTAGTGAATAAGCATGTTTTAGGGTCCCTATAATACGATTTTACCATTTTTACGATGATGTCTGTATGTATGTGTGTGTGTGTGTGTGTGCATTTTATACTTCATATTCAATAGATATAGAGTTAATGAATTTTAAAGAAAATAAATTTTATAAAATAGCCAGCTATGCTAAACATGGAAACTACTAATATAACATATAATTCAAATTGACAGATATCAGTATCAATAAAAAGTAAATTAATGTTGCAGAGATGAGGATGTTGAAGTAGATGTTGGGGAAGAAATAACTTTAGTGTTACAAGTTTCTAGAAAGATACAAGAGAGACGATTACATTGGTTTGAACATGTCATGAGAAGAGATGAAGAATATATAATATGGAACGACTGTATTGCGGAAGACATGAGTGAAAAGGAAATGAAAGAGAACAACACGTAAAACAGAAATGAGTGGAAGAAGAAAATAAAAAATAGCGACCCTTAACGAATGGGAAAAGCTAAAGAATAAGAAGAAGAAGAGGATGTAAGTGTCAAGTGCAATTTGCATAGTTTGTTTATGAAATAATTTTACTGGAAGTTTAGGATCTTTTGCAAGAAAATTTATGTATGGAATTTATACATAATATACAGGATTGACGGAAGGTATTGTGCTGGCCACATCAGATTATTTTATTATAGAAACAAATAATACCGTAGAAGTACAGAAATGTTATTAAAGCGTTACATTGTTGGTTTTTTAATTGAAATAAAATGATCATTTTTCATTCTACTATAACTTCGTTTATCATTTTATTATTATATCATAAATCCAGTTTTATTATATTTTCTGCTGGAAATCAATTTTCTTCAGGCATGAGAGATTAATTAAATCCGAAAGGATTTTAGGAAATCAAACACAGATGTAACATTTCTCGTCACTTTTAACCTCACCTCGCGCCTCATAGTCGCACAATAATTGAATTTGTGTTTCATCTTTCCTCTTTGGAAAGAATAAATCATCCGACCGACATTCATAGACGGCAGAATAATACAGGTAACGTTTTAATAAACGATTCCCAGGGGCAGGTCAGGCAAATCCTAAGCCCGTAACGCAAAGCTCAGCTGCAAAACCCTTTTCTATTAAACAAAATCCACTTAACCCGGGGGCTCCGCATCAACTCCGGGTCGGAGTCCAGGCTTCACAATGGCGCAGTTGCATTACACTGAAAAAGTCGTGCCCGAGCTACGTGTTCCTTTTAGCAAGCACAAAGTGTCGTATAAAACGCCAAAGTGCCGCTTGCACTACGCCAGCAATGAATCGCAATCTCTCCACCACCGGAGATTCTAAAATCTTTGACCGCTACTATTAAGTGTTAATTTACCAACTGGGATGCCAAAGGTTACAGGTTTCGTCAAAAAAGGTATGAAAAATAGACGGTCATAAAAAAACTATTCTGCTTTCAAGTTGGGCGGGATTACCGTGAAAATGTCGTTAAAGCCGTCTACGACGGTTATTATACGTAAATATATTCATACGTAATATAACAAGTGATATGATTATCATCGATGATATTCTCGAGTGAAACCGAGCTGCAGATTTCACGAGTCCGAAGGACGAGTTGAAATGTGCTGCTTCGGTTTCACGAGCAATATCTTCGATTATTAATCATATCACGAGCTTATATTTAATGAGAGAATATAATGAATTTTTGCAATCTAACCTAACCTAACTTTTGATATACATATTCATACTATATTAAAACATGGTACTTACGTGTTTTATTTAATATTTCAGAGTTTGAATTATTGTTATTATTTATTTTTATACTCAAAATTAACTGTCAATGTCATAAATAAAGAAAACAAATCCCTTAGTAACGACTATAAATACGGTGTTTATTTCCTTGTTTTTTATCATCGATGTGATAAACCCGTAGCTAGGGACATTCTGAATGTTAATTGGGGGAAAACATGTCACGTGACTAAGGAATTATATTCTCGTACAAATACATACAAATTTGTGTAATCATCAGAAATAAAATCTGTTTCCACGACTTGATTCCCACGTCACCAATCGTATAATGCAAAACGCCAGGGAAGGGAGGGAATTGATGACGTCATGTTGTCGGGTAAAATCAACCAAAATCGTCTGATTTCCATAATATTCGTACAAATCAAAACTGAATATACACTGAATAACACTCGGAGTTGATCCCCACGTCATTAGTTTCTGATGTAAGAATTGCTAAACTTTTATCTAGCATCTTTGTCGTACACACATGACAACAAACCAAAAAAACTATAACCATCTATTACAGATTCGTTTAATTTAATGAATCCGATCCGTTAATCCGAATCGAATATTCAAAGTAAAAATAAAAATCCGTTACGGATAGTATTTGTGCCTTGTCTGCTTCAATTTATACTCGGTATATTTTTAGAATTCTGGAGTTTCATTAATCCTCGTGTCTCTAAACGTGCATTGGAATTTTAATAAAAGTTTTCACTGTTTTCCACTACACGACTAAACCACATTCGTAATTCTTCACTTCTCATTTCTTATATAATTTTTATTAAATAACTAAAATAGTACAGACAATAAGACATATAAGAATTAGTTTCTTGTCATCCGAAAGGGAATAAAATTAAAACCAGAATATAATATTTATAATAAAAAAATCTGTTGTGGTCAGCACAATACCTTCCGTCAATCCTGTGTATAATGTATAAATTCCATACATAATTTTTCTTGCAAAAGATTCTAAATTTCCAGTAAAATTATTTCATAAAAAACTATTCAAATTGCACTTGATACTGACATCTTCTTTAACTTTTCCCATTCGATAGGGGCCGCTTTTTTTGCGTGTCGTTATCATTCAGTTCCTTTTCTCTCAAGTCTTCCGCAATACAGTCCTTCCATCTTATCTTTGGTCATCCTCTGTTTCTTCAACATCCTATTACTAAACTATTCATTCTTGTTCCAATATAATTCTTCATTTCTCCTCATGACATGTTCAAACCAATGTAATCATATTTCTTGTATCTTTCTAGAAACTTGTAATACTAGATTTATTTTCTTACCGTATCTTTCCGTGTTTTCCCCAACATCTACTTCAACATCCTCATCTCTGCCACATTAATTTACTTTTTATTGATACTGACATCTGTCAATTTGAATTATATGAATATATATACTTGTTCTTCTGGATGTAAACTTGAGGAATACGAAAAAGTTATAATTTTGGAATCATGGTATTGAAGTTATGGGATCCGGAACTTTTGTCACACACACACAGACACACATACATACAGACATCATCGTAAAAATGGCAAAATCATATTATAGGGACCCTAAAACATGCTTATACACTAAAAACTCATCATTGAATTTTTTGACCAAGACAATACCTTCCTTACCTAAAGGTGACGGAAGGTAAAAAGATGAATAAAAAGTAATAATATTTATAGAAGTGAAGTTGAGAAATGTAGCTGGTCACGAAATCTTTTCCAAGGACCCGTATTATACTCCCGCTGCGCAACAGACAGATTCTTGTTGAATCTCAATTCTATTTGAATGTGACATATCTTGATATGTCACGATACGAAAACGTAATCCCTCAGGATCGTAAAGGGAACATCTTCAAAAAAGGAAAAGTAAATCAAATTATTCCATGCTTATTTAAATCCTACATTTGTAGTGTTTATTTTAGGATACATGTTTTCATCATTCAACAAATAAATCTGTTGCGAGTTATGAATATATTATTTAAACTTTCATCAAACCAAACCTAAAAAACCTTTATACATTTGATATAATCAGATAAATGTTTGAACTATGTGTGTGTCGTCAGGAAATAATCATATTAATTTTGCAGAAACTTTGGTACCAGCATGTTTGGCCTTGTTTACAACAAGAAATGAGAACGCAGGAAGTTCTCGCAGCAGTACTACAACCAGTATTGTACTTGGTACAAGAATCGAGTATAGAAGAATACGAAAATATTATTTTACCGTCCTTTAGGTAAGTGCACACTATTTTTTCATTTAAATTTGTATTTCTACTAATTTTTTGACATATGTCGATTTGTTCTATTCGCCATAACCAAGGTACCTAACTAATTTACTTTTAACACTATACTTCATTTCACGTAAAAAAATTCAGTTGGTTTATATAGGGATATAAATTCTGCCCTTTGATTGGTCAGAACGTAAACCTAGTACACGAAAACGAAAAAAATCTGATGTGGACACCACACGACTTCCTTGTACGATTATTAAACTATACATATTTTTTTAATGAATAAATTACAAAATATTAATTTTAACTTCAAAACAGTAAGATATATATTTACATTTACATTTTTTTTTATGTTTTTGTCCTAATCCATAGCAAGCTTTATTACAAAAACAAAAAAGTATATAATTTTTAAATTTACATATCTCGCTTATAAAAAGGGCTAATTTAATAATACTTGATGTGCTAGACGCAGAAATTAATTCTCTAAAACTTTTATTTGAAGCATTTATTTCTAAAATAAAATCATTTTATTCAAGAAAAACTGTTAACAACTTCAAGTAATGTACCACTTACGGTTAGCCTATTATAACCAAAATCTATTATGTTATTTCGATTGACATAAAAGTCTTGTATACTAAATTTGAAAAGTTTTGGATTATATTTTAAAACAGTTTTTCATTAAAATCTATTATAGGCTTCATGTAAAGTGCCACTTCTGGAAATTGTGTAATAACCAGAAAGGGAGGTGCACAACTAGATGTTATAGCAGTCCTAAATACAAAATTTCAACTTTCTACGGCTTACCGTTTTTGAGTTATGCAAGATACGTACGTACGTACAGACGTCACGACGAAATTAGTCAAAATGGATTCAGGGATGATCAAAATGGATATTTCCGCTGAAATCTGAAAACCGAAATTTTTCGCGATTACAATACTTCCTTTACTTACGTACAAGGAAGTAAAAACGTGATCGTGCAAAAATTATCATAAGGTTGGCAACACTACATTTGTATGAAATCGTCGTTTCTGAACTTTTAATGACGATTTTTGTGCATTTCGATTTCAAATAAAATTATTTTAAGAAATTATTTTCTGCAATGTATATTGATTTTCGCTTAAGGATAAATGAATTATAGGTTCCTCAGCAAAATTTACTGTTTATTTTGTCGTAAAATCTTTTCACGTGCAAAGAATCCCAGTTTTCTTTCCTTCTAACCGTTTTCATAAAGCCAAATTGATTCACGGATTTTTTTCTATCAGTTCATTTCGTAATAATTCAAAGAAAAAAATCCGTGATAGGTAGCTGTATGTGGAATGACATTTATAGATATATATCAAAGAATATTATTTTATAGTCCCTTCTCAACCAAATTTGGCCATTTGTATTGCCCATTCCTTTGATATATCGCAAGCTGCAGCGTCGTCTCGCGTCAAATCCTTTTGTGGCTTGTTCGCTTGTATTATGCCAGCACAAGTAAAATATTCAAGCCGATGTCATCCCAGACGAGCGAGCGTTGGGATTGGCTATTTCGTATTCTGCTTTAAAATTTTCCGATGATATTTTGCATTTCTGACCTTACCGACTTCACAGGAAATAGCTCCCTCGGAAGAAACTTATTCCCCACCTGGGGATTCAATATTAGATCTGACATTTCTAATAAAAAATCCATACATTCACAAAGAGGGAAATAATTAAGCTAATGAATTCATTTCTATAAAAGCGTAAGTGAGATATAATCGTCCAACCTTGAAATTTATAGTTTTCACATAACATTAAATTTTACATCCAATTACGGTTCGAGTACTTTGAATCTGTGGATGTTTGATTAATTAATTCTTGTTATAGCCGGTATTCAAATATAGCCCTAAATGTGTTTATTACGAGAAAATTGCAAATAATGTTCATTACTGAGAGAATTCATTAAAGATGGGTATTACTTTTCCATCTCATTAATTGAAAAAAACTTTTATTGGAGCCATTTTTTATATTATAATAAAAAATCTGATGTGGCCAGCACAATACCTTCCGTCAATCCTGTGTATTATGTATAAATTCTATAAATTTTCTTGCAAAAGATTCTAAATTCCCAGTAAAATTATTCCATAAACAAACTATGCAAATTGCACTTGACACTAACATCTTCTTCTTTAGCTTTCGCTATTTGTTATTTTCTTCTTCCACTCATTTCTGTTTTACGTGTCGTTCTCATTCAGTTCCTTTTCTGTCAAGTGTTCCGCAATAAGTTCTTCCATCTTATCTTTGGTCTTCCTCTGTTTCTTCAACCTTCTATTACTAAGCATTCATCCAATATATTCTTCATTTCTCCTCATGACATTTTCAAACCAATGTAATCATCTCGTTTGTATCTTTCTAGAAACTTGTAACACTAGAGATATTTCCTTACCTATCTTTCCATGTCTTCCCCAACATCTACTTCAACATCTTCATCTCTGCCACATTAATTTACTTTTTATTCATACTAACATCTGTCAATATGAATTATATGAATATATTAGTAGTTTCCATGTTTAGCATAGCTGGCTGATTTATAAAATTTAATTTCTTTAAAATTCTTTAACTCTATATCTATTCTTTAAGTTATAATAACGTTAAATGTCAATAAATCAAATTAAACTATTAAATGTTCAAATGAGGCTACTTCCGGTTCACCAATTATAACCAAAATTTAATCAGTTGTTCTTCTGGATGTAAACTTGAGGAATACGAAAAAAATATAATTTCTGGAATCGTGGTATTGAAGTTATGCGATCCGAAACTTTCGTCACAGACACACACACACACACACACACACACACACACACACACACACACACACACACACGCATTCGTATTATAGGGACCCTAAAACATGCTTATTCACTAAAAACTCATCATTGAATTTTTTGACCAAAGACAAAACTTTCTTTACCTAAAGGTGACGGAAGGTAAAACCATTGATTATGGGAAGGAAACTAAAATGGTCGAGAGCTCCATTTTGGGTACGTTATCCTAATTTCTTATTCATTTCATATTAATGTAGCGATAAAAATATAACTATTAGAAAAAGCTTTCTGCATAAATAATTTAATTCTTCACAATTCAATATTCTACATGCGGAATAAAGATATCCTTCAACATAAAAGAATCTTAACTCGAAAAGTAAGATTTAAATTTTAATAAAGCACCATTGAAATGTCATAACCTAAAAATATCTTAACGAGTTCGCCGCAATCGTATTTTAATATCCGCGTAAAATAATGGAAGTAATAAAATAAGCCGCTGCTGAGTCGCATCAACAAGTACTATCTTTCTTTCTTGAGAGGTAGCTTTGGTTTTCATTTCTCAGCAAGATTTAATACTCGGAAAATTTATTGTGGATGAAAACTTTACTGATTGAATTGTGTAAAAATTAATACGATTAAGTTGTTTTTAATAAAACAGTATTACAGTACGTGTTCGTAAATATTTAAAAATATGGAAACTAATCAAATATTTTTCTGATTAACAAGATTTAAAAAATCTGTTGTGGCCGGCACAATACCTCTCGCCACTTTCGTTTTGGTTACATAAGTATAGGGCGCGAGCAAGCATGTGATATTGTTAGCCTTGACAAACAGATAATAAGGGGGCCCGTTTCAGAATTATAATTAGTAATTATGAACATAGATGTCAAATGTCAGAATTTTTCATTAAAAATTTCAAGATTTTCTAAATTCACGTAGTTAATTTGTCACCAGGAGTGTGGAATTTACTTGTTGAGGAAAATAAACCAAATGGAATTGAAAAATCACTAAATTTATAATAACAAATTATGATATTTGACATCTATGTACGTAATTACTAGCTATCATTCTGACACGGACCCCCATATCTGCTTGTCTAGGCTAAAAAAGTCACATGACTGCTCGAGCCCTATTGTATTTAACATTTCTTGTATACCTACACTCTACACCAAAAATTCTACTTATATCTATTCCTTATATATTTAGATTTTTTATTTTTAAATTCATTCTATGAAGAAATTTTGTATACGTAGTATACCTATAATTTTAAATATTTAACTATTAGTATAATAAGAAGTAATATAATGTATGTACTTCCCAAAAAAAAATATTCAGTAATGTCTCTGAATTTTTGACACTGACATTTATTTGTCAGTTACAAAAAATTTAATTTTGCAATTGGGTTCCATGACATTGTTTGGGCTGTGAGATTTATTACAACAGACTATACCTTATATTTCTTTATCTCTAAATCTATAAAGGATATAATAAAATGTTTATATGTATCAGATAGAGAATTTACTCTTCTTTAATTAGCAAGAACAAAAAAAAATCAAAAAATAATATTTAGAAGATTTTTATTAAGAATCTGCTACTACCGGTTGTTCAATTATTACCAAAACCTTTTCAGTTCTTCCCGGTAATGTCCGATTGAGAAATACGTAGTTAAAGAGATATTAAGTATTATAGTTTTTGAGATATCGTCCTTCCAACCGACTCACATACTCACACACACACACACACACACACACACACACACACACACACACACACACACATACACACACACAGATAGACAGACATCAACGTAAAAATATGAAAATCGGATTGTAGGGCCTTAAATCGTGCTTAATCATTATAATCTGGATATGCGATTTTTAGCATGAATCCAAAACCCTCTCTTAGCGAGAGGTAAAAAAGAAAAAAAATTCTCATTATTAACAAGGCATTTATGTCTTATATGAATTTTTTTATTACTTTAATATTTAATAGAAAATATCTGTATTTTTACCTCTCGCTAAGAGAGGTATTGCATTCATGCTAAAAATCGCATATCCAGATTTTATTGAATAAGCACGTTTTAAGGTCCCTACAATCCGATTTTATCATTTTTACGATGATGTCTGTGTGTGTGTGTGTGGATGTGTGTGTGTATGTGTGTGTGTGTGTGTGTGGGATGTTGGAAGGACGGTTACTCAAAAACTATAAGACTTTAAATTTTTTTAACTACGTATTTCCCAATCGGACATTCATGGGAAGATCTGAAAAGGTTTTGGTAACAATTGGACAACCGGAAGTAGAAGATTCTTGAAAAAAAATCTTTTAAATAATATTTTTTGAAATTTTTTCTTGATAATATTAAAGAAAAATAAATTCTCTTTCTGATACATTTAAATATTTTACAATATATTCTATAGATTTAGAGATAGAAGAAATATAGTATGTAAAATAATCTGTTATAATAAATTTTACAGCCGAAAGAATGGCCATGGAAAATAGTTGAAAATTTAATTTGTTTGTAACTGACAGATAATGTCAGTGTCAGAAATCCGAAGACATTACTGAAGACTTTTTCTGGGAAGTACATACATTATATTATTTCTTAATGTATTAATAGAATTGGAAACATTTCGAAAAATTAGAAGAGGACAAAATTTCTTCATCAAAAATGAATTTAAAATTAAACAATCTAAATATATATGGAATAGATATATGCGGAAGTAGAATTTTTGGTGTAGAGTGTAGGTATACAAGAAATGTTAAATACAATAGGGAGCGAGCAGTCATATGATTTTGTTGGCCTTGACAAGCAGATATGGGGGCCCATGTCAGAATGATAGCTAGTAATTATGTATATAGATGTCAAATATCATAATTTCTCATTCTAAATTTAGTGATTTTCCAATTCCATGTGGAGCAGAATTAAATATTAAATATCTAAGGCATACAAGTAAACTTTAAACTCCTGGTGATAAATTAACTACGTAAATTTAGAAAATCTTGAAATTTCTAATGAAAAATTCTAACATTTGACATCTATGTACATAATTACTAATTATCATTCTGAAACGGGCCCACACATTTGCTTGTCAAGCCCAAAAATGTAACATTACCGTTCGCGCCCTATACTTATGTAACCAAAAAAAGGAAGTGGCGAGAGGTATTGTGCTGGCCACAACAGATTTTTATTATTAATTTAAAACATATAAGGCTAGGTATTGTTTTAGTTTTTATTTTTCACAATAGGTTTATATTATATTGAATAATTCAATTGAAATTTAAATAAATTTCATTTTTATAGTCATTTTTCAGTAGGCTATGTATGAGAAACAAAAACTGGTATTTTACTGTACATTATTTTCTCCATTTAATATTAAAAGTAATGTACTTACTTAAAAATTTATAGGAATCATAATTTTAAAGTGTCTCTTTCCATTATATTTTCAATTTGTCAACGATGTCGAGTATTCTCAAGGAATGAAAAATGTCTATAGGGTATCAACAAGTGTCTCTGGTTACAGGAGCGTATTCTCCACCCCAAAATCGATACAGGCGACAGTAACCCTGCTGGAAAACCTCCATATCATCTTAGAAAAAACTCCAAGGGACGACATTCGTACGGAGGTACTGCCCATGCTGTATAGTGCTTTCGACAGCACCACCATCCAAGTGCAGGTAAAAAAAAACAATTTATTTACAATTCTGAAATTTCAAACGTAATATTTTCGTGATGAAGTTTTTCTTGGGACAGGTTTTATTGCTTTTTACACAGTTTTAAAAAAATATTTACAAAAGAAAAAAGAAAATTTTGTATTTATAGTTGGGTTTAAAAATAAAACTATTTTATTAAATATTAAATTAACATTAATAGGAATGTATATATTTTTATTTACAAACCCTGTCTTAATAAAGTCACGAGCCGCCACTGTTTCAAAAAAATATAACAACCCTGGAAAAGTTGTAATTGCTTATTTAAAAGTACTTGTGAAACTTCCATGCAGCTTATTTTCCTTTGAAAAACTTCAGTAGTCCTTCAAAACAAAAGTTTGATATTAGTAATTAACAATATTATTATTTTGGAAGGAACTGTTATGATAATGGAAGATATAATGGAAGAATAAATCTACTGGGTTCAGTCTTATTCGTTTTATTGAATTCTCTATGTATCGACTCCACCGAATCGATGCATCCTCAAAGTCCTTTAAGCTATGTTTGATTTTACATCCGGATATCTTTTTTTCTGTCAATAATTTCCGTTCCATTTCCCGTCATTTGAATGATGGCGGGAAGTGAATATATAATACGTGTATAATAAAATAATGACATTTTAAAATTAATAACTAAAGTGTATTCCAATATTAATGAAATAAAAGGTGTTTCTTTGAATTTAATTACAAAATAATTACGGTGTTGCTAATTTATTTCCATCTTGGTAGAAGTTTCTGAGCTTCATTAAATTAAAAAATGCTTTTAATTAATCATTCGATTATACGCCAATAATTTCACGCTCATTTGAATCCATTAGTTCTCAACAGAGATCATTGGTAAAGGACTTGTGCATAAATTAGCAATAATGGACGGTTTAATTAAATAGCAATTTATACGTCATGTTTATACGTACGTTTGTTAACATCAATCGGTTGCGAACATTGACAACTATTCTACGCATTTCTTCAACCGCATGCAGCACGGTATTCCCTATCGTTAGCTCCCCACAATTTTATAGATATTAAGGATACAATTTGATATAGCGTTCATTATAAGGTTATATAATAAAGAATGGGGTAGCTCAAGGAAGTATCCTTGGGCCCATTCTATTTATTTTATACATAAATAATATAAGAAATGTTTAAAAGAAAATAAATTTGTAGCATATGCCGACGATGTTACTATTTTAGTTCCTTCTACAGATACAAATGAGAATTGAGCAGGCATACCATCACGTCTGGTAGCTGAGTTATCACATCGGTTTTCTTTTTTCAAACTCGATTTGAATATCTCAAAATATGCTGTAGTAATTTTTTCTACCCGTGAAAGAAATAGTAGCATGCTAATTAGATGCAATAATGATATTGTTAAAGTTTTAGGTCTAAATTTAAACGAAAATTTAGGATGGATTGATGAAATTGACAACAAATGCGAAAAATAGCACCTATGTGTTATATTATAAAAATAATTGTTGATATATCAGGTATTATACCGGCTAAAACATTTTATTTTGCTAAATTTAAATCAGTTTTAAGTTATGGCATCATCTCATGGGGATATTCTTCTGCCTTGAGAGTCTTTAAGCTACAAAAATGAACAATAAAAAATATGTTTAAACTGGGGTATCTCCTGCAGAGACACATTTAAGCAACAAAAAATATTAACACTGCCTTGTCTCTATATGTTTTCGGTATTAATATTCATAAGAGATATTTTAGAGCATATATTGTAGATGTACATACATACTCGTAGGAAATAATAAGAAATAAAACTAAATTGATCCAAAAATAATCGGAATTAAATTTTATAATAAACTTCCACAGAAAATAAAGTGTAAATTGTAAGAAATCTATTAAACTTAAATTGAAATATTTTTTTATCGAAAAATGTTATTATAGTGTTGACGAATTTCTTAATGATGTATGAGCAATTTTTTTAAAATTATATTTAATGTACTTCTTTTTGATTGTTTACAAATTTATATTTCATTTATTGTATTTTTTTGACGTGCCATAATGTCATGTATATTGATCATCTGGCAAAAAATAAATATTATATTATTATTGTAATCAAATTTTCTTTATTGTAATCAAATATTTCTTTCTATAAGCTGAAAAGTTCTAACATATAACTTCTGCCTTAACATTTTAAAAAGTTCAAAAACATTTAACTACATTAATTTATTTAGCAGTAAATAAATATGACTTGTTTAAAAATCGTGGGGCCCTTTGGAGTGTGTCTCAGTCTATTATATTCTAATAGACGACTTACAATATTTATTAATATGTTGTACAGTAAAAAAATTAAAAGATGTCCGATCAAGGTCATCTGCATCATGAACGAATTAACAAATTGTCATACATTTATCCCCCTCCTTTACAAAGGCTTTAAGCGTGTGCGATAAGGATGGATATAACACGCTTGTCTTTCAAAAATTCATATTGTTCCGACTAAGTTAGGACATTCCATTTTAAAACGATTCTCGTTGGTGATAATACTTTCGCTGTAACGTAAGTTTATATATTAATTCAGATATATTACCTTGATTCATAGCCGCACGAATAACATTATTTTCTGTCAGTGTTACTGACACTGTGTCAGTATCTTAATTTTCATATATTTGGTTTTACATTTGCTAATAAACATACCAGTTGATTTATTTTTGAATTTTGAATGTTGTTATTGTAACATATATTTTTATAATAATAACAGTAGTATCTTATGTACCCTCACAAAAACTAAGCAAACGACACTACTGTATTTGTCAGAATGGGCGGAGCAAAAATTTGAATTCATACAATTCGTAGATGACCTTGATCGGACATCTTTCAAAAATTTTACTGTATGTATATTTTCAGAGTGCGGCATTGGTGGCTGTGACCAACGTATCCGAATATTTGGATGAAACTGCCATAAGAAGAATGGTTCTTCCAAAGACGAAGTTAGTTTACGAAAAAAACCAGAGTGATTTAAAAATCATTTCGAATGTTCTTTCCTGCGTTGAACGAATACTTGATCGTCTAGATAAATCTCAAATAATAGATGAAGTCCTACCGTTATTATGGGATGTTCGGCTTACGGATCCAGAAATAATATTAAGGGTTGTAAGTAAGTAATATTAATTTCCTCAAAAATATTACAGTGTCTAACAATATTGTGTAGATATTTACAGGTTAATGTTGAGTGACAAAAAATACGGTCTATCAATAAACTTAATGGCTACTAGAGTGATGCCGTCTCTTCTTCCACAAACTGTTAACCCCTCGTTAAATTTGGAGCAATTCACGATACTTCTTGAAGTGCTGCAAGAAATGTTGGACTGCATAGATCGAAATCAAAGAAATAAACTGAAACTGGATAATTTATCGCTGCCAAGTCCAGAGAGACATAGACCCCTGAGACATCAATATAGCTCGGATAACATGCATGTACCACCGTTTAATATTCCAAATCTTAGAATTGAACAAAGGAAGACTTCCAGCGCGGAGGATATGGCTCGCAAGAATTCAACTGGTAAGTTTTTAACTAACTACATCATTTTTTTACCTCTCGCTAAGAGAGATATTGGATTCATGCAAAAAATCGCATATCCAGATTTTATTGAATAAGCACGATTTAAGGTCCATAGAATCCGATTTTAACATTTTTACAATGATGTCTGTGTGTGTGTGTGTGTGTGTGTGTGTGTGGATGTGTGTGTGTGAGGTTGTTGGAGACACGATTTCTCAAATTCTATAGGACTAAAGACTTGTTTGACTACGGATTCCTCAATCTAACAGTAATGGGAAGAGTTGAATAGGTTCTGGTAAAAATTGGACAACCGGAAGTGGTAGATACCTATTATTTTTTGAAAATTTGTTACTACAAATATTAAAGATAATTAAATTCTCAATCTGAGACATTTAAATTTTTTATTATATCTCGTATAGGTTTGGAGATATTCTATATAATATAGAATAATCTGTTGTAATTGTGGTTGTAATAAATCTCGTTGCCAGAAAAACAGTTGCGATATTAAAATTTTTGTAATTGACAAATAAATGCAAAATGTCAGTGTCAGTTCTGGTATGAGTACATTTAAAATATATTATTGTATTATTAATTAAATATTTATTTAAATTGCAGGTATGTCAATATTACATATACCCTTAAGAAATACCGCTAATACCGTCAATGAATTTGTAGTATTTTGAACATATTAGAATAGGATAAAATTTCTCATAGAACGAAAGAAGAGAAACAATTTCAATTATTTGTGTGTATAAGACGTGTTAAATTCGTTACTTATAGGGCGCGAGCAGCCATGTGACTTTGTTGGCCTTGGCAAGCAGATATGAGGATCCGTGACAGAATGACGGCTAGTAGTTATTTGCATAGATGTCACAATTGTCATATGTCATAATTTTTCATTCAAAATTTCATAATATTCTGTTTATTTGTCATCCATTAGTATGGAATATACTTGTCGAGGAAAATAATCCACATGGATTTAGAAAATCATGATGTTTCGAATGAAAACTTATGATACTTGATACCCATGTATATTACCAGCTGTCATTCTGACACGGGCCCCCATATCTGCTTGCTAAGGCCAACAAAGTCACATAACTGCTCGCGCCCTATGCAACATAAAATGAAAATGGCGAGAGGTATTGTGCTGGCCTGCTGGCCACAACATATTTTTTATTAATAGCGAAATATTTTGTATATAATGACTGGAAATATTGCTCAGTGTTTACTTTTATTAAATATGAATGCTTTAAGTGTTTATTAAATTAATAACAACCTCAGATGAGTAATTGAAAATTAAAATAGTTTGCTTATTTAATTATGTATTTTGAAAACGGTGCATTTTATTTAATGCCAATAAGAGAATATTTTACCTCTCGCTAAGAGAGGTATTGGAATTATGCTAAAAAACATTTTTACGATGATGTCTGTGTGTGTGTGTGTGTGTGTGTGCGCGCGCGTGTATGTGTGTGTGTGCGTGTGTGTGTGCGTGTGTGTGTGTGTGTGTGTGTGTGTGTGTGTGTGTATGTGTGTGGTTGTTGGAGGTACTATTTCTCAAATTCTATAAGGTTAAAGACCTGTATAACTACGGATTCCTCCATCTAACAGTAATGGGAAGAGTTAAATAGATTCTGGTAACAATTGAACAACCGGAAGTAGTATTTTTACAAAAATATATTTTTTTTACCTCTCGCTGAGAGAGGTATTGGATTCATGCTAAAAATCGCATATTCAGATTTTAAAAATTAAGCATGTTTTAAGGTCCCTACAATCCGATTTTAATATTTTGTCTGTGTGTGTGTGTGTGCGTGTATGTGTGTGTGTGTGTGTGTGTGTGTGTGTGTGTGTGTGTGTGTAGTTGTTGGAGGTACTATTTCTCAAATTCTATAAGGTTAAAGACCTGTATAACTACGGATTCCTCCATCTAACAGTAATGGGAAGAGTTAAATAGATTCTGGTAACAATTGAACAACCGGAAGTAGTAGTATTTTAACAAAAATATATTTTTTTTTACCTCTCGCTAAGAGAGGTATTGGATTCATGCTAAAAATCGCATATCCAGATTTTAAAAATTAAGCATGTTTTAAGGTCCCTACAATGCGATTTTAATATTTTGTCTGTGTGTGTGTGTGTGCGTGTATGTGTGTGTGTGTGTGTGTGTAGTTGTTGGAGGTACTATTTCTCAAATTCTATAAGGTTAAAGACCTGTATAACTACGGATTCCTCCATCTAACAGTAATGGGAAGAGTTAAATAGATTCTGGTAACAATTGAACAACCGGAAGTAGTAGTATTTTAACAAAAATATATTTTTTTTTACCTCTCGCTGAGAGAGGTATTGGATTCATGCTAAAAATCGCATATTCAGATTTTAAAAATTAAGCATGTTTTAAGGTCCCTACAATCCGATTTTAATATTTTGTCTGTGTGTGTGTGTGTGTGTGTGTGTGTGTGTGTGTGTGTGTCTGGGGTTGTTGAAGATACGATTTCTCAAATTCTATATGACTAAAGACCTATGTAACTACGGATTCCTCAATCTAACAGTAATGGGAAGTTGAATAGGTTCTGGCAACAATTGGATAACCGGAAGTAGTCGTATTTTAACAAAAATCTTCTAAATATAATTTTTTGAATATTTATGTTATTACAAATATTAAAAAAAAAATCTCTATCCGACACATTTAAAAAAATTATTATACCTTCTATAGATTTAAAGATATAGATACATAATCTATAAAATAATGTAGTATCTTATATACCCTCATAAAAAATAAACAAATGACACTACTGAATTTGTCAGAATGGGCGGAGCAAAAATCTGAATTCATACAATTCGTAGATGACCTTGATCGGACATCTTTCAAAAATTTTACTGTATGTATATTAATATGTAATCTATTACAGGCGGTGTAGGCGGAATGCTTGGCGGCTGGTGGTTCGGTGCTTCGCCGTCATCGCCTGACAGTAACTTCCTGCGTGTAGTAAACGCTTTCCCCAACCGACGACTTTCGGACAACACTCTGATGACCCCGAAGATCCGCATCGCGCCATCCTGCGCTTCGTCACCTGGTGGCACTCCAGGCGGTGGATTGCCTATTCGACGACATTCCAGCATTGGAGCGCAAGAACGACGTGGATCTACCATAAACCTTTCGCCACCAACGGTATGTCTCCGTCCACAAAATCAGTGTCCCATTTTCAAACAGACACGGTCGTATTACACATTAACAGATTTTTATCTAATTAAATTGAAATTAAAGATAAGTATATTATGAAAATAAAAACACTGAGTAATTATAAAAATGTACGATTACCTCTCAATGCCTAACTTAGACTTGCTTTGCTATTATAAGCCGTAGACTTGCTTTTTATTGTTTTTTGGCTCGAGATAATCGTATTAATATAATATTTGGTATAAACACCCTTAGGCTTGATTTACATTAGTGGTACAATGACGGTACAATAACGGTACAATGACGGCTCGTCAATTACACGACGCATTTACAATTGACGGTGCGATCATATAACTTTGTCTTATTATGTATTATGATAGTGTTGGTGGTGCATCTCATGTTTATATCAAAAGTAGAAAATATCGTGCGTTTAAAAAATTCTCAAATACCGACTATAATTGCACTTGAAAATAAAAAAAATCCAGAAAATTTCGCAAAACGATATCATTTTTTATGTACCTACTTATTGTGATAATCTGTAGTATATATTTCACGTTTTATCATAAGCAGCCAATTTTTATTCAATAATGTACAATAATTTCTCATTCCTAGCTCACTTTAACTACTTTCAAAGTCATTTTAAAACGAAGACTGACAACAAAATAAAATATACGTTACGTTGATATTCATATAAAAGAGTGGAAGTAAACATCTGCTACAGTTACCGTCAAATAAGTATGAACTGGATATTTCTACACTGTTGCCAATTCATGGGCAATGTTGAAAATACTAAGTTATGAAGAAGCGACAACACCGCAGGCAAAGGACAGGGTGCGGGGATTGGAATTTTTTTTGGCTCATAGTGTGTTACCGGTTTTCAGTAGCGAAATACCGCATCCAGACCACAATAATAGTTACGAAACAATCATCCTTCGCCACACATTCCTGTCTAAGCACGCTCCTTTTGCGTTGGCCACACTCATAATCGCATTCATACATGCTGTTCTTCTCTTCCAATTTAACACTGGACGGCTACGCAATCGAACACCCTCTACTTCACCAAGATATATACGCCTTGCGGGCCACCAACTCTATCAACATTGTTCCTAACCATATATTCTTCATACACCAAATTATTCCTCACGCAATCGCGTCTTACATACCCACCCACATACACCACGTAAAGACCTTGGATTTAGGAAAGCAATATTATCTTCTTTTATTTAACTCTACAGATGAATTGTCAAGAAATTTTTCAATAAAATCTGTCAATCGGTCTAAGAGTCTGTGTCGATCTACCTAGCGTTAAATCGGTT
Source organism: Harpalus rufipes (assembly GCA_951394225.1). Taxonomy (NCBI): domain Eukaryota; kingdom Metazoa; phylum Arthropoda; class Insecta; order Coleoptera; family Carabidae; genus Harpalus; species Harpalus rufipes. The sequence continues at coordinate 66,353,294 of OX596275.1, forward strand.
CGTGCGGAGATCATAACCAGGTTGGATGCAGTCCTTAGGAATGCTTCACCTTCCTTTTCCACTGAGTTTCTGGGTTTCGAAATTTAACAGTGGCTGGACACACACCTGTGACGAACTACGTTCAGGTCGACCAAAATCACCCACCACAACGGAAATTGTGTATAAAGTCCACGATATGGTTCTGGAAGATCGACAAATGAAAGTGCCTGAGATTAAGGAAGCCATAGGGATCTCTTATGAAAGTGTAGTTTATATTTTACACAATGAGCTAGGCATGACAAAAATGTGCGTTAGATTGGTGCCGTAATTGCTCATTTCGGAGCAAAATCGCATTCGAGCCGAACTTCAACCGAAAATTTGGAGTTGTCTAAGAAAATTCGGTCTATTTCAAAAGACGTTTCATAATCATGGAAAATTCAGTCGAAAGCGTTGATCGGACATGGTGAGTCGGCCCCGAAGAAAGCGAAGTTAATTCAGTTGGCAGGAAAGGTCTACTGTCCCGTGAAAGGAATTTTGCTAATTGATTATCTTGGTAAAAGAAAAACTGTGACTGGGCAATATTATGCCGCACTTTTAGAATGGTAATGTATAAGATCTTGTTTCATCACCCAGCTTATTCAAGTCGAATTGCTCAACAAAAATTAAACGAACTGAGGTTTGAAATCGTCCCCTATCCATCGTCCTCGAACGATTTGGCTCCGATTTCCATCTTTTCCCAAAACTCACAACATTCAACGATATTACGATCCAACGAAGAAGCCATCGATGCAGTAAATGCTTATTTTGAGGAGCTCAAAGAAATCCATTTTCGGGAGGGAATCTAAAACGCTGGACATCAGAGGACTATGTAGCCATGTTAAATAATCCACTTAGCATCTCTAGATACGTTTGACCATCCCTTGATATCATGCTACCCAAATATACAAACTCATTCACTTGCTCTAATTTTACTCCATCTATCAAGACATTGCACTCAGTCACCAATTTACTTCTATCAAATACTAACACCTTTGATTTATCTACATTCAACACCAGACTCATACTTCTTCCAACTACATGTATTCTCTCTATCATTCTTCTGAGTTGGTCTACATTTCTCCATTTCCTGTTTCACACCAACATTTATACGAAACCAATCACTCAACCTATCATCCATTCTCACAACAGTAGTCTAACTAATGTAAATCAGTGAATATCAATGAGTCATCATTGTACCGAGGCCGTAAATGTAATTAGAGCTAGAAGTATAGTACCGTGATTGAATCGCTAATGTAAATAAAGCCATAATTGTACTAGTAGAACATGTAGCGGCACACATACTAGTAGAAAACAACAGTCACATATGTCACGTATAACGCACAGTAACTTAGTCACAATATCCAACCAAACCAAAGCGACCGTGTCACAATGTCGTGGCACAATCATGTAGTGAACAACGGATGTATGGTGCCGTGTGTTTGGCTCACAGGGCGCGCTAGGCTACAGGTCCGTGTCGCGGGAGGGCTCGAGCCTCTCCGTACCGACCACGTATATAAGCGAAGAGCGCGTGTCCAGGGCAGCTGTGTGCCGTGTGAGTTGTTTTGTTCGAGCGCGCGGTGCGTGCTCGCGTGGCGCCACCATCTGGGCCTCCGGGCCCCACTCACCCGTTACTGTTTCTCTTCATCTGACTATGTTCATGTGGTGAGCGGCCGGCTACTGTGCATCCACTACCCACTCACTACTAGCTTAATTCTTAAGGTAGTATACGTGCGAATTACGATTCGTGACAATCTTATGAAATTTTAACTGCATGTACAGGACATTAATATATACATATTGTCTTAATTTAAAATCGATTGACCATCTCAAATTTAGGATAAATGCAATGAAAGATAGCACTTTTTGTACATGTTTCCTATATCAGCCCATAATAAATGACATATTTTTCACTGTAGCTTGAAATTTTTGCATATATTATAGCACGAATACTACCTTAAAGCTTAAACATCTGGCAATAAATATTGATTAGTATAGTATAAAAGTAGTATAGTGGATGGCACAGCAGCTGGTTGCGGCGGCCGCGCGCAGGCGCAGCTTGTGACCCCTCGGCCCGTAGCGCGCGCGCGGTCTGCTGTGCACGAACCAACACGGCAAATGCCATTTCCCAGACCAGACCAACCACAACCACATCGTGTTCATCGCCCGATCGCCTCTCCGCTGGTGTCTTTCACCGTTCACCGCTCACGTCTACCTCTTGTACTCGTATTTGTGATACGTGTTGTTTGTTGTCTGTCCATCATGCTCTCATTCATTTGTGCCGTCTCCCCGTCATCCGTCCGACTGTGCCATTCTGCCATGTGCCATCAATGCCCAATGCCCGCGCTTGGACTTGCGATTTGTTGATTGCGCTCTCTCTATTCAAGCTTGCACGGAGCATGATAGTGAGTATATGTCTGTAATCTGTTGATTGTGTTACGTTATATTGTTATCCGTACGTTCGATCCAACTGTGCCGTTTTGTCGTGTCGTTTATCGTAACGTCTTGTTCAACGTACACCAGTTTTTCAACGGAATTACTATATCTTACAATATTCCTAATAATAATGGGGTATTCTACCACTGCAAATAAATAATCTTAAGGTAGGTAGTATATAAAATTATGAATGTTTTGTAGTATGTAATAAAAAGCTTAATTGTTGTAAACGCAGCCCAGGACCAGCTAATTGGTTATTATCCTAAATTTGGCCGTCTAGAACAACGAATACAGATATACTCAACGACGAAATATAACTAGACAAAACATTACCCTCATCCCTCCTCACTGGATTTGATTTCGGCTGGCCAGAAAGAGACCACTAGATGCCATCCAATGTTAAAGTCAAGTAGGGTACCTATATACTCAGGGTATGGCCATGACGTGGCTCGCGTTTCGTCCGCCATTTGCGGGCCACTGTCATATTCGTTGTTGTTGCGCAAATTATTATGTATTTTCGTGGTTATTTGTTTTATTTTAATGCAAAACATTTAAATATACTTCTAATATTTATTTAAAGTGTAAGTAATACTTTTATTCTATTTATTTGTGTATTTTCTTGAGATACTGACTACTATGACTGGCAATATTGAAAACACATAAAAATTACCAATATTAAGCACAAACATATAAATTTTTAAAAGGTAAGTTTAAAATATACTTATTATGCAATAATAACTACCTAACCTATATCCTATGCTCTACATAACCTCTAATTCTATGTCATAATAATAATTGTGTCTTTTGAATAAATCAATTTTTATTACCTTTATAGATTCATAGTATGATTATTTAATATTCCTGTATAATATAAAATCACATTTCTTACAAATAAATAGGGAAATGAATTATCAGTATGTTTGACATTGGCCCGCTTATTGGCGGCGATCTTGCCCCATGGCCATACCCTGTATATAAAGGTATCCTGAAGTAAAAATTTAAGCGCTAATACGATAAAAAATAAATTTATCGTTATAAAAATAAAAAAAATAGAAAATACAAATGTACGAAAACATACTAACATCACAACCGACAAATCAATTCTTATAAAGTTACACTAAACGTCTTTTCTTTTTCATTCTAAATAGTCGAAAACCCTTTCAGGCCTATTCTTGCAACAAGAAGGCATATTTAAGTACATTTTATAAGTGACGAGATCCACCATCAGTTCGCCATTTGGCTCCAAATTTTAACACCTTTGTAGAATTATATACTCGATCAAGACCCTCTGAACAATCATACAATTATTAAATTTAATTTTAGATATTTATTTTAAAATTAGAATACACCACGAAACGAAAGTTGTTGTAAACAATGCAACAAGAATAAGAAGTTTTTTATTCCGATATATTATTTACTAAGGTAGATAGGTATTGAATTAATCGACTTAAAATATATTGGATTATAATTTGTTGGTTTTAATCATAATTTAGTAGTTTTATTTTTTATTTCCAAAGATTATTACGAACACTTGTGCCTCTAGTGAGCAATGCTCAAACGAGACTAAACGTATATCTATCTCTAGTTTGTCTGGCCAGCCGAAATGAAAACAAATCAAATGAAGTTTTATCTAGTTATATTTCATCGTTAGGTAAACTAGACAAAACTATGAAGTTTTATCTAATGTATATGTGATCGTTAGTCTAGAACGGCTATTATGTTTCAAGGGCATAATTAAAATATTGTAGTACCTACACGGGAATATTTAAAACTTTAATTTTATTGTGTGCTATAATTTTTATTATGTCCGTGGGACATACAACGTTCTCTTTTATTTTGATTCTCAAAATTCAAAGATTTACTAGGTTATTGTTTCATACTAGTTATTAACGTCATTAGGCCGATATAAAGCAAACGGACGCGGCTGAAGTTTGTAAATCGAGGCGATAGCCGAGGTTTATAATCAGCCGAGTTAGTTAATTGCATATCGGCCGTGTGGCGTTCAAAATTTTTCGTAATACCATAAAGCTCTTCACGATACTATGATTTTTTTACCTTCCGTCACTTTAGGTAAGGAAGGTATTGTCTTTGGTCAAAAAATTCAATGATGAGTTTTTAGTGAATAAGCATGTCCCTATAATACAATTTTACCATTCTTATGATGATGTCTGTATGTATGTATGTATGTATGTGTGTGTGTGTGTGTGTGTATGTGTGTGTGTGTGTGTGTGTGTATGTGTGTGTGTGTGTGTGTGTATGTGTGTGTGTGTGTGTGTGTGTATGTGTGTGTGTGTGTGTGTGTGTGTGTGTGTGTGTGTGTGTGTGTGTGTGTGTGACGAAAGTTTCGGATCGCATAACTTCAATACCACGATTCCAAAAATTCTATTTTTTTGTATTCCTCAAGTTTACATCCAGAAGAACAACTGGTTAGATTTTGGTTATAACTGGTGAACCGGAAGTAGCCTCATTTGAAGATTTAACAGTTAAATTTGATTTGACATTTAACGTTATTATAACTTAAAGAATATATTATTCTCTATACGATTTGATTACATTTTATACTTTATATTCAATAGATATAGAGTTAAAGAATTTTAAAGCAATTAAATTTTAAAATTATGCTAAACATGGAAACTACAAATATATTCATATAATTCAAATTGACCAAAGATAAGATGGAAGGACTGTATTGCGGAAGACTTGAGAGAAAAGGAACTGAATGAGAACGACACGTAAAACAGAAATGAGTCGAAGAAGAAAATAAAAATAGCGACCCCTAACAAATGGGGAAAGCTAAAGAAGATGTTAGTGTCAAGTGCAATTTGCATAGTTTGTTTATGAAATAATTTTACTGGAAATTTAGAATATTTTGCAAGAAAATTTATGTATGGAATTTATACATAATACACAGGATTGGCGGAAGGTATTGTGCTGGCCACAGCAGATTTTTTAGAAATACTATCCTTAATTTATTGTGTCTGATATAAACGTTATTATAACGGCCACCGGCCGTTATGGACACCTTTTCACTTTTGTTTTTCGTTTGTGCGTCCGTTATAATCCTTAACGGCCGGCGTCCGTTATAGATCCCTTTTCATTAACGTGTATGGTATTACGACAAAGGAATAACGACTGACTTAGAAATAATAGTAAATATACATTACTTAATACTAGTACGGTTTTCTCCTTCTTTTAAAAATAAATAACACCCAAAAAATTACTACAAGTTATGTTTTATTTTATAAGATTTTTTTCAGGTTAATGGCGTGGGTATATGGTATCGTAGTATCGCGTTTTCTTCAATACTCCTAGATTTTTATACATTATCAAATAAAAATAAAAAAAATCTGGTAGAATAGCCCATTAAGCTACTTAATTATTGTAAGATATAATTTCGGAAGAAATTGTTGTGTAAGTTAGTTAGTTTTTGCTGTGCCAAAAATTAGAAAATGCATTTTAGAGCGTAGCTTCTATAGATTTGTTTTAATACGTAGGTACGGATTAGTTAGTTTAGAAACAGTATATAATAGATGATTGTCGCGTTGCAGTTTCATTAGCCGCTATAACTTCATGTTCAGATATATATTTAGATGAGAACTTGAAGTTGCAGCTTAATGCCGGAGCTTAATTGTTAGAGTTAGAAATTTAGAAAAATCATCCAAGAATGAGTACGTATATAGTGTAATTTTGAATTTGGTAGTGTAGCTGATAAGTCCAAGACGTGTGTTGATATTCCTGTCGACGTCGGTTGGCGCGAGTCGCGGTTTACTGTAGCGCAGCGACTTTTCAACTACGCCAAGTTGCAGTAGTTGATAGAGGGCTGGCGTTTACAGGGAGGCAGCATGCCGAACACGAGCAGCAGCGTGCCGTTCCTGCTGAGTGGCAGTATGCAGAGTATCCGGTCTCGCCGCCCGTCCACGTGCTCCCAGGGCTCAGGCCTGTTACAGCAACTGGGCTCCGGCATGGTAAGACTCACCTCTTCACATCATCCGGCCAACGGCAAGCCGTTCTCTAGTAGCACGGTTAGGAAATGCCCTTCCCTGAACATTACTTTTAACTAAACGTACGTACGTATACAAACTAACATTATCAGATCACATTCCTGCTTTACGCCACTACACTGATCTCCAACTACTCATCCCATCAGTTCACCTGCGGGGGCTGTCTGTTTTGTAGTGTTGGCACCAGCCAGGCCGCTAGGCACCCTCCCCTCTTACTCTGTTCTGATGTTGCAGTACAACCTGTTTTCCGGACGCCAGTAGAGAATCACAATCACGCCGATGAACGCGCCTGTGTGTGCGTGTTTCGTATCTGGTTACTGTTCTGTTTCATTGGTCCTGCGACTGCAACTGTAATGACAGTATCCTCCTCGTATATCGAGCGACAATCACAATGCGTCGTCACACCGTCGCCAGACAACCCATCACCGTCTCACAGTAAGGTTCTGTACTATACCAGAGCGCTTACTGCCATAAAATCTTGTCGTCGGGAATAAGTTATGTAACATGATATACTTGCGGGAGAATTCTAATACTGATGTTTAACAACCTACCGTGGCCTAAGTTTAGGATGGGGAAATCGAATTTAGGGAAAAACCAGGAATAACAAATGAGACTAGATTTTATTATTACTATAATTAATATAATGAATTAGTGAAATCAGTTATAACAAAGCATAATAAACCTATAACTACTTAAAAATACAACATGAAATATTACTCACAGGTTTTATTCATCCTTCCCAAGGAGATTGATTCTTAGTGATATGCAGCAACGAATAAAACCTTCACACGAACAAGAACTCCACTAACACTGTTCACTGTACCGGGACCGAACTTAGCACTTTTACAGCGGTAATAATACACAAGGGTTAACTTCAGAATAGCTTCTTTTTAACACAAGAATAGTTTATCACGAGCTTAACCCACGATTGTATAATAATAAACATGGAATAAGACTTAACTCGAGAATAAACTCGGCATAAATTAGTTCGCCAATTTTGACGGGTTAAGACGTGGGTTAGACCACGGACCATGAGTTATTTCCGGCAACCCAAGTTACTAGCGACATCTAGCGATGCTCGGACGAACTAAATTTACAGCGCCTATTTGATCCAATTATATATTTATTTCTTATTTTATAAATGAAGACAACATTTATCGTGATTATTTTTATTATGTATATAAATAGTACAATATGTATTTAATAATACAATGATGACATTTTGGCCAATATTCCTTTTTCTTGGCGATAGTTTTCTCTCGTAACGGCAAGTTTCTTCCAGATGTAATCATATGAAGAGTACAGGGGAAAAATAAGGAATGTCACTTTTTCAAGAAATCTAACTTATAGCGCCATCTGGTAGCAAAAACTGAGGACTATTGAATGTTGTTCTGTTCAGGAAAATAAAACGGAACGTCAGTGTATAATAAATATTCTAAGTATATGGATACAGGGAAATAACAAGGAATGTCAGCGCGCTACCGGGCAAAAACTGGGAATGTCAACACTATCACAAGTGTAGCTCTCAGTACTGAATCATAATAGATATTTTGTTTTCATTTCGTTTTTGTTTTCGCTTGCGTTTGAGTGGTGGTGGTTAGTGTTAGATGATGTAATAATAATAAAAAACATTAGTAATGGTAAGTTGTATTGTATTTTAAAGTTCTAATTTTTCATGCTGTTGATATTGTTTTTCTTACATACAGTCTAACAATGAAAGGGAAGATATTTCTCAAACACCCGAAAAACGGAAGCCAGACATGGGAAAAATGATAGCCGTATGCAAAAAACTTAAATTGCAGTCACATGAAATGGGAGATGATTGCAAATGCAAACGATTAAAGTGTTTCCAACAGATATCTGAACAAGAAAGAAGCCTACTTTTAAGCAATTTTAATTTACTACGTGACAATAATGAACAAAACAGTCACCTGACTTCTTTAATGACGGTTCACAATATTCAGCAAAGAAGACCGAGACAAGATGAAGACAGAGCTGCGCTTCATGATGCTTCATATGGATATAGGTGAGAGTTAAACGTAATGACCAAATGATAGAAGTCCCAGTTTGCGCAAAGGCATTTGCCTCAATACATGGTGTCACTAAAGGTAAAGTTGAATACATTCAAAAATCACTAAAGTTGACTGGACAATCTCCCCGAGATGCACGCGGCACGCACAAAAACCGACCTCGAAAGATATTAGGGCCAGTTTTAGATAAAATTGATTTGCACATAAAATCATTTAAAGGCCGAACTAGTCATTACAGCATAGAAAAGACATCAAAAAATTATTTACCAGAGGAACTTAATGTAACAAAAATGTTTAAAATGTTCAAGGAGGTTTACCCTGATATCACTATTTCTTATGAAACCTATCGCACCATCTTCAAGAAATTTAATATATCATTTGGATATCCACGTAGTGATACTTGCAGCATTTCCGATAAATTCCTTGCGGAGATGAAAGCTCCAGAAAAACAAACAGAAACTTCTAAAACAGAAAAGGGAAAGTTGACAATCCTTAATGATGTCCATAAAAAAAGGCGCAAGCTTTTTATAACCGCAAAAGAAATGCTAAAGCAATAGTAAAATCTGATCTATTGTTTGAGGCCATTGCTATGGACGAAAATATTTTGATAACCTGCCATATGAATAAATGTACAAAAAAAAATGTGTATGATAATAAATGACATTCCCGGTTTTTGACCTTTTTTTCTTTGCCTCGGCTGATATAGATACCAACAACTAGGTAATTGTTCATATTGTCTAAAAATTCTTCATATGACATTGTTAACAACATTTCAAAGCAACATTATACACGAATTGAAACAAAACTACCACGTAGTTCTTACGTAATGTGCAAGTTAAACTTTACATCCTATTTATCTCAATTTGTATAAAATGTGACATTCCTCGTTATTCCCCTGTACTCTTCATATGATTAATACTAGAAAGAAAATAAGTTTTAAAATTTGAATAAAATTTTATTTATTACAAAAAATAACCCTAAAAGAATATTAAAAGTACAAAAGCCTACATTTTTACCGAGTGTGTTTAAAATTAATCAACTACTTTGTTGTAATCAATCAATTTCTTTGTATCAATCAAACAATTTTTGTTGTAAAATTGTTACACGTTATCTTTATTTAAACTTTTTTTTTTAATAGTGAAGCATTAAAGAATATCTGCAAACCTAATTAATTTTCCATGATAGTGGGAAAACGACTGATTGTTAAAACTTCTACATGTTTATTTTAATGAAATCTTAGGTAAATCATAAAAGTATATAATTTCAATGAAACTAATACTTAATTACGAAAAAAAAAAAGGCTACTACAAAGAATTTCTTTGATTACAACAAAGAAAATGTTAAATTGTTTGATTGCATATTCGAATTGTTGTAATTACTATACAGGAAATTAATTTTGAAATTGCATTTTCTAATAGTAATATAATTAGTTCTAATTACTGTGGTTTTGAAGTTTCTCTAGCAACAAACAAATCCCTGTCACCAACATTGGAGTTTTATGGCAGTAAGCGCTCTAGTATAGTACGGAACCTCACTGCCGTCACCCCCTGTGTATGATGTCTGTTTGTACCCAAGTGCATGATGCCGCTGTCGAAGCTGCTGCCCCATCCTTGCATGGGCGCCGAATTACTCTCATATGCATATCTGACCAACACAACACATCCTATATGTAATCCATTTATTCGCCAAATATATGTACCATTATTTTTATTCTAAGGTTCTAAGGGAAACAAATGTCAAATAATATGTACATTTATTTCCTTATGTCGGCGCCCATGCAGCCTTGTAACATATAACCCTTGACAATCGTCTTTGCAGAATAATAGAAATTATACCAGAGTTCGATACATATTTTTCATAATACTTAACTTTAATAAACGTTAGTGCATGCACAAAATCCGTACGTGGTTTTAAATCAGTGGTGCACAGCCTCTGAATAGGGCATTTGCACGGACGTCACAACATGGCGGCTAAACAGCTAATTCTGAACAATCAAGCTTCAGATTATTAATAATGATCGTACTAAAAATCGTATATCGAAATTTTGGTAAATGACCAACGTTTTAAGGTCCCTAAGATCCAATTTTAACATTTTCACGATGATGTCTGTGAGTATGTGTGTGTGTATTTGTGTGTGTGTATGGATGTATGTGTGTGTATGTATGTGGGATGTTGGAAGGACGATTACTCAAAAACTTTATATTTGTTTAACTACGTATTTCCCAATCGGACATTCATGGGAAGATCTGAAAAGGTTTTGGAAACAATTGGACAATCGGAAGTAGAAGATTCTTGAAAAAAAAATCTTCTAAATAATATTTTTTGAAAAATTTTCTTGGTAATATTAAAGAAAATTAAATTCTCTATCTGATACATTTAAATATTTTATTATATATTGTATAGATTTAGAGATAAAAGAAATATAATATATAAAATAATCTGTTATAAATGTCAGTGTCAGAAATCCGGAGACATTACTGAAGATTTTTTCTGGGAAGTACATACATTTTATTTCTTATTGTATTAATAGTTAAATATTTAAAATTATAGGTATATTACATATATCCTTCAAAAATACTGTCAATCCTGACAATAAATTGGAAACATTTCGAAAAATTAGAAAAGGACAAAATTTCTTCATAAAATGAATTTAAAATTAATCAATCTAAATATAACGAATAGATATAAGTAGAATTTTTGGTACAAGGTACAAGAAATGTTAAATACATTAGAGCGCGAACAGTCATGTGACTTTGTTGGCTTTGACAAGCAGATATGGGGGCCCATGTCAGAATGGTAGCTAGTAATTATGTATATAGATGTCAAATATCATAATTTCTCATTCTAAATTTAGTGATTTTCCAATTCCATGTAGTTTATTTTCCTCGACAAGTAAATTCCACACTCCTGGTTACAAATTAACTACATAAATTTATAAAATGTATGATCTATGTACATAATTACTAATTATCATTCTGAAACGGGTTCCCACATCTGCTTGTCAAGGCCAACAATGTAACATGACTGTTCACGCCCTATACTTTTGTAACCAAAAAAAGAAAACGGCGAGAGGTATTGTGGCGGCCACAACAGATTTTTTTATACAAATTATTAAAGAAAATTACATATATTTATATATTAGTATTCTTATCCGATTATTTAGTTTAGTTTTAATTTAATAACCTCGAACTCACTAAATAATAACAATATCCTCAAATATTTTTTATGGAAAACACTGGTCATACATTCGCCTTTATACACTCTAATCACTTTTTCCATAAGAAAACAATAAGTGCTGTAAAAAACAATAAAAGCTTACGGAACAATATTTCTCCATAAGACGCAATGTAAACTGAATGTTTGCTTGTCCACAATCAGCTGTCAGCCGCCATATTGAAACGTCACGTGCAAGTGCCCTATTCAATTCTAATTCAGCGTATATAAGTAGTTAACTGATGTGCCGTGCTGGCCATAGCACATCATATAGATTGTGAAAAAATATTATTTACGAAATTATTTGCCAGATTTATATAAAGGTTGAATACCACTGCACTTAAAATACCCGAAAATACAAGGCTGCTATAACACCAAAGAAGAGAACAAATCAAATCAACCACGCGACTGATTTGATGAAATCAATCAAATATTCTTTACTAATACATATTGATTAATTAAATCGATGGAAAATTTCTAATTCTTCTTACTTGAATGGTACTGTGATTCCTTCTTGAACCGATTTCCCTCCGATGGTTGTGTCATTTGCTCAATGTGCTCACTGCGGTCCGTTACGCCTAACTCCTTTGAAGATTTCGTGTTGTAAATATTATAGTATAAGTCACCAGAAGTTGAGGAATTGCCATAAACAGCTTAAACGCCCCTCAATTACGAGCACAAAGAAACCTTCCTCAGAATAACTACAACGTTAATGATTGTAATATTCCATGTTAAAATGTTTCGAATTACTGCGATATGAAAATTTGATCATTGCATTTCCTTTTTCCGGTATAAAATAAGTATATATTTTATTAATTATTCATAATTCTTATCGATTTAATTAAGAAAAGAATAAAATAAACAATTAAATGTATTTTAAATATCCACGCATTGTTTTGTCCAATCATTTCAAATTTTGATTTTGATCCACCAATCATATACATATTTTCCAGGTCGCTAAAAAGCTATAAACAATATTGCCAAAATTGGATAATTAAAATAATAGGAGAACAGGAAGTGTAAGCATAAAATTTTTGAAGAATGAATAAAATATGTTGAAACATCATTTATTTATTTAAAATATGGTCAGGCATTACCTTTTCATTTATAAAAATATCATTACAAATTTTGTTTTCATGATGAAATTCGAAATAAGCGTTTCCAGCTGTCATTAATCCTGAAACATGATTCATGCTGCCATCTTATGTGACGTCGCTATACTACCAAACGTCAAAATTTTTGAAAAACTGAACGTTTCCTGGATGAATAAATATTTGTAATATTATTTCTTCGTAAATATTGTGCACAGAAAAATAATTTTTCATTAAACATTCTATCACTCAATCACAATATAAACGCATTTCATTTGTCCAATCAAAATGTAGATGAAATATTTTTCAGGTTGTTAAGAACAATGTTGCCAATATTAGATAAATAATGGGAGAATAGGAAGTGTAAGCACACTTTTTTTAACAACAATATGAAGGATTTACAAAGAAATAAAATTATTCTGACGAATTGCTTGCTTTCTGTATTAATGTAAATAGAACTGAAAGTATTAATTCCTTCAAAAGACGTTTTAATATTTTCAAGTTTGACGTTTGATAGTTCGACGACGCCTGGATAGATGGCAGCATGAGTCTCGTTTCAGGAATTACCGATAGCCGAAAAAGCTAATTTAGGACTTTATCTCGAAAATAATACAGATAAAATATAAATATCTGACGTCTGACCTTATTTTATACAAATATATGATGATTGACTGTTTTTTGTCTCAAAATTTTTCAAAACTGACGTTTCATGGTTTACTGGCGCCGTACAAAATGGCAGCATGAAACTCGTTTCAGGATTATTGTCAGCTGTAAAAGCTCTTTTGGAGCTTTTTCACGGAAATAAAAATTAGATAAGGTGTTTTTATATATAAAAAATAAATGTATAACCATTTTAGGAGAACATAAATGACATATTAGTATTTTTTATTTATTTCTTAAAAATTTTGTACTTATATTTGCTCGTCTCTCATTATTTTTGTTATCCAACTTTGGCAATATTGTTTATAGTTTCTTAGCGACTTGGGAAAAATTTCAAAATTCAAATTTGATTAGTGGATGATATTATATGTTTAATATGATTTATTTACAATTATTTAATTTACAAACCAACAGAAACAGGCAATAAAACTAAAATTCAATTAAATGTGGTACATATATATGTGTGGTTCAAATTAGTAATTTTAATCCGGATGAATTCTTAACATTCGTACTATGATAATTTTGTATAATACAAAAGCCGTGTTCCTTTGGGCTGTGATTGTGATTTTGTTACCCCTGATTAGCTTAATCGTGATCCTTTTGAATCATGATATAAAAATATATCAAGAAAACAGTTTGAATAACCTAGCGTCGAATGTGATATGCATACACTTATTTTATTTTATAAGGATAAGGAATATAAGTATGTTTACTTAAAACAAATCCTGTATGTGACATTTTTACCTCTCGCTAAGAGAGGTATTGGATTCATGCTAAAAAATGCATATCCAGATTTTAGTGAATAAGCACGTTTTCAGGTCCGTACAATCCGATTATAACATTTGAATGCTCTTTTGTATTTTTATATTTGAGGGGCGTTTAAACTGGCGATTCCGCGAATTCTGATGACATACATCAAGTACCAGTGGCGGCTGGTGATATATTTGTATGGTAGGGCACAAAAATTAAAAAATATAGTCAATACAATGAGCCGAATTCAGCACTTTTCAATAGTATAGTGATGTCTCTAGTCACTATGGAAATAAGTTTACATATTTTTATCCCTCGCTAAGAGAGGTATTGGATTAATGCTAAAAATCTGATTTTAACATTTTTACGATGATGTCTGTGTATATGTGTGTGTGTGTATATAAAAATATCTGTTTATATAAAGAATTATTTTTGTGTGTACAAGAACTGTTAAATGCAACAATGGAAATGGCGAGAAATATTGTGCTTGTCACAACAGAATTTTATTAGTGTATCAATGCATATGTCTCTTTATTTTGTTATTTTTAGGTAGGTAAGTTTCTTTAGTTAAAGAAGAGGGCTGAATTCGACCCAATATAATTCGTGTTTATTTAAAAATTAAATCCATCCTGTGCTGCTATTGGTCAATTGTATAAACTCGAGTAAAAGTAATAGGAAACTGGGCTCAAATATTTGTGTCCTAACTGCTAGCGTATCGGTTCGTGCACACATCACAAGGTAAATAGACTAACAAACTGCCCGCGGTGTAGCGAGGAGTGCATAATAATATGTTTGTTCATTCCGCTATGCTGCGTTTTACCCACGATTTAAAATATACTGGTATGCCACTTGTCATGTTTTTCTTTTTTGTTTTTGGATCATGATTTAAAATAATTAATTATAAAATGAAAATAAATACCTCATAATATATGTTATAAACATTTTTGATGAGATTTGGTAAATATTTTTTTCAAAAAGACGAGTGCCATCTGGATCGAATATACCTATCAAACTATATACCGCTAAATAGCACACAAGAAATGTCCGCAACATCTTTACTCTTCAAAAGTGAACACGGCGCGTTATGTACATGCGTCAACTGCATTCGTGTTCCTTCGCACTGTGATTTTGTGAATCCTAATTAGGTTAATCGTGATCCTTTTGAATCATGATTTAAAAATTATATCAAGAAACCAACTTGAATAATATAAACAACGTATACTATTTTATTTTATAAATAATGTACTGTCGAGTGAGTCAGCACATTAAAAACGGATCATATTGAAGTAAAACAAATATATTGGTAACTTATGAAGTATGTTTACTTAAAACAAATCTTTTATGTAACATTTTTTTTTCAAAAGTATGGTGGGTCATTACATGCTTTTGTAGGCAAATTATATTTCCTTTGATGCAACAAACCCCACATTGATAAATTTCTACGCTCGAAAACCTATTGTCGTTAGCCATTTTTAAATTTGCTCGGAAATGAATCTGTGTGATCACTCGAAAAGGATGATTCAGAAGGGAAAGGGGAAGGTTGTGATCACAAAATGAGAAAGTGGGGATAACGAATAAGAAATGAACATACATATTTCTTCTTAATCATGATCACTTTGATGATTTAGTTTGTGAATCACAGCCCAAAAGGAACACGACTATAGTCATTTTTTTCTTAGAATGGCATTCCTATGTGATCACGTGATTGCAGAATATGAATAGAGAAATCACATATTTTTCATTTCTAACTTAAAGTAGTAAAGTACACTATAGATGGCAGTTCCATTGACTACAGCAATCAGCTGCACTATACTTTGGTTCACGAAAAATGACAATTGAAGGTCACTTATTCGAGGAAAGAATACACAGCACTTTATACAGTAGTAGCTTAGCAACATTTCATGTTAGAAAGAGATAGATTATTTGACGTATGTCTTTGTAGTTTATGTTTGACAGATATACGTAAATGGTGACATTACTTTCTAACACATATTAAATAATAATGACGTATGTCGTAGTTACAGATATCTAATTATCTACTGCACTGCCCTCTGTCCTAGCATTTACCCAGTGACGTTGACATTTAAATCAAATTATTATTCCATGCTTTTTGTCAAGTCTATGTTTTTGTGTTTTGCAAAAACATAGATGAAGAGCATAAATCTTTAAGAAAGGCATTATTTAAAAAGATTTCTTTTAAAATGTATCCATAAATATTTCATGTTGCACGTTTATGTACACGAAATGCAGTGAAGTTATCTGCTAGTAATATTAAACCATATGGTTAATAAATGACCTTGAATAGTCATCTTTCGATAACCAAACTATACCTGGCTCATACATATAAATTAAATGACGTCAACAAATTGGAATGCCATTGTAGAGAAATTTCACTTTAGCAAATAAATAATAATTTAAATATTTACTTTTTATTTTTTCTTCACAAGCCGCCACTGCCAACTGCCAGCATGATTAATAAAAATAATTTGAAAACTTTATTCTTAGGTTCAAGTTATAAACGACTGCAATACCATATACACAGCTGCTTTCAAGACCACGTAATTGGAAAATGAAAAAAAATATATGAAACCCATTGGCAAAGAAATGAATGTTTCGCGTCGCAGATCGCAGTGAATGTATAGAACGCGAAAAATTTGATTGCGCGAATCTGAATTCCACATAATCTTAAACTATGACAATCTCGCACAATTCATGTTCTCAATTTGTCAATACTTATCAATCAACGTTATAATAATAAATCGTCATAGGTGGTACTTCTTCAAATTGTCTTTTGGAAATCTACTGTTCGTGTAATAATATGTAAATACTTTTCAAATTCTATAAGTATTGCCTATCTGTATGTAAATACATATCACCAGCTGCTCTGTTGACGGAGCAGTTGTAAGTGTGAGTCGTGTATGTGTTTTGAATGGCTGAATATCATTTCATTATTTATAAAAGTACAATTTTGTAAGTTTCATGTTCGCATTTGTTCATTGACAAATATTTTATGTGCAATCTCTATTTCATTTCTATTTTCATCATATCAATCTGTAAAATTCTACTTATCTTTCAATTTCAAGGTCAAAAGAGATTACACATCATTAAAATGTTTGTAATTAATATATCTAATGTTTGACAGAACTGTGGTGTGGATAAATAACATTAAAAACATTTTGAAAATATCAAAACCATTTATTTCATTTCCATCTTAAATCATAACAATTGATGTATTCATTTTTTTAATTCTAATAAAGAATCGGGAATCTTTAATGGGTTGCTAATTCGGGGGTCTACTTCTATATTCCCTTCGTCCACCTAAAACAAACAACACATCACTTCCGGTTGATTATTTGTGAAATAATGGAGATTCAGTCCTGGTTAAAATATTATTTATTTAAAACAATACCGACGTTTCGGTCTCAATTAGACCATCCTCAGGGTTCTGGAAAACAAGAAACTGGTCACTTACATGTTTACTCCATTGTTTCACATTATCTGATATCCGTGTGTCATAAGATCTTAAAATAGTTTCCATCCTTAATAACCTTTAGCTCCAATAGACAATGGAGTAAACATGTAAGTGACCAGTTTCTTAAAATCTGTAGAGCATGATATTTGTACCCTATTGATGTTTTCCAGAACCCTGAGGATGGTCTAATTGAGACCGAAACGTCGGTATTGTTTTAAATAAATAATATTTTAACCAAAGACTGAATCTCCATTATTTCACCTCTCCAAAAAATCTAATTTGTTGATTATATTTTCAAGTTAAGTACCAACAAGACAAAACATTCCTTATCCCTCCTCACTGAATGTTTTAATTTCGGCTCGATCGAGCATTTCTCACTAGACGCCATCCAGTGTTAAAATCAAAATTTAAGCGCCAATACGATGAAAAATAGGTTTATAGTTTTAAAAATAAAAAAATTCAACGTAAAATATTTATTAATTATATATTATAATTACAAAATTATTGACTTTACCGAACAATAAATATATACGAAAGCAAACTAACCTCACAACCAACAAATCAGTTCTTCTTATAAATATACTTTAAACGTCTTTTCTTTTTCTTTCATATAGTATTCTAAATAGTCGAAAACCCTTTTCAAACCTATTCTTGCAACAAGAAGGCCTTTTTAAATACATTTTATAAGGACGAAATCCGCCATCACTTCGCCATTTGCGAAAATTGCTACAAGATATTTTAACACCTTTGCAGGACCATATACTTGATCAAAACCGTCTCAACAATCACACAATTATTAAATTTAATTTTAGCTATTTATTATAAAAAAAGAATACACCACGAAACGAAAGAAGTTTTTTTTTATTCCGATATCTTATTTACTAAGGTAGATAAGTACTGAATTAATCGACTTAAAATATGTTGGATTATAATTTGTTTGTTGGTTTTAATCATAATTTAGTAGTTTTATTTTATATTTCCAAAGAATATATTATTAAGAACATTTGCGCCTCTAGTGAGCAATGTTCAAACTAGACTATACATATCTCTAGTTATATTTCGTCATTGTTAAATATTTTTTTCACGAAAATTTGTTCAGAGCTTCACGTAAAGTATCACTTCCGGTTGATCAATTATAATCAAAATCTAATATGTTTCTATTGATATGAAAGTCTTAAATACTAAAATTGACAAGTTTTGGATTACATTTTAATATAATTTAATGCAGAAAGCTTCAATACGAAAAATATAATTTTTTGGAAGTTTGATATGAGATCATGGAAGAAAAAAACGTCACACACAAACAAACATCATTGTAAAAATAGTAAAAACGCGTTTTTGGATCTCAATTCATGCTTACTTACTTTTTTCTTTCCTGAATAACAAGTCGGTTTCGTTTTATTTATCAAATTTTGTAAATATTTGTTCTCTCCTTTCTTATCTTGCGTTTTGAATAATCGTATCACTTCCTGTATTTTTTTATGCATAAACAAGGAAATTACAGGATTTACATGTTTAGGTGCATCTCCCTTCATGAATTCGGACAACAGTAGGTAACATTCACTGATAATAAAAAATGTAATTTAAATAGGCGGCGTGGATATTTTGAGCGTCAGCGCCTCTAACGGCTACTTTGTTATTTTTGGGTAGCGAATAAATTTGAATATTATACATCATGGTGTATTAAATAATAGAGAAATTATTTAAAATGCTATATTTGGTAAATCATTTCATCATATTTAGTTTTATTTTATATTTTATAATAGTTAAATATTACACACGGAAATTGCGATTAAAAACTTGGAGAACTTGGATGATTTTACATCTTGTAATATTATAAAATATAAAACTATGATAAAACGGTTTACAGAAATCGCACATATTATGAAAAAAATTATATTTTTGCTGGTATTTTGAATTTTTTTAATTAGTCACATCACATATAGCATTTTAGCTAAATAATTTCTTTATTTATTTCAATATACTGTGATGTATTTCATATACAACAGCAAAAACTCAGTAAAGTTGTAAATTGTATCACCGCAATGTCAAAATTTATTTGATACCCAAAAGTAACAAAGTAGCCGTCAGAGGCGCTGACATTCGATATATTATAAGGTACCTTTATGTACAGAGTATGACCATTTCCCTATTTATTTGCTAGAAATGTGATTTTATATTATACAGGAATATTAAATAATCACACTATGAATCTATAAAGGTAATAAAAATTCATTTACACAATTATTATTGACAGATTTAGAGGTTATGTAGAGGATAGGATATAGGTTGTTATTATCAAGGTGGATTTATAAATCGCACAGCGCACAGAAATAATTTAGCATAGCATAACACAGAATTTGAACATGTGGAAATACGTACATCCATTTATAATTCGCACAGCGCATAGCGGCGCACAGAAAATAATTTAGCATAGCACAGGAATTGACCAATGTTCATTTCCCTGTGCGCTGTGTGTGCGTCGGATATGTTCGTGGTATTTCGTGATAGTTCGACTTAATATTTGAAACAAGCGCCACGAGAGCATTTAACATATTAGGCATTTAATAAATAATATATTAATTATTAAATAAAATTAGAATTAGGTAATTTTACAATCCCTAGTTAAAATTGTAACTTCCAGATAAATGAACAATATATCGATATAAATTTGTCATTTGACAGTTTATTTTGTTTCAGTGTTGTTTATTTAACTGAAAGTTAAAATTTTAACCAGAGATTGTAAGATTGGCCCTTAGATGAGTTTCTACGTCCATGAACAATTCTACAAACAAAAAAATGTTAACAAAACTATATAACCAACTTCTTTATTTTATTTTTCTATGCGATTTATAAATCCCCTAAGTAAATTCTATGCTATGCTGTGTTGTGCTGTGCTGTGCTAAATTATTTCTGTGCGCTGTGCGATTTATAAATCCACCTTCACATCTAACTTAATAACTGTAGTTATTATTTGCATAATAAGTATATATTTTAAACTTATCTTTTAAAAATTTAGATGTTTGTGCTTAATATTTTGTGTTTTCAATATTGCCAGTCATCGTGGTCAGTTTCTTAAAAAAATACACAAATAAATAATATAAAAATATTACTTACACTTTAAATAAATATTAGAAGTATATTTAAATGTGTTTTGCATTAAAATAGAACAAATAACCACGAAAATACATAATAATTTGCGCAACAACAACGAATATGACAGTGAACCGCAATTGGATGAAACGTGACGTCATGGCCATACCTGTATATAGAGGTACCCTAATATATTATAGGTAAGTTACCTTAACATGCTTTGATTGTATGCCCCACGAGGCTCAAATAAAGATATGTATTTCAATACTCTAGATAAATCATTTATTTTTTCGACTTCTTTATTTGGGTCTTCTATTAAAAACTCCAACCACTGATCAATTGGAGCTTTTGGTTTGCCTTCTGATAATGTATATCGTGACTTCCTTTTGTAGGCGTAAATAAAACGTTTTAGTGTATCTGCTTTCTTATTAGTGCACGATTCCAATTTAGGTATGTTAGAAGATCCATGTTTTATTAAACCATTGTACAAGTCTATTTTGTCATAAATTGAAAATTTTGTGCAAGAATCATCATTTGTGCTATCCTCTGATTCTGTTCTTCTTCTTTTGTTTCTATTTACTCGAATATTTGGTTCACTAGTAGTTTGTATTTCGTCCAGTTCATGTTTTGCCGTTTTAGTTTGCGTCTGTTGTGCCATTCTATTGTAAAATAAAAAAATTATAATTCTTTGTAACTATGCAATATGAATTCTAGTTTTTCAAATGCAGTTTCGAATTCAGTATTCCCAATTCCGTATTTTGAATATTGATGTAAATAAGCTTTATGTTTATATAATTTCCACGCCTGATTAATTATGAAGTCTAAAGTATACACTATAGTATTATTATTTGTTGCTAAAGCAAGGAGTCTTTCAGTTTCGGCTAATTTTCTCGGCTGGTGAAAATGTTTTAATCTGTTATCCTCCATAACCCAACACGGATAAAAGTCTGGATTAGTAAATGGTTTCCATGTGGTTTTATCCGGTTCCGCCCCGCCTCTTGAAATCAACAAATTCGCAACAGATTTCCATTTTTGAATCAATTGTGTCGGAGATTTAGACGCGACCTCGCCAAAAGACTGATAAGTAGCACGAAATTCTCTGCAAACATTACCCACTAGAACTGGCCAAGTTGGTGCATTTTCAAATTTTAAATGTTCCCGCGGTACGTAAGGAAACGTTTTAGTTTGGACAAATTTATAACACGGATGGGATGATAAATGAGAAACAAAATCGTGAACTGAGTAGCCTACAGCTGGTTGAAATAAACCGTTAATATTTCGAGCAATTACATAATTCATATGTTCTAAATCTACATTTTTTACAGATAATAAAGTACTACAAATTTTATGTAATGAATCATTTTCTAAAATTATATTTCCGTCTGTAATATCATGTAATTTTGCAAGAGTTAATAACGTATTGTAATTTTGAGTGACAATTTCGCCATTTCTATACGGCAAAACAATTACATTTAAAATTGTTTTATTTGGGAATTCTTCGCGAAGAGATTCAATGATACGACTACCGGTCCCTGATCCAGTCCCCCCACCGGAACTTAAAAAACTAATAATTTGGGTAACATCGTCGCAATTTTCAATTTCTTTTCTAGCCGATTCCAAAACATCACTAATCAAATCTTTAGATTTTTGCACGTAGCCAAATGCCCAATTATTGGCAGACCCACTTTCACTTTTTGTAATAATATTTTTAAATTTTAAAAAATCTTTATTTCTAGCTATCGAATTAACGACTTTATTTTCAGTATCTACTAAAATCGAACGCGGAATATAATGAGAATTTTTATATTCAGAAAACCAATTTTTTCTTGTTAAATCTCTATATTCAATATCATCTATATTTTTAAATGATCCTTTTTTGGTTTCGGCTAAATCTTCAGTTACATATTTGAAAAGAGCGTGACCTATTTGATTTCCGCATTGTCCGAACTGTAACGTCAATATCCCCATGAGTTCAATATTCCCCACCGCGACTACAGATGGCACTGCATGTAATGTTTTGGTCTACAACGTGCATGTCTCTAGCGAAAACAGTAAAAAATAATAGAATTGAATACTACTGCTTACAATTATGTACGTACTTTTATTTGTAGTTTTGTTCTTTGTTGTCTAACTGTGTAATTTTTTTATTAAACTCGTAAATAAAGCATTTTACGAGATAAATACAAGACTGCAACAACACTGCAGAACCATAATGCGCGACAGTTGAAAACGAAAACGAGGCTCTTTGACAGTCTGGGGTGCGTTCCAAAACAAAGATACAGAGAGTACAAAGTTGGATAAAGCAAACGAAATAATTTAAATTCATGAAACCAAACTTTGTTAATAATAAATATTTATCTGTAAAAATGTACAAGACTTGAATATTAAAAATTACATATCTCTAAATATCATTTAATTTTATCCATTTTGTTTCATGATTGTCAGCCAACAGGTGATAATTTTTTCGCTTTTGTGAACTGGTTTGCATTCTGACCAATCAAAGGGGTGAATTTATATCTCTATCTAAACCAACGCTATTTTTTACGTGAAATAAACTATGTATTTCTTGTGTACTCGGCCAGATTAAGAGAGAGAGAACACAGGAAATGTGAGTGAAAAGGAAATAGATAATGCGGTGGTGAGTTTTCAATGAATAATCACGTTTTGAGGTCTCCACAATACGATTTTACTATTATTACGATGATGTCTGTATGTGTGTGTGTGTGTATGCGTGCGTGCGTGTATGTGAGAATTCCGAAAATGACAGTTTTTACGTATTCCTCTTCCTTACATCCATACGCAGACTTGATTAGATTTTGGTTATAATTGGTCAACCGGAAGTACCGTCATTTGAAGATTTTAACAGTTTTTCTTGAAAAAACGCTGTTAAATATTATTTTTTAACATTTGATGTCTTCTTATCTATACGAATTGATTGCATTTTATATTTCATATTCAATGGATATAGAGTTAAATAATAATAAAGAAATTAAATTCTATAAATCAGCCAACTATGCTATAACCATGGAAACAGCTATTATATTAAGAAAATTCTGACAGATGTCAGTGTCAATGAAAAGAAAATGAATGTAGCAGAGATGAGGATGTTTAGATATTGGGGAAGCCACGCAAAAATAGGATAAGGGAATGAACGAATAAAGGAACGATTACATTGGTTTGAACATGTTATGAGGAGAGATGAAGAATATATTGGAAGAAGAATAAATAGCTTAGTAATAGAATGTAGAAGAAACAGAGGAAGACCAAAGATAAGATGAAAGGACTTGCAAAAGACGTGCGGAAAGGAACTGAATGAGAACGACACGCAAAACAGAAATGAGTGGAAGAAGAAAATGAAAAACAGCGACCCTTAACGAATGGGAAAAGCTAAAGAAGAAGATGTCAGTGTCAAGTGCAATTTGCATAGTTGCTTATGCCAAATGCCAAAATTGATTCGGTACCCAAAAGTTACAAAATAGCCGTTAGATGCGCTGACGCTCAAAATGTGCACTTCTATAATTTGGAACGAAATTTATCACACTCGCTACTCCAGTAAGATTTTGGAACGCGCCTCAGTCGATAAAGTAGAGAGTAGAACAACAGTAGAGATAATTTTGCACAGAAGCGGCGGTATGAAATCGTCAGTAGGAAACAAGTTTCACTTGTTTGAAGCAACCTTGATGTGAGCGGTATGGAAATACCAAAATATTCATTCATTTTATAGTTTTATTTTATCTGTAAATATGTGAACAAGTGATCGTAATGTTCGTGATACGATGGTTGATCAAACAAGCGATGGAAATGAATTTAATTCGGATACAACCGTATCTTTAAATTTATGTGGTGCTTCTGTTGCACTCTGTGATGATGACAGTGAAAATGACAACCATTCGGGAGTATCGGATAATAGTCACTCCTTACAATTATCGAATAATGTTCTTCCTCCGAATACTAGTCTAAATGTTGAAAATTCAAGTGATGTTATTGTTGGACCGGTTACCCAGTTTCATGGACCGGTCACGATATATCAAAATACACATAATAATGCACCAATACAATGTGATACGCCCTCGTATTTGTCGAATGGATCACTTGCGGATAATAGTGTATCTTCAGCAGCAACAGCGTTTAGTTTAGGTAATTCATTTTTTTAAATGTCGTTGCTATGGAATTATGATTAATTTTTTTTACAACTTTTATTGTTATGGTTTATCTGTTATCTATATCACAACGAATGAATCAGACAATACCGTTTGATAAGTAGGACATAAAACAATAGAATATGTGATATAATAAACAACATTTGTTTTATATTGCTTTGTTGTCAACAATATAAAAATAATAGTAGAAATGTTGAAGATGTGTATATTTTCTTATCCGTATTTACAAATTTAGTGCGATATGATAATGTTTTCCATATTTTATCATTTATTTTGTACAAATACTTCATTAAAATTGTTTCGTAATAATTCTTGGAATTCCCCACTTTTTTCATTCTATAATTACTAATTCTCGCGTCATAAATTCATATTTTATGGAGAAATTTTGAATTTGATTAAAACACATTGCTAAATGTAAATTATGAGAAAAATTCAATATTCTAATAATTTTTATGTATTTAATATTCGTATTACGCGCAAACATACCAATAATTAAATCGGTTAAATATTCTTGCGCTGAATACTTTATATATAACTTGTTTATATCCCTCGGGATAGACCATTCCCGCATTTGCTCAGGGAGTTCACTTCTAACCGGTTTCGTGCGTATATTATCAAACAAAATGGGTACGTAGTACGTTCTACCTGAACTCAAAGCTTTCTGCCTCACAAATTATCTTATTGTCGCCTGTTAGCACCAATGTGAGTAGGCATAGGCTTAGGCAGTTAAAATGTTGTCAGCTCTAGGGCATGACACAGACAAATATGAAGTTAATACGTGTAAACTCAAGACGTCGTACAAAAAAAAGTTCTTTGTCTGATATTTTGCCGCGAATTCAACGAGGTAAGATTTAATATTGTACATTTTATAGCTATTATTATTATTTCATACGTATTGTTGTTGAATTTTATTCGTAATAGTACTGTGCGCATTATGCAAAAATAATAAATAAAGTTAGGAAAAAAATAATTTTGGTAAATATTTACTTTGAAGCATGGTCTTAAAATAAAGATTTCAAAAATTTTTATTTACGGGATTTTGAATGAACAATATTTATACTTGGGTAATTCATATGCATATTTACGCTTTCTTTTGTTTCTGTATCTCAACCAGAGGTATCTCATATATGAAAGTCATTTACTAAAACCTAAACGCAGTAGTTTTAAAATACAATCAAGTTACCATAGGAAATAGAATAAAATATAAAAAAAATCTGATGTGACCAACACAAAACCTCCCACCATATAATTTTTATTAATTTAAATACATATACCTATGGGGTCTCATGGCCGCGTGTCTGAGTGTCTGGTCGCGAATCTGGGGGCATAAACTCCGAGATATAATTTTTATTTTATCCATAAGATATATACAAAAAGTATTAATGTAAACCTATAGAAAATGAAATAATCTTTAAGTTTTATAATAACAAATTGCAAAAAAATAGCATTTAAAGGTATTTTTTGAAGAAAAACTATTTTGAGCTTCAAGTAAACTGCCATTTTCGGTTATCCGATTGGCAAAATCTAATGGCTTTTTTCCAAATTAGAATAAGGTAGAAATACAAGTTTTCAAAATTTTCTGAACGATAGTATTTGAGTTAGAGCGTAAAGAGAATCCACACATACATACACACATACATCTTCGTGAAAATGTTAAAAATGGATTCTAAGGACCTTAAACCGTGGTCATTACCAAAATGTCTATATGCGATTTTTAGTACGATCCCTATACCTCCCTTACCAAAGGTAGCGGGAGGTAAAAAAAATGTCATAGTCGCCGTCAAATAAATAACTTAACACATATATAAAATCGTATTATAGGGCCTCTAAAACATGCTTATTCACTAAAAACTCATCATTGATTTTTGATTGATTTTTTTTGAATAGGTAAAAAGATAACCATAAAAAATTTTCATGACTTCCCCATATGAGACGCTTCTAGTTGAGATACAGAAACAAAAGAAAGTATAAATATACATCTGAATAAGTTATCCTCATACCAAGTTTCTAAATTTTAGTTAAAAACGAAAAATATTTCGTTCAGTTCTTATCCGAACGGAACCGAAAAATTTCGCTTCCGTTCTTAATGTTCCCACCTAAATATTTTCGTTTTCGTTCACAGTAGTTAAATACCGGTTATAACTATTATTGAGTAACAATTGATGAAAATATAGAAATATGTTTTATTTTTATTTTACAATAAAGAATAAAACATTAATTACATTTTATTTCACCTAACTAATAGTACGTTTTCAAGCAAATCTTATTTTATGTTAGTTCTCTTATATAAGTACTTAACATAACTAATAAGGCGAATACCGCCAGTGTGTGAAAATGAAAATTATCGCAGTCAGTGTTCAATAGATGAAGTTACGGGTATACCGTTTAACCTAACACGTAACAGGGTTAGCTACGGGAGAGTTACTTTGAAAAAATTCAATAATATTTGCGTGTAAAATATTTGCTGTAAATAAAATTAAATAGTAAATAAAATAACGGTTAAAACCGGTAACCGATATTAATTATTTTGTTTTCAAACATGAACGAAAAAAAATATACAGTAGAACCCCGGTTAACCGAACTCGGGTCAACCGAAACCCGGGTTAACCGGAACAATTCCACGTATAATTATCAGTTCCGCGAATGATTATGTAGCCCCACTTACTGTCCGGGTCCTTCATTCCACAGGCGGGCTGTAGCGACGGGGATCTCGCACGGGGCTCACAAATGAATAGTAGAGTGAAACGTAGGTTTTTTTGTGTGTGACTTTACGTATTGTTGTAAGATGGCATCTAAGCGGAAGCGTGTTGTGATTTCTATTGCGGATAAATTAGCTGCTATCAAAGAAGTTGAAAACTTATGTATCTAAAAACTGTAACTACATATGTATATTATATAATTTACATTGTTTCAAAATAATTCATTTTCCCTACACACCCATTTTAGTACATATGTAGGCTATTTTTAGATGTTAATGGGTTAACCGAAAAAATCGTTATCCGAAACGGCTGCGCCCCCTTTATTTCGGTTAACCGGGGTTCTACTGTATTGCGTTTTCGTTCTCCGGACACCTGTATTTTCATTATTATCACAGCATGTTATGTTCATTATTAGAAATCATAATTCCATAACAACAGAAAATTGTTTTCTATCACTACTAGAATAGAATGACTCATCACATTTTTCCGATGTACTTATATTTCTTTTTTATTTAGCAAAACTAGTCGCTTCGGAATCTCTCCCGGGAAAACCAACTGGAAGTGCCCCGTTCTCAAAAAGAAAAATCACAATAATCTCGATATTAGTTTTTGTGATCATAGTGTTACTAACCGTCATCATCAGCTATGTCGTCGGAATTTATATCAATCATGAAAAATATAATGAAGTTACACCACTAATAAATGATTTTAATTTGACTGAACGCACCCCGGGCGAAACAGACTATCCACCACAAATACCAAATAGTCCCCATAAAATAATCTACAGAAGCAGATGGGGTGGTCGGCCGCCATTATTCGAACGCCCGCAAAAAGTTCCTGTGAAATACGTAATCATTTCTCATACAGCAGGTGCAGAATGCTTCAATCTGATAGATTGTTCAAAACAAATGCAACATGCACAAAGCATTCATGTGGATGGTGGCAGTCCAGATATTGGCTACAATTTCGTGATTGGGGGGGATGCAAATATATACGTCGGTAGAGGGTGGGATAATCATAATTTCCATATGAATCTAGATACCATTGGTATTAGTTTTATTGGAAATTATGTGTACAATACGTTGTCAGCTCCAATGGTTAAAGCAACGCAAGAACTGCTGAAGCAAGGAATAGATTTGGGAAAATTAACAAAGAATTATACTCTTGTTGCACATAACCAAACATGGAATACCCAAAGCCCTGGATCTAATGTCTATAATCGAATTAAATATTGGCCTCATTTTTCACCAGATTTGCTAAATGATATCCCGGATATTAGTAAAACATAATTGTTAATCCATTTCTGACATTTTATATAGATATATGTGATATTTTGTGCAATTTAACAAATGTGTTTTATTTTCATAATGTGTACATTTTATTTGTATATTTTATTAAGTAGTCAGTTTTGTGAACTGACAAAATGTAATTTTTAATTGTTTTTTTTTAATGAATAACGTGTATATATCTCATATATAGTTAAATAAAAAAAAAGAACAAGTGAAGAAAATCTGTTGTGGCCAGCACAATACCTTCCGTCAATCCTGTGTATTATGTATAAAATCCATACATAAATTTTCTTGCAAAAGATTCTAAATTTCAAGTAATTTCATAAACAAACTATGCAAATTGCACTTGACACTAACATCTTCTTCTTTAGCTTTCCCCATTCGTTAAGGGTCGCTATTTTTTATTTTCTGTTTTACGTGTCGTTCTCATTCAGTTCCTTTTCTCTCAAGTCTTTCGCAATACAGTCCTTCCATCTTATCTTTGGTCTTCCTCTGTTTCTTCAACCTTCTATTACTTATTCATCCAATATATTCTTCATTTCTCCTCATGACATGTTCAAACCAATGTAATCATCTCGCTTGTATCTTTCTAGAAACTTGTAACACTAGAGTTATTTCCTTACCTATCTTTCCGTGTCTTCCCCAATATCTACTTCAACATCCTCATTTCTGCCACATTAATTTACTTTTATTTATACTGACATCTGTCAATTTGAATTATATGAATATATTAGTAGTTTCCATGTTTAGCATAGCTGGCTGATTTATAAAATTTAATTTCTTTAAAATTCTTTAACTCTATATCTAGTGAATATGAAGTATAAAATGCAATCAAATCGTATAGAGAATAATATATTCTTTAAGTTATAATAACGTTAAATGTCAATAAATCAAATTTAACTGTTAAATCTTCAAATGAGGCTACTTCCGGTTCACCAATTATAACCAAAATCTAATCAATTGTTCTTCTGGATGTAAACTTGAGGAATACGAAAAAAAAGGTAATTATCATTTATGTAGACGTGATATATAAAAAAAATCTGATGTGGCCAACACATTACCTTCTGTTAATCCTGTGTATTATGTACAGATTCCATACATAAGCAAAAGATTCTATATTGCCAGAAAATATATTTCATAAAAAATCTGAATGTGGCCAACACAAAACCTCCCGTTTAATTTAATTTTTATTCATGTAAATACTTAAAATTAAATTTAAATGCCGGGTTCGATCCCGACACAAAATTGAAGTCACGTGAAAGAGAAAATTTTATATTGTCAAATAATAATATAATAATCTTCATTTGCCCAATAGTTATTCCAATAATAGGACAAAATATACAGAAAATATAAAATACAGATGTGATATATATATATATATATATATATATATATATATATATATATATATATATATAAACATTTTTTTTAATAACAATAATTTATTTGTTATTCTACACTAGTTAAGTGAATAAATAATTCATTATTATTTTTATTTAAATTTCGTGCCGACCAGTGAAACTACAGATCGGCTCTTAACAGACAAGTTCGAGCCAATATTAAGACCGGTGTTTGTTGTTTATTATTGCTGTCTTTTGTCAGTGTATTTGTTACCTACAAATGTGAATATCTTCTGCTCGTATTAAGTGCAATTCTCGTGAAAACTTTTGTTGAGGGAGTTAAAATAGTATATATTTGTTTCTTTTAGTGCAAAACTAACTTTCGTGATATGAATTTTTAATGTGTGATGGTTATCAGTGGACTAAATAGTGAGATAATTGAAATTTTGTCCCAATAAACGTTCCTAGTCGCAGTGATAGCTGATTTCCTGCGATGCTGAGATCTTCGATGCCTCTGTTGGCCAAATTGGACTGATAGTAGGCGAGGTTGGTCCAACATTTATCTCATTTTATTTTATAATTCTTGTACAGCTTATTAATATTAGTTAATCTGACAATAATACTAAATTGTCTCACCGAGAATAGATAATAATTATAAAAATATATGATCAATTTGACAAAGTTTATAGTCACAGACAACATAAAATTGTAGGAATCCTAAAACGTGCTTATTAATTGAAAACTTACCATCGATTTTTTTGACCAAAGACAATACCTTGGTAAAAATAGTTATAGAAATAATTACATTATAGGGTCTCTAAATTACGAATTTATTATTTTTACGATGATGTCTGTATGTGTGTATGACGATCGTTTCGGCCGCGATAAATGTCATTTTTTACATTTAATATTATAAATATTGAACAATATTTTATTCTTTTAATTATTTATGTATTTACATATAATAATTTAGAAAGAAATTAATTTTCATAAATCTTTGTTATCTCAAAATGGCCACAGTTTCAATAATTCAACATTACTAATTCACAGATGTCAATGTCAAATACAATTTACACAATATGTATGTGAATTAATTTTACTGAAAATGCAAGAAAATTTCCTTGTGGAATTTATATAAAATACATGAATTCTCATGTTCACCTTGTCTACATATTCCTTATCTTTTAATTTCATAAGAAAAAATTATCACATTCCTTGAAAAATATCAAAGCAAAAGTAATAATTCCTTATTTTTGTACTTAATGTTTATACTCTGCCATTAACACATCTTAAATTGCAACAAAATTGTTTTTTACAGATAAGGAAAAAGTTTAAGAAAACAAAGTTTATTATTAATCTTGACAGCAAAGGTCAGATAAGATGCAGTGAGCAAAGTCTTCGTATCAAAATGTATTGGTACTGTTTAACTGAAATTTGTATATATAGAAAATGTAGCGTACTGCATAAATGTATTTTAATTATCCGAAAATGACGCTTCGTTTTCTATCGGGGAAACTCGTGAAATCCGCATTACTAAACCAAAATTTTGTGACGACTATTGTTGAACGTTATATTTAAAATTGTCTTGCGAAATAAATTACAAATATTTTTACAACCATATAATTATGGATTAGGGAACCTAACCGCTATACTGACGATCGCCGGAAGCCAGTCACTCCGCTTCGCTCCGTGTAGACTCCCATCGGTGATTACTATAACATCCCTAACATTCAGGGCAAAAACTACATTAATCGTTGTTTTAACTGGGATTAAGGAGGGCCTGGAATTTAATGTTGGACAAAAATTAGATCTGAACATATTTCATACAACTTTTGATATTTATTTTAATAAATGTTTTATTTACTTACCATTACTCTTAACTCTGCTGCACCTGTCACAATTTTAGGTTAGTTTGTTTACAACAGCAACTGGAAACCACGTGTGTGTGTGAGTAACAAACTGTGACGTCACGAATTTTACAGCCGCGAAAGTTTATTAGCAAATTTATGAATGAAAAGTCGCATATTTCATTTTATTTTATATTACTATATTTATTAAATGAGACGGATTTAATGATTTTATAAGGAAAAAATCTGATGTGACCAACACAATACCTCCCGCCATTTACCTATAGGGTCTCGTTGCCGCGTGCCTGATGTCTGGTTGCGAATCTGGGGAATCCGATTCGATCCCGATCAACGCCAAATAATTCGAATTTTAAATGGCATAAAATTAACCCTTGTGGTAAACGCCCGCACAATATAAATATGTCATCATCATTACCGAAATGTGTGTGCAAATCAGATTAGCTCACCCAGCAATGGATAATATGCCGTGATAATATATTCATTTGTTTATTTAAATACATACCTGCAATGCTAGAAATTATGTATTTTAAGTTCCTTTCCATCAAACTGTTGTTCTATTTACAATTTTCCTTTTAAAACGTTAATATTATTAATTTGAAATGATTATTTTTTTGACAATGACATTTATCTGTCAGTTACATACATTTGAGCTGAACTATGTAACCACGGAGATGTGTTTAAAGCATAAGCTCCGAGATATAATTTTTATATTACTTTATAAATTTATCCATAAAATATATAGAAAAAGTATTAAAGCAAACTTGTAGAAAATGGAATAATTTTAATTTTTATAATATCAAATTGAGGAAAAAATACATTCAAAGGTATTTTTTGAAGAAAAACTATCTTGAGCTTCAAGTAAACTGCCATTTCCGGTTATCATATTGCCACCAAAATCTAATGGCTTCTTTCCATATTAGAATAAGGTAGAAATACATGGTTTCAAAACATACACACAGACATCATCGTGAAAATGTTAAAAATGGATACTAGGGACCTTAAAACGTGGTCATTTCCCAAAATCTCGATTTTTTTTTTTAAAGACCCCATTCAATAAACTCCAGGGTGTACTTTTTAAATTATGAGCGCGCCAAGTTCATCTGCGCCAATTTCGTGGTCAAAATTTGAACGATAGGAAACTGAACGAAATAAGAAATAAACGGGGCGATGTATGAACATTGGCCGATGTGTGTGTTCTCTATACATAATAAACAAGAGAGACATCTATTCTTCTAATGTTGAACCTATCTTTCTACTGCATATGTATTATTTCGCCAATGTAATTGAACTTTGCCCAGAGGACGCGATATGCGTAGGACTTGCGACAATTCTTAGCCGTGCAACGTTGGAGCACAGAATAGAGACTTTATAAAGTCTCTATTCTGTGGTTGGAGTATGAGACTTCGGGATTACCATGTGCTCTCGGCAAGGCGAGGAACGAGGTGAATAACTAGTGAACCGCGAGTACTCGTTCGCGGTTCGACTCGCCATTCGCGCGAATGATGCATAATAAAAATGTTAATCTAATTTTTCTTTAATTTTCAATTAAATATTGGTGTAACTGGCCAATAATTTAATATTTTAATTACCAGCATATTCTTACTTAACTTTGTGGTAACTTTATCTTTAATTGTATTATCATTGGCTAAACGTTTCTGGTTGTTGTTTTGATACTAAAAAGGAAAAGGAAAACCAGACATTTATTTCTCAAAAGATATATTATTCATAACATATTAGTAATGTCTACGTGTTTGACGTGTATACCGTATTTTTTTTAAATCGTGAAACTTGTAATTTCTAATTAATAAGTAGGTATATTTTTATAAATGATAAAAATACATATTAAATAGTTTGTGTTACGGAATTACGTATAATATGAAAGAGAACACTGATTTGTTTACTTCGTGCATTTATTAAAAGAAAAAAAATGTATAAAATAACAATCGTTAATTAATACTTAACTCTTAAATCAATGATTCATTGTTCTCGGCATTCTAACACAGTCAGTGAAAGAACTACAAGCATAATAAAACTTGTGATCAACATTATTCATAATTATATATTATTGAGTTCATATTTTTTGCTGAAAAACGAATATGTATTAAGTATGTACTTTTTTATTTATATAAATTATAAACAGAAACAGATAAAATTAATATTTTTTCAGGTACAATGGAAGCAAGCCAAACACAAACTTCTAAATACACCATTTCATATTTTAAACGAGTACTTGTTATAACACTTTCAGTATTATTTGCGTTTTTGATTATATTCTGTGTAATTTTTTTACTTCTTCATGCATTTAATGAATCAAAGAAAAATTAATATGGGTATATTTATTTTAATTACAATTATTACACTATTGGAGCAGTTAGCACATAAACGTGGAATACGAAAAGCCCTGGACCTAATGTCTATAAACAAATTAATTTTTGACTTAATTTTTCACCAGATTTGCTAAAAGATATCCCGGATTAATAATTGTTACAAATTTATATAAACAAATCAATATTTTGTTGCTAGTGTTCATAAACACGTAATTTTATAATTTTTATTTTAATATGTTGTATTTATAAATAATGATATTTAAATATATTTTTTTTCGATTATTTGAAAAAATTGTAAATAAACAACATTCCTTTTTTAACACTGAAAAACGGGCCACTCAAAACAACTTTTTTATGCAATTGTTACATATTTAGTTGTTTTACGTATCTTTTGGCAGCCGTAAAGTATCATTGTTATGTTGCTATCTGTCCAAGACTACTTTACGGCCGCAATTACTTTACGAACCAATAGCAAATAAATTTAGTTTTGTATTACATGTAGCTTCATAAATTTTAAGTGGAAGCATTGGAAAATCTTGTCGTTGCGTCGTTCATTTTCTTGCTCAACAAATGAATTTGGTATTGTAGTTATTTTATTTTCATTTTTAGGCACCTACAAGTGACATGAATCAATCAGATATAAAATATATATTTATTTTAAAAAATGTTGTGTGCTCCTCGGCTTAAAAGTTTTTTTTTTTATAAGCTTGATACACAAATTATATTTTTTAATTTTCTTGATATATTAGTAAACTAGACTTAAGGGCTCTCAGCCACAAATCATGGTATTTGGTATGATGGTAGCGCTTCCGGTTTAACAGAAATGACAAAATAACTAAATAAAAAGTTATTTTGACTTTTGAGTGGCCCGTTTTTTAGTGTCATCTGTATAGGGGACTTACGAACGTTTCTTGTTACTTACAGTAAAAATTTTGAAAGATGTCCGATCAAAGGCATCTACGAATTGTATGAATTCAGATTTTTGCTCCGCCCATAGATACTATTGTTATTTTATTATTATAAAAATATAAGTTACAATCAAAGCATTCAAAATTCAAAAATAAGTCAACTGGTAAGTTTATTAGCAAAAGTAAAACCAAATATGTGAAAAATAAGATACTGACACAATGTCAGTGACACTGATAGAAAATAACATTCATAATACCTCCCTTACCAAGGGTAGCGGGAGGTAAAAATGTGTCGGATGAGGTGCAGTTACAAAGGGCTGTAACGATTCATTTTCCAACTTTTTTTACACATTACTCGCCCTTTAGATATTTAAACGCCATTTTGTAACACTGTAGATTTTGTTCCTTTTTTTGGGAAGCACTGATATAATTTTTTTTCTGATTCTAGTATGCTTATTGAATCATCCTATATAGAAGCTATATAATAGTGAAATACAGACATAAAGTGAAAACCAAATGTAAAAGTTGTTAGTATTCATCATATTCATATTTTTGTCTTTTTATTTTATTACCTAAAAATAAGTGACGTAGTAAGAGAGGGGAGTGTATTTATCTGCCGTTGGGATTTACAGTACATGATTATGCTCAACTTATAAAATTTACACGAAATACTAGTTCATTTAGTTCAGTGTGCTCACTTGATTCGAAATTCTGCAAGATTATTTTTTTCAAACACAAAAAGAAGAAACATCATTTTTTTATTATTCCTGCATCGATTTGGATTTAAACGATATGGCATTGAAATCAGGTAAGAATTTAAAAAATATTGATTTATTATTAAGTTTTACTAGAAAATGAGATTATATTAAAAACAATCTAATATGGCCAGCACATTACCTTCCGTCAATCTTGTGTATTATGTACAAATTCCATATATCATTATTTGCAAAAGATTCTATATTTCCAGTACAATTACTTCATAAACAAACTATATAAATTGCACTTAACACTGACATCTTCTTTAGCTTTCTCATTTGTTCAGAGTCGCTATTTTAAATTTTCTTATTATTACTAAGCTGTCCATTCTTCTTCCAATATATTCTTCATCTCTCCTCATGATATGTTCAAACCAATGTAATCATCTCTCGTATCTTTCTAGAAACTTCTGTCACTCAAGCCATTTCCCTTATCCTCTCATTCCTTATCCTATTTTCCCGTCACTTCCTCAACATCCTCATCTCTCTGCCACATTCATTTTCATTTCATTGACACTGACATCTGTAAATTAGAATTTTTTTAATATATTTATGAAATTTAATTTCATTATAATATTTTAACTCTATATCCATTGAATATGAAGTATAAAATAAAATCAATTAGTATAGATAATAGAATATTCTTTAATATTTATTATAACATATATCAAAAAATTATATTTACCAGCGTTTTTTCAAGAAAAATTGACAATTAAGAAAAAGAAAAAAGTTATTATAACTTAAAGAATATATTATTCTCTATACGATTTGATTGAATTTTATATTTCATATTCAATAGATATAGAGTTAATGAATTTTAAAGAAATTAAATTTTATAAATCAGTCAGCTATGCTAAACATGGAAACTATTAATATATTCATATAATTCAAATTGATAGATGTCAGTATCAATAAAAAGTAAATTAAGGTGGCAGAGATGAGGATATTGAAGTAGATGTTGAGGAAGACACGGAAA
The DNA here is from genome assembly GCA_951394225.1 of Harpalus rufipes. Lineage (NCBI taxonomy): Eukaryota > Metazoa > Arthropoda > Insecta > Coleoptera > Carabidae > Harpalus > Harpalus rufipes. The sequence continues at coordinate 66,390,377 of OX596275.1, forward strand.
GATAGGTAAGGAAATAACTCTAGTGTTACAAGTTTCTAGAAAGATACAAGAGAGATGATTACATTGGTTTGAAAAAGTGATGGAGAAATTAAGAAGATAATAAAAAATAGCGACCCCCTAACGAATGGGGAAAGCTAAAGAAGATGTTAGTGTCAAGTGCAATTTGCATAGTTTGTTAATGAAATAATTTTACTGGAAATTTAGAATCTTTTGCAAGAAAATGTATGTATGGAATTTATACATAATACACAAGATTGACGGAAGGTATTGTGCTGGCCACAACAGATTATTTCTATAGCAGAAGTTGTTATTAATACAAACCGTTAAAATTTATAAAGTAATTTAAATAAAAATTCAAGTATTTCTCTTTTTTGTGGACTTCCTGTTTACTGATGATTAATTTTACAAAATACTAACAATTTATATAAAAAATTCTGACCAAATAAATAAAAGAGTGTTCATAAATGTCAATAGCAATTTGTTTTTCAGATGATGCAATAGAAAAGAACCCAGACGAGAAAAATCCCCTATCTTTTGTAAAACGGAAATTTAATATTCTTATTGGGTTATTGATTGCAGTCATTATTCTTTTATTCATTATTATAATCGTACTGACAACTTCGAATATCCTAGGCGGTACTAACAATCAAGCAAACAATGAAAGTGATTATAATTCTACAGAGAAACTTCCATATCAGTTATTAAAAAATGACGATGAAAATGAACCGCAGTTATTAAATAGTTTGCATAAAATAATCTACAGAAGCAAATGGGGTGGCCGACCGCCATTATATGAACGTCCCCAAAAAGTTCCTGTGAAATACGTAATCATTTCTCATACAGCAGGTGTAGAATGCTTCAACCTGATAGATTGTTCAAAACAAATGCAACGTGTCCAAAGCTTCCATGTGCATGATGGCAGTCCAGATATTGGGTACAACTTCCTAATAGGAGGAGATGGAAATATATACGTCGCAAGAGGATGGGACAATCATAACTTCCATATGAGTCTAGATACCATTGGAATTTGCTTTATTGGAAATTATCTCTATAATGTATTATCTAGTGGTATGATTGGTGCCGCTCAGGATCTTTTGAAACAAGGAGTGGAATTAGGAAAATTAACTAAGGATTATATTATTGTAGCACATAATCAGACGTGGAACACACAGAGTCCCGGACGTAATGTTTACAAACAAATCAAATTTTGGCCTCATTTCTCGCCAGAAGAAATTAGTGAGCCATGACTATGGCTTGAAATAAAACAATTAATTAAAGGTTAGAACAATTATTACTGAATATTTACAGATTGGCATTTACCGTGTTACAATTGTTTTAGTTCTTTTCGACTAGGTGTATAAAAAAAGTGCCCACCATTTTACTTTTTAATAATGTAACATATGGATTATTTTACAGGATTGTAAAGCAAATTTGATGTACAAATTTGTAAAAAAATATAGTATGTCAGATTTGAAATTTCAAAGTTGATATTAATTACTAATAAACCGGAAGTGGTATCATGTATGTACATCCGTCATCAAGTAGCTTACATGTTGCTGTATAAATCATGTTATATGAAAAAAATTACTAACTTAATAAATAAGCGAGATATTTGCTGGGTCCATTAAAATATAACACTATAATTCATATTTTTTATTTTTTAACTTTATTGTAGAAATTTTTTATTTTCGTCATGATATTTTTTACTGTATGTTTTAACCTTGTCAAAATACACCTATTTTTATACTAATAATGTATTTTTGTACTAATTTATCTTTTTAACATTCTAATATTGTACGCAAAAAAAATTAGTTTTTATTTAATCCTTTATTTTTTGTACGAATTTTATTGGTAATATTTGTAACAATAATTGTGATATGATAATTTTCTATATATGTTTTTTTATTATATTTGTAGATAATATATTAATATTGATTGATTTTTATAATAACATAATATACTGCATTAGTCCTTTGTTTATTGCTTTAATACCTTACAAAAATATTTGAACTTAACTAATAATAATAATAATAATATTCAGTCAAACAGCATTTATTCTTACTATACCAACGTTTGGTTCAGGGTCTACAACAATAATTATACATACAAAATAACATGGACATTATCACACTTACAGTAAGATCTTACAAATTGTTACAATTCATGTACACAAAATACATTCGTACAAAACGTTCAGTTAATTTATTAAACATCGTACAAAAAATTCAAAGAGCATATACATATCCATTTGCTCTAAAAAACGACAACCGAATAATACTTAAAATAGCCGGAAATATCCTATGTAAGGATTCTGGTGACATCATTGATACGGACTCCTATTGGTCGTCTGTACACCAATAATAATGTAGCAAGTTGTAGGAATTTAAATAAAATGTAAGGAAATTAATGAAACTCAGTTTGGCCTGAAATTTGTCTTTTCCTTTTTGAACTTTTCCAATACACCAAAATATACGCTGTTAAGTTCTTGAATATCAGTTCTTGCATTGATGATTGCAAGAACTGATATTGGCTTTCAGGCCAAACTGAGTTTCATTAAATTCCTTACATTTTATTTATATTCCTATAACTTGCTACATTATTATTGGTGTACAGACGACCAGTGGGGGTCCGTATCAATGATGTCACCAGAATCCTTATAGAGGATATCTCCAACTATTTTCCGTATTATTCGGTTGCCGTTTTTTAGAGCAAATGGATGTGTGTATGCTCTTTGAATTTTTTGTACGATGTTTAATAAATTAAATGAATGTTTTGTACGAATGTATTTTGTGTACATGAATTGTAACAATTTGTAAGATCTTACTGTAAGTGTGAGTGAACACATTAAAACATAGTCATTTATCAAAATCTCGATATGCGATTTTTAGCAGGATCCCTATACCTCCCTTACCAAGGTTAGCGGGAAATAAAAAAAACATCTTTAAGTATATCTTTATATTTATAAAATGTAGCTTGCCCACAACTCTGCTAGACATATAACCCCAAACTATAACGCTTGCAGGAAAGTTCACTTTAAAACAGTCCAGTCATAAATATTGGTAAAATAATTATTTAAGGTCAAATGTGCATTGCATGACCAGAAGAACGTAAAACAATGAAAACTGAGACTAAATAATTGGAACTGCGCGTTGCGATTTGCGAAATTAGATATGAAAATTATGACAAAAAGTCACAATATTTAATTTCATCAATCGGATCCTCAACGTTTTCAAAGTTAGCTATGGTCGTCACTGTTTTTGCTCTATATCAAAATAAAATTATGTCGTTACGTCATACCATGCGTCATAATATATGTCATCATAGTTTCACCTAATACGTTTATAAAATAAAATAAATATTTAATTCACATATTTTTAACATGTGATGTGATAGTGTAAGTGCGTAGCATGAGCGTATGTATTACTTCCTCAACGGATATGAAGATGAATTGAACAAGGTTTTGGTTGATTTATTAATGACAGAAAACAAAGGCTTGCGACATTCATAATAATGTTTGTCCAATAGACAACACACTATCTCTAGATAAAAGTTTAAAAAATGTTAAATTCATTTAATAATTTGAATAATATATTTATTTATATACATTACTCCATGATCGGAATAACAAATAGACAAAAAAGACAAAAAAATATTGCCGTAATTCATAAAGCCCCGATTTGTCCCCGGGAAAAAATGATTATTTTAATGACATTGTTGAAATTAAAAAGAATTCCATACAGAATTTTTTTTTCAAACTATTCAATGGGCGTATTCTTTTTAGGGGAGAAATGAACTGATCTTACCTCGTACTGAACTGAAATGAACTACTCCTAAGATGAACAGTATGTTTCTTAAAATGAGAAGTAGAAAATAAAAACATATATAGCATTATATTTATAAGATAATCTGCTGAATTGGCTTATAGCTATAATCTGTTGTATTACCTTATGTGATTTGTTTTTGCCACCGTAAATTATTTTACATTTTTATATTTTCAGTAAAATCATTTCTCAAATATATTATGTAAATTTTATTTGATACTGATATGTCAATTGGTAATATTTGAATATTTTGTTTCCATGGTGCAGCTTTTAGCAGCATAGGTTGCAAGATATTTCTTTATAATTCATTATCTCTAAATATAAAGAAAAAATATAATTAAATCGAATAGAGAATAACATATTCTTTCATTCATATTTTAAGACCAATAATATTATTGAATACTTAAACACTAAGATTATTTATTTAAACAATATTTATATCGCTATATTTATTTATATAACTACACTATTTATATCACCCACTGTTCATTGCTCGTTGCTTCTATATAACAGACCGTCTTCTCGGTTCTCGGCCGTCCTCCCGACGGTATTTATACAACAACCGATGTCCTTCTCAACTTTCCGACGCGACAATGACATCGAATACAAAGGTTCACCCCACCAGATGTAATTAAACTGGTCTAGGCGCTCTGGTTTCTAGAACGCTCAACCAGTGTCGGCGTTCGCGTACGGGCCAGACGCAGTGGTGCGCTACAATTCATACTGATTTATTTTTTTAAATTTTGTTATTTATTTAGAGGTGGAAATAAATAATAATTGACTGATATCCAGTAATTTCTTCTTCCCAACTTATTAATTAATATTTCATTACAAAATAAAAACTGCTATGAAACAATTAATGTCATTTATTTCCTATATATATATATATATCTTCCATGAATGTGTAAATATATTAAATCAATATTGTTTTTAGATATTAGCTTATCATAATCACAGTCTGTGACATTTCTAAATAAAAAACAATGTTAATAATTGATTTCATAAATCATCTACGCCGTACTATATTCAAAATTATTTTGTACTATACAAAAATATAAGAAAATTAATAAAATGCAACATATTTAAACAAAAACAAATTAAATTAGTCATATAGGATTTTTTTTCTGTGACAATTTATCAAAATAGGGAAATTTATCACCAAATACAAAATAAGATATAATTATATTTGTTGTATCATCATCTAATAAACACTATTCATGTAATGTAATTGATTGTGGTCTGTAGAAAACAATATATTTATTTGCACACTTAAAAGTTTTTCTTGGTATGTTGTATTGACGGTAAAAATAATGAGATAGTCGTTTCTGTGTCCGATACCAAGGCCGTTTTATACTTGGCATCACCGACACTGATAATTGCATATATTATCGTATTGAGTAAATATTTATTTACGCTTCTTTGTTTTGTAAACTGCTGTTTCATTTTAATGTTAGCAACTGACAAAAACAGTCACGCTAACTCTGTTGTAGTAAAATCTCAAAATTCTTCACTTATTAAATATTGGTATAGTTTTAAATATAACCTTTACGGCATTGAAATATACGTAACAACTTTCATTTTGTGACGCGAAGGAAATACCAGATAGTCTCTACAGTTTCAAACAAACTTCCAAACTAAACTTTTACCATGGTAAAACCAAATTTCAATATATTGGTGGATATTTTTAAACATTAAGAACCGGTTTATTTGTGCAAGCAAAACTTGCTTGCAACCTTCGAAAGTCAGTCAGAAACGAAGTTCATCTTCACATCAGTTTTACTAGTATTTGATCAGTTAAAGTGTACGAGTACCATGTGCACGACATACCACGGGCTGTGTGTCACATGACCGCGCACCAGTCAAGCAGCACCAGCCGCGTAAAACCGTTCCCGATCCAATCAAACACTCATGAAACGTCTCCGTTTCGCAAACCTGCGGGTGAATGTGTCACAGATTTGGGAATGGTGGCTTTAGAACGGCTTTCGGAGGAGCCCAACAAGGAAGAGATCCTCATAGAAGAATGGAGCGAAGATGTCAGTTCCATATCTTCGAAGGATCCTGACGATGAAGAGTGTCAATCAGAAGTGGGACAAGAATTGGCTACAAATGAATGTGTCGGAAGTTTTGGAAATATTGTTGTGAAAAATTCGTCAGATGTGCAATTTGGGAATAATACGTATTATCAAGGACCTGTTACTATTAAACAGTTTGTGTATAAAGGTGCAGATAGTGATAAAGATTTGGCCATAGAAAACGGTGAAAAGGAGAATTTTGGATATTTGCCAGACGATATAATACATGCCGATGAAGTAAAAGTTACTAACAATGATAATAAAAATATAAATAAAGACATATATTCAGGCGAAGTGACAAATAGAGGTAATTATATTTTTAATGAACTATTATCTAAAAATCTTAATATTCGTTGTCATGTGAAATACAAATTTGACTAAAAATTTAACTTAATTTTAAATAATAAACAAGTTTTTACTGAGCGTTAAACAGTTTTAGATAAGATTCGTAGAAACATTTATGTAAATAAGTACTCAGAATTTATTAAAAAAAAAATAGAACATGAAATTTAATCTAGCTTAAAATACGCTTTAATCTTAAAAAAATAAATCAGAATCAAATATAATCATTTTTATATTTTTAAACTCCATAAAATAAAAAAGTTAAACACGCCATTTTGATTGCGAAAACTTGTTTCTCCTCTTCGACCGCACCCGTTTAACAATATTTTCTAAAATTAATACTTATCCTCGTATTTAAAATCTAATTAATAATTAATTAAACAACATATGATTCACTACTAATGATAATATGTTAAATTCATACATCCTGGTCATGATTCTATTATATATATTTTTCTCACAACCAGGGCCGGCGTTTGATATTTTGCCTCCTGAGGCGAACTTCTTATTTCGCCCCATCAGGAGGGTGTATTTAAAACAAGGATGGAAAACGTAACGAAATGGTACCCGATAACGTTATAATAACGTTTCATTTAGTATTTTTCGTTTCACATATTTTTGCCGTTTGAAAGTATAATTTCCTGATAATTTATTTCGTATTTTATAATGAATAGATGTTACTAGTGGTCAAATTCAAACGTTGAGTACTTTATTTCATTTCTAGAATAAGTTTGTAAGTTTTTTAATACATTGTTTTTAATTTTTAATGATTTTTTGTGCAATACGGTTATTGTAACGTTATTATAACGATACATCACGTTATTTTGTTTTTTTATTAAGTTATTTATAACGTTATGTAACGAATTAATTTATTTTATAACGTTATGAAATAACGAAACAAGTCGTTAACGTTATCCCATCCCTGATTTAAAATATAATGCATATATAAATAACATAAACATAACGATGAATTTAATTAAAAATAACTACTCTACAGGCTCCTTTAGGATCTCGGAAACTATAAGAGATACGAAATCGGTTAAATTATAGCTAAATTGCCCCGTTAGTAACAGTATTTTATGTATCTAGGATGAAAAGTGAATCTTTAAGGTATGAAGTTGTAATTATTTGTGAGTACCTTAAAGACACTTTTCGTCGTACATACATAATTGTGTCATACTTGTTTCTAGTTATTAAATTATTGAAAGAAATATGAAATTGTTCGAAAATCCTAACAAAATTCTGACAGATTGACCGATTGAAATTGAATTTTTCTGGCTCCGTTAACAATCTTATTCACTATAATTAATGAAAAATACATACCTCGAAGCTGCTGAGGTGAAGAACAATTGAATATTGCATAAATAAAGGATTCAGTATGAAGATAAAATTTTAAGGTACTAGAACTTTAAAATATTTTAAAATTATAGGACTTTAATGTTTTACTTTTTGTTTTATAAATCGTTCAAAAAACGTTGGTTTAGAAACCAGTATGACATAAACCATTTTGACGACGTATTTGTTTTTTTGAAAAACTCATAGGCTACTAGATAAATGCTTAAATTCAAATTTTGCTGATTTTTATTTATACAAATAACTTCTAAATCTGAAATGATATAGCATTTTGGTTTATACTTCTTTAGGACGACAATGCCCTTTTTATCTCTATTAAATTTCGAGTTATGAGATCAAAATTATAAATTTTTATAAGAACGTCGTATTGGAAAGTTACACCATTGAAGAGATTTGTTTAGCTTTCCAACACTGTATAATTTATTGATTTTCATTTGTTTTGAACAGTAAATATTCAACAGTTATTGATTTTATAAGGTAAAAACAATGATTGTACCAATGAAACAAATGAAAACATAATTTGTTTATTTTTACTGCTAATTCTCAAATTTTTATTTTTTATTATGGGGTCTCGTGGCAGTGTGCTTGAGTGTCTGGACCTACGCCAAAAATTGTGGTGCAATCTCCATGCCAACATTGAGTGCCCGTTAGGTGTCGCCTGGTAAGCGCCCGCACGGTACAAATATTTCATCATTACCGATATCTGTGTACAACGCAGATTGGCACACCCAGCAATGGATAATATGGCGTGATGATTTATTTATTTATTTATTCAGTTGTCATAGTAGACGATAACCATATTGAAATTGAATTTTGAAAACTTTTTCACAATCATTGTTTTCATCCTATTAAATTAATAATTGTTGAATTTTTGTTGAAATAAATGGCTAGGGTCGCCATCCGTCCTCCCTTTATCAGTATAGTCCTCCGTCCTCTTTTGCGATGTAAAAGTCCTCCCTAACATAAAATTTACAGGCGATACCAATACGAACAAATAAATTTTAAAAGAAAGTAAAAATAACCGAAAGACAAAAGTAAATGCATCTCGTATATTAACTTTGTGAAATTAGAATTACTTTTGACTAAGAAACACAAATTTTGCCAATACTTTTTCTAAAGTAAATAAAATAAACATTGAAAAGATCATTTTAAAAAAATATATCATCCTCAAATTGTGCGGAGACAAGTGATTTCGCTAGTTTGTCTGAATAAGACCAGCTGCATTTTTTGCGCCATTTTCTTCAAATTTGCGTAAAGAAATTCATAGCGTCAGAAGATCAACATGTTTGTTTATCTTACAATATTAGAGGCTTACAGATATCTCTCGACTTCTTTGTAAGAATCATGTGTCAGATCTGGAGGGATGGTCGAATGAAACGAAATACTGGGAATTCTATCGCATCGTAGTAACTTTACGTGGTTTGTTAAAAACGAGAAATTCGAATTGCTGTCTTCATCAGGTAAATAACAAACAAAATACACATATTCATGACATGTTTACAAAATGAGTTATTAAGCTCAAAACCTGTATTTAACGTTATTAGAGGATTTCTTGATTTCGATGGCTTCTCTAATTAGTCTTCTCATCCAGTTATTTTCTCTTGCTTAAATCTTCGTGTTTTTGAAATCAATACCATGTAATTCTTGAATAGCATGTTCAGCAATTTTATCTTATATGTCGTTCGTGTTCTTTTAATCGTGTTGCTATACAGTTCTACCCGTTTGACCAATGTACACTTTATCACACTGGCAAGGAATCTTATAAATGATCAATGTAGAGAAATCATAACTTTAACATTTCCAAGAAGATCACGGATTTTTAAACGTGATTTATATGATGTCTGTATGTCAAATTTATTTAGAATCCTACCAATTTTATGTTACATTGGCAAAGAAAGGTAAAGAAGCAAATAATTTTCAATTAGTAACAACTTGAAGAATAGGTAAAGATTTTTTATTCGCCTTTAATGCTCTTCTTATTTGCGCCTTGCTGTAACCATTATTTAAGAAAACATCATTCAAAAAATTAATTTCTTCTTGAAGTTTACCGGGATGACATAAAATAGAAGCTCTCTGATATAATGTTTTAATAGTACGATATATAAGATTAAATCAACCAGATAAATATGCTGTTGCTGAACATGCTATTCAAGAATTACATGGAATTGAATTAAAAAATCTGATGTGACCAACACAGTACCTCCCGCCATTTACCTATGTATATAATTTTTATATTACTTTATAAATTTATCCATACAATATATGGAAAAAGTATTAAAGCAAACTTGTAGAAAATGGAATAATCTTTAATTTTTATAATAACAAATTGAGAAAAAAATACATTTAAAGGTATTTTTTAAAGAAAAACTATCCATTTCCTGTTATCCGATTGCCACCAAAATCTAATCAGATATTTCCATGTTAGAATAAGGTAGAAATATGTACATGGTTCAAAACTTTCTAAATGATAGTATTTTAGTTAGAGCGTAAACAGGATCCACACACACAGACATAATCATGAAAATGTTAAAAATGGATTGTAGGGACCTTAAAACGTGGTCATTTACCAAAATCTCGATATGCGATTTTTAGCACGATCCCTATACCTCCCTTACCAAGGGTAGCGGGAGGTAAAAAATGAATATTTTAGCAAGAGAAAATAACTGGATGAGAAGACTAATTAGAGAAGCCATCGAGATCAAGAAATCTTCTAATAACGTTAATTTAAATACAGATTTTGAGCTTAATACCCTCATTTTGTAAACATGTTGTCTTGACTACGTGTATTTTGTTTGTTATTTACCTGATGAAGACAGAACTTCGCTGTTATTTTATTTCTAAATCAATCGATATAAGTAATATAATAATTGTTTATTGTAACTTTGTGTTTATACTTTCCTGTGATTCTTTATGTCCTTTATTAAATTTTTAAAAGGTGGCCGTCTCGCCGCCTTACCCCTAGCGCCGGCCCTGTTCACGAAGATTCATGATAAAAATGTATTTATTTTTAGAATATCTGTGCGTAGTTAATATAATAAATAGGAAGATGATTACTAAATTATATTTCTACTTAAATTACTGCATTGAATGACTATAATGACTCCGTAAAAAAGCCACATTAACGCAATATTATGTATTTATCATATTATTTACTTTTACTTATCTTTTTAAACATAAACGTACTGTGGTGTTATCACCAACAATATTTCCAATAAATGCGGAACAAAGTGTCATAAAATAAACACTTATTTTTAATTATAATTGATGATATCATATATTATAAATATTTTTGTTTTAGGAGCGCATTACTTGGAAAATTTATACAAAAAACAAAAACTTATCGTGTCCATATGCCTGACAAGTGTCCTCACTGTCTTATTAATAGTACTAATAGTTGTTTTAACACATAAAAGTACTTTTGTGATTAAACCGGAAGAAAACCATGGAGACAGTGATGAACTTGACAACAATCAGCCTATTCCACCGCCTTCAGTAAACAATACAATTAGTGGAAAATTACATATGGTACCTCGAATTAACTGGGTAGCTCAAACACCAACACAAGAGGCAAATAACTTAAAATTGCCTGTCCCCTACATAATAATATTACACACGGCTACAGATAACTGTACCGATAACGGCAAGTGTATAAAAATAGTCCGGCAGGTTCAAAATTTTCACATAGAAAGTAATGGCTGGTGGGACATCGCGTATAATTTTCTCGTAGGAGGAAATGGGTATGTCTATGAAGGGCGTGGATGGAAAAAAGAAGGTGCTAATGCATTAGGATGGAATAATAGAAGTATTGGAATTGCCTTCATCGGCACGTTCAACAATATTATTCCTCCTAAAAGACAGATTATAGCCTACCAACAGTTAATAGAAAAAGGATTAAATGAGGGTTATATAACCAGAGATTATAAATTATTTGCACATAGACAACTGAGTGACACACAAAGTCCTGGGGAAGCTTTCTACGAAGTGATTAAAACGTGGCCACACTGGGCCGAAAAACCAGAAGGGGGAAATTAATTGTTCTTATATTTTGTAAATAAATGATGTATGTTTAATATTTAGACTGATATTTTATACTATATGCAAAGAGCATTATAATTCAAAAGAAATATTGTTGTAACATATTTTTTTAGAATAATAAAGAAATAAATAATGTTTTTTATAGTGTCACGTATTCATTTACCTATACATTGATTAATTTTTGTTACAGCACATGGAAAATATATTTTTACCTTCCGTCACCTTTAGATGATGAGTTTTTAGTGAATAAGCATGATTTAGGGTCCCTATAATACGGTTTTACCATTTTTACGATGATGTCTGTATGTATGTGTGTGTGTGTTCGATTCCAAAAATTATATTTTTTTCGTATTCCGCAAGTTTACATCCAGAAGAACAACTGATTAGATTTTGGTTATAATTGGTGAACCGGAAGTAGCCTCATTTAAAGATTTAACAGTTAAATTTGTTTTATTGACATTTAACGTTATTATAACTTAAATGTATTATTATTCTCTATATGATTTTATTGCATTAGAGTTAAAGAATTTTAAAGAAATTAAATTTTATAAATCAGCCAGCTATGCTAAACAAGGAAACTACTAATATATTAATATAATTCAAATTGACAGATGTCAGTATAAATAAAAATTAAATTAGTGTGGTAGAGATGAGGATGTTTTAGAATCTTTTGCAAGATAATTTATGTATGGAATTTATACATAATATACAAGGTTGACGGAAGGTATTGTGCTGGCCACATCAGATTTTTTATACTCCGATGTGTAAAGTTGACACGTTACACACTGCAGACAATGTGTAAAGTAAACGATTTTCTTATTTTATTTTATTAACACATTACAGGGCTACCACCATCAATACACATTTGGCATTTAAATTGTCTTACCTAAATTTGGTTTTTTCTATACATTCATGTTGGTAATACTAACAGAACTGTAGTATGAAAGATCTGTTATTTGTTAAATGTGAACTCTGTATTTGGCCCTTATGGAAAGTCTGACTTCGAATTCGTAATCTGCGGTTCGAAATTAGTATAATAGAATTTGTTTCGCCCATCTATCCCTTATATTTTCGGAGTTGCAATCCATCTTTCTTATTTAAAAACTGTTGTGTTTTGATTTCGTCCTTTAAATTAGCCCTTCGAAAAAATCTGACTTCGAATTCGTAATCTACAGTTCGAAATTAGTATAATAGAATTTGTTTCGCCCTTCTAGCCCTAATAGTTTCGGAGTGCAGTCCTTTTTCTTAATTAAACAGTGTAGCATTTTGAATCGAAATGTTTCAATTCTTGTAAAAAACGAAGCTGTCAAATTTAAATTAGGCGATTTTGAAACCCTTGGCCATAGGCCCTTGAAACTTAAATATGTTGTTCTACGACCCCGACATTTCAGTGGATGATAAGGGAACGCGAAATCTCAAAGAAATCGCTGAATTCCCAGCCGTTTCCGAGATACGAGCCCTCTAAGTTATTCGAAGGGTCGTACCTATAATTCGTCTATTTGAAGGGCTGAAGGAGTAGAAAATAGCGTATCTAGGCTATTTGAACTCACCCTTTCGATTGGCCTGCGCAGAATTGTTAAAAACCTTTAAATTTACAACATTCTTAGCCCTAAAGTTTATGGCAAAGGGCCTACGCTAATTCCGTTATTAAAAGAGCTAGAAGGGCGGGACAAATTTTATTAGGCTAATTTCGACTCGTAGAACATGAATCCGGGGTTAGTTTTTCCCTTAGGGCCGTTTTGAGTCCTTCGCTCTTTAAATTAGCCCTAAGGGAAAATCTGACTTCGAATTCGTAATCTACGATTCGAAAAGTGTGGACTTTGATTGGATGATTATATTCTTATCTAGAAAGGTGGATAATGAAAGATAGGATAGGAATTTCCCAAAAAATACTTTAAATTTGAAAGAAAACACTGTCTTTTTATTGTATTACATAGTACAAATAATATAACCATATTTTATTAAAATATATACATAAAAATATTTGTAATACATTGTATTTTCTGTATCCTACTCCTGGGGTAGTCCTAGATCCTATAAACAAACAAAAAATCAGTTAATTTTGATAGACAAGTACGAAAAGATTACATAAATAATTAATTATTATTAGTTATTACTTTATACCTTCACTAAATCTTAACTAGTAACTCCGTTACTAAAAGAACTAAGGGCGGGATAAATTTTATTTTCTGTACAGGTTTCTGTTGCATTTCAGGAAAAATAAAATCTTTAAAATGGTCCAAAATGGTTTATTATAACCGAATTGAGATAATAGTGAGGGTCAAAGAACTGTTATATAGTTCAACCAGTTCAACCCTTCAGAGAACAATGTGGAACATGCTGCAAACATTTTGTTAGTCACTGTTGTGTGCATGCATTTTTGCGAGAAAAGATGTGTGTTTCACGTCAATTTATATTTATTAAAAATAGTGTTGTGAATTAAATTTTAATCAGAGTAACATAAAATTTATTAAGAGATTTATAAATGTATTGTAATTAAACATTTGTGGAGTTTAGTTCAGTGTTTGGTTATGTTTATACCATCAACCATATTTGGTTGAATTCACACAAAGGGTATTGGAATTTATCAGCATTTTATTCATTAGGAAACGTTGTTATTTATATTTAAAATGGTTGTAAGCCGAAATGACATCAAAAGGAAGAGAAAAGATAGTGACACAACTCTGGATACTCTACCTGAAAGTCCTAAACGGTATGATTGTATTAAAACTCTTGATAAATTTATTGATTTACCAATTATTTTTATGTTTTTAGAACTAAAGTACACGCTCAACGGAAATTTGCACAGGGATCAAATGTTAGTAGCCCGGTAATTACACCAGTAAAAGAAATCGAAAGAGAAAAAGTAAAATGCCCTGAAGTTTTACAGTCAACCACAGAATTATTACCTATCAAAAGACCAAACACTGAAGATTTTCTTACATTTTTATGCTTTCGTGGAACCAGCATACTGCCACCAAAATTAAATTTTTTCAATGCAGCAAAAAATGTTTGCTCTCAAAATGAATCAAAACCCAAATCCGAACCCGTAAAGAAAATATCAACTACTACAAATGAAGTTGAAACACAAAATGTAGAGAGACCATTTATTGCATTTGGGGTTCGTAAAAGAGCTGATCCTTTTATTAACAACAAACTAGAAAAAAAGAGGAGACATGCATTGGCTTTGCAAGCATTACGCAGAAAATATCAAGAGCAACGAATGGCTAAAATTCGAGCAGTTACAATAACCACAATGTCAGAAGGTATTAAAATTAAAAATAAAAATTTAGTCCGAACTCGATCAGTTGCAAGACGGGAATGTGAATCTATTCCCAGATCTAACCCCAGCACAAAGAAAATTAAAGTAGTGACAAAACGTG
Source organism: Harpalus rufipes (assembly GCA_951394225.1). Classification (NCBI taxonomy): domain Eukaryota; kingdom Metazoa; phylum Arthropoda; class Insecta; order Coleoptera; family Carabidae; genus Harpalus; species Harpalus rufipes. The sequence goes on from OX596275.1 coordinate 66,405,383, forward strand.
TTAAAATTACTAGAACGCCAATCAAAAGGCCTACATTAAAACAAAAAATGTGTTTAAGAAGTAGAGGACGATTTACTCCCAGAGAATTATCAACACCGATAAAAAAACGATCTATCGCTATCAAAAAAGTTATTAAACCACCGCCACCACCTCCGCCCCCGCCTAAACGCGAAAGTTCGTCAGACTTTTCATCAGATGACGATCAACCTTTAGTCAAAGCCGTGAAAAAGTCCGAAAAAGCAAATAAAATAATAAAACCTGTAACTCAAAAAATTGTAAAGAAGTTACCACCAGGTCCAAAAAAAATGGTCAGATTAACAAGAAGTTCTCAATCTTCAGAACAATTAGAAAATAATTCCTGTCAGAGACCAACAAGAAAAACAAAAGAAGCTGCTGCTTTATACATGGAACTTTTAGGGCGTAAACTAGTCAACGAAATTGAAGTTGATGATGACAACACGTCGATTGATAGTTTTCCAGAACTACCAAATGTACGTCGCACTGAACAGCGAGAAATTGAAATGAAAGCAAAAGTGAGAAAACAAACTGACATTAAAACTATTAACAAAAAAAAAATTTTAAAGGACAAGATTAAAAAAGTTTGTAAAGTAAAGAATAATAAAAATAAATTAGTTAAAAAAGCCACTACCGTGCAGAAGACTAAAAATGTAAAAACAATTGAAAACGAAAAACCAAAAAAAAATCTGCGGTCTAGAACTGAAAAAATTGTCACTAAACCTGACGAAAACAAAGAAAAAATACCTACAGAACAATTTAACGATTCGGACGAAGAGCCACTAGCAAAATTAACAGAGAAAAAAATCAAAATTATAAAAAAATCTATTGTTTCTACAGAAACAAAACAAACAAAAAAGAAAGTTGTAGAATCTGTTTCTAGTCAAAACTCCGCACAAAATATTAAAAAGGATACAAAAACAATTCCTAAAATTCTAATGTCCGATGATGACGAGGAAAATGCTTTTCGTGGATTTGGAAAAACAGAAAACACAAAAAAACCAAAACCACCACAAGAAAAATGTCTTCATAGTGAACTTTCAGTGCCACCAGTCCCCGGTGTAGATTTTCTCTGTAAAGATGTAGGCCGAAGATTTGGAAAAGAAAAAGTAAATATGTCAACGGAACAAATAGAAAAGTGGCTGGAAGAAAGTGCTCTGGCAGAAGAAAAAAGCAAAAATGATTTATTAGAAAAGAAACTTGAAGATGATATGTTAAAATATGATGAAAAACCAGACATAGTATTAAATACAAAAATAGCTGAAACGATTTCTTTGATTCCAAAACCTGAAAAATTTGAATTACCAAAACCGAAAGTAAAAGTGGAACCTATTAAACATGTCGAAACACCAAAATCTAAAAAAAACTTCAAAACAAATGAATGTAAATACACATTTCAGCAAAGAAGAACAATTATCTGTAAAGACCGCAAAGAAATTTCTCCAAACACAACAGCATTTTCGCCTGACAATGAAAGTAGTGTTTATGCTTTTGAAGCTGAAAATGAAATGCCTATTAACACACCATTCAGAAGTAACGTTCGTCGTCCATCTAGTACTACATCCCGCTCTGAAGACGATGCATCCAAATTGGAAGAAGACGAAAAAAGAAAATCAAACGACGGAACATTTCGATTACCAGCACTAGTTAAAGCTATAAAAAATCAAGGAAAACAAGAAGTGTCTTTAACTTTATCCGCCAGCGATGCAAACAGTGCTTCAATAGCAGTCCAAGTAAACCTAGACACAGACGCAGGGTTCGGAGAAACTGGTGTAAGTATGGAATGTTCAACTCAAACTGATGTAGGTGATGAAGAAAATGACGAACAATTATTTTACATTCCTCTACAGTCCGCCAAACAAAACATTAACCAACAAATCATTCAAGGCGTAGCTGTAAAATTAGGAACTGAAGGAGCCGGAGGCGCAAATCAACGAGTTGTCATGCGGGCGAAATTAGTCACACAACAAAAATCACAAGCAACTCTCATGTACCCACCGGTAGGAACAGTCCAACCAACTTGTCGCTCAAAACCAACACAAGACAGTTTAAAATTAAACAAATTATATTCACCAGATAATAAATTTCATGGGGAAGGTTCGTGTTCTGATTCCAAAACTGTACCGAGTTCTCCAAGTGCGTCGTCATCATCAAGTGCTAAAATATACAAACGAGCTGGAAAACCAAGAGCGAGATCTTTGGATTTTTGTGTACCAATTAATTCAACAGAATTTCCAAATGTCAACAGTCAAGCTCAGCTAGTTGAAGCACCGACATTCCGCCCGACTGAAAAAGAATTTCAAGATCCCATGGAGTTTATAGAAAAAATAAAACCTCATGCGGAAAAATTTGGAATTTGTAGGATTATTCCACCGGCTAATTTCAAACCGGAATGTAAAGTTAGTGATGATATGAGATTCACAGCGTATAATCAATTCGTACATAAGATGCTGCATAGATGGGGCCCTAATTTTAAGGAATTAATGGCTATAAAGAAATATCTTGCTACTCAAAGTATAACATTTACTCATCCTCCTTGGGTAAGAACATTTTTATATCATCTCTAATGGGGTAGTTTCACTTTTTTTGATTTTTTTATTAGAAGGGAGTATTGTTAAATTTAAATTTTCCATATTTTTTTGTTTTGCACAATTTTTGTTTTTAAACAGGGCATCAAACCTGAACCGAACCAAAACCGGAACCAAACCGTAACATTTTAGCGAACCCAAACCCACAACCGAACCTTAAATATATTTTTCAAATGAACCCGAGTCGGAACTGAAACCAGTATTAAAATTCGTAATCGTAAAATAGCCGATAATCGACGGCCGTGTTTGTTTGTGAAAATTGTGTTCGTGTTTTTATCTTGCGTAAATTCCAGCTCGCATTTTAAATTATATTTAATTAGGTCGAATCGAAACTGAATCCGGAACAAAACCGCAAATTTTATTGTTTGATCCAGAATCGCACCCGAACCCATCTCAAAAAATGAATTAACCTGAACCGAACCCAGTTTTTGGCGGGTTCGATGCCCTGTTTTTAAATGAGAAAAAAAATACTGAAAATACTGGACTGTGACGTTACTCTTGCCGCTTCTGTTGCAACTTAGTTCCGACGTGCTGCTCGAAGTATGACAATTTTGCGACGTATGTCTTGCGGGGTAAGGGGAACTTGTTTGTTAGGTTAGATTGCTGTCAAATTAGCACGTATTTTTACTTATTTTTGTTTGAGCAAGTTTGTAACAACGTTTTGTATTACAATTGATAAATAGAAACAAGGTTATGTTCACGGCGTCAGTATCACCATCAACTGTCACTTTGACATCGCTGCAAAACGACACTAGCGACATTTGCGGCTTTAAATATGTAAGCGTGACGTCACAGAGAAGAGGTCGATTCATCATTAATATTTTAAATAACTTTTTTGAAATATTTACATAATAAATGGCGAATTCCATTGCAGTATATATCTTATTATTTTAACATATGGTAACTACCCCATGATTTCATTTTTTTACAACTATTTTAGATTGGAGGAATGGAAATCGATTTGCCACGATTATATCAAACTGTACAGTCATTAGGTGGATTGAAAGAAGTTATTGAAAAGAAACGATGGCCGAAAGTTGCAGAAGGGATGAAAATTCCAAAATCCGCCCAAGATCGCGTCACAAAATTAGATGATATTTATTGTAAATATTTATTACCCTATGACACGTTATCACCAGGTAACTTATACATATTTAAATAATTATTTATGAAATATCGGTAAAAAAAACGATCTTTAATAATGAGAAAATTACAATTAAACATGACTGGTTATTTTTAAGCTAGTTATGTCGTGAAACCATTTTACCCAGAATTTAATCTACCTGCTCTCCAAGTTTTAAAACAATTGACCACGCGGTACCTGAGATGTTTGCAATTAAATTTAGCCATTTTAACACGTGAAGAATAGGAAATGGCAAAATAAACACAACATTTTAAATTATAACTTTTATATCCATACCGACATTTAATTGAAAAACTAGTATGTTATAGAAAACTAATTAACGGATTTTATATAAAAATTTGAATTTACCATCCAGATTTAATTTTATTGCCTCTAGAAAATTGTAATCTGAAGATACGATAAATAGGTAGAATTATACTTGACAACCATGTACAAGCGTTTCAGATGGAGTATCAGTTAAGTTAACAACGCCCGCTTGGTGTTAGCGAATAAGAGGTGATCTTTAGTTAAAGGAATTTCAGACGTACATTCGAAGGAATTTTAAATTGGTATTTTACGTGAAAAGCATGAAAACTTTAAACAGTATAATACTACTTTTGTAATTTTAAGAACGAAATATATTAATTTGTTTTGCAGTTCCCATTTGTAGTTTAGAATTAGTAATCTCAAAATATCTTATTACTTTTATACCCGAATGTACGAACAAATGTCTAGGTGCGACGTTGCCACAGTTATTCTCCAACATTCATACTGTAGTGTGAGTATATTGAAATACGACACTTGTGTATGTGTTAGTGCGAGTGGTACAGTTAAAAATAAACTTTTCTACGGAAAAATAAAGAAAATTCATCTGGTACAGTGTTTGATATTAGCTTTTAACTATTTTTATACGATCTGTGTATATAATGTTAAAAAATATAAGTTATTGCAAGTATAAACTGCATTAGCTTAATTTTTATTTTGATCATAGAACAAGTTTTTGAATAGGTACACTCGACTGACAACTACCTTAAATGTCACTTCGACGTTCTCATTATTAAAGATCGATTTGAGGAAAAGAAAAAAATACGGGTCTATTATTTTTTATTACTGTATAGATTAAATGAAAAATCGTGAATGAATTAATTTATTTATTTGAATTATAAATCCAATTTTTTTTTATTTAATTTGGGTGATATTTGAATTTCACCGGATGTGACAATTCACAAAATGATGTAGTTTTATGCGAAAATAATGTCTTTTTAGCGCCAAAATAAATTGCAAGATGATTCCTCCGTTATTTCTGTGCATAATCCACAATGTTATAACATTTTATACTTTAATATTTTGTTAAAGCTGAACGTGAAAAACTATTTGATGAAGTTGAAACCGAATGGGCTAAACGAGAAAGTCGCACATTACTAAAATCACAAGAAACTTCAACTGTAACTACGAATACAAACGAATCCGATTCGGAATCAGGTGATGATGAAGCGGAAGAATGTACCGTAAAAGGAAGAAACATGGCGTTAAACGCATTTTACCGCATCGCCCGCAATACAATGAGTATGTGGTTCAGATCAACCGAACCCACCGCCCAAGAAGTTGAACAAGAATTTTGGAAACATGTAACTACAAGACAGAATCATATTTGTGTTCATTCTGGGTCGATAGATTCAAGCGGATGGGGTTACGGATTTGCTTGTACTAAGAATAGCCCTTTTGCGAGACATCCATGGAATCTGAAAATTTTTACCAACAACAGTACGTCTGTTTTGCGGTCCATGGGACCAGTTATGGGTAAGACATATTCCAGGGACTAAAAACGAAATAAACCGAAATTTTTCTAAAAACGAAAACGCAATAATTATTTTTATTTTCGTTTGAAAAGTTTCCGGAATGACATGAATATATATTTAACACGGACTACATTTTATTTTTCTACATAGTCCCGTCTGAGGTCGACACACTTGGTCCAACGTTTTTCTAACTTTTCGATTCCCTCCCGAAAGTTTTCTTTGAGGTCCTCAAAATAAGCATTTACTGCTTCGATGGCTTCTTCATTTGATTGAAATCTCTTTCCAGCGAGGAACGTTTAGAGTTTCGGGAAAAGATGGATGGGGAACGATTCCAACTGTTTCTTTGCCATTCCCGGGCGTTGCTTTCAGCTTGTGTAAAAGTGTAGCGTTATCCAGTTACAGTTTTTCTTTTATCTCGTGGTCGTGTGCCTGAGTGTCTGATCGCGAATCTGGGGACCCGGGTTCGATCCCGACCGACGCCAAAAATTACATCGCATTTTAATGCCCCTTTTAAGACCCCTGTGGCGCATTCTCCACGCCAGCAATGAGTGCCCGCACGGTACAAATATTCCATCATTACCGATATCTGTGTATGAAGCAGATTGGCACACCCAGCAATGGATAATATCCCGTAATGAAATATTTATTTATATTTGAGATAATCAGTTAGCAGAATGCCAAAAGACTAACGCCCATAACCTTTCCTGCCGATTTGTACTGACTTCGCTTTTTTCGAGGCCGACTCACCATGTCCAATCCACGCTTTCGACTGAATTTTCGTCTCGGGAGTGTAGGGTGTACCCAAGTTTCATCCATGGTTATGAAATGTCTTGTAAAACCGACCGGATTTTTCTTAAATAACTTCAAAAGTTCGTGCCCGAATGCACTTGTGCTCCGAACTAACTACACGTTCATAAGAGATCTCTATGGCTTCCTTTCATTCTGCGATTTTCCAGAACCATATCATGGACTTTATCCATAATTTCCGGTGTGGTAGCCGATTTTGGGCGACCTGAATGTGGCTCGTCACAGGTGTGTGTTCGGCCACGCTTAAATTCCGAAACCCACCGTGGAAAACTAAGATGAAGCATTCCTAAGGACAACATCCAACCAGGTCTTGATCTCCGTTGCCATCTTTTCTTCCAAATAAAAATATACATGATTAAGAAATGTCTTTAAAGCAAAATAAGTAAAAATACGTGCTAATTTGACAGCAAACTAACCTAACAAACAAGTTCCCATTGCCCCGCAAGACATACGTCGCAAAATTGGTCATACTTCGAGCAGCACGTCGGGACTAAGTTGCAACGGAAGCGGCAAGGGTAACATTACAGTGGCGGGAATAGATATGTCCGGTATTTTCAATTTTTTTCTCGGTCGGTCAAACTCCGCGTGAACATAGAGAACAGTTGTGCCAACATAGCGACAATAAGAATTTCGACACGAGTATTTTCTTGACAGAATGTATATCTTATTATGAGTCATATATTGTAAACAAATAAGAATTTCATTAAATTTTAACATATGGTAACTACCCCATTAATTTAAAATATGTACTTATATTTGCTATAAATTAAAAAGAAACAAGATTAACCGGTTTTGCATTTCGATTCACAAATGGAATCGAAATATCGCGTTTTTGTTGCGATTGGAAACGAACCAAATAATTTTCGTTTTTAGTCCCTGCATATTAACTTAATAATTTTACCTATCAAACTTAATTTTTTATAGGAGTAACAGTACCAACATTACATGTAGGTATGGTATTCACTGCATGTTGTTGGTATAGAGATCCCCATGGTCTTCCTTGGATCGAATATCTTCACACTGGAGCAAATAAAATTTGGTACGGCATTCCAGATTCATACAGTAACTTATTTCATTCAGCATTACTGAAAATCGTGCCAAGTTACTGCAGAAATAAAACATTATGGTTGACTTCTGATACTGCCATGGTACCACCTAGTCTTTTAGTCAAAAACGGAGTCAGCCTTTGTAGAACCGTGCAAGAACCCGGTCAATTTATTGTTGTTTTCCCCAAAGCTTTCACTTCCAGTATATGCAGCGGATATGTAGTATCAGAAAGTGTTTATTTCGCACCATCTAACTGGTTAACCACTGCACAACAAGCATTTAAGGATATTAGAGATAGTTGCGAACCATCGATGTTTTCTTTAGATAGATTATTATTAAATATCGCTTGTGATAACAGATCGAATTTTGATGTGTTGAAACAAATTTTACCTGTTATTGATATGTTGAAAGATAAGGAAAATGAAAACAGGAATAAACTTGAAAGTCTGGGTTTGAAATTAACTGAAAGGTTACCAATACCTGAAAACCCAAACGCGAAGAAGAAAAGGAAAATACAGGAAGATGATGGCGAATATGAATGCGAAATATGCAGGACTAATTTATATGTGTCTCTAGTAAGTATATCTAGTAGATACCCACAAGAACGAGAATTATTATTTATTTGTTTACTTTAATTTTTATTCATAAATACTTAAAATTAAATTTGAATACCAGGTTCGATCCCGACCGTCGCTAAATATTTCGAATTTTAAATGGGGAAGTTTATTGTATTTATTTTATTAAGAATGTCTTCAAAAGTGTTATTTTATGTTGTATTTCACTCAAAGATGCCTAGATTTCTCAAAATAATGACGTCACAGAAGTTCACTGAGAACGTATAGTCATGGCAATAGGAAGTTTTAAAAATGGCATCCACATGTTTTGACGTTCTATATTGTGATTATTATAGTTTTGTTGTTCTTTTTGTGCAAACGATTGGTTTTTTACCTTCCGTCACCTTTAGGTAAGGAAGGTATTGTCTTTGGTCAAAAAAATCAATGATGAGTTTTTAGTGAATAAGCATGTTTTAGGGTCCCTATAATACGATTTTACCATTTTTACGATGATGTCTGTATGTATGTATGTGTGTGTGTTCGATTCCAAAAATTATATTTTTTTTGTATTCCTCAAGTTTACATCCAGAAGAACAACTGATTACATTTTGGTTATAATTGGTGAACCGGAAGTAGCCTCATTTGAAGATTTAACAGTTAAATTTGATTTATTGACATTTAACGTTATTATAACTTAAAGAATATATTATTCTCTATACGATTTGATTGCATTTTATACTTTATATTCAATAGATATAGAGTTAAATGATTTTAAAGAAATTAAATTTTATAAATCAGCCAGCTATGCTAAACATGGAAACTACTAATATATTTATATAATTCAAATTGACAGATGTCAGTATCAATAAAAAGTAAATTAATGTGGCAGAGATGAGGATGTTGAAGTAGATGTTGGGGAAGACACGGAAAGATAGGTAAGGAAATAACTCCAGTGTTATAAGTTTCTAGAAAGATACAAGCGACATGATTACGTTTGAAAATGTCATGAGGAGAAATGAAGAATATATTGGATGAATGCTTAGTAATAGACGGTTAAAGAAACAGGAAGACCAAAGATAAGATAGGACTCTATTGCGGAAGATTTGAGAGAAAATGTACTGAATGAGAACGACACGTAAAACAGAAATGAGTGGAAGAAGAAAATAAAAAATAGCGACCCCTAACGAATGTGAAAAGCTAAAGAAGAAGATGTTAGTGTCAAGTGCAATTTTCATAGTTTGTTTATAAAATAATTTTACTGGAAATTTAGAATCTTTTGCAAGAAAATTTATAATACACAGGATTGACGGAAGGTATTGTGCTAGCCACAACAGATTTTTTATTTCATTATAATTTTTGGAATTGTGGTATTGAAGTTATGCGATCCGAAACTTTCGTCACACACACACACACACACACATACATACATAATCGTAAAAATGGTAAAATCATTGACTTTTTGACCAAAGACAATACCTTTCTTACCTAAAGGTGACGGTAACACACATTTTCAAACAAAATTCGTTGGCATAATCTCAAAAATATTATGAGTTTCTCGAATTCATCGAGAGATATCCACCAAAAAATAATTCTCATTATTTTTGGGCACCCCTTGTAAATAATTTATTACTATTAAATTTCCCTTTTAGGTCATTGATACACACGAAGAAGGAGTATACTGTTTAGAACATGCGATAGAACACATCACGAGTAAGCCCGATCAATTAAAATATTGTAAATTATTGTACACATACAATATACAAGATCTTGTTAATGTTATTGAGAAAATGAAACTAACGATTGAAACAAAATCTCAGCCAAGAAAGCCCGGTAAATATATTTCCAAAAATACTTTACTCAGAACTTAAGTTTTGTATTTTCATACGAGTAGATATTATTTATTTTTAATATATGATTATATTTTTATGTTAATTTATTCTTATGAGCATAGAAGCGTTATGCATTTAATTTTCTAAATTTGTAACGTTTTTTGAGAATTCTATTTTCATTTTAAGGATATTTTAATTTTGCATAATTTTTTGAATATTTTTACCATGGCTTTGTAGAACATAATGAACAGTTGTTTTTTACTTAATTATTTAAGTGACATAATACTGTCTCTCTTAAGCCTGAATTACATTATGATTTTTTTGTCTGTCATTTCTACCAGGGTATCGAACCCGCCAAAAATTGGGTTCGGTTTAGGTTCAGGTTAATTTGTTTTTTGAGGGTGGGTTCGGGTGCGGTTCTGGTTCAAACATTAATAAAATGAAAATTGAATTAATGTTTTTTGAATAACAAAACGAACATTATTTTCACAAAAGTAAATACAGACACCGAATTATTGACTATTACGATTCGAATTGAAATGTTGAACCCTGAACCTCAATTGAAAAATATATCTGAGGTTCGGTTTTGGGTTCGCCAAAATGTTACGGTTTGGTTTGGGTTCGATGCCCTGATTTCTACAATGTAAATCAGAAAAATGCCATCGTAAGATTTGTTCAAATTTCTAAAAGAAAAATAGCTATTTGTGTATTAAGAGCGCAAATGGTACACGTAGGAGCGCGGCATTCTCTCGACATCATTACAATGTATATATATTTGCGCTCAAAACACACGATTTTTTCTGCAGTCGCCACAATAAATTTAATATTGTTTACAAACTTTTCAGCGTATAGACGTTTTTTAGTCAGGTTAACGGGTTACATAAACTCAATAATAGGTTTAAATAAATATGGCCGTTTCTGTCAAATTAATTATTTAACATTTGTCAAATATTTATCATGTTTATAGTGTGATAGTAGTGAAAAAAACGCCCCTCCCCCATAACTTTTTTTTTATTATAATAGAAAAAAATGGCAGATGTAGATATTTTTTATAAAGTCTGGTTTACAAGATACGACTATCAACTTTAATTTTTTAAATAGCAACCTATAATTATTTTACTAATACGTAAACCGCCATTTTTTCTCTTTTCAACGCTGTATTAGTTTTTTAATAATATATTTGAAAAAAAATCGAGAAAAATAAGATAATTGAGAAATACGGGAAATAATTTTTATTCAAATATTATAGGTGGGAATGTGACAAAATTTTCAGCTTTAAGTTGTCCATAATCATTTCCACATTCTCAATCAGTATCATAAAAAAAACGTTCATAACTCGCGCACTGTACACATATTTTTATTATTTTCTTATTTTGGCGCAAATTAATAAGTGTCAAAATGGCAGCTAAATGCTGTATCCGTTCGGTTATTCAAGCTACAGATCGGATGTCGCAGATGAATCTGTCACGTGATCAGAATGCTCGACAGATTTAAATACCGAACGGTGCGTTCTGTATGCGCCTCTGCAGGACTTAAAAAATGAAAATTGTTTATATGATTGTTATCGCAACGAAAGAAATGTTTGATTTAGAGTTAAAAATTCGGAGGAGCGTTTTTTCTTTGGCTGCGTTTGGTTTTACGCTCTGAGCGGTCTGATCGCTCGATGCCCTTCGGTAATTACATAGTGAGCGATCTTTTTGCTCAACTCTACGTTCGGTTATTAACTCACGGAGCGCACAGAGCCTGATCTATTCACTTGTTCCCAAACCATGGAGCATGTTCAGCAGTTGTCTGGCGCATGCGTATTTAAGCGCAAATTTAAAATGTTTCTCGCCGGCAATGCAAACATTGTCTATTCTATATGAATGCTGTCGTTTTCGTATATCAACATGTATAAATTAATCATTTTAGGAAACATTTTTCTACATAATTTTCAACTATAAGTTGTCCATAATCTTAATCAGTATCATCAAAAAAACAGTCATAACTCGCGCACAGTACACATGTTAACAGTTCTTTATTATTTTCCGTTTTTATTCTGGCGCAAATTAATAAGTGTCAAAATGGCAGCTAAACGGTCTATGCGTTCGGTTATTCAAGCTACAGATAGGAAATCGCAGATGAATTTGTCACGTGATCAGATTGCTCAGAGTGCTCGACAGATTTAAATACCGAACCCTTTATAGCGCATAAGAGGGAAAGTGACATTTTGCGTTGAAAAGTGTAAACGGAAATGCATGTGTATATTGACTGTAGATAAAATATATTTCCGGTCGGAAGTGCAATATTGAACAAAACTTATTGTTTGAATTCCAAAAAAATGATATAGTAGTTCAGGCTTTATATGGATTAATATATACGTAAGTTTCAAAATTGTTATTAAATGCGCTGTTGATCTGTGTAGTAATTTGCGCAGTTGTAATTTTATTATATGTGTGCCTTTTCCTTTTCATAAATGTATACATGTAAATAAAAGATTGCAAAAGAATATAATTCTTTGTGAAACAAAATTATGGAAACATATTTTGAGAATTTTATTAGATAGAAAAGTACATATATGTAATTCTCATTTTATATTTTACAAGTTAGTGCATTTTATATTATTTACAACGGCAAGAATTAAATAAATGTCCTTAAAGAACAGTGTATTTTTTTACCTTTCAAGCCAAATATATCTTTGCATAGTAAAATAGATTTATTTGTGTTTGTTGTCAGCGCTTACATTGCTATCTGTCATGAGATCTTAATACATTAAACAATTCTTGGGTATCACTGTGCTCATCTTCGCTGCTGTCTCTAGACAGCTCAATATGTTTCATTAGTGGGGCCCCAAGTTCTAAACTATCAGTCTCCTCATAAAATTTGTCTTCTTTGGGAACAGGTCCGGATTTGATTTTATGTACAACGTGACTGCTAATACCGCTTAGACAGACTAGCAATCCAATAAAGTTTAGTAGTGACATTTCGTCACCATTCCACTCCACTGCTAATACTAATATAAATACATCCTAAAACAAAATCATCTTTAGTTGTTTTATTTATTTTTGTTTTTTTGTATACATACCTTAAAAATACCTCCAATAGCTAATGTTAAACTAGAAGTATAAGTAACAACTAAAAATTCTGTTACTTCCATAATAAAAGCTAAAAATGCACCAATTGCGATCTGCATCACTGTGTACATCATTACACTCCATTGCGTGAAACGGAAAACTCTACAATTGCTAATAAATGCTTGACCTGCAATTTGAAAATCTTATATAGAATCATTGTAAAAATATGAAATTTTAATTTTAAAACAATTGACCACGCAGTAGCTGAAATATTTGCAATTAAATTTGGCCTTCTTAACACGTGAAGAATAGGAAATGGCAAAATAAACACAACATTTTAAATTATAACTTTTATATCCATACCGACATTTAATCGAAAACTAGTATGTTATAGAAAACTAATTAACGGATTTTATGTAAAAGTTTGAATTTACCAACCAGATTTAATTTTATTGCCTCTAGAAAATTATAATCTGAAGATACGATAAATAGGTAGAATTATATTTGACAACCATGTACAAGCGTTCCAGATGGAGTATCAGTTAAGTTAACAACTCCCGCTAAGTATTAGCGAATAATTGGTGATCTTTGGTTAAAGGAAGACGTACATTCGAAGGAATTTTAAATTGGTATTTTACGTGAAAAGCATGAAAACTTTAAACAGTATAATACTACTTTTGTAATTTTAAGAAAGAAATATATTAATTTGTTTTGCAGTTTCCATTTGTAGTTTAGAATTAGTATTATATCTCAAAATATCTTATTACTTTTATACCCGAACGTACCAATAAATGTGTAGGTGCGACGTTGCCACAGTTATTCTTCAACATTCATACTGTAGTGTGAGTACATTGAAATACGACACTTGTGTATGTGTTAGTGCGAGTGGTACAGTTAAAAAAAACTTTTCTACGGAAAAATAAAGAAAATTCATCTGTTACAGTGTTTGATATTAGCTTTTAACTATTTTTATACAATACATAGTTCAGCTCAAATGTATGTAACTGACAGATAAATGTCACTGTCAAAAAAATAATCATTTCAAATTAATAATAGTAACGTAAATAGAACAATAGTTTTATGGAAAGGAACTTAATATACATAATTTCTAGCATTAGTAAATATGCAGGTATGTATTTAAATAAAGAAAGAAATAAATATATTATCATATTTGTATTGTGCGGGCGTTTACCACAAGGGTTAATTTTATGCCATTTAAAATTCGAATTATATGGCGTTGATCTGGATCGAATTGGATTCCCCAGATTCGCGACCAGACATTAGGCACGCGGCAACGAGACCCCATAGGTAAATGGCGGGAGGTATTGTGTTGGTCACATCAGATTTTTTATTGATTATTTCGACCGTTTTTTTCAACTTCAGCCCAATTTACTTCATTGAATGTGTTCAATATCTGCAGAATTTACTTTTCAACATGAAATGTAAGACAAAAAAAATTCATAAAATGTGAATTAGAATTGAAACAACAAAAACAGAAATGATTGTTAGCCGAACAATATTTAATACCTCGATAAATAATAATCAATATTTAGTAGGTGGCCTCACATGGGGAAAAAGACATGATAGTGACCGTAGTATTACCTTCAATAATGATCATAAACGGCAAAATTGACACGATCATCCAAGGCTGCACGTGATATACCATATCGATGGGGTTTCGTAATCCCAGTCTTGACTTCTGTAGCAAAAGCTGAGCAGATGTCCATCGTAATCCACTTGAACAAGATGCACAAAGCACTAGTAGAAATCCAAACAAATCGAACTGAGTTGATTTGTAGGTAAACATTGTTAGACCACACGATATCATTACTACTATCATACATAAGGACCATGACTGAAAAAAAAAAATCAAAAATAAATTTAACAACTGCGTAAGATTCTATAAATACCTTTTTTTCTAAGTTAAAAAGTATTGCACAGCCAAGGATGAACACTATAGTCGTTGATTTAGTTAGCGTATACCTACAAATGAAACAAGGTGTTAATGGATTTGTGTACTTTAATAATTATACCTTACAAAGTAATAGTTATAAACTCTAAGCCCCAGTTAGAAAGTCCTATGTCTATACCACTAGCCAGACCAGTTGCGGCTAAAGTTCTGCAATAAGAGTGCCAATCAAGGGTAACTCGTGATTTTTTGTTTTTCCATTGCAATATAAGTCGAATTAAACTCGCTAAAATGAATTTTACAACCATGTGGCATAATACAATTGATAGAGGAAAATGGAACGACTGTAAAAATAATATGTAAATATATTTGAACGTTTGTTGAAACGCATTTCACAACCTGAAGTAACCATCTTTGATAAAATGTTAAACCAATGGAAGGTACAAAATACAATGATAAAAGAAATACAGTTTTTAAAGACGTCCAAAAACATATCGATGATAATAATTTCCTTTGCGGTCTCATCTCCCGTTCTTCTGGAGACTGAGAGCTCACAGCTTCATATTTAGATTTTTTGGTAAACATGTTATGTATATTTCATTTTTTATAAAATATCCTGTTTACATTTTCTAATAAAATTATATCACTACAATAACTGATATTTCAATAAAATTTTTGCTGATTATTTCCCATGCTATCGTATGTTTGACAACTGGAAAATTTGACGTGTCGTATTTGTTTACAGTAAAGATCATTATTTTTCGGGAATGTTCGGCCCTTAAATACACGACAATTTTATTGTGCGATTAGTGCCGAAATAGTACAAATTTTTGCTAGGACGTCACATCCTGCAGTTAACAAATTCCGGGCAGTGTTGCCAAACGTATCGTTATAACGGTGTATGTTCCGTACACCAAAATGTAAACGCAAATATACCGTAATTTTAGAATATCTATATCTCCCGCTCTTGTTTTATCAGGGCATCGAAGCCGCCAAAAACTGGGTTCGTTTCAGGTTAGTATGTTTTTTGAGAAATGGGTTCGGGTGCGGTTCTGGTTCAAACATTAATAAAATTTGCGGTTTTGTTCCGGACACAGGTTCTGTTCGCCTAATGAAAATTGAATTAATGTTATTTTAATAACATTATATAAAAATAATTTAAAATGCAAGAACACGAACACAATTTTCACGAACTGACAATACCATGTAGTAACTCTTAGGCCGATTATGCTTACGTTTCGAACTCAAAATGTACCTGAACAAGACCTGAACCCTGAACTCGAATTTTAATACCCGGTTCGCTTCCGACTTGGGTTCAATTGAAAAATATAAGATCCAGGTTCGCTAAAATGTTATGATGACGTGAGCATGAAAAACAGATACAACGTAAAATTTTCGTCGTAAGTTCATGCCAAATGGGGGGAATATCTTCAACGCCCGAATATTCAAAGTTAGAATATGCATGCACAGAATCATTCAAATCCCGAATATTCAAAAACAAAATCGCGCATCGCCGGAATAATTCAAAAAACGAATATGTGGGCGTGGTCAAGCGGAAGTCATTTTAGGTTAGGTTTGAATGGGTTTGGTTAGATGTTTTTGTGCGATGCACGATTCTGGTTTTGAATATTCGGGTGTTGAGTATGCAACACAAATGGGTAAATTAATTTTAGATCTTAGTAAAATAAATGTTTTGATTTCGGTTGGCCAAAAAGAGACTAGAGATAGAGATATATTTAGTCTAGTTCGAGCATTTTTCACTAGATGCCATCCAGTGCTTTTTATTCCAGTATTTTATTTACTTAGGTAGATAGGTAATGAATTAATCGACTTAAAATATGTTGGATTGTAATACGTTTGTTAGTTTTCATAATTTAAAAAGAATATATAGTGAGCAATAGTCAAACTAGACTAAAAATATCTCTATCTCTAGCTGTCTCGTCTGGCCAGCCGAAATCAAAACAAACCAATTGAAGTTTTGTCTAGTTATATTTCGTCGTTGGTCTGTAGCCAATCAATGTTTAGGGTGAGACTATCATTTTGTGCGGCAATTTTAATATAGAGTCAAAAAATGCAGCAAAACGAAAAATAACCCAACTTATTAAACGGCATTTTGATGGCGGTTACACCCCAAACATCGATTGACTACATACCAAGGGTCACGTGTGAGCCCGTAACCGATACATAATTTTGTTTGTTAATGTTAGATTCTAAAGTTTTCTTTTTTGTGCAATATGCATGCACAGAATCATTCAAATCCCGAATATTCAAAAACAGAATCGCCGATGATTCAAAAACCGAATTCGTGGGCGTGGCCAAGCGGAAGTCACTTTAGGTTAGGGTGGGTTTAATTAGATTACATACGCTTTCGTGCAACGCGCAATTTTGTTTTGAATATTCGGGATTTGTATGATTCTGTGCAAGCATATTCTGGTTTTGGATATTCCAGTGTTGAACATACACCCTACAAAATAGTTCATAAATATATTTATACATTCTTTCATTAATTACGAGTTTTTAATTTTAAAAAATGTACGTCCAAAAATATCATATATTGATATGATTACCACTGGCAACACTGGTTCCGGAATTTGAACGTTAACCTCACTTTATCGCATGTTATGACAGAAATGCAGAACTACGGCAGATATTAAATTTTGTTATGATTCATTTAATGTAGGTTTAATTATAAACCGCTTTACTATGTGATATACTTTAAAATGTTGATAATTTTATTAATTTGTAAAACCTAATAAATATTTTACAGAAAGTTATACAATTTTTTGCAATATTTCTAAAATGTTAAATTTGCGTAGATGAAAAATATTACATTAACTTTACAGTTACAAAGAAATGGTCAAATAATTGGTTGGAAAGTACAACAAATTTGTATTATCTTCTGTCCCTAGAACTATTTCTATTTTGACTCCCGCGGCCTCTGCTATGAGCATTTTTTGATGATTTTCCTTGATCAGCATTATTTCCAAAACGATTAGGAGGAGGATTTGATCCTTTAACTGGCCCAGCAATATTATTATGAACAAGTGCATTGGTATTTTGATTAGGTGGTATTCTACCTGCTCCATTATTTGTTCCATTGTTTAACGGAGTGCTATTTGGTTGACTCGTTGATGAAGGAACCATATTGATCAGTTGGTTCGGTTCACTCATATTTAATTGTTCATTAAAAACCATGCAAAATTCTCCAATTTTTTGAATATCACCTAACTTTGATGTATATAAAGTTAAACAATTTCTCCACAACGACGCATATCCTTTTGTTAAACGAACTATGTCTCCAGGTGCTAATAAATGTCCGGCTTCGTCCCATACACTTGCATTTATACAGGCACTTTGATCAGCCACTTTGAAAGTTCGAACTTCGCGGTTCTCTTTTGTTACAGTGGGGTGACCGACTTCCAGTACAATAAAAATTGTATTTACATTTTTTAACCCTGGTCGTAAGTCCTTTATTAACACATAATTATTATCCATTTTTAACCTATTAATATAAACATAGTAACGAATATTTTTGACGATTCACAACAATAATTGACAAACAAGGAGACTACTTGATCAAGTGTTTTGGAATAGTAATGTTTTAGGGATTTTTCATTTCCAAAATACGTATCACGTTAACCGCTGTGAAATTATTTACAACTATTCATTTTCAATTTTCAAAATAGTTTTATTGAAATTCATTGAATGAAGTTGATTAAATTATATTTCTATAAATAAATATATACACCGGGTTGTATTCATTGTTTTATGAGCTAGCAACTTAAATATTATTATCATATAGACTGTTTATTTCTAAAAAGTTGAACATGTAAGTTTTAAAAATTACAAATTAATAACTATAAACATCTATTGTGATCCTAATTCATAAATAATAGTTATTTTTTAATATTTATTGGGTTATTAGACGTAAAACACCTTTAGTCACTTAAGGGTCTTATTTAATTCTGATCCATTTGTGACTAAAACTAGATTTACGTACTTGTATCGTAAATAACTGTAATAATAATTAGACAAATGTCTATTTTCCCATAGATTGTGCAAAATTGAAATAATAGGATATTACAAGAGGCTGGGAGTCATTTTGAATATTTGTTGTAAAGTCATTTTGTTGTTATTAAGTGTTCTTTATTCTTATTTTCTGTATTATTATGACAAAAAAATATTATTTCGTTTAATAATAATAGTTTCAATTGTTTTATTTCAAGCCACGGTCATGGCTCACTATTCTCTTTTCGACTAGGTGTATAAAAAAGTGCCCGCCATTTTACTTTTTAATAATTTTACATGATTGTAAATCAAATTTGATGTACTTTTCAAATTTGTAAAAAAATATTGTATGTTCCATTTGAAATTTCAAAGTTGATATTAATTATTAATAAACCGGAAGTGGTATCATGAATGTACATCCGTCATCAAGTAGCTTACATGTTGCTGTATAAATCATGTTATATGAAAGAAATTACTAACTTAATAAATAAGCGAGATAACGAAAAACCCCGAAGTTCGTTTATAAATACTTATAAAAACATCAAAATAGAAATAGGACTTTTTCCAAACGGTAGTAGGAAAATGAAAGAAGAAGACGACATCGGCATAAGGTTCAATATAAATTTGTTTTATTAGAACTTACATTTATACTTTGTAAAAATATACTACGGTAATTTAGTTGATAAAAATCTGTACTGACATAATATTGGTTCTGGAATGTATTTATTTAATTCTGCCCGATCTATCCCCGCGCAAACTATATAACTTTCTAAGAAGTGCAAAGCTGTGGTAGCTTCCAGTGAAAATTCGAAACTTTTCCCACTAGAAAAAACAAAATTATGAATTAATTAAATAAGATATAATTGCGGATCCCTCAAATCAACGCGGAATGATGGAAGCGAGAGTTATTTTCATTTCCGCTCGCGCGATCATCTTTCCGTTTTGCTTTGAGATTTCAAAATCCTACCTCGTACAACTTTCTATATGAGACAATATATATTGTCCGAAATATTGCAGGAATTTTTTACCGCAATCTGGATGAAATTGCTTTAAAACTGTTTGTATTCCATTTATGAACGGAAAACCATCTATTTGCTCTTGCAATTTTTTGGCTGTTAACTCACCTAATATTTATATTAGTTTAACAAATATTCACAGTAGTTATATAGTCCAGTCAATAAACGTTTTTATTTTGCAAAAGGTCGAGTAGTTCTGATTTTAATATATGTTGTTTAGGACGCGCAAGCCGCCATCTTTGATTTAAGGAGCGGAAAAAGTGTTTTTAGCTATTTTCTCAAAATAAAAGCTCGTAATTTTTTGTAAAAAAAGGGTTCTTACATTTTTTACCTAGGATGACCTGTAAAAGAGTTATGTTAAAAAAAATATAACCAGATTTTATGAAAGAAATTTAATCAAAAAATAAACAATATTAGGTATTTATACTTATGCCCGGTTGCAGAAACGGTCATCAACGCTTTGTTTAATTAACGGATCATCAAAATGAACAAATTTGTATCAGTTTCCTTGTTCTTATGACATATCATTGCTGTCAAAAAATCGCGTTGCATTTGTTATTAGATAAGTATTAAATATATAATATTGTTAAAATAAGATAAACATGTTATGAGGAGAGATAAAGAATATATTGGAAGAAGAATGAAGAGCTTAGTATGAAGATCAAAGATAAGACGGAAGGACTGTATTGCGGAAGACTTCAGGGAAAAACAAACCAAATGAGGACGGCTCGCAAAACAGAAATGAATGGAAGAAAATAAAAAATAGCGACTCCTAACGAATGGGAAAAGCTAAATAAGATGTCAGTGTCAATTGCAATTTGCATAGTTTGTTTATAAAATAATTTTACTGGAAATTTAGAATCTTTTGCAAGAAAATGTATGGAATTTATACATTATATACAGGATTAACGGAAGGTATTGTGCTGGCCACATCAGATTTTTTTGAGTAATTTAAATTTCTTTCATAAATTATTCTGGTTATATATTTTTTAACATAACTCTTTGACAGGTCATCCTAGGTAAAACCTTAATAACCTTTTTTGTACAAAAATACGAGCTTTAATTTTGTATTCTTGTAAAATTTTGATACGGGCCACTGTTTTTGAAAAAATGGCTAAAAACACTTGCATGTTTAATCAAAGATGGCGCGCCACCCTCTCTAAGGTCGAAAACTTAAATTTTACGTCACATTTTCGACTTAAACAACATATGTTAAAATCAGAACTACCCCACTTTTTATAAGGCCTAATGAATTAGCTTACCAATATTTCGACTATACGTAAGTTTTTGCATTTGAGCTATTACAAATAAGAACATTATAGCTGCAAAATGTGGAATATTTGTAGTCGTAATGTAAATTTTCTTATTAGGATTATAAATTCCCGCCCAATCCAAATAATGTGATAATTCAAATAGTAACTCCTCTCCTGGATAAGGCTTCTGGGTGTCTTTATAATGAGCTCGAATATCAAATAAGAGCGCTCTATAAAATATAAATATAAAGTAACTAATTTAATATAAAATGTTCATCTTACTCGTTGAGGGTGCGCAAAGATGATTCCAAATTTTTACAATTGAATTTACAAGTTGTATTAAGCTCATACGCTAAATGTTTTCGTAATAATTGCAAATGTCCGATCCGCAATATCCATTCTAAAATTTGTGGCCATACTTTTACGCACCGATTATTATAGCCTTGATATAATTTTGTTGGATTAGAAACAATTTGAGATGCTTCTAATTCATCATTCATATTATTTAACATCTCAAGCCAGGAATTATCTTTTAAAACTCCTTTTTGTAAATTACCAATAAATTTTTGTAATTCTGTAACAATCATAAATGCATATAATTTATCCAATCCTGTGACACCAGCTGGACTAATAGCCGTTGATATTTTGTTAAAGAATTTTATATTTAAAATTTCTTTGTGCGTTTTATAATCATACCAAGTTGTTGTTTGTTGAATATAAATTGTTGATCTAAAATAAAAATTACATTAATAATTATTACAAATACAAGACGATTATATTTTGCCGGCGAAGATTATTAATTCACAATAACAAGCGATGAAATTGCAACTGATCGATAAGTAAATTTTATAAAATATATTTTTTCTATTTTGCATCTCTAACAAAGCTATTACAGCACCCAAAGAAGTTCGTTAATAGCTCGTTTAAGTGTTGTAACAGCCTAGTACAATTTATTTTTATAAAGTTGGTAGCATAGCTGAAATGTCAAAAAATATCAAATGTCAAACCTCACTAAATAAACGATACTAACGATTGTTAAGGTTTTTATTTTTGTTTATATATATTTAGGGCATAAATAATTCAAAACACTATTAATTGTTGATATTTAAAATATGTAATATATTTGTGAACTCTGTCGGTAAATTAGTTCGAGCTTTTTGGCGCTGATGTCATAGCCAAAGTTACGCAGGTTGTGTAGTAGTTCAGACAAAAGTAAAATGGCGGCGGAGGAGAAATGTCAAC
Source organism: Harpalus rufipes (assembly GCA_951394225.1). Lineage (NCBI taxonomy): Eukaryota > Metazoa > Arthropoda > Insecta > Coleoptera > Carabidae > Harpalus > Harpalus rufipes. Next base: position 66,427,626 of record OX596275.1, read on the forward strand.
AAGAATTAAGTGTTTATTTATAAGAAAATACTGTTTTAAATATAAGATGTGTATAATTATATAGTTTTACACTTTCCACATCCTTTTCAGTTAATTTTATACAATAAAATGTAAGTAACTTGTAAAAATTTTATATTTCGTTATGACAATGAAACCTGACTTTTTTCATTGTTTGTTTTTGGAATTATAAAATGTATTTTCCGTAATTTCACGTATTTGGTGGAGTACACAAAAAATCGTCTGTATTCATTTTTGATTTGATATGAATTTGATTGTAAACAACACAAGACAATTTTAAATTCAAACAATTGAATTTTCAAATGTCACATTAGCAACTAACACAAAATTCCCTAAATTTTGAATTTACGATTTTTTATTTAAAAAGATCATAAAAAGCGCAAAATAGAAAAAATAGTATAAAGAACTCATGTCATAATTGTCGATTATTAATATACTATTATACAATCTGTGTATATAATGTTAAAAAATATAAGTTATTGTATATATAAAGTGCATTAACTCGAGTGACAACTACCTTAAAATCTGCTATAGAAAAAACGTTTTTAAATTATTCATACTTAGGATCTGTAATTCGACAAATCTCCCTTGCTAAACAACCAATAAAATTCACGGATACATTATCAGTTGATGTATATTTTGGAATTGGAATATGTTTGCTTTGATAAATACTCTCCCAATCTAAAATTTTATTTCGTAGAAAACTGTTGCATTCCTGTTCAACATTATATCCTATAATTCGACTTAGTTCTTCTTGCCATATTTTTAAACCATTTATATTTACGTAATCCTAAAATATAACTTGTGAAATTGAAATTTATACAAGCAGTGAGTGCGGTAAAATACCTGTATATATTCGAAAGATCGTTTATATCCATTCATAATATCTGCTAGAGTATTCAATTTCGGTTCGAGTTCACTAGTTTTGGCTTTAACATTGAATTGTAAAGTATTATGCAAAGATTCGGAAACGTTTTTCACCAATTCTTTTCTAATACCATCTTCCAATAACTGTTTTGGGTCTATACATATAACTCCCACTAAAGTATTTTCCATCATTTGAATTCCTAAATCATTTCTCATATTTATTTATTCCATTAATCATTTTATAAATAATTACCTTCACTAAATAGTGAAATAGAATATGTTAATTTGGCAACTTTAAAACGTTCATCAAGTTGGGAATATTCTTTTAATTTATCTTTTTCAAGTCTGGTAGGAAGTTCTTTAATAACAGCAGTTTGCAAATGAATAATTTGCGCTAGTAAACCAAACATTGTTTCAGGAATAATTTGTAAAACTTTCCTAACATATGACACCAATTCATTGCTGTAATATTTCGATACTGATATTAAATCTTCACTTTTTGCTTGATTGATTCGCAGAAGAGGAATTTCAAGAGCAGACGCCAATTTCAAAAATGTAGCCCGGAGTTTAATAATCAACAATGGAACCTTTTTTATTCCTTTCTGCATTATGTCAGTATACGTTTCGATAATATCCCAAGCGTAACTTAAATCGCCGACAATACCAAGTGTAACTAAAACATCTTCTTTAATATTCACAATTCGTATCATTTGGTGGAGATATCGGCGGGAATCAGCTAAAAATTGTTTCACTTGAAGATGGGTTTCCAATTGATGGAATTCTTGAACTTCCTCCAAAGCTTGGATCAATTGTATAATTTTTCTTGTGGAGGCTGTGTTCTCTTGAGATAATGACATGATTTGTTTGGCTATATCGTTAAACCAAGCTTGTAGATTTTCATTTTTTTCGATTCTGGTTAGGGGTTTAGTGCCGCTAAAAACTTCTGACAGTTCTTTCATTCGATCAGAGCTTTCTTTTTTGCAATTTTCCCAATTGATGTCTTTATCGTTTAAAAGATGTTTGAACATATCTTTCACTTTTAGTTCTAATTGTCCTGTGTTTAATAACAACTCAAATACTTCTAACGCGTTGTATTTGGAATCAGCAATAACTTGTTCATGAATTTTTGCGTATTTTTTGTTGGTACTATTCTGGGGATTTTGTGGCGCTGTATGCAGCATCAACCAACGCAAAGTAACATTACATTCGCGTAAACTGTTAATTACTATGTTTACATTATCTAATAATTTTTCTTCACTCATAGATCCTTCTTTCAATGCATTTTTTGTTTTTGGTATTAGCTTTTTCAAATTTTCTCCATACTTTTTAGACAATTCTTTAATATTAGCTGGATCTAAAGTATTACTTAAGGCCGCTTTGGCAGCTTTATAAGGTTCCCATGAACACATTAAATTCACGGTAATTCCCATGTATATAGAAATAATCCAATTATCAGGGAAATATTTGTCGACAATTTCGCGCATTTTGGCAGTTTGCGTGTGAAGAATATTTGGCGCGAAAAACAAAATAATATACAACATTGAAGCTTGAGTTGCTAAGGCTGTACTGCGATGTTCTGGAAGAGGATAAGTTTCTGTTTGTCCATAAATATCATCTGATCGTAAACGACCAATAACCATATCAATATAAATTTCGCTTATTGGAATTCTTTTAAAATAATCCTCTGGGTAATTATTTGGTCTTTTTGAACCTGGACTACTAGAAAATCGAGAAGTTCTTAGAAGTTTACAAACATCATCAATTTTACTTTGAGTATTATTTCTTTGTGGACTGTATCGATAGTATGAAACTAATAATCGTTCTCGAATAAGACCGTCTATGTGGTAATCAGTTACTAGTAACATTATGCCGTATAAATATAATGCTTCACACTAAAAAAAATTAACAATATTAACAAGTAGGCAACACCTCTACTCTAATTTATTTATTCCTAATATTTTTTCTTCTCGCTAAGAGAGGTATTAATATCCAGATTTTAATAATTAAGCACGTTTTAAGGTACCTACAATCCGATTTTAATATTTTTACGATGATGTCTGTGTGTGTGTGTGTGTATGGATGTTGGAATGACGATTTCTATATACTAGAATACTTAATATCTGTTTAACTACGTATTTCTCAACCGGACATTACTCGCAAGAGTTGAAAAAGTTTTGGTAATAATTGGACAACCGGAAGTAGCTGATTCTTAAAAAAATCTTCTAAATATTTGATACATATAAATATTTTATTATATTTTTTATAGATTTAGACATAAAGAAATATAAGGTATTGTTGTAATAAATCTCACAGTACAAATAATGTCATGGAAACCACTTGAAAAATTAAATTGTTTGTACATTACTGACACTTCCAAAAATAACGAAATAACTTACCATTAATTGCTTCCCTTCAAAATCGAGAAACACACTTTCCAGAGATTGTTGAATGTATAAACCTTCATCCAAATCTTCAATAAAATGATTTACATCAGATATATACGTATGAATACTTTCAAACGCTAAGTAAAATCTAGTGATAGTGTCCAAATAATTCTCCCGGAATTCTTCATCGAGTTCTTGTAATTCCTGTAAAATAAAATACAATAATTGTAGTATTAACATATTTCTCGACATACAGTATTGTTATCAATTTTTTGGTCATGCAGATCCGATGCTTTGAAATAACTGAAATCCAAAATAATATCTGCATACTTTTGTTGATCTTGTTTTGAATCTAATCTAAATAAAATTGTACGAATTAATAATAAATTTTTAATGTATCAATTTAAAAATACTTGAACACTGATGGAATATAATCTTTCAAGCGGAGTAATTCTGCAATTATAGCATTTCCTCTGGAAACAAGTTGGAGGATAGTTTGTCCACATAAATTATTCTCCGCTAGAAACTCTGTCATTTTGTATTTTCAATAACTTTCCACAGTAAACATAATTTTTTGACACAAATGGGGGCTGAGCGGCTGCAGTGTTGCCAACCTCCGTGGTTGCCAACTAACATTAACAAAACATTTATTTATAAAATATCCAGCGTATCTCTAATTTTTAAAAATATCCAAATATCTCTAATAAAAGTTCCAATTTTTTTTCGGAAGTATCCGAAATGAAATAAAATTTTATGTAAATAATATATTCTTTAATTTGGTGTCTTTATAAGTCTATAAAAACGCATTGCATTTGGGGCTTTTCGTTTTCTAGGGATGATATGACTGGTTTAAAAATTGACAGATGACTGAAATATAGGGCGCGAGCAGACACGTGACTTGTGCAACCTTGAAGTGTTTAGAATCAGCTGATTTGTGTGTGCGTGTCACTTTAACAACAACAATGCCACTTTGACAAGGACAATGTTTTGACTTATTTTGATTTTGAACTGCTAAAAAGTTATTAATTTGAATTTCATGTGTTTTACTGTCTGATCGTTAGATTTCGCGACAAAATCTCTTAATTGGCAACACTGCGCGGCTGTCACTTCTACAAATTAACAAAAAAAATCCCTAAGAAACAAATTTTATTAAAATTTTCTAAAATAATAAACAACAAATAAATGTCTTGATATTGAAAAAATACAAACATAATAATTCTATATATATCAGAAAAAAATGATATAAACTATTTATATTTTTTTATTATCATGTAGGGATATTTCATGAACCTGCAAGTACAAGTACCAAGTACGTGACTTTTATTTGTGCAAATTGTAACCTCAAAAAGTCGCGTGAGTTCTTTATCTTACCAGTTTTATACGTTTTAGAAGATATAGTATGTAGTTCTTTTAATCGCTATTAATTTGTAGTAAAGGCACCATTTTTACAACATGAGTGATGGGGACCGAATGCCAAAAGTGAATGTAAAAGACACATCACAGAAGATTCGGCAAGCCGACTTAGATTTCATGAAAATTGTGGAGCAGCAGAATTTGCAAAGGGTTCAAAAATTACAGCGTATGAGGAAAAATAACATCATAACAGGCTGCATACTTGGGGGTAGTGTCTTCGGAATTTATTTTTATTCTATGTACGCTGTGCAACAAGAACGGTTCTTAGACGATTTTAACGAACCTGAGAAAGTTATAAATTAGATTTAGCATGGCTGCAGCACGCAAAATCACCAGACTTCCTCCATTACCCACAATTCGAGATCTAGTTAAACTTTACCGGTACTTATAATACACATTTTAAACATTACCTGTGCTGTCGGCAACGGCGCGCGATTAAGCTGCCTGCAAAGGAATTTTAGGTTTTATCACTTATATTCTGTTAATCGATTTCAAAATGTAGCTTCAGGTTTTCCCATTGTATAATGCAATTATTTTCCATAAGTTTTTAAGAATTTTTATTAAAATTCAACAAAGAAATGGCATCTTTCTCTAAATATAACAACAACAGTTTAATGCATAAAACGGCCATAGTTTTCCAAACTTTACGTGGGATGTCAAAATTATAAATTACAACTTTACATTATGCATTATTATTATTTGTTTAAAGTATATAAAAATTCAAAGCATAGATAAAAAGTTAAAGTGTAGATAAAAAAATACTTTTTATACTCCGATGTGTAAAGTAAACGGTTTTCGTATTTTATTTACACATTACAGTGCTACCACGATTAATACACGTATGGCATTAAATTTGTCTTGCCTAAATTTAGTTTTTTTTATACATTCATGTTGGTAATACTGACATCTGAAATATTCAACTTCAGATCTGTTATCTGTCAAATGTGAACTCTGTGTGTGGTGTGTTGAAATTGTCAAATTTCTAATTTGTTTCAGGAATTTTATTTCAGGTCATATAAAAATATTGTTTGCAACTCAAGTGTAAACAATCTTTATGACATTTGATCAATAATTTTAACTTCATGTCATAAAGATTGTGTTTACACTCTTGTTGCATAAATAAATATTATCTACTGTTGATGTTAAATTGTTACTTTATCACCAAAAAATAAACGCACACAGCTTATTTTTAACATCAGGTACAAAATAATAGTATATTTATATATAACAACCATGTATATCAAGTCTATATTCTTTTGTTTCAAACATGAATAAAAGGTTAGTTATTAATTTATTGGGATGAAAAAATTGAAAACTATAAAGAAACAAATGAAAAAAATAATTACAGATCATCAATTGTTTATTTCTAATGTTATTTTATTTATTTATACTAATTTATATGCTTTAGAAAACATATTAAACCACATTTTTCGAATTGTGTCAAAGCCAACTATAACGGCGATAAAATAGTTATTTATGCAACAAGATTGTTTACTATATTGTTTATATGACAAATAAAATTTCTAAAACAAATTACAAATTTGACAGACGACAAATACCGAGTTCACAATCACATTTAACAGATCTGAAGTTGAATACTGCAGTTCTGTCAGTATTACCAACATGAATATATAGAAAAAACTAAATTTAGGTAAGACAATTTAAATGCCAAACGTGTATTGATGATGGTAGCTCTGTAAATAAAATAAAATACGAAAATCGTTTATTTTACACATTGTCTGCAGTGTGTAAAGTATCAACTTTACACATGGTAGAATAAAAACTAGATTAATTAATCCGAAAGTAATATACTAAAAATAATTTTGAGAACTTAATTAATACACATAAGAATCAAAATAAACAAATGATGATCTTTAATTGATTTGTTTGTTTGTTTCTTAATAATTTTCAATTTTTTCACTTCAATAAATTAATAATTCATTTTTTTTTCACGTTTAAAACAAAAGAATGTTATACATCGTTGCAAAACTTGTAAAATAAGCAAAAGGACGAGATTATTTTCAATATATTCTATGTAAACCATATGAAAATTATCTAAACAAAAGCGAAAATCAAGTTTTAGTCTCAAAAACAAAAGATGATCGAAAATTCCTGTGGTGCCTATTCAAATTGTCTTAAAAACTTGGCCCATAAAGATCTACAACATTAACCGACGCCGGTAGTCATATTTATCGGTTTCCGTTGCCGGCAGCGAAGCCACCGCCGAGATTTGATCATACTTTATAATTGTGTGTTTTAACAGATTGCGAGCTTTGCGCCAACTCTCTCAAAACTTCCTTATGGATGAACGTTTAACCAACAAAATAGTCAAAGCCGCGGGACACATCCATAACGGTTTTGTGTGTGAAGTTGGCCCTGGTCCTGGCGGAATAACTCGTTCAATAATACGAAAAGGCCCCCAGAATCTTATAGTTGTTGAAAAAGATCAAAGATTTCTTCCTACCTTGGAGCTTTTATCTGAAGCGTGTCAAAACCACACAGATATGAAAATAGAAATCGGTGATATTATGTCATATAATTTAGAATCCGCCTTTCCAGAAGCTCCAAAAATGTCTTGGGATGATCATTGCCCTCCAGTCCATTTATTAGGAAACCTACCATTTAGCGTTTCAACCCATTTGATTATAAGATGGCTGCATGCTATTTCAGAACGCCGTTCAGCCTGGGTTCACGGCAGAACAAAAATGACTTTAACATTTCAAAAAGAAGTTGCCGAGAGAATGGTTGCCTCTGTGGCAGACAAACAACGATGTCGCTTGTCTGTCATGTGCCAGATGTGGTGTCATGTCAATTACAAATTCACAATACCAGGGAAAGCTTTTGTTCCAAAACCTGACGTAGATGTTGGGGTAGTTACTTTAACACCACTTAGAGAACCATTGGTGGATCTTCCCTTTAAAATGGTTGAGAAAGTAATCAGGCAGGTTTTTAACATGAGGCAGAAATATGCGGTGAGAGGAGGACAAACATTGTTTCCTGATGATTGTAAGGAGGAGTTGGCTAATAAATTGTTTCAACTAGCTGATATTGATCCTACCACCCGACCGTTTCAGATTTCTAATGAGGAGTTTGCGAGATTGTGCTATGCCTATAAAACCATTTGTGATGAAAATCCAACCATAATAGATTATGATTTTCGTGCTTGTAAAACTTCAAGAAACACTGAAGTTGAAATATAGAAGTAGTTTGTATTTTGTTTTAGGAATTATGTTAATAAATATGTTTAAATTATTATTGTTTTTTGTAACCTATCTTTTCAGAACAATATTACTTTTTATTACGAATATAATTTATAAATATTTGATGCAAAATGAATGAATAGTTAAATAAAAATGCAAATTGCGAATTTCTCCGTGAAACAAATATAATAGCTTTGTTCCAACCTTAAAAGTACTTGAATTCTTGAATACGGGAACATAAACATAGTCCTAATGTTCGTTCATCGCCCCATTTATTTCTGGTTTCGTTCTATTTTCTAATGTTCAAATCTTGACCATGAACTTGGCGCGCTCACAATTTAAAAAGTACACTCCGGTATACAGAATGTACATGAAAATTATTTATTGAATTGGAGTAGGTCAACGACCACAATACCACAAATATACTAGACAAAACATGCCCTATCTATCCTTCACTATTTTTATTATGTTCTCAGCTGGACAGAAAGAGACAGAGATATATAAAGTCTACTCTAAAGTTTGTCGAGAGATGTCTCTACAGTCATAATATATTTGTAACATTTTACTCCTTTGTTTGGATTTTAGCAATTATGAAGTTGTTTTTTTGCCTTTTTCAAGTAAGTATTGAAATAAGATGTGCATAATTCTATATAAATATATATATATATATATATAGATATTTTGTCGGCTGACAAAATATTAACAAGCAAGATGGTACCTTCAAACACTGCTAGCCTAATAAAAATCCAACCAATTTCTATTTAAACGAAAATTATCATATTCCTAATTCACACCTGGTGATTACGTGAAAATAATAAAAAAAAAAACTGTTGTGGCCAGCTCGCCATTTTCATTTTATGTTGCCTAGGGTGCGAGCAGTTATGTGACTTAGCCGCAAGCAGATATGGAGTCCCGTGTCAAAATGACAGCTAGTAATAATGTACATAGGTGTCAAGTATCATTTCATTTTCATTCAAAACATTATGATTTTCCAAATCCATGTGGATTACTTTCCTCAACAAATATATTCCATACAATTGATGACAAATAATCATCAGAATGAAAAATTATGACATATTAGCCGTCATTCTGACACGGATCCTCATCTACTTATACCAAGGCCAACAAAGTCACATGACTGCTCACGCCCTATGGATAACGAATTTAACATTTCTTGTACACATAAATAATTGAAATTGTATTTCTTCCTTCCATTCTATGAGAAATTTTGTCCTACTGTTCTAATATGTTCAAAATTCTTCAAATTCATAGACAGTATTAGCGGTATTTTTTAAGGATATATGTAATATTAACATACCTATAATTTAATTTAAATACATATTTAATTAATAATACAATAATATATATTAAATGTACTCGTACCTCCCAGAAAAATCTGATTTTTGACACTGACATTTTGCATTTATCTGACAATTACAAACATTTAAATATCTCAACTGTTTTCTGGGCAACGACAACAGATTATTCTATATTATTATATTCTAGTCTACGAGATATAATAAAAAAATTAAATGTGTCAGTTTGAGAATATAATGTTATTTAATATTACCAAGAAAAAATTTCAAAAAATAATATTTAGAAGATTTTTTTTTTCAAGAATCTGCTACTTCCGTCCAATTGTTACCAAAACCTTTTCAGCTCTTCCCATTAATGTCGGATTGGGAAATACGTAGTTAAACAAATATAAAGTCTTATAGTTTTTGAATAATCATCTTTACAACGTCCCACACACATACACATACATCCACACACACACACACACACATCATCATCTTAAAAATGTTAAAATTGTATTGTGTGGACCTTAAAACGTGCTTATTCACTAAAATCTGGATATGCGATTTTTAGCATGAATCCAATACCTCTCTTAGCGAGAAGTAAAAATCTGTAGGCCTCTGTTTTCAAAATTGAAATTTTCATTTTGAATGGAAATCTAACAAGTTTGTTTAAGGGTGCGTTTTCTAAACAGCGCCATGATGTAGTAGCGCTTTAACGTACAACTACTCTGTATATATTTACAAATATCCCTAATAGATGGCGAATTATGGTTCTGATCCATACTAACATAACGGTATTTTTCGTTGTCTACCTGGAAGGCACAAAGCGAATAAGTTGACCGCTAACTTTTACAACTTTCGTCCAACGTCCGTCTTGGTCAGATGCTGGCTAGATTTTCAATTTGTTCAGTTACAAAGAAAATAGCTATTTTGCAGGAAAAATATTTTTTTTTATATAAATTTTAGAAGTACATTAACATGTCCTAACGCAGTATTCTCAAATATAAAATGATATTGTATAAAAAATGATAATACAAAAAAATATAAATAAATAGTATTTCGGCTTGTGCGGCCATCATCAGGAAAGAACAAAATGAGACGAAAACATGATACAATTTAAATAGCAGGTATAATTACAATAAGGAGGATCAAAGTAGACAAATCACTGGAGATTTATAAAGGTCTATTTGTGCGTTCCTAAGAACTTTATTTTATTTTCATTGATTCTAAATAGTTCATCTTTAATCCTTTAGAACACAGATGTTTCACAAATAATTTTTTTACGTTAACATTATGATTTTCCAATATACAGTGTTTGGCTACATTTGATGTACATTTAGTTTTCGAAATGGCACTAATATGTTCTATGAATCTAAGATTAAAGCTACGACTCGTTTGAATTAAAAATAAAAACACTTAGTAAACAATAAAATGATCCATAAAAAAGCGGAATATATGAAATAAAATGCTCATACTGCGACGCCATTTATGTAGGTCAAATGGATCGGAGTAAAGTAAATAAATGAGTATTTTATTATATTTATTTAGTTTTTAACTATGTTAACGTCTTACGTGTATTGTCATGGTTTTTGTTATTATTTTAATGTGTCTATATTTTAATGTGTTTATCTTCATACAAATGTATAAAAATTCTCACGTAAGCAAACGACGTATTTACAAGTTTTTTCAAAATTTTGTAACAATTTATAGCTCCTGAAGAAGACACAAGGGATACCGAAACCGGTTGAGGCCGAAAATAAAATAAAATAATTTTGAGTGCAATCCAGAAATTTACTTATTTCCATAAAAAAGGAATATTATTCCTCAAATAAATAAACATACGGGTGATTCAGTCAAATGATTCTCTATTAAAATTTCTGTATTTGAAGAAATAGAGAGAAGGTTAATGAGCAAATTAGTACTATTTTATCCAACTATTTTAATGAAAAATAAATAAAAACAATTGAACATGAAACACACGAGTTATTTATGAAAGTAATATTCTATTCGCGACTCTTGGTTATAGCGGAAATACTAGATGCGGACACTCTGATCTTGGTTATTTTTTTCCTTATAAAAAATTATCTGATGGTGTTATATATAAATATAGAAAAATCTACAATAAAAAAGAGCCAAAATGAATCTGGAATTGTAATAAAAATGTTATTAAATCAAATAATTTCTTTCACTGTCCATGCAGTACTTACATATGATTCTATAATGTACCATTGCCGCCCTGATGTGGCTGCGGTAAGGCTGATTAGGGTTGTTTGTTGCGGTATAGAACCAAAGAGCGGCAATTCGAGGTAAAAGACTAGGGGATTTCTAATGAAATTCAACAGAAATATGACGCGTAATGCAACCAATATCAAGCGGGTGGAAGGCGGAGATTCAACCTTTCCATAAATGGCATAAATTAGCATTTTAATTTTGTATGTACATTCTGGAAATGTAGACATAATTTTTTTGAGCGATTTTATCTGGAGTGCGTATTACCCGAAATTATTAGAGGCAATAGGCCTTAGACCCGGAATATATACAAAAAGCTCAACAAATAAAAAATAAGATATCTAAGTAGGGGTTTTTATGAAATAAATTACCTATAATTTTATAAATATATTATTTTTAAACTAATTATATCATTATTATTACACATGCCTTATAATCAAAAGACTTTTATTGACTTTTAAGAACAACAAATCTATGTCACTTGTCGGTATTAACCATTGCTTACCGACAGGTTTAACCTAATATCCATTTGCCGATGATTAAAAAAAGTTCTGAACAATAGAAGAATAATTTGTAGAAACGCGAGAACAAAGGGCCAGTGAACCATTTTACATTATTACCCATATATTCCTAGCCCCACTCAAAAATATAAAGGGTAGATGCGGCAGGTATAGACAAATCGTGTCTCTCATTTGCGAATTGCGACACGAGTGGACATAATTATCAATTGCAAATAAGTTGATTTTTTTTTTATTTTATACAAATGTTACTAAAATTATACAAATCTATATAAATATTTTGTTTTTCTCAAATATTGCTAATTGTTTATTTATTGTATTTTTATCTTTCACAGAGATTTTAAATTTATTTCAATTTTTAGTTTCATTAATTATTTATATAACTACAAAATAAAATATTTTGCTTTTTTGTCAATTAAAAATTAAAGATCTAGAATTAAACATTTGACTTATTCTAATAAATAACTGTTCGTATATGAAGAAAAATTATGATTCTAAACATTTGTTTCGATTTCTTTGCCTACACGACTTCATTAAAACTTCTTTGAAATAATACAAATAAAATATTTTTTACAATTATATTAGTTTATATGTAGAATACATACCGGGTGATCATTTGAAAACTTCCCACCTTGAATAACTCTTTAATTAATAAAATTATCAAAAATCACTAAAACAGGTCAATGTTATTTTGGAGGGGGACATTTAATAACCTATTCCAATCAGTTGGGAAACTTTCACCCTCTCCTCCAGCCACCCCCACCCCAAAATTTTAAATGGCACTACCCCATGTGTGATACATCATTTTAAAGGTTGTAAAATTCTCAATATTTTAAAGCAAAGAAAATTAAAATCGGCCGAGCCGTTCATGAATTAGAGACAAAAATATATGCCCATTTTGAGTGGTTGATCAAGCCATCTACCTACGTTTTGCTTTGAAACAAAAGAACGTGCGTCGTACAAGTTCAAAGTGTCAAGTATTGTAGAATTCAGGAATTAAATATCGCCGCTTCAGATAACTTTAGATTACTTAAAATCGGCCGAGCCGTTCATGAATTAGAGACAAAAATGTATTAAACCGGAAAATTTACAAAATACCTAAAACTAAAACTCACAAACGTAAACAATTAAATTTATCGTAATAGATGCTCGAATTGCGCTCCATTGGTTGCTAGGCAATGATAAAGCCGATGTTCAAACTCTCTTCTAACATTTTCGAAAACTCGCCGCGGAATTAATCGGCATTCGGATGTTATTCGTTGTTTCAGTTCGTCGATGTTGGCTGGGGGAGTTTGATAGACGATGGATTTAAGGTGGCCCCAAAGGAAAAAGTCGAGAGGGGTTAGGTCAGGAGACCTTGCTGGCCACTCTACTGCTCCTCTTCTTCCAATCCACCTCTCTGGAAACTTGTTATTCAACCAGTTTCGAACTGGTACCACAAAATGTGGTGGGGCACCATCTTGCTGAAAATAAACTTGATTTTCATCCAAAATTAAGTTTCCTTCGTCGTCTACTTGATTTTCTATTGCTTCCGTAATCAAGGGGTCTATGACATCTTCCAACATATTGAGATTACCATTTAAATTTTCATTAATAAATAACGGACCAATGACCGAGTCCCCCAGTATACCAGCCCACACATTAATTTTTTGTGGCCACTGAGTATGCGTTTCTCTAAATAGATTCGGGTTTTCATCATCCCAATAACGTATCGATGGGATACATGTTTATTTAGATGTCTTGCATTAAATTCATTGGCTGTACGTCGAGCACACTGATTTTCAGCTCCATAAATGAAAATTATTTCAATTCTCTCTTCTAAAGTGTATGTCATTTCAGTGACACAATTGGCACAAACGCTACCCCAAATCAAAGTAATCTAAAGTTATCTGAAGCGGCGATATTTAATTCCTGAATTCTACAATACTTGACACTTTGAACTTGTACGACGCACGTTCTTTTGTTTCAAAGCAAAACGTAGGTAGATGGCTTGATCAACCACTCAAAATGGGCATATATTTTTGTCTCTAATTCATGAACGGCTCGGCCGATTTTAATTTTCTTTGCTTTAAAATATTGAGAATTTTACAACCTTTAAAATGATGTATCACACATGGGGTAGTGCCATTTAAAATTTTGGGGTGGGGGTGGCTGGAGGAGAGGGTGAAAGTTTCCCAAATGATTGGAATAGGTTATTAAATGTCCCCCTCCAAAATAACATTGACCTGTTTTAGTGATTTTTGATAATTTTATTAATTAAAGAGTTATTCAAGGTGGGAAGTTTTCAAATGATCACCCGGTATATTCTTTTAGATTAATAATGTAAAAAGTATTCCATTTGTTGCAATTAAAATCAATCTTATTATCAATATTATATTTTGTCTCATTTTAAATTTGCCACGCTTTACTCTATAATACCGACACACGAAGATAGACATCTATAGAAAATAGTCTGAACTATTTGACGAAAATTTTTGCTACTGAGGCCAATTATTTCACCATATATTTTGACACCAATTTTTCAAAATCCAGCAGAGCAATAAAGTTCAAATTTAGTATTACTTACATATTTTACAAACTTTATGGTTTGAGATAAATTTGGCGCGATTTTATCATTCAGTTCGAGAAATATTTTTTTTTATTATTGTCAACAATAACGTAAAATATCTAAAATTTATTTCATTCGACAAACAAAAAAATATGTATTTTAATTATGTATGTTTAAGAGAAATATCATTACACAGAAAAGAGAAATTGTTGACAAAAAAATCACTATTTTGTGTATGCGACCCGCAATACGTTAACGCACCCTTAACTTTGATGGTCTTAAGGGTGGGACAAATATATGGGGGCCATATTCGTATTCCTGGAATATTTTTTAAATATATTTTAAAAATGATTCAAAAATTATATAATTTCAAAGGTATTTTCAAACATTTGTAATTTGTGAAAATGGGTCCTTCGTGAATTTGGTTAAAACTTTGCATACATATGTAAAAAAAGTCCGTAGAAATAAAAAATGACGTTTGGAACAGTTGCCGCCTGCTGATATGCGAGAAGACATTACATAAATTTCGGAAAAAATTAAAATTATATTTCTTCAATTAGAATATATTTCTTATTTTATTTTTATTTTAAATAATAATTTTTGTTAATACCTGTTTGTATTACGAAACTGATTATTAATAAACGTTCATAATTAAATTATTAGCTAACCGAGTCTGGCTCATTCTTTTAGTTTTGTTTGTCGCGTTCAGACCTACCAAGACTTTCTCGCATCGCCAAAACTAATAAATACAATCTGCAAGACCCACCAACCTAGAGGGACGAAGGACTACGTGGGATTATATTTTATCACGGTATTTATTGGTAATAGATTCATAGAACCAAAAATAAACAAGGTATGGTTTCACTTTCCAGCAAATTTCAAAATTATAATTAGAGTCTAAAGCTAATATAATTAAAAATTAACTCAACTTTAAAATTAAGTGAAAATAAAAACTAAATACGTATTCTATGAGAAGAGCTGATGATGGGACATCTAGCACGGTTCTCTATTCTCCGAAAACAGGGTTATTACGAAGGATTATTAGGATCTTTGGCATGGTAATTCTACTTTATCCACACCCTCTCCTCTACGAGAACAGGGTTGTTTCGAAAGGGTTTTGGGACCTCTGGCATGGTTGACATGTTGAGTAATTCTAAT
Source organism: Harpalus rufipes (assembly GCA_951394225.1). NCBI lineage: Eukaryota > Metazoa > Arthropoda > Insecta > Coleoptera > Carabidae > Harpalus > Harpalus rufipes. Next base: position 66,443,259 of record OX596275.1, read on the forward strand.
TTCTCCTTACCCTCATTATAAAATTTACTAAAGAAAATAAGAACATTTTTCTATAGATGCGTATTTTGTTTTCACTTTTCAAGTTAGGGAACATTTTTAATTCTGCATATTTTAAATATTTTTTTATATATTTACAATATATTTTTATTCTATATTTACTGTAAAGTTACGTACCGATTTCAAATTCATAAATACAGTTTATTCATAATTTTTTATGATGAATTTAAAATAGTAACTGCGAAGAGTATTAAAATTTACTTATTATTTTAACAATACTTTAAATTTAATTGTTGTTTTCAAAACTACCCGGGTAGTGGAACCGATTTTCGGTTCCGAGTAGAGGAACCGATTACACTCATTATGAATGTCTATCTATGTTAATCAGGGCGTCGTAACTCGTTACAATGTCGTAAATAAATCGGCGAAACTTAGTTTTTTTTTTAGAGTTAGTTTAAAAAAATATCTGTTCGTTCAGAAATACGTTTCCTTTCCCAAAAAAATTGTATTTGTTTAAAAATATTGTTAAACAAGTACGGTTTACAATACAGGGTTCCAGTTAAGTTTCTAAGGAGTGTAAAGGCTGGTTTAAGCCTTTGATCAACAGCAGGACTTGTCTAAAGCTTTGTTAAGACTTTCTACAGCCACAAGAAGGCAGCAATAGTTTAGTTAAAGTCGCGATTAATTTTTTTGCTAATATTAGATACATTAAAATTAAATTCATTTACATTTTAAAGTTAGGGTAAAATATAATTAATGTTTTGCCGAGGATATGATCGTGTCACATGTTACATGTCAGTTTAAATTATTGTCCAATTTTTTAAATGTAGGTACAGAAACAATCCTTAAAGTAGCTTTAATCACTTTAAAAATATGGTTTCGTGGCCGTGTGCCTGAGTGTCTGGTCGCGAATCTGGGGACCCGGGTTCGATCCCGACCGACGCCAAAAATTTCATCGCATTTTAATGGCACAAAATTGACCCCTGTGGCGCACTCTCCACGCCAGCAATGAGTGCCCGTGAGGTGACGCCTGGAAAGCGCCCGCACGGTACAAATATTCCATCATTACCGATATCTGTACAAAACAGATTGGCACACCCAGCAATGGGTAATATGCCGTGATGAAATATTTATTTTATTTATTTAAAAATATGAATAATGCATAACCGCCTAGGAGACAATTAATCGGAAGCGATGTCTTAAAGCAGACTATATTAGCCTCCCCTAAGTGAGGAATGTATTGGTAAATGGGGAAATATATTTGTAAAAAAAATATATACTTAAATTTATAAAATTTCATAGGTTGTACATATAAAAGCCTAAAATAGTAAAATTGAAAAGTTTCGGATTATATTTTAATACAGTTTTTCACTAAAAATTGTTATGGGCTGCAAGTAAAGTATCACTTCCGGTTTATCTAGTTCAGTCAAAATGTAATATGTTGTTCCCCTTGATATAAAAGTTTTAAATAGTAAAATTGAATAGTTTTGGATTATATTTTAATATAGTTCTTCATTAAAAACTGTTATGGGCTTCAAGTAAAGTCTCACTTTCGGTTTATCAATTTTAGTCAAAATCTAATATATTGTTCCCCTTGATATAATAGTCTTAAATACTAAAATTGAAAAGTTTTGGATTATATTTTAATATAGTTCTTCATTAAAAACTGTTATGGGTTTCAAGTAAAGTATTACTTCCGGTTTATCAATTTTAGTCAAAATCTAATATGTTGTTTCCCTTGATATAAAAGTCTTAAATAATAAAATTTAAAAGTTTTGGATTATATTTTAATACAGTTTTTCATTAAAAACTGTTATGGGCTTCAAGTAAAGTATCACTTCCGGTTTATCAATTTTAGTCAAAATCTAATATGTTATTATCCTTGATATAAAAGTCTTAAATAGTAAAATTGAAAAGTTTTGGATTATATTTTAATATAGTTTTTCATTAAAAACTGTTATGGGCTTCAAGTAAAGTATCACTTCCGATTTGTCAATTTCAGTCAAAATATAATATGTTGTTCCCCTTGATATAAAAGTCCTAAATATTAAAATTGAAAAAAAAATAGATTATATTTTAATACAGTTCTTCATGAAAAACTGTTATGGGCTTCAAGTAAAGTACCACTTCCGGTTTGTCAATTTCAGTCAAAATATAATATGATGTTTCCCTTGATATAGAAGTCCTAAATACTAAAATTGAAAAGTTTTAGATTATATTTTAATATAGTTCTTGATGAAAAACTGTTATAGGCTTCAAGTAAAGTATCACTTCCGGTTTATCGATTTTACTCAAAATCTAATATGTTGTTCCCATTGATGCAAAAGTCTTAAATACTAAAATTGAAAGGTTTTAGATTATATTTTAATATAGTTCTTCATGAAAAACTGTTATGGGCTTCAAGTAAAGTACCACTTCCGGTTTGTCAATTTCAGTCAAAATATAATAAGTTGTTTCCCTTGATATAAATGTCCTAAATACTAAAATTGAAAAATATTAGATTATATTTTAATACATTTCTTCATGAAAAACTGTTATTGGCTTCAAGAAAAGTATCACTTTCAGTTTGTCAATTTTCCGAAATATTAATTTTTTATAGTTTTCCTACAGAAATACACTATATCCCGGACTACAATTACTTGTCACCGAGATATGCTGCGGACTTAACATTATGTTTCCTAACAAAAATTACAGTAAAAAGAAGAGTCCATTGAAATGAAATAGTTATATATTTCGCTCTCTGTCTTACAAAAAATAAATATTTGCGAGTAAGTGTACAATCTTGTTCGTTGTTATTCTATGACATGTTGTCTCTGTCTTACAACATATTTATCTTATACATTGTAAGACAGAGATAACATGTCATAGAATAACAACGAACAGGATTGTACACTTACTCGCAAATATTTATTTTTTGTAAGACAGAGAGCGAAATATATAACTATTTCATTTCAATGGACTCTTCTTTTTACTGTAATTTTTGTTGGGGAACATAGTGTTAAGTCCGCAGCATATCTCGGTGACAAGTAATTGTAGTCCGGGATATAGTGTATTTTTGTAGGAAAACTATAAAAAATTAATATTTCAGTAACGGCAAAAGACATCTATATATTTTTTTCAAATATAAACACAAAAAGATTAACCAAATGGAACAACATCTTATATTTTAACTGAAATTGATAAACCGGAAATGGTACTTTACTTAAAGCCCGTAACAGTTTTTCATGAAGAACTGTATTAAAATATAATCTAAACATTTTCAATTTTAGTATTTAGCATTTTTATATCAAAGGGAAAAACATATTATATTTTGACTGAAATTGACAAACCGGAAGTGGTACTTTACTTAAAGCCCGTAACAGTTTTTCATGAAGAACTGTATTAAAATATAATTTAAAAATTTTCAATTTTAGTATTTAGGATTTTTATATCAAAGGGATCAACATATTACATTTTGACTGAAATTGACAAACCGGAAGTGGTAGTTTACTTGAAGCCCGTAACAGTTTTTCAAGAAGAACTGTATTAAAATATAATCTAAAAATTTTCAATTTTAGTATTTAGGACTTTTATATCAAGGGGAACAATATATTAGATTTTAACTGAAATTGACAAACCGGAAGTGATACTTTACTTGAAGTTTATAACAGTTTTTCATGAAGAACTATATTAAAATATAATCTAAAAATTTTCAATTTCAGTATTTAAGACTTTTATATCAAGGGGAACAACATATTATATTTTGACTGAAATTGATAAACCGGAAGTGATACTTTACTTGAAGCCCATAACAGTTTTTTAAATACACCCTTATAATACAATAAGTAATTTTGTTTGTTTATTAATTATTAATATAAGTTCCATTATTTGCATCTAATAAATGAATAAATAAGAAAAAAAAGTAAAAATAAAATCATAACAATATATTTGAACAATGAGTTAATTCACGAAATTTGAAATAAAATGACATTTTTTTTTGAAAATTTAGGATGTCACATACTTTAAATTTTAAAATATATTTTATCTTTAAAATAGGTATCCTAATTTTTATTTATTTTGCATGTTACAGGTAAACCACAAAATTTCAGGAGTACCTATGAATGTGCATGAAATCTGATTTCATCCATCGTTGGAGAGTGTTTTTCAGGACGTGAAGAATTTCTTGGAAAAAATAACCCCTTATGCCCGGCCCTTAACCACTATCTTGAATGTATGTGTACTCATTTTTCTCTACTTATCAATAAAAATCAAATTAATCCATAAAAAAACTTGTATTATGTTATTCATGTCGAATTTTATATAAAAAAAATCTGATGTGGCCAACACAATACCTCTCGTTTAATTTAATTTTTATTCACGTGAATACTTAAAATGAAATTAAATTTAAATATCGACGCTAAATATTTCCAATTTTAAATGGGACAAAAATGACCTCTGCGTAAAAAGGATCCCCCCCCCCCACACACACACACACACACATACATACATACATACATACATACATACATACATACATACAGACATCGTGACAATGTTAAAATTGGATTATAGGGACCTTAAAACGTGGTCATTTACAAAAATCTCGATATGCGATTTTTAGCACGATCCCTATACCTCCCTTATAAAGGTTAGGGGGAGGTAATAATCGATATACACTGTTGTATGATGAATTCATATTACAAATTATTATTTAAAAATTTGAACTAATAAATATTTTCAAATTACTGCCTTTTATTAGTTCAGCATTGATAGAATTTTATATTAAAAATATTTTATTTAATTTCTGGCTATATTTTCACCAATCGCAAGCTTCGTTATTATAGCCAATCGCGTGAGACCAAGTTGTGACGCTACGAGCGTTGCATGTTGCATGTTTTGTATTGCAAGTTAGGCATGCTGAACACAACACGGTTTTAGGTTTTTGCTAAATATTTTGTTGTTAAAACAGTGAATTTGTGTGTTATATTTGTGAAATGGAACTGGAGCAGTTGAACATGAATGTCTAGCTGTAATTTGAGAGGTAAATTACTTTATTTTATAATAAATTTAAGGTCAAAAATCATATCGAAATATCTTATGAAATGACGTTACTTACATCTTCAAGTTTGTAATATGTATTTGTATATTGAATTCATCATAAACCAGAATGTCTAGCTTTGCTTTTTTAAGGTCGTAGGTAAATTACATAATTTTCAACTTTCAGTAGATATATATTTTTAAGAATTTATACATGAAATTGTGTAGTGTGTCTCAAGCTGGTAATATTTTTTGTGTGTACATTTACGTTATGAGATTATTTTGGTGATTAAATTAAAATATTGTGTTAATATTTGTTCAATGGAACTGAAGAAATTGAACTAGATTCCTAGCTATAGTTTAAAAGGTAAATTACTTCATGTTACAATAAATTTAGGGATAAAAATTATATTGAAATATCTAAAGACGCTACCTACATCTTCGAGTTGTGAATGTATATTTGTATTGGTATCAAATTCATTATAAAACAGCATCTTACACATTGTTATATTCAGAATATTTCTTGCTTTTTACCTCTCGCTAAGAGAGATATTGGATTCATGCTAAAAATCGCATATCCAGATTTTAATGATTAAGCACGTTTTAAGGTCCCTACAATCCGATTTTAATATTTTTACCATGATGTCTGTGTGTGTTTCTCAAAAACTATAATACTTCATATCTGTTTAACTACGTATTTATCATTCGGACATTACTGGGAAGAGCTGAAATGGTTTTGGTAATAATTGGACAACCGGAAGTAGCAGATTGTTAAAAAAATCTTCTAAATATTATTTTTTTAATTATTTTGTTCTTGCTAGTATTAGAAGAGTAAATTCTCTATCTGTTACATATAAATATTTTATTATATCTTTTATAGATTTAGAGATACAGAAATATAAGGTATATAATAATCTGTTGTAATAAATCGCACAGCACAAATAATGTCATGGAAACCGATTAAAAAATAAATAAATGTTTGTAACTGACAGATAAATGTCAGTATCAAAAATCCAGAGACATTACAGTAGTTTTTTTCTGGGAAGTACATACATTATATTATTTCTTATTGTATTAATGGTTAAATATTTAAAATTATAGGTATATTACACATACCCTTCAGAAATACTGTTAATCCCGACAATGAATTGGAAATATCTCGAAAAGTTAGAAAAGTAGAGCAAAAATTCTTCGTAGAATGAATTTAAATTTAAAAAATCTAAATATAAAGAATAGATATAAGTAGAATTGTTGAGTAGAGTGTAGGTATACAAGAAATGTTAAATACAATAGGGCGCGAGCAGTCATGTGACTTTGTTGGCCTTGACAAACAGATATGGGGGCCCCGTGTCAGAATGATAGCTAGTAATTATGTACATAGATGTCAAATATTTGTCATCAACTGTTCAATTATTACTTTTAATCATAAATGAGAAATTATTTCGGTAACATTTTTATTGCGATTTGATCTTTTTAAATTAGCAGTCATGTTAATTAATAAATTATCATGTAAAAATCTGATGTGGCCAGCATAATACCGCCATTTTATTATTATGAATAAGAAAATACAGTAAAAAATTTCAAAGATGTCTGATCAAGGTAATCTGTATCATGAACGAATTAACAAATTGGCATACATTTATCTCTCTCCTTTGCAAAGGCTATAACCGTGTGCGATAAGGATGGATATAACACACTTGTCTTTCAAACATCATATATTTTCGACTAAGTTAGGACATTCCACTTTAAAATGATGCTCGTTGTTGATAATACTTTCGCTGTAACGTAAGTTTATTTATTAATTCAGATACATTACCTTAATTCATAGCCGTACGAATAACGTTATTTTCTGTCAGTGTCAGTGACACTGACATTGTGTCAGTATCTTATTTTTCACATATTTGGTTTTACATTTGTTAATAAACTTACCAGTTGACTTATTTTTGAATTTTGAATGTTTTTATTGTTACATATATTTTTATAATAATAAAATAACAGTAGTATCTTATGTACCCTCATAAAAACTAAGCAAATGACACTACTGAATTTGTCAGAATAGGCGGAGCAAAAATCTGAATTCATACAATTCGTGATTGGACATCTTTCAAAAAATTTACTGTAACTTAGTTATAAATTTAAAATTCGTTTTCCATGACTTATAAGCAACTGCTACAATTGATTCGTGCTGAACTTATACTTTGGTACAAACATTTGGAAATGGGGAGTACCTCCCATATGAATCGCTTTGAAAGCATTAGAAATATGCAATAATAATATTCATCTCAATCTATTCATATTTTTTTGTTTTGGTAACATAGCCTGTAACATCTTACACAAGTCAAATCATATTTGCGAAATTCAGGTCTGAAAATCGATTCAGTGGCTTAGTTTTGTTAAATATTCATAGACACTTAACACCATCAACAGATTATATACTCTAGAAATTATCCAAAAAGAGTTGACGACTAAATTTAAACATTTCATTTCTTATATTGGTGGCTGTTAAGGGTGAACATAGGGGTTTTACATGGGATTTTTATTTTATGCAATTTCCTGCTCTCCTCGATCCCGACCGACGCCAAGAATTTCTTCGAATATTAATGGCACAAAATTGACCCCTGTGGTGCACTCTCCACGCCAGCAATGAGTGCCAATGAAGTGACGTCTGGTAAGCGCCCGCACGGTACAAATATTTCGTCATTACCGATATCTGCGTACAAAGCAGATTGGCACACCCACCAATGGGTAATATGCCGTGATGATATATTTTTATTTATTTATTTACTGTTCATTTTACGTAGAGTGCAAAGTTGTACATAATTAAAAGTTGTATACAAAACTGTTCTTACATTTGTTTTAGTTTCTTCTTAATTTTAATAAGAAATTTCTAAAGTTCCGTTAATTAGTAGCAACATCCATGACTTATGACATTGTAGAAAATATTATTGTAATGTGTAATAAAAAGGGTTTAAAACCTATACAATATATTTATATCGTTGAAATCAGAAAAAGATTCTCTATCTAACTGGTTAAAAAATTATATAGGGTAGCATTTAAAATAATATATTTTTGTTCCACCTTTTGAGAATCACTGGTTGAATATTCTGTTTGTAATTGCTGATAAATTAGTCCCTTATTCTTCATCATTTTTTGTATATAACATTTTCATCGTCATTAGTGCGCCCAAAAAAGCGCTGGTTGTTTTAAAGAAAACACTTTGTATACAACTTTTAAATTAAATTGAACTACATATCTAGAAAAAAATTGTTGGTAATTTATCAAAATTTATGATACCATCCAAACCCATATATCATCCTCACATATCATCATCATCACATTAAATAATGATGATGTTCCAGAATGTTCTTGTGGAGTGCACTACTAGTTTTACGTGTTTCGCTGAGTGTGAGTGGATCTCGTTCATAAACTACTGAGCTACTAGAATTTGATACATTTTCTCTGGTGGATGTTAGTGCAGTGTGCTATGGGCGTCAGATTTGGCAACGGAGTGTTCGGGATTAACAACGACGACAGTGAAATATAAATACCTAAATAATAATTGCCGATAATATCGTTTAATCTAAATGTGTTAGTTTTATTTATTATAATTTATTATTATTATATGTGTACTGTGTGTTACCTACATATATATTATGTATATTGTTAATTTGTCAATGTGTGTGAAAAATACATACCTATACTTAAATAGTATATGTATACATAGTACATAGCCTGAGATACTTATATACGAAAATATGTATACTTACTAATATATGTATATCAAATATTATATAATCACATTTTCCAATATTCAAATGCTTCAGAAAAAAATCTTAATCCTAATTTTTTGTTAAAATATAAGATAACCTTTACCCTGGCGAAGGAATTAGTATAATTTGTTCATACACTAAATAATTAAAAAAGAACTAATTTCATATATTGATCTATTTATTGATTAATACATTTTTTACTTATATGTATTGCTAACGAATTTATCATGTATTAACTACACATTATTTCCATATTCTTTAATGAATTGCAAATACATATCATTATAATTAACTATTTTCAAGTGTTAAAAGATTCAGTTAATAAATGCATACATGAACATATTAAACAAATAAATCGCAAGAAAATAGCTAATAAAATGAACCAAATTTGACAATAAATCCTTGTTCTCTAAGATGAATTACATTCCGTTAGTTCTCGACTTACAAAATATGTACATATATGCTAATTGAATTGGAAAATATAACTTCATATGTGATTGTACATATCTGGTATTTATATATTTACTACTCTACTTAACATCGTGATACTTGATATAGTTTTTCTAAGACTTACAGACACACTAGCTATTTCCATTATAAAATATAATATACAATGATCTATTTTTGTGTCTTGTAAATAACATCCAAAATATCTCCATCTCGGTAAGTCTTAGAAAAAATGTCAAAATACGTATATAATGTAAACACGTGAAAAGTACATAACTTAATATACATTTGGTGATACATATTTAATTTTATTTATTTTTAAGTTCTAATTCATATCGTTATATATTAGATTTAAAAATGTATTATATGAATGACCAATAAATACAACAAAATGAATACAATATTTTAATTCAAAATCCCAATATTTCCATACCCAAAATTAAAATCTTTCAGGTAATCTACAATTCATCTAAATACGAAATAGAACTAGAGCATCGATTTGCGATCGGCAGCAGCTTAACAGTTTACAACCAGCAATCTTACGAATTAAAAAATCCAAATTCAATTCCAGCCTACCAGCTAATCGAATCGAGAGCAGCGGCAAGCGAACCACAGCAGCTCGATTATATAATCGCCGGTGTACAGCGAGCGAACTATGGCAGCCGATTACGTAATGCCGATATACAGCGAGCGATTCACGGCAGCTCGATTACATAATCAAAATATACAGCCTACAGCAAGGCTTCTGGTCGATAAAATTCAAAAATCGTGTAAAATCGACGATTTAGAGCCGTAGCGGCTGAAAAGTAGCATTTTACGGCCGTTACGAGCATTTTTGAGCTCTCAGACGGAATTTCAGCCGATCCCAAGGCATATACCCATCAAAAATAAAATTTGCTGGCTCTAGCAAGACCAAATTTTAAAATTCGCAGAATCGAAAGGCTATAGCACGATTTGTGCCCACAAAATTCAAATTTACTGGCTATAGCAAGATATCTGATCATCAAAATTTAAAATTCGCAGAATCTAAAGGCTATAGCAAGACATTCTCCCACAAAATTCAAAATTCAATCGTCTGGTGGTGGATTCATGAATCCTAGGCCTCCCACCACAGATTTCAGTCTTATATACAGCTGTTTGATGAATTTAATGTCATTCAGCGTGAGAGGTGGTGTCGAACCGGACACTCTGCTTCGTGATCTTACGTAATCGAGCTATATACTTACTTTTGCTGGATTTCTAGCTAGCTGGCCAGCTAGCCACCAGAATCCACCGCTAGACCGTAGGCTAGGGTGGGCTGGTGGTTTGCTGGTGGCTAGCTAGGATGGGGTGAATTTGCTCGGCTGGTTGCTGGGTGCAGGTAGCTAGTAGGCAGGAATCGAATTTGGATCTTTGGATTGCAGGATTTTGTAGGTCGCCGTTCTGGGTGCAGATTGGCGGCCTACAAAATGCTTGCTAGCAAGCGGGATATGAACCTAGATCTTTGGAATGCGATTTTTAATCAATGTGTTGAAATGAAATAGTTTGTTATTTATAACAATGATTTATTTATCAGAGATGTGATACATAATAATGATAACAATACATAATACATGAAATACATTATTTTAACAATGAATAAATAATTTTTGATCTGTGTATTTGTGATATACAATTCCTCGTATAAGACGTTTGCAGTTTCACAAATGCAGAAATGATGTGCTCTAATTACGTCAAATTTGACTTGAAAATGTTATACATGAATTCTTTATCTCGTAGATATATGCATAATGAATGATAGATTTTTAACTAGAATATGTAGTCCAATTTTTATTAGGAATAAGTTTTATTGCGACGTTTAGGTAACATATTAAGATATACATTTTTATGGTACAGATTTGCGATATTTATATATGTATGTACATAACTAGATAAATGTATTCAATATATGGGAAGTGTACACAGTCAGAAAAATATAGCAATGTAAAGTATATCATATATAATTTTAATGAGTGTGCAACAATACATTATCAACAATGCAATTACGAATACAAACACATATATATGTATTTTTGTAAATGATTTTACTATCTACTAGAGCGTAAGTACAAGTATATCGTTTTTCCGTAAAATGAAAGATAGTTTCTTTTTTTTTAAGTATGTGAATATATGAATGTTTTCCCACAGCGTAAAGTCTGTAGAATAATAAATAATAATATGAACTATATTATACATTTATTTATTATGTGTTTGTATTGAATACAATAATTTTATAGTAGTTAATATGAAGATATATGAACACTTATGCGTTTTTCTGTATGATTTTATTGAGGTATATTATTATATATAAGCATAACAGAGTAAAAAGTATGTCATTTTCTCCATATGTCTAAAAAATTACGAATTATTCAAAGACGAATATATGTGTATGAATAATATCCTAAGTGTATGAAGTACGAATGTACTAATGATAAATAGTGTGACACTGTATGTACCTATGTTTTTTAATGATGACATGATTTTCTTTCAATGTGAAACAATGTAATTTTTTCTAGGTCCATTTTCAGAATAGGCTTTTCAAGTTGTCAGTTTAGAGCAGAAAATTGATAAATGAAGTTGACAGAATAACTTGTAGTTTTTCTGGTTCAAAGCGGAATGTAAATTTTTAGTTGTGGTAAATGAAAAATGAAATCATTCACAGTAAGATTTGAAACCAAAGTGTTTTTATTATCTATTTCAATGGACTTAGAAAAAAGTATATGTGTGTCATGAGTGTAAAGTGTTATTTTTCGCTCTAGATACACAAATGACTATTTTGCAAAGTGCGAATATATTATGGAGTGTTTTTTAACTGGTGTAATGAAGAGAGTTAAATCTGTTATTAATAAATATCATAATATAAATAAAATGGATTTTCCTTAACTATATTTTATTTAGAATGATCAAAGTTTCTCAAAGTATTAGATTACAAGTGCGTGCTCATATGTATGTAATGGATGCAAATGATGGTACAGAAAAATAGAGCTAAGTCCCTAGATAATGAATTTTTAAAGTTTTAAATACCGTTACTACGTATGTGATACTTATATATTGTATATAGTAACTTCAAAATTAAATAGTTCAAGAACTAAGAGTGATAGCGAATTATCCTAATCTTATTTAGATTTAAAGGGTTATTTTCTATATGTAAACGTATTTTCAGTCCTTTGGAATCGCTGTAAACATTTTCAGTATTGCTTGTCTATGGAATAAAGGAACTTATAAAATGAATATATTAAAAACTAAAGAAAAAAAGCGATTTGTAGTTTCTAAATTTGGATGTAGAGGTAGAGGGTAATATACTATATTTATACATAATTTCGAAAGGTTTAAATTACTGAAAAAAAATGAGTAATGTTTATTTTACGAAGTATATAATTTGAAAATGAATATCACGAAAACTAAAAGAAATATGTACTTGCACTTTCCAAATTTGAATATAAGGAATAATTTTCTATATGTATACTTAATTTCGAAAGGTTTAAATCGCTGAAATTTGTTTCATTAATGTTTATTTTCATGTTTATTGAAAATAGTAATTTTGAAAATGAATAACATGAGAACCAAGACAAATAGAGATTTAGTTTTCATATTTGGATATTGGGAGTAATTTCCTGTATGTATATTTAATTTCAAATGGTTTAAATTGCTGAAAAAAATTCAGTAATGTTTATTTCAAGACGTGTACATGATTATTGAAAATAGCAGCTTTAAAAATGAATATTACGATGAAAATTAAAGGAAGATATAACGACTTGTACTTCACAAAATGATAATAAGGAATATACTATATGTGGACTTAGCTCTATTGTTTCTTGTACCTTTCAAATAATATGTATATAATGTGTGTGTGTGTGTTTGTGATATTGTTGTGTGTATGTGAACATAACGTAATACGCTTCGAGATATTGAAATTTAATTATGAAAATGAAAATAAGTATTTTATAATGACATGATTTTATTCTCTGTTATATAAATATGCTTATATGTATGTATATGTGTCTTAGGCATATGTTCATAAAGATTTTATTAGCAGAGTAGATAATTTTTCACGTTACCATGATTAGATCATATACTTTATAGGTGTGAGTTGAAGTTTTATTTATTTATTTTACATAAATTTTATAAATAACAACTTGAGGTGAGAGGTGTACAAAATCCATATTGGGGTTGTTTAGGGGTCCGATGCTCTGCAACAATGTGTCAATCTCCAACGCTGAAATCAGGATTTCTGAACTGCAAGTCGCTCGGGTTCTTTTACAGATTCATCTGTCCAAGTGTAGGTGAAGGTGCAGCTTATCTTTCTGCAACAATAGAAAATATATTAGAATGCAACAAATATGAATTAATGTGGTATAGGCTTGTTAGGGATATTGTGCATCGACTTCCAGATACACTTCATAGCAAATCATTACCATATAGGATTATCTCCAATTTAAGCAGGAAGAAACACAGAGATGCAATGGTCATAGGAAATAAGATTATTAAAAACTATTTGAATATTAATTATTAACAAAATATATTAATGTGAAAGAAAGTGCGAGATATTCAATATTAATGAAAAAAATGTATAAATATTTCAATTAATTATAGATTATCTTGTAGAATATGTCCGATATTAAAGTATTTTAAAAATGAGGTAAAATTTATGTAAGTTCACCAATAAAAAAAATGATGTTATCATTTGTCGTACATATTCCTAATTACGTAATGAAAAAATATATGTAGTAAAATACCTGTATTAATAAAAAAACTTTACACACTTTAGCAGGTGATAGTAGAGATGAAAACAAGAAAAAAATTCTAATACACTTAGGTCCAATACTCATTGGTTTTTAGAAAATTTATGTATGGAATTTGTACATAATACACAAGATTGACGGAAGGTATTGTGCTGGCCACATCAGATTTAACAACTAAGGACTAGGTGTTTACGATCAAGTGCGTGAGTCTCTTCGACGACGGCTGCAACTTTGTTTACAATTGATCGTAAACACCTAGAGTCCTTAGTTGTTAAATCTGATGTGGCCAGCACAATACCTTCCGTCAATCCTGTGTATTATGTACAAATTCCATACATAAATTTTCTAAAAACCAATGAGTATTGGACCTAAGTGTATTAGAATTTTTTTCTTGTTTTCATCTCTACTATCACCTGCTAAAGTGTGTAAAGTTTTTTTATTAACACCCTGTATGTATATAGGATATGCAATAATATATAAAATAATATACAGGCTGAACAACAGAATTCGTGACATAGGCGTTTAACAAGATTTTTTTTTTAAATAGTATCTTCGTCATAAAACTATATGCGGTGCTACATAGATATTTAACAAATAAAATGTTAGAAGATTGTATATGGTTGGAATATTAAATAATTATCAATTAATGCAAACTATTTTCGATACATGAGAAATCATTTAAATATAACATATCTATTAGAATAATCCCTCGGAATTACTGGTTAATATATCGAATAAAGAATACAACTATAAAGTAGTATAAAAGTAAAAAAAAACTAACTTTGAATAAATGAAACCTATGGATATAACTCCAAGCAGGTATCCTAATGTCCTCTCCGAGCACCAGGAAATCGTCCTCGTGTTCACAGCACACCATACACACGTCTTTACTCTAGCATTGCAACAAACAAACTGAAAAAATTAATCCATGTATAATAGTCAGGGTGTTAGATAATTTGCCCCTAGAAGTACAAGTCAATAATTAAATAATAATGAGTCATTATAAATAATAATCGCTTCTTATGTATTATGTAATTTGTTCAGGGTGTTTTGAATTTTATGAATGTAGAAATAGCGCGAAATTTTTTTGAGTACACAAGGGTTGTAAATAAAGATAAATTTACACTATTCTATGCTTCAGGAATTCGAATTGCTGAAAAAATTTTCAGTGATGATTGTATATTAAGTTTAAAATAAATTACTCAAAAACTAAGTAAGATAGGGACTTGCGGTTTTCAAATTTGAATTCAGGGGTTTGTTTTTTATATACATGCTATGTTTCAGGAATTTGAATTGCTGAAAAAAAATCAATGATGATTGTTTAAAAATAGGTAAATGTCTGTTGAATGTATTAAGTTTAAAATAAAATACTCAAAAACTAAGTGATATAGAGACTTGCGGTTTTCAAATTTTGAATTCAGGGGATTGCTTTCTATATATATACGCTTTATTTCAGGAATTCGAATTGCTGAAAAAAAATTCAGTGATGATTGTTTAAAAATATAGGTAAATGTCTGTTCAATATATTCAGTTTAAAATAAAATATTCGAAAACTAAGTGAGATAGAGACTTGCGGTTTCCAAATTTGAATTCAGGGGGTTGTTTTCTATATACATGCTATGTTACAGGTATTGAAATTTCTGAAAAAAAATCAATGATTCTTTAAAAATATAGGTAAATGTCTGTTGAGTGTATTAAGTTTAAAATAAAATACTAAAAAACTAAATGAGATAGTGACTTGCAGTTTTCAAATTTGGATTCAGGGGGTTGTTTTCTATATAACTGCTATGTTTCAGGAATTTGAACTGCTGAAAATAAAATCAGTTATGATTGTTTAAAAATATAGATAAATGTTTGTTCAATATATTAAGTTTAAAATAAAATACTCAAAAACTAAGTGAGATAGAGACTTGCGGTTTTCAAATTTGGATTCAAGGAGTTGTTTTCTATATATATGCTATGTTTCAGGAATTCGAATTGCTGAAAAAAATTCAGTGATGATTGTTTAAAAATATAAGTAATTATCTGTCGAACATATTCAGACTTGCGGTTTTAAAATTTGGATTCAGGGGGTTGTTTTCTATATATATATATATATATATATATATATATATATATATATATATATATATATATATATATATATATATATATATAAAATAATATCTAAATGTCTGTTTGTATATATTAAGTTTATATTTAAATAATCAAAAAGTAAGTAAGATTGCGACTTGCGGTTTGCAAATTTGGATTCAGGGGGTTTCTATATGTATATAACGTTTTAGGAATTGTAATCGCCGGAGTTAAATTTTAATTTGAATTTAGTTTTTTGTTTTCTGTACCCTTTAAAAAGTATATATATATATATATATATATATATATATATATATATATATATATATTTATGTATACTTGTATGTAAATTTGTTATGTAGGTAATGTATGAATATATATATATATATATATATATATATATATATATATATATATATATATATATATATATATATATATACCGATGTTTCTTGCCATATATTAATTTTATTAATGAGTATTTAATGTTTAGGAGGATAAGTTTTATTTATTTACATAAATCATATACATAAGTATTGAAGATTCCAAATTTATGTTTGAGGGTGTTTTGCGATCTTCTGCAACAATGTGACCATCCACGGCTCGTCCAGGGCTATGTTACATGGTTCTGTAACAATAAAAATATACTCGAAATTAACATTTGAATTAGTAGTTATAGATAATAATATGAACTTTGACATTTATTAATCGTTTGTAATTATTAAAAAAATATATGAAAGAAAATGCGAGAAATTTAATATTTAAATAATTATTTAAGTATTTTAATTATTTTTAAAGTATTTATTGTATAGTATTGTGTATATATTTAATGTCTTATATATTCATAATTACTTAAACATAAAATAAAATATATGTACTTAATAAAATACATAGGTATATAATATGAACAACAATATATGATAGTATACGGTAGTAGCACTATCATTAAATAATTCTAAATAAATTCAAATTATTTTCGATACAACATTAACAATTATTATTGAAATGTAAAGTATATCTACATCAAAATAATCATTAGAAATAATGGCTGATATACCCAATAATGGGTACAATTATTCAGTAGTTCAAAAATAATAAAAAATAAACTTACTGTAAATAAATTATTTCCCTAAGCATAACTCCAAGACCTGAAGGTGTCCATATGTCTTCTCCCAGCACTGGAAAATTGTCCTCGAAGACACACTACACGAGCACACCACACACACGTCTGTTCACTAACACTGCAACAATGAAACTGAATGAAATAAAAATTATAATTAATATCTAAGTATTATATAACTTGTTGATCACCTGATAAGATTTTTGAAATTTATTTGTAAACAGGGTTCAGGAACTAAATATATTTTATGAAAATTAAGGTTGAGAAAAAGGATGTGATATTCATTACTGAACAAAATTATGATTTATGCTAGATCAAGGACATATACTTTTCTAAAGGAAATTTCAACTTTAGATATTAATGTATTTCTCTGAATTAATTTTCGGAGTTTGTAAAATGTTTTTATCATTTATGCTTGTTCAAGTACAAATGTTTTTCTACAGAAAATTTCAACTTTAGGGCTCAATATCTCTGAAACTAAGACAGGAACTTGTGCGTTTCAAATTTGAATTCAGCATACAAATTTCTTTATAAATAAATAAATTTTCAGAGTTGGTGAAAAGATGGAAACAAATCTGTTGTGGCCAGAACAATACCTCTCGCCAATATCATAATTTTTCTTTCAAAACATCATGATTTTCCAAATCCATGTGGATTATTTGCGTCGACAAGTATATTCCATACTATTGATGACAAATAAACATCAGAATATTTTGAAATTTTGAATGAAAAATTATGACATATGACAATTGTGACATCTATGTAAATAACTACTAGCCGTCATTCTGGCACGGATCCTCATCTGCTTGCAAAGACCAATAAGTCCTATAAGTAACGAATTTAACATTTCTTGTACACACAAATAATTGAAATTGTATTTCTTCTTTCATTCTATGAGAAATTTTGTCCTACTATTCTAATGTTTCAAATTCTTTAAATTCATTGACAGTATTAGTGGTATTTCTTAAGGATATAACTGACATTTTACATTTATCTGTCAATTACAAACATTTAAATATCTCAACTGTTTTTCGGGCAACGAGATTTATTACGACAGATGATTCTATATTATTATATAGTATATCTCCAAACCTATACGATATATAATAAAAAAATTAAATGTGTCAGATTGAATATTTAATTTTCTTTAATAATTGTCAAACAATAATATTTAGAGGATTTTTTTTCAAGAATCTGCTACTACCATTTGTCAATTTGTTACCAAAACCTTTTCAGCTCTTCCCATTAATGTTCGATTGGGAAATACGTAGTTAAATATTAAGTCTTATAGTTTTTGAGTGATCGTCCTTCCAACGTCCCACACACATACACACACACACACACAGACATCATCGTAAAAATGTTAAAATTGGATTGTAGGGATCTTAAAACGTGCTTAATTATTAAAATCTGAATATGCGATTTTTAGCATGAATCCTATACCTCTCTTAGCGAGAGGTAAAAATTACTTATGCTTTTTCATAGACAAGTAATTTTCTATAAAAAAAATTCAACTTTAGGGTTCAATATCTTTCACAATAAGCAAGATAAGAACTTGTGCGTTTCAAATGCATTTCTAAAGAAACAAACAGTGTTAAAATTGTTGAAATGTTGACAAATACTTTTCTATAGGAAATTTTAACTTTATTAATATAAAGAAGCCGTAGTGTACCTAGAGATAAAAATACAAATAATTGAAGATTCAATAAATAAGTTATTACATTTATGATTTTATTAACAAATTTCATTTTTTTACAGATGATCATGTCTCTCACGTAGACATCGCGACTTGGAGAACCCGTTCATGAGTCTGCAGCATCTTGAGGCTCTTCTCCGGACCTGGTTGACGACTTCATTCCGTTGTCTGGATCAAGAAACTTTCTCCATCGGTATTGTGAAGTCGTGAATCTGTTCGCCTGATCTCCAGAGTTGAAATTTTATAAAAATATACATTGTAAGTTAAATGTTTCACCTATAAACACACCATATAATGTAATTTTTAATGAACTTTGTCTTGAGTTCTTATTTTATATTTTTATTTACCACACAATTAAAAATAGTAACTTGCAAATAAAAGAGGTAGAGACATGCCGTTTGAAAATAATTAAACTCTATACGTACATAGAGTTACAGATATTTCAGTCGGCTAAAACACATTTCAGCAAACGCAATTTTTAACGGCTACAAACAATATTTCTACTATTAGTACTTACTTGTAATGGCAATGATGGGCGAATTTTTTTTGCATATCGTCTGCTAATACTTCATCACTGAACTGTGTTGTCTTTGGCGATTAACACTGATTAGAATACACTTTCTAGTTTATTATTACACAACACTCGCGCCACTTAAATTAACAATTTCATCACTTATTAAACAAAGTTAAAATATGGTTTAATAATGAACAAATAAATATAGTTTTAGCGTAAATTTTAATACTCTTATTTATATCGCGAACTATAAATTGAATAAGAGAATATTTGTAATAAAAACTATTAAGTTTTTCGGTTCCTATCAACACTACACTATCGCAATACACGATTATTCACAAGCACCCCATGTTCACTTCACCAAAATCAGAAAGGAACTGAAGTCTTCATTATAAAAACATAATATTAATATTATAACGTAACAACTAACACTAATTAAGTGTTAATTGATTATATCTTTTATACTTTGGCGCTTAAAATGAACAATGTTTATGATTGTTTACAGGTTCCGCGAAGGGCCGTACTACACCCAGCGATAGGATACGGTAACTACAACACTGGATGAAGATAATAGATGTTTTTTTTTATGAAAATAAATAAATAAATGCGTTTTCTTATTTACCTTTCCTATGTAATAACAAAAGAGACAGGGAAATATCCTAATTTTTAAAGATTTTTCCGAATTTTCATATCCTATTATTTAGTATTAAGTTCTCTAGGTACGAAAATAACCATCCGACAGGAGTCCGCACTTTTATAAAGGGCTAAGGGCTTATTTGAGCCCTTAGGGAAAATTCGACCACGGAATTCAATTTTGCAGATCCAAGTAAGTTTAACAACACTTGTCCGGTCTTTCTAGCCCTTTTAGTACAGGAATTAGCACAGACCCTTCGCCACGAACTTGAAGGGCAAATATATTATAAACCAAAGGGTTTTCATCAATTCTGTGCAAGCCAATGGAAAGCGCGGGTTCAAATCCTTCCGATACGCTATTTTCCGGCCTTTTAGCCCTTTTAATTAACGAATATAAGTTTTAAACCCTTCGGAAAACTTTAAGGGTCCATATCTCGGAAACGGCTGGATTTTCAGCGATTTCCTTGAAATTTCGCGTTCCCTTAGCATCCTTTGAAATGTCGGGGTCGTAGAACAACATATTTAAGTTTCAAGGGCGTAGGGCCAAGGGTTTAAAAATCGCCTAATTAAAATTTGACAGCTTTGTTCTGTACAAAAATTTAAACATTTCGATTCACCTTTAAATAAGAAAAATTGATTGTATCTCCGAAACTATTAGCGCTAGAAGGGTGAAACAAATTCTATTATACTAATTTCGACTTGTAGATTACGAATCTGAAGTCAGATTTTACCTAAGGGCTTATTTAAGAAACGAAGGGCTTAAAACGGCCCTTAGAAAAAAACTGACCTTGGAATCGTGTTCTACGGGTCGAAATTAGCCTAATAAAATTTGTCCCGCCCTTCTAGCTCTTTTAATAACGAAATTAACGCATGCCCTTCACCATAAACTTTAGGGCTAAGAATGTTGGAAACTGAAGGGTTTTCAACAATTCTGCGCAGGTCAATCGAAAGAGCGGGTTTAAATACCCCAGATTCGCTATTTTTTTATCCCTTTAGCCCTTCAAATAGACGAATTATAGCTAGGACCCTTTGGAAAACTTTAAGGGCTCGTATCTCGGAAACGGCTGGGTTTTCAACGATTTCCTTGAAATTTCGCGTTCCCTTAGCATCCTTTGAAATGTCGGGGTCGTAGAACAACATATTTAAGTTTCAAGGGCCAAGGGTTTCAAAATCGCCTAATTGAAATTTGACAGCTTTTAATTGAAACATTTTGATTCAAAACGCAACATCACACTAAATAAGAAAAATAGACTGTAACTCTGAAACTATTAGGGCTAGAAATGCGAAACAAATTCTATTATACTAATTTCGACCCGTAGATTACGGATCCGTAGTCATATTTTCCCTAAGGATTAATTTAAAGGGCGAATTCAAAGCGCACCATTTTTAATTTAAAAAAATGTGTTATAACTATGAAACTAAGAGGGGTAGAAGGTCTTCAATGTGCCCTTGGGAAAAATTTGAGCTCAGATTCGTAATCTAAAGGTCCAAATTAGTGTAATAAAATTTATTCGACTCTTCTGGTCCTATTAATAACAAAGTTAGCTAATCCACAACCCCTACAAATTTGAAGGGTAAATATATCAAAAACTAAAAAGATATAAACAATTCTGCGCAGACCACTCGAAAGGGCGGCTCAAAATACACCCCATACGCTATTTTTCAGCCCTTAATTCCTTTAAACAGGCAAATTAGAGTAAAATACCCCCCAAAATCTTTAGGGGCTCGTATCTCAGAAACGGCAGGGATTTCAGCGATTTCCTTGAAATTTCGCGTTCCCTTAGCATCCTTTGAAATGTCGGGGTCGTAGAACAACATATTTAAGTTTCAAGGGCCTAGGGCCAAGGGTTTCAAAATCGCCTAATTGAAATTTGACAGCTTTTAATTGAAACATTTCGATTCAAAACGCAACATTATATTAAATAAGAAAAATAGACTGTAGCTCTGAAACTATTAGGGTTAGAAATGCGAAACAAATTCTATTATACTAATTTCGACCCGTAGATTACGAAACCGAAGTCAGATTTTCCCTAAGGGCCAATTTGAAGGGCGAATTCAAAACGCAACATTTATTAATATGTTTAATACAGTTCTCATACTTCCCTGTTATCCCAATGAAGCCGAATCAACTGTACATAATTCCCTGTCTCTTTGTTGTGCTATTTTCAATGAATTAGGGGTTGTTAAATAAAAACTTGTATTAGTTTAAGATTTTTTTATTGTTTATTTGTAATACATTGTTGTCTTTATTATGTTCATAGCTTAAATTGTATTTTTTATTCATATTCTTTGTATTTTATATATAAATATACTTACCCTCGTCCTGAAAAATTAGAAATAGGGATGTTTAAATAATAATTTGTGTAAATTTTATATGTATTTATTGTTTTTTGTATCTTACATTGTTGTACATCATGTAAACTACCCTAATCTACAATATTTTATGCAATAAAATATAAATTAAAGTTTAATTTGTCTATTTTTTAAATTCCTTCTACTTAGGGGATGAATTCTTTAAAATTTTCAGGGTCTATACGTATATAGTTCTTAAGACGGCCGCCAGGTGGCAGCACCTGTCGGAAAGCACCACCCTTAAAAATGTAGGTAAGTAAAAAAATAATGCTGTCTGTATACATACGTACATACAGGATTCGAAATAGTTCGGAAAATGGACGCCAGGGAACAGCACCTGTCGTAAAGCATGACCCCTAAAAATGTAGGTAACTAAAAATAATGCTGCCTTTATACATACGTACATACAGGATTCGAAATAGTTCGGAAAATGGACGCTAGGGGGCAGCACAGATCATGAAAACGAGGAAAAAAAATTGCAAAAAATCTAAGCGGCAATTTTCAGTTGCAACATTATCGACAGGGACTTAAAAAAAAATCATTTTACGGGTAGCAGAAGCAGATACATGGATGCTAACTCTAAACCCGCATTCAAAAAAGACATAAAATCCCATATTTAACTAGTCTTAACTCAAAAGGCTATTGAAAATTGTGTATGTACGTCGTTATGTACACAAAAAAAATTTTTTTTAGTCGGATTTATTCTTTTTTTGCTATCATTTTGAACAGGTGCTGCCAACTGGTGGCCGTTTTAAAAACTACATACGTGTAGGGACTTAGAATAAAAATCAATTTTTCAATAATATAAAAATATATTTGTATTTTAAGAAATTACAACACTTTATTTCATAAAAATCAAAGTTTATTGGCATTATTATTATAAAGGACTGTTTGACAATCATAAATAGTTAAAAGATTTGTTAACAAATTTAGTAACAATCATAAACAGAAATAGAACAATAGTAAAAGATTCAAAGTTTAAAAATTCTGTTTATAATTATTTTCAACTAAATTTATTAACAAATCTATTAACAATTTATAAAAATGTCACACAGGGTTTAGTTATAAAACTAAAACATTTGTTACCCCTTTAAATTGTCATTATTATGGGGTTATATTATTTGTTGTTAATTATTTTGCATCTTTATTCTGCAAATAAAAGTTTAACCGGAAGATTTAACTTTTATTTACAGAATAAAGATGCAAAATAATAAACAACAAATAATATAACCCCATAATAACTTTATTTGGTAACAAACATTTTAGTTTTATAACTGATACGAAACTCCAAGTTAATATTATATATTTTTTGGACAAAAACCGCCCAAATATATAATATAATTAAAGTTCCGTTTACAATACTTATGGACTAATTTAACAAATTAAAACTTTGGATCCCCAAATAAGATAACTTATTCCCATTGTTAAAGGTACAAGATTTTTTTATTTGGTTTAAGATCGTTTGCGAACCTTTATATTATATATACAATATATAATATTTATTAATATAAAGCTTCGTTTACAATAAATACTTAAAAATCTAACTTTGCCCTGATCGCGTCAAAATACTTAATAATAATTACAATTTTTACTAAAACTACCTAACATTAAAACTAATGTGACGGGTTTAAATTAAAATAAACAGAATTAAAAGATTGTTTTATTAGTACATACATTTTAAAAAAGTCATTATGAAGAGGAATCCATGGAGACGCATCCCAATCGGCACTGCAATCTCGGCGACGGCGGCGGCGGAGGAATTGTTTTAATTTATAACTATCTTAAAACTATAACTGAAATGCTTTATTTAATAAATGGTATATATATAGGGAGACACCACCCTCTTGCCAAACCCACGCTCCCCATATATATATCATTTATTAAATAAATACAATTCCGTATACAATAATACCTTATAATCTAACTTAAACTATTGTAGTTCCCCCCAAATTAAGTTTATGAAGTGCGCAAAAAATCCTATCTTACGTTAATATCTTTTTCAAACAAAAGCAAATCTAAAAATGGTAAGTTACGTTAATTTGTTCTCTCTCTCAAAAAGCAAAAACAACCCCTGCCTATCTTATAATCTAAGCTATCTTATGTCTACGCAAGCTATCTTATATCTAGACTATGTTAAGCTAAGTTGAAGTGAGAGAGAGATATACGATCTAAGACAAAAAGTGAGAATACCGGGGTGATTCTCACAGTTGTTTACGTGGGGGCTAAGCCGACCCCAGTCGCGACCCCAAGGGTTTACGGCCTACAAACGCGAGCCAATTAAGGACAAGGGAAGCAATTAAGTGATATTCCACGGCTTGGATGCAATAAAGAGCTACTCCCGATGGCATCGCCCGGCCATTCCCGAAACACCTAACACCGAACGCGGACAACCCGTGTGCTCAAACAATGTTAAATCAAAGAAAAACTTTATTTTCTCTTTAATTATTCGTTGCCATTAAAATTAAACGATGATTACGTTGCCTCCGGATGAGGAGAGCACATAACGCCATAACAGAGCTTCCTGTGTAAGCATTCAGGTTTGTTTAAAACTTTTCTCAGTTGAGTCTAGCGGTTTTAAAGCGTCCAAACTAGAGCAGAGGCCAATACGAACGATGGTCAGCACTGGTACAAAAGAATTAAACTGTCCCTAGAAACATTCACACAAGTGTGAAGCGATCCACCAGAATAAACAACTGGTTTCACATGGCGTTGCGAATAACTATACATATCAGTCCACTCAATTATGGAAATCGCGCACGAACCCTACCTAACCATACCACTAACCGTGATGTTTAATAATAGAAAAAATAAGGAAACCCGAACCCACAAACAAGTTTCGAATCTCACACCCCCTACTTCCTGATTCTCTCACCATTTGACAGCAAGCATGCCCCGACACACCAATACATACAATTTTTTTTTTCACATTCACTCTCCCTAGATGCCGTCTGGGCAATCAAAACGCACGATTTTAGGATGAATCATTTCGATAAGGGAATGCACTTCAAGTTAAATAAATTTATTTTTATTTTTAAAGAAAACGCGTGTTTGCTCAACGGCGCGATGAGCCAAAGTTTAATTAAGACCTGAAAATACATTTCAAAGGACTTAAAACTAACTTATATTCTATATTATTATTATTATTCACGTAAGAATGTCATTGCGCAAGAATGTTTCG
Organism: Harpalus rufipes; assembly: GCA_951394225.1. Classification (NCBI taxonomy): domain Eukaryota; kingdom Metazoa; phylum Arthropoda; class Insecta; order Coleoptera; family Carabidae; genus Harpalus; species Harpalus rufipes. The sequence goes on from OX596275.1 coordinate 66,468,815, forward strand.
TTTATAAGTAGTTCAATTCGTTCTATAATCTGTGCTGACAACTACTAAGAAAACTATCTTTTTCTACAGTGCACAATGTTATTCTTACGCAAAGAATCCTATACTATATTAATCTAGTCTTCTTGACGTCCGATTCCTGAAAGATATATGCTAATCATATGTTTCCAGATATTGATTTTATTGATAGTCAACATTTTAATTTTAAATTGTTTGAATATTATACAGGCATTCATGAAAGTTATATTTCTTTCAATGTAGTACACAAAATCGAATTTGAGTACAAGTTATAATATTTAGAAATTTTTAATAGTCATATTTCATTGGCTAAGTTCTCATGGTTGAATATGAGAACAAGTTAATAATTAGGTACATAGTCATAATCCTTTGACTAAAAGTTCTCATGGTTGAGTATGAGAACAAAATATTTTATAAAAAAAATTAAAGTTCCTACCAGTTCATCAATCGATGGACGTCTACGCCATAGAAGATTTATCTGGAGCTCAGCTATCCTTCGAAAAGCTGCTTTAGAAGATTTGCAGTGTTGAAATCGAAAGCTGCATCCAAATACTCCAAGTTTCTCGACATCTCAGAAAAGCCAAAGGTGTGCCTAATAAATAATAATTATTAGTTTGTGGTGTTCTTTAAACCATTTCAAAAACTATTGGATAAAATTTCGTACGGCAAACGTGTCTTCATTACACAAGACACTTGATTTATATGATGAATGTATCATGCGATATTTTATCCAACAGTTTTTACTTGGTTCAAAAGAATTTAAACTTTACTTTAATTTGATATTTCGAAAGCACATGCATTTGATAAAAAATAGTGCGGAGAAATTCATTTTGCACCACCCTGTCCGTCGGGTGGTTATACAAGTGGAAAGTGCTCCACTTTTCAAATGCTTAGTTATTCTAGTGCAAATATTTCATGCACAATACAGATAAAATTGTTTCAGGTAGTCCTTATTGACTAATAACTAGATTTGAACTAGTTAATTTTTATTCCAAGTTTCGACTCTTGGATTACAAAGTATTGTTGTATTACCAACAATATTAGCGGTTCCAACCACATAAATACATTTAATAGTGATAAAAAGAATTGTAAAGCAAATAGTATGAAATCTAGTAAGATTCTTACCTTATACATGCTGACAACACGCTTGAATTTTTTGAGTTGTGGGGCCCCAATGCAGTAACTCCGTTGTCTCCTGTTTCTCCTAAAGGTGCTCTGTCCTCTTCTTCTCCCACTTCCATCTCTCCCAAGCCTTTATGGTCGTGCATGCAATCTGAAATAGAACGAGAAATGAGTTACTTTAGTCATGCTTTTGTAGATTTCATTTTGTTCGTGTATTACATATTATCGTTGGTACATCTTTAAAAATCGTTACAAATAACATTAACAATTAAAAATATATAACAAAATTGATGTTTGACTTACATTTTCCACATGATTTCAGCTGAGAAAACCACCGCGAATGGACACGTATTTCATCGCCACGCCATGTTGTCGCTTCAGTTTACATATGCCGCCGTATTGTCTTTCGAGATGGAGAAACATCTAGACGAATATGTTGAACTATTTTCGAAATATAGCCAAAACGTATTTCATCGCCACGCCACGTTGTTGGTTCAGTTTACATATGCCACTGTATTGTCTTCCGAGATGGGGCAACATCTATGCGAATACGAGGAACAATTTTCGAAATATCGCCAAGTCTGGCGCGGATAAACGAAGATTTTCCAAAATGTTTTTTTGTGAATTCTGCTGAACTTTTAACGGAAATGTTGCTCGGTTTATTATTCCACAATAATTGATTTCTATGTTGAATACTGCGTCTGTATGTGTTATATTTTTAAAATAATTGATTTAATTATGAAGATATCAGCGACAAAAACTTTAATTCGATTTGATGTATCTTGTAATTAGATTAAATCGAATTTCTTTCGCATTCTTCGGCGGCGGACGTTTGCTGTTCATTTAGCGTTAACCAGAGGGCACGTGTGGTATTCTACCACGGACGCGAACAGCTCTACCCCCCATTCAAATTAAATTGGTTATATTCTAGCACCACCAATTTTGAATTTCTTCTAAAGATGTATCCGTTTTCTGTAAATAAAATGTTCTATTCTCAAACACAGTAATTATAATTTATCGGTTGGACAAATATGGATGACGAAAAAAAGAGACCGAGGAAGACCTAAATACAACTGGGATAAGGCAAGGAATAAAAGGCAATGGGCAAAATTCGTACACGATCTCACATTCTTTCGTATCAGCGAATCGACTATAGTACACAACAAAATTATATTCCAAGCTTGACTAACTAAACTGATGTTAAATAACCAACTATAATAAAAGAATTTATTAATGATTAGGATGAAGGACAACGCAATAAAGTTAACATTTTCTTATAAAAACGACTCTCCTGAATTTAAATATGGTAATTACAAGTCCCTATTTGCCTTCAAAAATACTGTCGATCCCGACAATGTATTGGAAATATTTCGAAAAATTAGAAGAGTAGGACAAAATTTCTTCATAGAATGAATTAAAAAAAAATCTAAATACAAATAATATATATAAGTATAATTATTGGTATAGAGTGTAGGTATACAAGAAATGTTAAATACAATAGGGCGCGAGCAATCATGTGACTTTATTAGCCTTGATAAGCAGATATGGGGGCCCGTGTTAGAATGATAGCTATTAATTATGTACATAAATGTCAAATATCATAATTTTTCATTCTAAATTTAGTGATTTTCCAATTCCATATGGTTTATTTTCCTCGACAAGTAAATTCCACACTCCTGGTGACAAATTAACTAACTGAATTTAGAAAATCTTGAAATTTTTAATGAAAAATTCTGACATTTGACATCTATATACATAATTATTGTCATTCTGACACGGGCCCCCATATCTGCTTCTCAAGGCTAACAAAATCATATGACTACTCGCGCCCTATACTAATACATATAACCAAAAACGGAAGTGGCGGAGGTATTGTGCTAGACATAACTGATTTTGTACCTTCCGGCACCTTTAGGTAAGGAAGGTATTGTCCTTGGTCAAAAATGATGAGTTTTTAGTGAATAAGCATGTTTTAGGGTCCCTATAATACGATTTTACCATTTTTACGATGATGTCTGTATGTGTCTGTGTGTGTGACGAAAGTTTCGGATCGCATAACTTCAATACCACGATTCCAAAAATTATAATTTTTTCGATTCCTAAAGTTTACATCCAGAAGAACAAGTAATTAGATTTTGGTTATAATTGGTGAACCGATTTAACAGTTAAATTTGATTTATTGACATATAACGTTATTATAACTTAAAGAATATATTACATATTCTCTATACGATTTGATTGAACTTTATATTTCATATTAAATGGATATAGAGTTAAAGAAATATAAAGATATTAAATTTCATAAATCAGCCAGCTATGCTGACCATGAAAATTGCTAATATATTCAGATAATTCAAATTGACAGATGTCAGTATCAATAAAAAGTAAATGAATGTGGCAGAGATGAGTATGTTGAAGTAGATGTTGGGGAAGACACGGAAAAATACGGTAAGAAAATAACTCTAGTGTTACAAGTTTCTAGAAAGATACAAGAGAGACGATTACATTGTTGTGAACATGTCATGAGGAGAAATGAAGAATATATTGGAAGAAGAATGAATAGCGTAGTAATAGAAGGTTGAAGAAACAGAGGAAGACCAAAGATAAGATGGAAGGATTGTATTGCGGAAAACTTGAGAAAAGGAACTGAATGAGAAGAAGACGGAAAACAGAAATGAGAGGAAGAAGAAAATATAAAATAAAGATGTCAGTGTCAAGTGCAATTTGCATAGTTTGTTTATGAAATAATTTTACTGGAAATTTAGAATATTTTGCAAGAAAAATTATGTATGGAATTTATACATTATACAGGATTGACGGAAGGTATTGTGCTGGCCACAACAGATTTTTTTTTTATTAAAAAAAAGAAATCTAATTTTGACGTTCAGAAATTCTGTAACTAATTTTTGTTTATCGAAACGTCCATAATAATTTTCTCTAACTATTTATGAAAATGTAAAAATCCTGATAGAGAAATGTACATTATTTTTTACAACTTTATATGAAATTGTCGACCTTTTCGATGCAGTTCAAGTTACATTTTACTGCAATTAGTTAATTTATTATTATTGTTTTTAGACATCCTACCTAACATTTTAGCTAAGAAATACACATAAATACATACATATAAAACACATATACAGGGTGTTATATTTTAATGGACCCAGCAAATATATCGCTTATTTATTAAGTTAGTATTTTTTTTTCATATAACATGATTTATACAGCAACATGTAAGCTACTTGATGACGGATGTACATTCATGATACCACTTCCGGTTTATTAGTAATTAATATCAACTTTGAAATTTCAAATGGAACATACTAAATTTTTCTACAAATTTGAAAAGTACATCAAATTTGCTTTACAATCATGTAAAAATAATCCATATGTTACATTATTAAAAAGTAAAATGGCGGGTACTTCTTTATACCCCTAGTCGAAAAGAGAATAGTGAGCCATGACTGTGGCTTGAAATAAAACAATTAACTAAAACAATTGTAACTATTATTATTAAACGAAATGATATTTTTTTTAATAAAAATTGTTTTAGTTAATTGTATATATATATATATATATATATATATATATATATATATATATATATATATATATATATATATATATATATATATATATATATATATATACAGTAAAAATTTTGAAAGATGTCCGATCAAGGTCGTCTACGAATTGTATGAATTCAGATTTTTGCTCCGCGCATTATGACAAATTCAGTAGTGTCGTTTGCTTAGTTTTTATGAGGGTACATACTTCTGTTATTTTATTATTATAAAATTATATGTTACAATAACAGCATTCAAAATTCAAAAATAAATCAATTGGTAAGTTTATTAGCAAATGTAAAACCAAATATGTGAAAAATAAGATACTGACACAATGTCGGTGTCAGTGACTCTGACACAAAATAACGTTATTCGTACGGCTATGAATTAAGGTAATGTATCGGAATTAATAAATAAACTTACGTTACAGCGAAAGTATTATTAATAACGAGCATCGTTTTAAAGTGAAATGTCCTAACTTAGTCGAAACAATATGAATTTTTGAAAGACAAGCGTGTTATATCCATCCTTATCGCACATGCTTATAGCCTTTGCAAAGGAAAGAGATAAATGTATGCCAATTTGTTAATTCGTTCATGATACAGGCGTCCTTGATCGGACATCTTTCAAAATTTTTACTGTACATAAATATATAAGAAATCAAGAATATATACGGACGAAATCGCGGCGACGAACAAATAAAATTATTCAAAGGTAACGAGAATAAAAAAATAACACATTTTGTGCATATATCTATTAAATGCAAAAGTAAATGTGTGTAATTACTATTTAATAAGTTAAAACTGCAAACTAATACTTTAAAATGCAAGTAAACTACAATTTAATAAGTTAAATGCACAAATTGAAACTGTTAAATGCAAATGAACTAATTATAGTAACTATTTAAAACTGTAAATTAAAACTTTAAAAAGCAAATAAACTAATTGTATATGGGGTTAAAATAATATTAGAAAGAAGATTAAATGGGCAAACAATTTATATTTTAAGCCAGGTCCAGTACTGAAACGAACGTTGTTAGCCACAAATGTTTGCTAACATGTTTGCTAACAAATTTGTCCAGCAGTTGTAGAATGTTCGTACTAACATTTTGCGACGTAATAACAATGCTCGCTAACAAAAAATTATTTCCAGGTATATGCGGCAAACGTCAAAGACTTAAATGTTGATGCAGGTCTTGTGAACATAAAATATATATTTTGTTTATAAAAGTAGTGGATAATTTTTCTGGAAAATAGTGTCTTGGCGAGGAAGTTTGGACCCAATTAAATTTATTAATTATTAAAAAAATGATGGTGACATTCATATAGAAACTTTAAAGCCACTGCCGTCTTCGATTTACAAATTTAACAAAAGGAAAACTTCTCGTTCTTTTCTGAAAACTGTGGCGAACGTATTTTGTTATTGTCATAATTTCCTGCTTCTCTAATTATTTTAGGTAAAAAAACTTCAAATAAAAGTTGTAGGGCAAAAAATTCTACATTTTAACCAATAAACAAAATTTTGTGTGCCTTGTATCGGCAGAAATTAGGTATGAAAATATCGAAAATCACCCCAAAAATTAACAAATGTTAACGATTTATCTGTCAAGCTATAGGTTAATTTATTTTTATTATTATTTGTAATTTCTGTTCAAGTGAGCAAATATCAATTTAAATTAACAAATAATTGTTAACTGGAACAGAAATTAGAAATAATACTTAATAAAAATAAATTACCCTAACATGATAGATAAACCGTTAGACATATATTATTTATTTTGTTTCAATTTCATGGCTATTGATATTTTTGAGGTGATTTTCGATATTTTCATACCTAATTTTCTGGCGTTACAAGGCATACAAAATTAATTTTGCTTATTGATTCAGATGTAGAATTTTATGCTCTACAACTTTTATTTGAAGTTTTTTTACCTAAAATAATTAGGGAACTAGGAAATTATGAAAGTCTGATTTTATATGTTAAAGTCCTGTTCGGCTGTGCCGATCATCACCCTGTATGTTAACTATTATTGCCAACAATTATTCACGAACTATGTTGTTGAACATTTGTTCGCTAACAAAAAAATGTTACCTAACAATGTTCAATGTGACCCCTGATTTTAATATTTAACACCAAATATTATAATTTGATTACGAAGGGGTATTAAAATATACATACAAATTGTATGTGTAATGTATACATTATACGTACAGAGGAACAATATATTCAACAAGTTATAAAAAAAGCAAAACCTCATAAGCGTCTCCATTTATAAAACGCATTTTCGCTTGGAAAAAATTATGTAACTCACCGTCTGATGACATATTTTCAACACAGGTGCCTTCGACTAAATTTTAAATACATCCGTATTTGTACAAATTTTTATATTTTACTTTAAATATTAGTTTAAATATTAATATTTACTGCACAGATATATACATCCATTCGCTCCAATGTCTCACAAGACTCTACGCTTGTACCAAGGCGTACCAGTCAGCCACAAGTTACGCACGGCTCACGGCTACACAAATTAATGTAAAATAAAATGATATTTTTAAAGATTTATAAAAATAATATATTAATGTATAAAGAGTTAAAATATTTTTTTTAAGAAAATACAAAAGTGTAAAAAAATTATAATTCAAATTATTTTTTATTATATATTTACCTACAGTGTATGAATGTACCTATGTAATTTTATAAATTTAAATATATATATTTTTTTTACAAATGTATTTCCCCATTTACCAACATATCCCTTACTTAGGGGGAGGCAAATATAGTCGGCTATAGGACATCTTTTCCGATTAGGCTAACAAATAAAAATCAGTGCGTATTATTAGAGCATTTTTCGAGGGCCATAACTAGACTATCTTATATTGAGTTAAAATTATATTAGAGGGGGCTGTACCACAAGTTGTTCATTTTAAATTGGCCACATTGTTATCACGAGGACTATAAGAGTTACAAAGAACGTTAAATGGACAAACTATGTATATTTTACAAAGTACCTATTGTAATGAACGAAAAAAAAAATTGTCGTTTTTTTTAATCATAACGATTTTTTTTGGTAAATATATAAAGTTTTATATAATTTGTATATATTGTTTCCGTACCTACATTTAAAAAATTGAACAATAATTTAAACTGACATGTGACACGATTATGTCCTCTGAAGCACAGTTTCAAAGTTATAATAGATGATTTCAAGAAGAAAATCTCATTTTGGGGGCATTACACAATATCATTTTACTGTTTTAACACATTCAAAAAAATCTGATGTGGCCAGCACATTACCTTCCGTCAGTTTTATGTATTTTGTACAAATTCCATAAAGAAAATGTTTAGCCAAGGATTCTCCAGTAAAATTAGAACACAAAACCTCTATATATCAATTGCACCTGACACTGACATCTTTCAATTATAATTTTCTTAATATAGTAGCTGTTTTCATGGTTATAGCATAGCTGGCTGCTTTATGAAATTTAATTCCTTTATAATTCTTTAACTTTATATCCATTGAAATGAAGTATGAAATGTAATCAATTTGTTTAGAAAACAAAATATTCTTTAATATTTATAATAACATTAAATGTGAAAAAATTATATTTAACACAGTTTTTTCAACAAATACTGTTAAAGCCTTCAAATGAGGGTACTTCCGGTTGATCAATTATAACTAGAATCTAATAAAGTCTGCTTAGGGACGTAAGGAAGAGGAATACGTAAATAATTTTTGGAAATCTAGTAATGGAGTTATCGTATACTGTACAAGTAATTAATCCGATCCATTTCATCCTCAAATATTCATTTTTAATTAAAGATTAATTCAAATAAAAATGCTGGAGTCCTACCCTGGATTTTATGCAAATTATGAATGATAAATAATAATGTTATATATACATGTGTACAATATAGGAAATAAATAAACGTTCCTCTAACTATTATTATATAAATAAAAGAATGGCTAGTAATGTTTTAAACATTTCCTGCATTGTATATGTGTACAATATAGGAAATAAATTACGGAATGGATAATAACGTACCTCTAACTATTCCCTGTATTGTACTCTTTCAAATTATTGTTGATCAAATTTAAAAAAATTAATATTGAAAATACCAAGAGGATGTTAATAGTTTGGTTCACGAAAGATGTTTATTCAAGGTCATTTATAAGCCGTCTGATATAATTTTAATTGTAGATAACTTCACTGCATTTCGTATGCATAAGCGTGCAACAAAAAATATTTATGGATACATTTTAACTTAAAAAAATGTGATTTTCGACCTTTTCAATACAGTTTTTTTCCCAATTAGATAATTTATTATTATTGTTTTGACATCCAATTCATATTTTAGCTAAGAAATACACATAAATATATACATATAAAATATAAATAAATAAATGATGTCGTGGGCCTCCTGATAAAACTTAAACTAAACATACATAAATAAATATACATAAAGGGGGGTCTAACAGTGTGTACTCAACGACGGTGCCGAGTTGTATAGTGTACAGTAAAAAAATTAAAGATGTCCGATCAAGGTCATCTACGAATTGTATGAATTCAGATTTTTGCTCCACCCATTATGACAAATTCTGTAGTGTCTAGTTTTTGTGAGGGTACATAAGATATTACTGTTATTTTATTATTATAAAAATATATGTTAGAATAAAAGCAGTCAAAACTCAAAAATAAGTCAACTTATTAGCAAATGTAAAATCAAATATGTGAAAAATAAGATAATGTATCAAGGTAATGTATCTGAATTAATATATAAACTTACGTTACAGCGAAAGTATTATTAACAACGAGCATCGTTTTAAAGTGGAATGTCCTTAGGCGAAACAATATGAAATTTTTAAACACAAGCGTGTTATATCCATCCTTATCGCACACGCTTATAGCCTTTGCAAAGGAGAGATAAATGTATGCCAATTTGTTAAATCATTCATGATACATATGACCTTGATCGGACATCTTTAAAAAAAATACTGTACGTCCCTATCAATGCAATGACGCCCTATTACCGTTAGACTCACAACCGCCTAACGGTTGGGCACCTGAAAGAGAAAAAGTTGGCTCAGGAGGCCCTGTTGAAAGTTGAAAATGCTCACGCCCTAACCACAGCCCGTACTACGATCACGGTTTTAACTAAAACGCTGTTTTAAGAAGTGTCAGATATCATTATTTAATAACAATAATAAATAATATCGAATTTATCAAAATATGATTTAAAAGCAGAACATAGTTTGTATTCAAACAAATATTTTTAAAAAAATCGATCTTCAAACATACGTGCAAAATGAAATGTTGAAATTTGAATTTGACATTTTTTAAAACCGTGATCGTAGTACGGGCAATGTATATAAACATGCACATGCACAAATACATAATATACATACATAAATAAGTACATAAGAAATCAACAATATATACGGACGAAATCGCGGCGACGAACGGATAAAAAGGTAACATGAATACAAAAAACACATTTTGTGCACATATCTTTTATTTTTACATAACATATATAGATATATGATTTCGTGGGTGTGTGTGTATGTTTGTAAATTTAATACAAAAGCAAATGTGTAACTATAATTTAATACATAAGTTAAAACTTTAAAATGCAAGTGAACTAATTGTAATTAATGAAAACTGTAGATTAAAAACTATAAAACGCAAATAAACCAATTGTAATCATTTAAAACTGTAAAAAAATACTTTAAAATGCAAGTAAACTAACTACACTTTTTTAAAACTGGAAAATGAAACATTAAAATTCAAGTAAACTAATTATACTACTTTAACTGCAAATTTAATTAAGTATAATTTAGTGTATCTGTTCCAATGGCACAAGAGCGCCTCCTGTGGTGCAGTCTCCATCCCAGCGATAAGTGTCAGTGCCCTATCCAAGAGAGGAGCAGCGAAAGGGACATCTGAGTTTACTACAATGGGTCCCAGTCGCCCTTGAAAATTGACTCTAATTTAAAAGGGGCATACTAGAAAGAACTGCTTGGATAGTTAAGAAGGAAAACTGAAAAAAAAGCAAAATCATGCAGGGGGGGCTGTTTTTCAAATGTTTTCGTCACTTGATGTTTTCTTCACCTGAAATCGCGAAAAACCTAATGTTCTTAAGATCTACAGCCAGTGCTCTAGATCAGTGATAAATGTAGTTTCGTTTTTAAATGAAATGTCCATTTTTTTAATTATTTACTACAAATTAATGAAATTTAGATTATTTATTAAATTTAAAGTTAAATAAATTTAAATATTACAACATGTGTACGTTTTTAAATAATATCTTTATTTAAAAAAAAATACAACAAATTTTAGATTTAATTTTGAACCCAACTATTTTACATTTCTAGCCATTTATTTCACAACTAATCATGTGTAGTATTAAATTAAATAATGGGGTAGACACTCCAAATAAAAACTACGCTACCCTGTCCTTAAATAACGCGGCAACCGACCCGAACCCGAAAAAGTATCGGCAAAACTTTAATTATATTTTACCCTAACTTTAAAATTCAAACGAATTTAATTTTAATGTAATACTAGCAAAAAAATTAATCGCGACTTTAACTAAAATAATTCTAACTGTTGTTGCCTTCTTGTGGTTGTACACTGGCCATAAGTCCTTAAAGCATTAAACAAAGCTTTAGACAAGCCCTGCTATTGATCAAAGGTTTAAATCTGCCTTTACACTCCTTGGAAACTTCGCTGGAACCCTGTATTGTAAACCGTACTTGTTTAAAAATATTTTTAAACAAATACAATTTTTTTGGGAAAAGAAACCTATTTCTGAACGGATATTTATTTAAACTAACTCTAAAAAAACTAAGTTTCGCCGATTTATTTACAATATTGTAACGAGTTACGACGCCCGGTATGTTACCATAGATAGACATTCACAATGTGCCTCGGAAAAGAAATATAGAAGAAAATATAATTATTTGAATTAAATTCAACAACATAAATCATATTTTCAAGAGAAAAATGAATTTACTTTTGTGTTATGTTGAAAAAAATAGCAAAAAAGCGACAGTGAAGAGAGGCACATAATATAACGACTTACATTGATGAACACAACTCAGCCACCAGCGAATCAGTTACGCCCTACACGGCTGCATGGCTCAGTTATCCCAAGACGACTCCTTGAAACAGCAAACTCCAATACGGATCGGTCCTTCAAGAAACATTTTTTCATTCTCTGGAACTCTGGAACATAAAAATAATTTATTTTATAATACATGTATTTCAATAATAAAACATGTTATCAGCACAGATAACTATTAAAACAGTTAAACTATTGTTTAAACTTACCATTGTTGCTAATTTGCAACAATATACAACAATATTTCACTATTAAAATATGCACCATACTTCAATAACATAACAAAGATGGCTAGTTGTGTTTGTTGGCTAGAAACATAAGATTGGCGACCCGGTAGTGGCGTGGTTATTAGATAACGACGCTAATAAATGAATAATTAAATATTAAAATAAAATTATATTTTATTACCCTCCGTCACCTTTACGTAAGGAAGGTATTGTCTTTGGTTAAAAATTCGATGGCGAGTTTTTAATGAATAAGCACGTTTTGGGGTTCCTAGAATACGATTTTACTATTTTTACGATGATGTGTGTATGACAAAAATTTCTCCTGCGATACCTCCAATACTACAATTCCAAAAATTATAATTCCGTCAAAATCCCCAATTTTATGTCGCTATAAAGAGTTGATTACATTTTGGTTACGACAGGTTAACCGGAAGTACCCTAAATTAAAGTTTTTAACAGTTTTTCTTAACCAGTTGACTTAGTTTTGAATTTTGAATGCTTTTACTGTAACATATATTTCTATAATAATAAAATAACGGTAGTATCTTATGTACCCTCATAAAAAATAAGAAAACGACACTACTGAATTTGACAAAATGCGCGGAGCTAAAATCTTAATTCATTCAATTCGTAAATGACCTTGACCAGACATCTTTAATTTTTTTTTCTGTAGTTAAATAATTAATAATTCGAATGAGGGATGTGTCGTTATTATAAATAATTATTGTGGAAATAGTTTTAGAAAAATACGAGATTTATTTTCCATAAGAAGTATGAAAATAAATTAAATTAACGATCCCGACCGACTCCAAAATTATGCCGAATTTTAAATGGAACAAATGTATCCCTGTGGTGACTCTCCACGTCAGCAATGAGTCCCTGTGGTGAAGTCTATTAAACGCCCACATGGTACGAATATAACATCATTATTATCGGTATGTGTACAAAGCAGATTACCAACCCAACAATGGGAAATATGCCGGGATGATATATATTTATATATTTAAAAAAATATCTTGGCTATTGCGGTATTGCTACTAACAGAAATTATGAAATTTATTTATAAAATTGTTGAAAAAATCAAAAATGTAAAAGTTTTGTATGTAACTTTAAATTCTGAACAACTTTGCACTAACCAGTTTTTACCCCTGTGGTGCACTCTCCACGTCAGCAATGAAAAAAATGAAAAACAATATTAATTCTGAACAAATTTGCACGGTACAGTTTTTCCCGTAAAATGAACAGGAGATCAGGAAATTACATAAAATTTATATACGTGTAATCCCTATGTTCACCTTAACTAAAATTAAATCGATTGAAATTTGACCAAATTCATAAAAAATAAACACAATTTCGTATTAATATAAAACCTTGAAATTATAAATATAAAACCAAAGCACATAATATTCAATGAAATTATTTCTATTAATACAAATTACATCGTTTGAATTGATAGGTATATAAATATAAAAGAAAATTTTACTATTCATACACAGTTCAATAAAATTCCAAAAGAAAATTTTTATTTTAGACTCACCGTTCAAAACAAAATTCTGCAAACATGCACTAAACAGTTCAACCAAAACCACGTGTTTCATAAAAAAATTCTGCTTGAAATATGTTGAATTCAGGTTCGGCAGGACTTCAAAAACTATATCACGATAATAATAAAGACATAATAACAATTATTATCATATTTCTGGCACGGTTTCATCAGTTTTTCCCTTTCTTTTCATTTTTGTATCTCGGAACACGTGTCTGCATCATTGTTCATTGCCATTACGTAGCGTCAGCGTCACGTAGCGTTTATTCCCAGAGTGCAATGCTTTGAAGAAGAAGGCTAGGATTGGTCGAAATAGATTAAGTGGGGTCACGTGCTTCACCAACAAATTCATTTGAAATATGTAAAAATGTATTTATTTCAGACGAAAGAAAAATGAATTTATTTTTGTTTTTGTAATGTGCGATACAAATTATGAATTTGTTGTATATTAATATGTTATAATAAGCTATTTTACAATATCTGTAATTTTATGGCAGGCATGAAATTGCATAAAATACCGGTTAATAATTTTTGTTTGAAAATCGGTTTTCAATAACTTCTACTACTATTAATACAATAAGAAATAATATAATGTATGTACTTCCCAGAAAAAATATTCAGTAATGTCTCTGGATTTCTGACATTGACATTTATCTGTCAGTTACAAACATTTCAATTTTTCAATTGGTTTCCATGACATTATTTGGGCTGTGAGATTTATTACAACAGATTATTTCTAAATCTATAAAAGATATAATAAAATATTTATATGTATCAGATAGAGAATTTACTCTTCTTTAATAGAATTGAACAAAAAATAATATTTAGAAGATTTTTTTAAGAAACTGCTACTTCCGGTTGTCCAATTATTACCAAAACCTTTTCAGCTCTTCCCAGTAATGTCCGATTGAGAAATATGTGCCTGAGTGTCTGGTCGCGAATCTGGGGAACCGAATTCAATCCCTACCAACACTAAATATTTCGAATTTTAAATGGCATAAAATTGACCCCTGTGGTGCACTCTCCACGCCAGAAATGAGTGAGACGACGCTTGGTAAACGCCTGCACAATACAAATATATCATCATCATTACCGAAATCTGTGTACAAAGCAGATTAACACACTCAGCAATAGATAATAAGCCGTGATGATATATTTATTATTTTTTTATTTAAATACATACATGTATATTTGCTAATACTGGAAACTATGTATATTACGTTCCTTTCCATATAACTATTGTTCTATTTACAATTTTCTTTTTAAAATGTTACTATTATTAATTTGAAATGATTATTTTTTTGACAGTGATATCTGTCAGTTACATACATTTATAAAATTAATTATTAATTTATCTATAAAATATATAGAAAAATTATTAATGCATGCCTGTAGAAAATTCAATAATCTTTAATTTTTATAATAACATAATCGCGGAATAATGACATTTAAAGGTATTTTTGGAAAACTATTTTGAGCTTCTAGTAAAGTGCTATTTCCAGTTATCCGATTTACACCAACATCTAATGGCTTCTTTCCTTATTAGAGTAAGGTCGAAATACAAAGTGACCAGAAGATCGACATACACAAACACACACACATACACACACACACACACACATACGCACACAAATACACACCCACAGACATCATTGTGAAAATGTTAAAATCGGATTCTATGGATCTTGAAACGTGGTCATTTATTAAAATCTCAATATGCGATTTTAAGCAGGATTCCTATACCTCCCTTACCAAGGGTAGCGGGAGGTAAAAAATCACTCTCTACTATCATCGCAACATATATGAGAAACTAATAGTATGACACATTAAAAAGATTTAAAATTATTTAATTATTTGTTTTCCAACCTGTAATTTGTTCAATTTTACTTGTTCATGTTAGCAGTTCAATATATTTTAATGGCTTACTGTGACTAAGAAATAGTTTCGCTTTAAATTGTAATAAAAAGTAATTTATCTATTCCGTTATAATTATTTTAAATTTGGTACGTATGTATAATAAAAAAAATTATAATTTATTAAAATATATTTTGAATTTCAGGACCAAATAACACATAATGACTAGCAAAAAGAAGGAATTCAAAAAGACACATGGACAAAATGAAACATTTGGAAAAAAATTAATAGTTTTTAGCAGAAAATTTAGGAAAAGTACAGCAAGTTTAGATGATAAAAACCAGTCTTGGGATACATTAACCAGCAGTCCAATTGAAAGATCAGAATACAAAAAATTCATTTACGAAGCAGAAGAAACATTTTCAGAATTAAAAAATAAAACACAATCAACCTCGAAACAATCCACTCCAAACAATACCAACAGCAAAACAAAATCGCTAAAAAAAGGAAAATCATTAAATGATTCATTCGATTATGCTAAATATAATTGCGATGCTGATGATTTTATATGCGACCACGTGGAAAATGATTTCGAAGAAATTACAATAAACAGAAAACTCAGAAAAATACCAAATAAAGGCACACCACCTAGAACTACAATTTCTGAAAGTGTCACTACGACCAGTATTATACAAGAAACGCAATCATTTGAGACAAAATTAAATCAGTTGCTTTCCGAAACAAATACCGACGATTCTGGAAATACATCAATGTCTGTTAAAGAAACAGTAAGTGACAAAAAATTGAACGATTATTTAACTGGAGGTATCAAAGCTGAAATGCAAAATAATCAGAACAATGTGAACGAAATTATTAAAAATAAAAATAAAAATGTTGAAAATGAAATGAAAAATATAATTGTAGGTGACCGTAATAAGAGAACAAACAATAATATTTACGAAACAACTGAATTAGAAAAAGAAAAAGAAGAAATGAATTCTTCAAATATGCTAAAAAATGAATTTTATTCAAAACAACTAAATACACCTTCACATAATGCAAAATTATTACACCAAAAAAGTTCCGATGAAGAATATTTTACACCAGATGAAACATTCTTGAAAGCATATATGTCCTGCAATGAAGAAATATCAATTCAATCAAACAATCCAGAATCAACGATTCTTCAAAATAGTCTGAAAAGTAATGAAAATAATTCAGACATTTCAGTAATTTCTTTATCATCCAATGATTCTTTAGTGCAAAATATATTTAAAACAACAAATATGAAAAAAAATTCAGAAAATTATGAAGAAAAATCAAAAGATATCGTTGATTCTTCATCTAGCGGAGTATCAACTGAATCCGAAGATTCTATTGTTGAAGACATTAAAAATATTCTCCAAACAACCAATAACTTCGAAAGTGATTCCGACAAATTTTATGAAATGAGTTTAAAAATTCTGGAAGACAGCTACAAAGAAAACACAAATTTAAATTCATTTATTTTGGACGATGAAGAAATGATTGAAGATATTAAATATATTTTCGACAAAACAAATCTAAATGAACGTAAATTGCCAGAAAAATATTTTGAAACAAACGAAGAAAATTTTGTAAAGTCAAAACCAAAAGAAGATCAATTGTCAGACCCAAAATCAATGAAAATATTTTGCTGTAACGAGGACTACATAAAATTTATAAATTTTGAGTCACGAAAATTCTTTAATAATAAAGCCATAAAATCTAAAACAAATTTTGGTGATAACAAAGTTAATATGTCGCCAAAATCACAAGGAAACGAAAAAGCATATAATAAAACTACGTTTCAAACTAATTCATCAAATGAAAATAAAATAAATACTGAGAAGAAAGAATCAATTATTAATGTTAAAACTTTATTATTATCAAATGTTAAAAATTGTTTGAAGATCCCAGATATTGTTTTATGTACAAGTTATGTTGTGAATTTATTCTTCTACAACAGATTTTAACATTCATATTTTTGTATATTCTTTTGTTATTTTAATCAATGATTATTTATTGTAATATCAAGAAAAATAAAATATTTTATAATTAGTATTCTACAGTGTGTTCAGAATAGCCGAACAGCACTTTTCCAACTTCCCTAATTATTTTAGGTAAAAAAGCTTGAAATAAAAGTTGTAGAGCATAAAATTCTGCATCTGAATCAATAAGCAAAAATAATTTTCTGTGCCTTCTAACGGCAGAAATTAGATATGAAAATGTCGAACCCTAAAAATAGCTATAGCCATGGAATTGAAACAAATTAACAAATGTTAATGATTTATCTATCAAGCTAGGTTAATTTATTTTTATTATTAATTTCTGTTCAAGTGTACAAATATCAATTTAGCTTAACAGATAATTGTTAACTGGACCAGAAATTAGAAAAAATATGTAATACAAGGTTTAGAATTTTTCTGAACGATATTTATTTATTTATTAGCTGCCACTCAACAGCATACAGAAATGTATCCCAATTACTGAGGGCTGGAAAACAGTATACGAAATACATAATATGCAATTTCAACGTATCACACGAGAAAAAAAATATCATGAATTTAAAAAACAACAGAAACATTCGTGTAAACAATTTTAAGCTGTGTCAACTATACAATGAAATATATCAATATCTGTGTTAGAAATACAATTATTCATAAGTAGTAGTCGTTAAGGGTAGTTTAAATGTGTATTTTAAACTTCCCGATCTTATTTGAATACGTGGTACAGCAAAATGAATATTACTCAACACACAAATTAATATATTTCTTTCTTAAAATTACAAAAGTAGTGTTATACTGTTTAAATTTTTCACACTTTTCACGTAAAATACCAATTTAAAATTCCTTCGAATGTACGTCTGAAATTCCTTTACCAAAGATCACCTCTTATTCGCTAATACCAAGCGGGTGTTAACTTAACTGATACTCCATTTGGAACGCTTGTACATGGTTGTCAAGTATAATTTTACCTATTTATCGTATCTTCAGATTATAATTTTCTAGAGGCAATAAAATTAAATCTGGATGGTAAATAATTCTCAAATTTTTACATAAAATCCATTAATTAGTTTTCTATAACATACTAGTTTTTTTTAGTATTAAATGTCGGTATGGATATAAAAGTTATAATTTAAAATGTTGTGTTTATTTTGCCATTTCCTATTCTTCACGTGTTAAAAAGGCCAAATTTAATTGCAAATATCTTGTTTTAGAAATGGAAACAATTTCGAAAACGGCGAAAGGCAATATACTGTATCCTTCTTTATTATCTTTACTCCTTAAAAATATAATTCAAGATCTGATAACTTGAATTTTGAATTGAATAATGATCAGACATACGTTTTTCTGTTCATAGCCTACTCCAAGTTATATTTTTTATTGCATACACTGTACTTATTTTTAACATCAAGATATCTAGTCGATTTTTTGATAGAAAGATCAAAATCAAAACAATAATAATAATAACCATGTCAGTTGGTACGCCAGGTCATACGTCTATCACTCGTGCAAGTTCCGAATTACATTCGTTTGAAGAAATATTTCCTGATAATGTTCCAAGTAATAAAATATGGCAAGTGGTGTTGAAAGAAAAACAAGATTCTTTCGATAAAGTAAATGAATATATTGTATCTAAAGTTAACCCTGATAATATTACACCAGAAAGTAAAACAAGAATACAGTTAACATTCAAAGTATAACAATTTAATATTACAGATCCCCATTTAAAATATCTCAATGAGACAATATTTCCCGTTTTATTGCCAATACTTGAGAAAACTTTATTTAAAGCAATTCGCATGGAATGTCTTACGGTATAGTATATTAAAATATCTGATGTGAACACAATACCTCCCGCCATTAAATTTTTATTAATTTAAATACATATACAGTAAAATAATTAAAAGATGTCCGATCAAGGGCATCTGTATCGCGAACGAATTAACAAATAGGCATACATTTATCTCTTTCTTTTGCAAAGGCTATAAGAGTGTGCGATAAAGATGGATATAACACGCTTGTCTTTCACACCTGGGAAAGAATAATTAACAAAATTAAATATCTGATTATAGCCATTATTTTGTTTAGAATCAAAAGAGTTTATTTAACGGAATTGACTACATTTCTGAAAGATTATGGTTGACCAATTCAAGATATCCTGAAAGAGCAAATATGCCTCAAAATATATTTTTACTTCCTTGGGTACAGGAATGGTTAAAAGATCAGTTAAGTAATTAATATAATAAAGATTAAATATTAAATATTTTTTATCAAAACAGTCCGCGATTAATATTTCCAAAATCTTGGATTTGGACTAAAGAAGAAGCAGTATTAGTAATACAAGCGTACATGCGTGGACATTTTGTACGGAAGCGAGAAGATGTCCAAGAAATGAGACAATTTTGGAAGGTAATTTTATTCAAAATTATATGTTAATTGTTATTTATATATTAAGGGCATAATTAAAAGATTATATGGTGAAAATAAAGGCAGAAGACTCATGTCATCAACCTGAAAAAAACCTTATAAAAAGAAATATAACTTGTAGAAATTATTAGTTGTTATTTATTTTTTTAAAGAAAAAAAATATACTAGTATTAAAGAAACGTATATATATTAATAATATTTACAATTATTTCTGAGTCAATCCTTATTCCTTTTAAGGAATATAAAATTATTTGACACATGGTCATTCTCAAATAAACTACAATTATTTTAAATAATTTTATGTTCCGTAAAAGGAATAACGATTGACTTAGAAATAATTGTAAATATTATTAATATATACATTACTTAATACTAGTACTTGTTTTTCTTCTTCTTTTAAAAATAAATAATTTCTACAAGTTATATTTCATTTTATAAGGTTTTTTCAGGTTGATGACGTGAGTTTTCTGGCTAATTTTCACTATAGCACGGACCTTCCCTAACGTTCAAATCTTGACTGTGAAGTTGTCGCAGATGAACTTCACGCGCTCATAATTTAAAAAATATATTTAATAATATTTAAAATTTATACTGCGGAATGTACTAACCATGTCAACGACTTGGCACATATTTCAGAGCTGTTAACAAAATCAGTGTTGCCAATAAACTGATTAAACTAAAACTATACTGACAGCCATATTCAATAAATTTGGTTTCATTATTTTAAATTGTTTATCCAACAAACTAGTCAAGAAACAAATCATATTAAACTATTTTAAATAATGCTGCTAAATTTATTGAATATAGTTGTCAGTACATTTTCGATTTAATTAGTATATTGGCAACACTGATTTTGTTGATAACCCTGAAGTGTGTGCCAAGTCGTTGACACCGGTGTTCGAACCACGTTCGTGTGTTCTTTACGATAACTCCAATGTCCGCAGGTTAGCAACACTGTAGAATGACAGATGTTATGTAACCATAACCTATAAATATTCCTTTCATATTTATCAATTTCAAATAAAATTTAATATGTACTTGGCACTGAAGTTCGTGTTTATCACTCATAAATTCCACATTCGTGATAAAAAGTACGTCAGTGCCTTGATACATAACTATTATGATTCTAAAACAAATAAATTCAATAACTTTTATCAATTTTAGATATTAGCTAAAGAGAAAGAAGGAAAAGGAGTTGTACAATATAAAGAAGAAATAAAAACGGAACGAAAAGTCTCAATATCCACAAATGTTACATATTAATTTTATTCACAAATTACAATAAAATATTTTCACATTACAAGTTAATTCCTTTGTACAATTGAGGGGAAATCGGTGTGCCTAATCCACAAACGACTTCTGTGTTGGGTGTTTCGCCTTCTTTTGCCACTCTAATATGATTTTCACGTCCTAGTCGATACTTCAAACTGTATTTTGGTTCATCTGTTACTGTTTGTCCTTTGGCTAATTTATCTCTTACAATAAGTTCTTTTAAAAGAGGAGGGAAGCTAACAGCACTGGGATATATTTTTTCCGTTTTTTTCTCAAAGTTATCATTCAGACGGCAATATGCAGCTTCTTCTTCTTTTGGTAATAACCTATAATCTGCTTTATATGTTGCGGAAGACATTTCTACTAACTTTGGAAGTGTTTGTCCTCGAAATGTTTTCTCAACCCATACTTTCACTTTACGAACATCCTATAATTTTGTTATAATAAATTCATATTTAAATTATTCACATTCTACTGACCTCGTTGGGTAAAGTTTCCACTTTCTTAATTTTTAAGTAACTTGGTTCAGGATATCTTTCAAACATACTTCTTACAACAATTCTTCCTACACCAAAATTTTTTAAGTTGCCCACTATTTCCCATAATGTTTTTCCTTTAAAGTCAGTTGTGCGGCCAATATATTTAATGGGCATTTTAAATGTCAAATTATTCGAGGTTATAACATGCAATTTAACCTCAAAAATGTCAAGTATTTTACCAGATGGCAGCAGCGCAAAAATGTTTTGCGAGTTTGATTGCGAATAAAAATTTGCTTTTTATTTAAATTATATGATAAACATTTTCTAACAATATCATCTACTTATCCTACAATAAAGTTCAAATATTTTGTTAAATATACACAGCAAAATCGTTACTATTACGGTTTTAATAAGTGAATGACGTGGAAGCAAATAAATATTAGGTTAATAGCAAAAAAATATTGTAAAATTTAAACATCATGTTTGAAATTAATGATTTACAAAGTGAGTATTGTTTATAACAAATAATTTAATATTGATATGTTGTTTTTTATTTTTAGAAATCGGAGTAGGTTTGGCGGGATTTGGAGTAGCATTTTTATTCCTCGGTGTTCTATTATTATTCGATAAAGGATTACTTGCAATTGGAAATGTAATCGAAAGTATTATGTTTTATTCTTTTGTTTTAACATTCAATTGTTTTCAGATACTATTTATAGCAGGGTTAGCATGTGTTATTGGTCTGGAGAGAACCTTCAGATTTTTTTTCCAAAAACATAAAGCGAAAGCATCTATAGCATTTTTCGGAGGAATAATTGTTGTATTACTTGGATGGCCTTTAATAGGAATGCTAATAGAAACTTACGGATTCGTGTTATTATTTAGGTATATAATATTGAAGTATTTTTAGCTCCTGCTTATTGCACGCATTTTTTATTTTGCAAAGCCATTGTTATTTTTAGTTTGTTATAATTCGTGTATTTTTAGTTCAGCTCATTTAAATATATTCTTTCCATATTCTCTTGCTTTTTTTATTCATTTATGTTATCTTTTGTTACGTAAACAAATTGCTTTTGTTTCAGTGGATTCTTCCCAGTGGCCATAAACTTTTTAAGAAGAATTCCAGTTTTAGGAACCATATTAAATATGCCCGGTTTAAGTAGGGTAAGTAAATTTTTCTACAATCGTGCAGGAAATGTTTCCTAAATCAAAATGAATGCGGGAAATTATATAACACCCAATAATTTCTACAAGTTATATTTTTTTTTATATAGTTGATATGTCAAAAATTTCGTAATTATTCTTATTTTTTTGGACGATTGCAGAAAAAAAAATATTGTTTGAAACACATGCGGAAAACGTGATTCTGAAACTCCATAAAAATGAGGTTATGCAAAAAGATTAATTGCTCATTTTTTTGTTTAAATCGAACAAGCATAATCTAATTTATCGTATTTTTTATTGTATAAAATTGTTTTAAAGTATGATATTTTTAAAGCAAAGCTAGCCAAGTTGTGACGTCACGTTTTAGAACTGCAAGTTCAGACTTATTATGAGCACAGAATTTCTAAAAGAAAAAAATATATAGACTATAAATTGAAAATTACATATTTAAATATGCTATAATCAGGGACCTTAAACTGAACCCGAACCTGAACCAAACATTGATTTGTCAAGGTCAATAAAGCTGAACCGTATTTAAACCGTTTTAAATCCAGATTTGTTTTAATATAATTTTAAAATTAATAAATATACCTAATTATATTTCTTGTGCTTATAATCATTTACTGATCTGAACCGAAATTCGAACCTGAACCCAAATCTGATGAACCGTTATAATTTTCATTTTCTTTAACCGAAACTGAATCGACATTTCCTGAACCCGAACCGAACCTGAACCATAAATATATTTCCGTTCAGGTCCCTAGCTATAATATATTAATACATTTTTTTTTATTTTTATAAATATAATTTTCATTTGGCCTGATCCACGCGTCACATCAGCTGTGGTTCTTTGTCAAGATTTCCGATTAGACGCTAGAAGTTTGTTTAGCTATAGAAACGCACGCGAGGCATTAAATTGAAAATATTTTCGCTAGTATTTTGGCACGTTGGCACAGAACCATGACTTTTGTAAATTTCATCTTTAAATGTTACTTTTGACGTAACTAGTGTGAAAATCAAAATGGCTATTGATATTGACAATTGACGGAGAAAATCAGCCGCTTTTTGAACAATTTTTAATTGAAATTTTCTCATGATTAAAGATTGATTTGCAAAAAAATACGGGTCTATTATTTTTCATTACTCTATCGATTAAAGGTGCATGACCTCACTTCCATTTTGTCCATATAAAAGTAGACAGAGTAAACGTGTCCCCTGTGTCGGCACGGGCAACACGATAATGTGTTTAAAATAGCGCTGTGAGAATCCGACAAAACTTGGATCCGAGAACCCGGATTTCAAAATATCCGAAAATTTAATTCGAATTTGAATCCGGATCCAAATTAATATGACATGAATTTCATTAATTTATTATGTGCTTTTGATGAGACCCGTTGCTAATATTTGAATGTAAGGTTCAATACTGAGAATATTCGAATCCAAGAATCGATCCGGATACTGAAATTCCATATCTAAAATCCGATACTCATACACATTCGAATATAAGATCCGATATTCAAATCCAAAATCCGATACTGAGATTTGGATAATTCCACATTAAATTATCCGGATATTTTTGGATCCGAAACTAACCGGATCCCACCACTAGTTTAAAATCGTGTTGCCTGCGCCGGCACAATTTGTTTCAGAATCGCAAAGATCTCGCATTTGTTTTAAAAATAACTATTTACTAATTTGAAATGTTCGAATTGATAATTTCAGTTACTGGATAGACTAGCAGGAGATTCGAACCGAACTACAGTATGATGATCATTAATTATTAGTGTATAAATAATTCGAGTGAATGATGTTTTATAAACGAATGTTGTTGAAATAATTATGATATATTATTGTAGCGGTCTTTTGTATTAATGAATACCCATTTTTTAAACACTTTGTTGTATGAATTTATATTATGGTTGAACATATCTCATCAACAAACGTATATTTTGTACATATTTATTTTTGAAAATAGAACCTCTTACATTTAATTACGTTATTACTACATTGTCAGTTTGATAAATACAGATTGAAATTACATATTTATGTATACACCTATACACCAATATTTAATATTGTAAATTATATACTACAAGTAGTAAAATTGCCTAACTTCCATAAAGAAAGAAATATATTAAAGTTAATTATCATATTTACAATATTTAAAAATCCTAATGAAGGTTATTGTCAGCGTTGCATTCGTTTCATTTTTCTCTCCATTTTCTTTTGTTTCTTTTCATTTACCTCTGGCTGTTCATCAGCCTGTTGCATGAAATATGGTTGAAGCATATTCTTCCAAACCATCCAACCTCCTCTGATTGGTACAAGCAACCACAAATACCAAAAATAATTTGAATATAAAGCCAAGACTATACAACCAGTTGTTAAAATAATAATATCTTTCACATGTTCTCCTATGCCACCTTCAATATTTAGGTCAACCCCGGTATCGAGAACTTGGCCGGTTTCTGATAATTTTGGGCGCGATATATAATGCATGAATTGGTAACAACCAATAAAGATGCAGCAACCGAGAAATAGAAGAATCTACAATATGTTATTAGAAATATATGTTGTGTTGTTTTTAAGTATTTCTTACAATGTTTGATGTGGATTGTTCAAATATGCATATTTTGGCTAAAGATAACGCGCTTGCAGCTAAAGCCATCAATTTATAAAATGTTAAAGTCGATTTATTTTCCTCCATAATTTGTTTGGCACCTTTCGTGCCCTGTTTTCCTTTTTGTTGAGGCTAGAATTAATATTATCAATGAAACATTCATTTATAATTTCTTAAATATTCAAGTTTACTTACTGCCATTATTAATGAAATAAGTTTAATTCAATATTTATTTATAATTTGTGTATCAAAATCCACCTGTAATCTGTAACTGAGTTCCACGTTGTTAACTACTTGTCATTTTTCGGCCAGTGTTGCCACACGTCAGAAAACGAAGTACTTGCGCCGTTAACTTACAAAATGGACGGGCAAGTTTTATATCTTTACAACCATACAATGCTCCTATCCTTTACGTAAAGACTAACCCAAGTTTTGAATATATTAGTTTGTAAACCAATGCTATTTCCTTAAGTAAAATGAAGAATAGTCCTATTTGATAGAGGACAGTGTGAACGTAAATAAAATGTACGTTTCGTCATTTTATTTTACCACTCGTATGGCAACACTGTTTTCCGCATTATTGGTGCTAAATTAACACGTATGCGCAATAAAAAAATAAAAAAGAAATTAGAAATACTTTCATTGATTGGTTGTTACTAATTTATATAGTGCTGAATAGATAATTTTAAAAAAACAATTTATAGTATTCGCAATGCACATTAAATACGTCTGATAAAATACGTATACATTCAACTTCACATCATAACTGACATTTCTATTTTACCTCATTGAATTATAAATTAATTGTGTGTAGAAAATATGTTAAAACAATTTAATTTACATCGAACTCAACGACTATTCAATGGATCTATATGTTACTCAAATCGCAGAAAAGATACATCAAATATTCCACAAGAAAAGCCTGAAGAGGTAACCAAGGAATCTCTCCAGTGGCGTACCCCATGGGCGGAAAGGGGGGATCAATGGTTCAGCAAACTAAAAGTTTTTGGCTCCGAACACAACAATGCAGATGTCCTTAAATTTCTACAACAACCAATTAATTTATCTCCAACATCAATTAAAAATTGGTGGAATCGAAAACAATTAGAGAAGGAAATATTTTTACAGCAATATATACCAGAACGGAATCAAGTATTGGGAGACGATTTAGCAGCAGCACATTTTATTGTCCATAGAGGAGGTTCTGTCAAGTTTGTTGGTGAAAATGATTGGGTGAAACAAGATGAAAATCTGGATTATAAATTACCCAATAAATATGTGGCTAATAAATTTGTAGAAGCTATAAATTGTTCCAACATGAGTATTCATTTTGAAGGATTAGCAAATTTAAAAGGGTTGAGAAAGATGGAATGGTTAAGTCTTAATAACTGTCAGTATATGGACGATTGGTGTATGGACAGAATTTGTGGAATATATTATGATGGACAATTAAAATATTTAGATATTAGGAATTGCCCAAAAGTTACTGATCGCGGAATAGGTGCACTCCATAAAATTAAGAGTTTGAGAACCTTACGTATTGATAATATTAAAGCAACTAATGCTATTGAATTAACCTGTATAATGTTATTAGATTTGTTACCTAATTTAGAAATAAAATCGTAATTTCTTATTTTGTGTAGTTATATATTTTCCTATTTCGCTTTTTGTCAAAAACAGTTTTGCGTATAGGCGGCTTATGTTTTACATGCGTGTGCAGTCGAGCAAATAAGTTCTCAATGTCGTATACATATTTATTTCGTATTTATTTTACATTTATAAAACAATATCAAAATAATTTGTAGTTATGGATAATCAAGTATTTACTTAGATGGATAAATAATGTGGATCCTTATATATTAACACGAAGATTATAAACGCGTCTCAAACAATATGAAATCAATAATTAATTATCTAACTTTTAAACCTTTGTGAGAAACATAGATATAATAGTATATTAAAGAACGAATGTCATAATTGTCATTTTATTTTGTGTGAAGGAAGTTTGGGTAACGACGCGTTGCCCAAACCTTCGAACAAAATAATCGACAATTATGACATGAGTTCTTTATACTATTTTTTCTATTTTGCGATTTTTATAATCTTTTTAAATAAAAAATCGTAAATTCAAAATTTAGGGAATTTTGTGTTAGTTGGTAATAATGTGACATTTAAAAATTCAATTGTTTGAATTTAAAATTGTCTCATATGTTTACAATCAAATTCATATCAAATTAAAAATGAATACAGACGATTTTTTGTGTACTCCACCTGAAATACGTGAAATTACGGAAAATACATTTTATAATTCCAAAAACAAACAATGAAAAAAGTCACGTTTCATAGCCATAACCAATATAAAATGTTTACAAGTTACTTACATTTTATTGTATAAAATTAACTGAAAAGGATGTGGAAAGTGTAAAACTATATAATTATACACATCTTATATTTAAAACACTATTTTCTTATAAATAAACACTTAATTCTTGTTGACATTTCTCCTCGGCCGCCATTTTACTTTTATCTAAACTACTACACAACTTGCGTAACTTTGGCTATTACATCAGCGCCAAAAGGCTCGAACTAATTTACCGACAGAGTTCACAAATAAATTACATATTTTAAATATCAACAATTAATAATGTTTTGAACTATTTATGCCCTAAATATTTATAAACAAAAATAAAAATCTTAACAATCGTTAGTATCGTTTATTCAGTGCGGTTTGACATTTGATATTTTTTGACATAACATTTCAGCTATGCTACCAATTTATAAAAATAAATTGTACTAGGCTGTTACAACACTCAAAGGAGCTATTAACGAACTCCTTTGGGTGCTGTAATAGCTTTGTTACAGATGCAAAATAGAAAAATTGTTTTATATGTAATAAACCTCGAACTCACTTAAAACATTATCCTCAAATATTTTTTACGGAAAACACTGCTCACACATTCACCTTTACACTTTCTAAACACTATTTCCATAAGAAAATAATGTTAGTGATATAAAAAACAAAAGCTTACGGGACGACATTTCTCCACAAAACGTAATGTAGACTGAAGGTTTACTTGTCCACAATCAGCTGTTAGCCGCCATGTTGAAACGTTACGTGCAAGTACAAAAACTCAAAATAAAATTGTAAATTATATCATTTTCTCGAAATGTCAAAATTGTTTCGGTACCCAAAAAAACCAAAATAGCTATTAGAGGCGCTGACGCTCAAAATGTGCACATCGCTTATTTTATAACACTTTTGTCTTTTAATACACGTCTAAAGAAAAGTTTTGCGTACGCCATTGACTAAAACTAACAATCAACAATTTGGAAATCAGTTCATTTGTGATACGAGGAAAGGAGGAAAGTACGGTGCGGGGGATTTATTTATTTGATATGTTGTGTGCGTTTGCAAATTAAAAAAAGGTAACTTCTTTCTTACTGTGTCTGTATTTGTGTTGTGTGTAAACGACCACGTCAGTTGCTTTCAATATTCAAGAGGTGTTGTGTTGTTTGCGACACAATCACTTGTGGAAAAGTTTAGTTTATTATCTGCGACATAGAAAAAAAGTTGAACAATAGGAATATCAAATCGCGATAGTGTTTTACATTATAGGTTAAAAATGATTTTGAAATTTTTATTGTTAACATTGTTAATTTCTCAAGGGTGTATTGCCCCACCAGTCACGAAAAATAAGTCGTCTGATGTTAATGAGAAAGAAAATGAAGTTGATGGACAAGAGACTGCTTTAGTGAGTACAAAATTAAATATTTTTCAAAATAATAATGAAATATTACTTTTAATATTTAGGAAGATTATGTAGTGTATCATAGATATTTAAAAGAAGTCGTTGACGCTTTGGAAAGTGATCCTCAATTTCGCGATAAACTAGAAAAAGCAGAAGAATCCGATATTCGAGTAAGATAAATTCCCATATGTTTCAATATTTAACTAACAAACCTTATTACAGTCCGGCAAAATAGCACACGAATTAGAATTTGTAAGCCATAAAGTCAGATCTAAACTCGACGAAATAAAACGAGCCGAATTAGAAAGATTAAGACATCTCGCTAGCAAGCAATATGATCTCGAACACGGCCTTAATGAATCCCAAGGAAAAGTTGGACCACTACATCTCGATAAAGAACATCTCGATCATTTAAACCCCCATACTTTCGAGATTGAAGATTTGAAGAAACTAATCGCAAAATCCACTCAAGATTTAGCTGAAGCGGACAAAAAACGTAGACAAGAATTTAAAGATTATGAAATGCAAAAAGAATTTGAGAAACAACAAAAGTTGAAATCGTTGGATGATGCTCATCGGGTTGAATATGAACAGCATTTGAAGCAACAAGAAGAAAAACATAAAAAACATGAACCGGTAAGTTAATAAAAATGATGTAATTCCCTATTTGAATTTTTTCTTCAAGTTGCATCATCCTGGAAGCAAACAACAACTGGAAGAAGTTTGGGAGAAGCAAGATCATATGGAACAACAAGATTTTAACCCAAAAACGTTTTTCATGATGCACGGTACAATTCTTTATTTATAAAATTTAGGATGTGGCTTAACAACAGACAAACACAAAACCTAACGCACATAACTCGGATTTAAGTAGACAGTGAATTTAAAAAGACAGTGAAGTCCAAAAGGCCCACGCAACATGCCCATACAACAATTTGGGCGTGCACTTTTTATAAAAAAAAATCTGATGGGGCCAACACAATACTTCCCGTTTAATTTTTTTTTCATGTAAATACTTGAAATTAAATTTAAATACCAGGTTCGATTCTGACGGACGCTAAATATTTCGAATTTTAAATGGCACGAAAATGACCCCATCGTTACCGAAATTGTATTAAGTTCCTTTCCATATAATTATCTTGGCACCGAACTAAAAATTGGGTTCGGATCATGTTTAGATTAATACGTTTTTTGAAAAATGGGTTTGAATAACAATCTTTATATAGAAATAATTTAAAATGCGAGCCGGAATTTATAAGTAATACAACGCAAGACAAGAATATGAATATATTTTTCGCAAACAATCAACACATACAGCGACGCAGACCTCGGGCCAGAATTTTAATACTGGGCACGGTTCCGACTCGGGTTCAACTGAAAAATATATGAGGTTCGGTTCGGGGTTTGGGTTCGTTAAAATGTTACGGTTTGGTACTGGGTTCGTTGTCCTGATAATTATTTTTCCATTTACTATTTTCTTTTTAAAATGTTACTGTTATTATTTGAAATGCTTAATTTGTTGTTACATACATTAAAATTATAGACAGTTTTATAAATTTATCCATAAAATATATAGAAAAAGTATTAATGCAACCCTGTAGAAAATTTAATTGTCTTTAATTTGTATATAACATAAATCTCAAAAAAATAACATTTAATGGTTTTAATATTTAAATTACACTTGGCAAAGTTCACAAAATTCAGTCTCTGAATCAACATCTCGGTCATTTATCAGAGACTGGTCCACTCAACCAGAACCACAGACGTCCGCTCAACTAGTCTCAGTGCCTCGAAAGAGGCGTCAGGACACCACACTGATGAGCTCCAATAAGAGCGAAACGCGTCTGTACCAGTCTCTGATAAATGACCGAGAGGTTGATTCAGAGACTGAATTTTGTGAACTTTGCCAAGTGTAATTTAAATATTATTTAGAGCAGTTCACCTAGTGTCGCATTTGTACATTGTACAGTTTTCTATTTAATGGTTTTTTTCGAAGAAAAACTATTTTGAGCTCACATAGTAAAGTGTCATTTCCGGTTATCTGATTGACATCGAAATCTAATAGTAGCGGGAGGTAAAAGACGGATAAAAACAATACCTACCACTATCTATCTAAATCCGAGTTCTGTGCGTTAGGTACCGTTTCTGTCAGTTGTTTTTATAAAAATTGCCATATCCTAAAATTTAATTATGGCCATAATTATTATAATTTATAATCAATGATTATAAATTTTAGATTTGGATGGCAATGGTGTTTGGGATGAAAATGAAGTAAAAACTTTGTTCATTAAAGAATTGGACAAAATATATCAGACAGGAGCTCCGGAAGATGATATGAGAGAAAGAATTGAAGAAATGGAAAGAATGCGGGAGCATGTTTTTTCTGAAGTAGATTTAAATAAAGATGGATTAATAAGGTATTAATTTTTTCTACAATTTGCAAAATTAATGAGGCAAATAAATCTGATGATAATTTTTAATTGCAATTTTCTCATTATTAAAGATCGATTTGAGGAAAAATATTAAATGTATTCTTACAGTTATGAAGAATTTTTGGCGCAAACCAAAAAACAAGATTTCCAGGACGATAAAGGTTGGGAAACCTTAGATCAACAAAAAGTTTATACAGAAGAAGAATATAGACAATTCGAACAACAGCGTTTGGCGGAAGTACAAAGACTTGTTGCCCAAGGAATGGTAAATATAGATAGTTTGTTTTATGGCTTACTTTTTATAACAAGTAGCAATATTATCACATTAAAATTTTACACAAAATTGAAGCAATTTTGAGCAACTGGAAGCACATATTTTTGTTTGATTTTACGCAGACATCATACAGGGTGACTTTCCTGATTCCCTAATTATTTTAGGTAAAAAAGCTTCAAATAAAAGTTGTAGAGCATAAAATTCTGCATCTGAATCAATAAAAAATAATAATTTTGTGTGCCTTATAACGGCAGAAATTAGGTATGAAAATGTCGAACCTTAAAAATAGCAATAGCCATGGAATTGAAACAAAAAATTAACAAATGGTGACGATTTATCTGTTAATTTATTTTTATTATTATTTTTAATTTAAATTGATATTTGTTTACTTGAACAGAAATTACAAATAATAAATAGTACACTAAAACACAAGTATCATAAGGCAATCTGTTAACGTACGAGTCCAAGTTTGGAAAACGAGCCGCTAGGCGAGTTTTACAAAGGCCTTTATAATACGTGTTTTTTATACATTTTTTTCTATTGAGGTAATTTTACGATTAAATTTATTTAAATTGCGACGTCAAATTATGACTAGGTATTTTTTTGTTAGTTATATTTATGTTGGTAATGCTTCTCGCTAACAATTAAAATTTCATATTTTGTCAACTATTGATTAATTAGTGTAGTCCTATCACAAATAAATAAATAAATAAAAACAACTTACCATTTTGAGGTTACCTTGACCATTTGTCAGTTATGAAAACATGACTACCAACTCTAGAACATGAAAGGCGCCAAAAATGGTACGCTTATAGATCTTCGAAACGTCGTGTTTGCAGTACAAAACAGTGCGTTTATAGAAACATAAGAACACCGAAATAGAAAAAATAAATTAACCTAGCTTGACAGATAAATCGTTACCATTTGTTAATTTTTTGTTTTAATTCCATGGCTATTGCTATTTTTAGGGTTCGACATTTTCATACCTAATTTCTGCCGTTACAAGGCACACAAAATTAATTTTGTTTATTGATTCAGATGCAGAATTTTAAGCTCTACAACTTTTATTTGAAGCTTTTTTACCTAAAATAATTAGGGAAGCAAGAAATTACATACCACCCTTGCATTTTTAACGAGTGTACAAAATAATAATAAATTGTGTGATATGTAGTAGAATAGCATTGATTGCATGTCGTGTGTTTAATAATTAGTTACCACCCCAACCCGGTATGCCCGTATACCACGATCCA
The DNA here is from genome assembly GCA_951394225.1 of Harpalus rufipes. Taxonomy (NCBI): domain Eukaryota; kingdom Metazoa; phylum Arthropoda; class Insecta; order Coleoptera; family Carabidae; genus Harpalus; species Harpalus rufipes. The sequence goes on from OX596275.1 coordinate 66,501,955, forward strand.
AGGATGCAACAAGGACAGGTATGACAATCAATTAATGCATGCTGTTTTTATTGTGCACCTGTTTGAAATTTAAATTTTTAGAAATCTTTTTATTAATATTGAAATCTTTAGTTCCCGCCACAAGGGCATTATCCAGGAGGAGTACCACCTGGTCAGTATCATCCACAGGGCCAATATCATCCAGGACAAATGCCGCCACAGGCACAGTATCATCCGCAAGGACAACAACATCCGGGACAGTATCAAGTGCCGCAGCAACAACAGTACCATCCTGGACAAGTAGGACAAGTAAGTTTTGAATGTTGTTAAATTATTTTATGATTTTTATATTTGTATGATACTGTAGTTGCCGCAGCAAGGAGGTCCTAATCCACAGATGAATGTGCATCTTAATCAGGCGAGTTATAAAAAAAATGATAATTTTATAGAAAGTATAAAATAAGAAATGATGTAATATCACAATAAATTACAAGTAATTTATGTAAATTTTAAAAACAAAGTTCAAAACAATACTTAAAATATAAAATATGTTGCTACTGCCGGAACAAAAGGTCATAAGTCGATTTTTTTCAATTATGCGTTTGGATTAAATTTAATAACTGAAACGTACAACTAGACCCTTTCAGCTGTATTTTTTATACATGCCCATAAACTTCCAAGACTTTACAGCCTTGTTGACAAAATTATGTACGGTGTGACTTCAAATTTAATCCAAATATAATAATTGAAAAAATAGACTTATGACCTTTTCCCGTAAAAATATATAAATTAAAAATATAAAATAAATTGGTGAAAAATGTTTATTAACATTTCATCTACTTAACATTCGACGTTTCGATTCCAAATGAATCATCATCAGGGATAGTTAATGTATGATGATGATTCATTTAAAATCGTAACGCGGAATGTTAAGTAGATGAAATGTTAATAAACATTTTTCACCAAGACTGCAACTCCAATTATTTATCTTTAACTTTAACATCATATCAACAGTTAATAAATACCGAGAAATTTAAAATAAATAATATTTTAAAAAATCTGATGTGGCCAGCACAATACCTTAAGTACGGTAAGGGTCGCTATTTTTTATTTTCTTCTTCCACTCATTTCTGTTTGCGTGTCGTTTTCATTCAGTTCCTTTTCTCTCAAGTCTTCTACAATACAGTCCTTCCATCTTATTGTTAGTCTTCCTCTGTTTCTTCTTTCTATTATTAAGCTATTCATTCTTCTTCCAATATATTCTTCATGTCTCCTCATGACATGTTCAAACCAATGTAATCGTCTCTCTTGTATCTTTCTAGAAATTTGCAACACTATAGTTATTTCCGTGTTTTCCTCAAAATCTATTGCTACATTCATTTACTTTTTATTGATATTGATATCTGTCAATTTGTGTTATCTGAATATATTAATAGTTTCCATGTTTAGTATAGCTGACTGATTTATTAAATTTAATGTCTTTAACTCTATATCTATTGAATATGAAGTATAAAATGCAATCAAATCGTTTAGAGAATAATATATTTTTAAGTTATAATAACGTTAAATGTCAATAAATCATATTTAACTATTAAATCTTCAAATGAGACTACTTCCGGTTCACCAATTATAACCAAAATCTAATCAGTTGTTCTTCTAGATGTAAACTTTAGGAATACGAAAAAAATATAATTTTTGGAATCGTGGTATTGAAGTTACGCGATCCGAAACTATCGTCACACACACACACACACACAAACACACACAGACAGACACACACATACATACAAACATAATCGTGAAAATGGTAAAATCGTATTATGTGGACCCTAAAACATGCTTATTCATTAAAAACTCATCATTGATTTTTTTGACCAAAGACATTACCTTCCTTACCTAAAGGTGACGGAAGGTAAAAATATAATGAGATCTTCAGAAACAATAAATTAAATGTTTAATAAAACCACAAATAAATTGAAGTCTGTAAATAAATTTGTATCAAATTTCCATTACTTATTCGTAAAACATGCGTTCTTGTTAATAAAAATTCAACTTAAAAATAATCAATTACGCCAGTATCAAATATATTTCTACTTTCGCTGTAAAAAAATCAATTTTAATTTTCAAAATTTCAAAAACAACGTTTGGCGTCGATTCCCGATGATGAGTCAGAAATAACGTCTGGTTTGGTGTCCAAGTCATGTTTTATATGTTTTTAAAATTTTGTAAGCAGAATATATAAACATAAAAAATGTAGAGAATCTAATTATTGAAATCATCATATTGGTCACTAATAAACACATTCATTAATAAAAAGTAAAATATACCAGAGTACTTTTTCTCGAGTGTTATAGCAATCGCCCAAATTTTTTAAAACATTTGATATGAAAACAAGCCATAATTTTGTTTTTTAATTTAGATTCCACAAGGGAATCAAATTCCTCAAGGACAATTACCGCCGTTGAATACAAATGAAGTTTATCCGCATCAGGTAAACCCTGGTATAAATAATGTATAAAATAAAAGTTGTTACATATAATTTTGTTTAGCAACAAGTACCAGTTGTAAATCAACGTCAGGCACCACCAAATGTAGTATCAAATCAGCAGCAACAACCTCCTGTGCCACAACAGCAGCCTCCTGTTCAACAACAACCGCCCGTACAACAACAACCACCCGTACAACAGCAGCCTCCTGTGCAACAACAACCGCCCGTGCAACAACAGCCACCCGTGCAACAACAACAACCATCTGTGCAACAACCCCCTGTGCAGCAACAACAACCGCCTGTTCAACAACAGCAACCTGTTAAAAATTCTGTACCACAAGTAAATCAAATATAAACATTGTTTGAAATTGTCTTGTAAATTTGATTATTTTATGTGATTTGGTTGTGCAAAATGTTATGTAATAATTTATTGAGCATTTAAACGAATTGTCGAACAATGATTAATCTGTAGAATAATTTTATTATTGAAGTAAACAATACATCATATCATGGCTGTAAAGATTTATTTTAGATCAAGTATTTTAAAATAATAAAATGACTCCATTTTTAATTTTTACTCTTCAGTGAAATGAAATTGTTGCCACAGTAACGTACCTGTTTATTTTGTGTAAATAAAAGTGATACAATTCTTTTATTATTTATATTTTTATGTCAATCGCGCATAAATTATAGTGTTTCTTATGAGATTCGTGCAGGCATCTATTGGTGTCCTTTAAGCACTAAATATAATACTTCGTAATGACTGGTGATGTCACATCACTACGTAGCGGCCATTTGGAACCTGTGACGCATGCGCAATAGTTGTCATAGAACAGCATAACCGGGTTCTATAATAAAAGTGAAAAAATATTGTTTAAAATATATTTGTGGCTTTTAGCCTTCAAATAATTAATAATGTCGAAACCAGAGCAAGTACTAATAATCGACCCACAAAGTGAACTGAAATTTAGAGGTAAGAGCATGAATTTGTGATATTGACGTAACTATAACCAGCAAGATGACTGCGACCAAGCCTGCCTCTTGTATATTGTAAATATCTATTTCAAGATTCGCGAGATTTATCACAAGAATGAATATTTATAACTAGCTATATTTGCCACATGTCCTCTGGATTACTTATTTACAAATGGTCATTTCGTTGCTGCTGCTGATCAGCATTTTTACTTGTAACGAACTTCTGTTTTGAAAAAAGCTAAATTTATTATTTGTCTACATTGATACAATTCTAAAACGTATCTAATTTTGTTATTATTACCGATACTATTCAAATTTAATGGTAAATGTTAACTTCAATAACAAAGTGCTAAACTGCAGTCTCATTGCTGGGGAATATTATTTATCTAATTAACTTTTCATGTCTCGTTTAAATAACATGTATTTGCTTACGTAGGAAATATTTCATTCATGATTATATGTGAAAATGTAACCGAGATTGTACTAGATAAAAAATATTACTGTTTGGTGCAATATTAAGATAAAATTTATGTAAGTTTTTCGTTTGTTTTTGTTGTTTACAGGCCCTTTTAATGTACCAGTAACTTCGTACATGAAATTAACAAATCCTTCAGACAAGAAAGTTCTTTTTAAAATAAAAACCACTGCTCCAAAGAAATACTGCGTGCGACCTAATTCAGGAGTTTTAGATCCTAAAAGCGTAATTGAAATAGCAAGTAGGTGAAACTCGAGGGGTGAATCACTTTGCACAAAACTTTGTACAATCGTGCAAGAATGTACAATATTTGCGAAGATTGGAATGTAATATTTATTAGTGTTATTTCTTCAAATTTCTTGATAATCTCAATTAAACAGTTAAACCTAGGTTTAAACAAAAATACTAGCGAAAATAGTGAATACGAGGGACACAATGTGCACAAAAAACATTTATTTACACTATATACAAAAAATGGATTAATTTCCATCAAAGTACTTTCCAATAGAACAAATTCCCTTGTCGTAATGTTCCTCCCACTTGGCATAACACCTCTGGAACTCTTCAAGTTCAATGCCGTTTAACACACCGTTAATACTTCTACGTCATTAAAACGCCGCCCCTTGAGGGTTTTTTCATTCGAGGGAACAAAAGTCACACGAGGCTAGGTCGGGTGAATAGGGTAGGTGATCTCAGAGGTTTATTGCGCCTTAAGCTGAACCAAAATTTGTCTTTTTCTAACATGAAATGAAAAAATCTGATGTGGCCAGCACAATACCTTCCGTCAATCCTATATATTATGTATAAATTCCATACATAAATTTTCCTGCAAAAGATTCTCAATTTCCAGTAAAATTATTTCATAAACTATGCAAATTGCACTTGACACTGACATCTTTCGCTTTTCCAATTCGTTAGGGGTCGCTATTTTTTATTTTCTTCTTCCACTCATTTCTGTTTTGCGTGTCGTTCTCATCATCCGCAATACAATCCTTCCATTTTAACTTTGGTCTTCCTCTGTTTCTTCAACCTTTTATTACTAACCTATTCATTCTTTCAATATATTCTTCATTTCTCATATTTTAAAATCAATATGTAATCGTCTCTCTTGTATCTTTCTAGAAACTTGTAACACTATTGAATATAGCTTCATTTTTTTCTAAATATTCTTCATGAAGATCAATACTCTTTTGCACGCGTGTGAACCAATTTTCGAAACAATTTTTCAACCGCTTGTTCAGGTGTCGAAAAACGTTGACTTCGCAATTTTTTTTTTGATGTTCGGGAATAAAAAGAAGTCACTGGATGCCAAATTGGGACTATACGGCGGATGACTCATCAAATCGACGTTTTGAGCGTTCAAAAAGTCACTTGTTGGTTTTATTTATTGCTCCGAAGACTTGTGGCAAACAAATGGTTGTGGACCATTCATAATTGACTGTTCTATATTGCACCAAAGGTACGGTTGCTTGAAACGACTTTTATTAGGTTTGGCTCGCCTTGGAAGACCCATACAGTCGACTGCAGTTTACTTTCGGCCTCATACGCGTAGATCCACGATTCATCACTTGTTACATGTTTTGAAGCACCGCGATCGATTTTTTTGAGCATTTCTTGCGATCAATTGACACGAGTTTGTTTTTGAGCGATTGTCAAATTATGTGGGATTCAACCCGAACAAATCTTTTTTACGGCCAAATGTTCATGCAATATTGAATGTATGCTGGATACCAAATTCGTCCTTGAGCGAACTACGGCCCCGATTGAATTCGTTAAACTATCGATTAACACTGGTCCTTGATGGTGCTTCATCACTAAAAATCGAATTCATTTCGTCGGGGTACTGTTGTTGAGTTAATCCAAGTAGAAAATGTTAACAATGGGGTCATTTCAAAAATAAAATCGGTCTCATTTAATAAATATAGTAATATAAAATAACATGAAATATGCGACTTTTCATTCATAAATTTGCTAATAAACTTTCGCGGCTGTAAAATACGTGACGTCACGGCTTGTTACTCACACAAAGACATTCCTCTCACACACACACAACGGTCCACGTGGTATCCGTTTGCTGCTGTAAACAAGCTAACCTAAAATTGTGACAGGTGACAGCAGCGTTAAGAGTAAAGGTATGTAAATAACACATTTATTAAAATAAATACCAAAAGTTGTATGAAATATGTTGCTGTCACAAAATCAAACTGACAAATGATAACTCAAACAATCATAGTTCCAAATACAATCGGTAGAGAGCTACTGCTGCAACCGACAAGCCGTGACGTATGCCGTGACGTCAGAGTCCAAATATTTGAAATTAAAGACAACTTTTAAAAAATCGTATCTCTGATTCTAAAGACTTGTAAAGTGTAAAACATACACCTACATATTTAATTTGAATTATTCTTTCAAGAAAAAAATAAATTAGAAAATGTGAAATGACCCTATTCCATTTTTTGGCTCATTTTATTTTTGAAGTATGTATACCGTCATAAATGTATTGGGGTCATGTGCACCCCCTTCCTAACAGCCCAAGCTACCTGCTAATCAACGTTTCAATACTTTTTTTTTATTTTGGCAACTATTTGTAGGCAACTGTATGTAATTGTAAATATTGTACATGATTGTAGGAATGATTCACCCATCGGCGAAACTATTTTAACTGTTGTACTTAATAAAAATAAATGTGTTTTGTTAGTATGCCTGCAGCCATTCATATTTGATCCAGCCGAGAAGAACAAACACAAATTTATGGTACAAACAGTGTTTGCACCAGAAGGAGACGTGAATTTAGACGCATTAGTAAGAATTTGATTTAGTATAGTTATTGGTTTACTTAATTTATTAGTTGCAGTGGAAAGATATCAGTCCGGATCAGCTAATGGATTCCAAACTAAAATGTGTTTTCGAAATGCCTGTTGTTGAAGGCGGTACAAATGCAGCCCCTCAAGAAAACAACGTAGAAACTGTAGTAGAAACTAAAGAAAAACGTGAAGTAAAATCATCCCCGAAGGTAACTGGCAGTTTCATATCATCACAAGCAGAAACAGAACTGCAAAAGGCTGCGCAAGAAGTGAAACTGTTACGCGAAGAAGAAAGCTCCTTGCGGCAAGAAAATTTGCAGCTAAAGGTGAGTGTGCCGAGCAACGACGAAATATAACTATAACATTTGGTTCGTTTTGATTTCGGCGGGCCAGGGCCAGACAGACACAACTAGAGAGAGATATGTTTAGTATCGTTTGAGCATTGCTCACTAGAGGCGCAAGCGATCTTAATAAACTTTGGAAATAAAATTAAAACTACTAAATTATGATTAAAACCAACAAATTATAATCCAATATATTTTAAGTGGATTAATTTAGTACCTATCTACCTTAGTAAATAATATACCGAAAAAAAAAACAATAACTTTCGTGTCGTGGAATAAACTTTAATTTTTACCTCCCGCTACCCTTGGTAAGGGAGGTATAGGGATCGTGCTAAAAATCGCATTTCGCGGAGTTGCCCAAACCTTCGAACAAAATAATCGACAATTATGACATGATTTCTTTATACTATTTTTTCTATTTTGCGCTTTTTATGATCTTTTTAAATAAAAAATCGTAAATTCAAAATTTAGGGAATTTTGTGTTAGTTGGTAATAATGTGACATTTGAAAATTCAATTGTTTGAATTTAAAATTGTCTCGTGTTGTTTACAATCAAATTCATATCAAATTAAAAATGAACACAGGCGATTTTTTGTGTACTCCACCTGAAATACGTGAAATTACGGAAAATACATTTTATAATTTCAAAAACAAACAATGAAAAAAGTCACGTTTCATAGCCATAACCAATATAAAATTTTTACAAGTTACTTACATTTTATTGTATAAAATTAACTGAAAAGGATGTGGAAATTGTAAAACTATATAATTATACACATCTTATATTTAAAACACTATTTTCTTATAAATAAACACTTAATTCTTGTTGACATTTCCCCTCCGCCGCCATTTTACTTTTATCTGAACTACTACACAACCTGCGTAACTTTGGCTATTACATCAGCGCCAAAAAGCTCGAACTAATTTACCGACAGAGTTCACAAATAAATTACATATTTTAAATATCAACAATTAATAGTGTTTTGAACTATTTATGCCCTAAATATATATAAATAAAAATAAAAACTTTAACAATCTTTAGTATCGTTTATTCAGTGAGGTTTGACATTTGATATTTTTTGACATACTATTTCAGCTATGCTACCAACTATATAAAAATAAATTGTACTAGGCTGTTATAACACTCAAACGAGCTATAAACGAACTCCTTTGGGTGCTGTAATAGCTTTGTTACAGATGCAAAATAGAAAAAAAAAAACTGTAAATAGAACAATAGTTTTATAGGATTCTAGGATTAGTAAATATTTATACACAGATTTCGGTAATGATGATGACATATTTGTATTGTGCGGGCGTTTACCACAAGGGTTAATTTTATGCCATTTAAAATTCGAATTATTTGTCGTTAATCGGGATCGAATCGGATTCCCCAGATTCGCGGCCAGACATCAGGCATGCGGCAACGAGACCCCATAGGTAAATGGCACATCAGATTTTTTAATTTTATAACGATAAACCTATACCGAAATATATATCTCTAGTTGTCTCTATGTGGCCAGCCAAAATGAAAACATTGAGGAATGTTTTGTCTACAGTAAATTTTTTGAAAGATGTCCGATCAAGGTTATCTATATTACGAACGAATTAACAAATTGGCATACATTTATCTCTTTTTTTTGCAAAATCTATAAGAGTGTGCGATAAGGATGGATATAACACGCTTGTCTTTCAAAAATTCATATTGTTTCGACTAAGTTAGGACATTCCATTTATAAACGATGCTCGTTGTTGATAATACTTTCGCTGTAACGTAAGTTTATTTATTAATTCAGATACATTACATTAATTCATACGAATAACGTTATTTTGTGTCAGAGTCACTGACATTGTGTCATTATCTTATTTTTAACATATTTGGTTTTACATTTGCTATAAACTTACCAATTGACTTATTTTTGAATTTTGAATGCTTTTATTGTTACATATATTTTTATAATAATAAAATAACAGTAGTATCTTATGTACCCTCATAAAAACTAAGTAATGCGCGAAGCAAAAATCTGAATTCATACAATTCGTAGACGACCTTGATCGGACATCTTTCAAAATGTTTACTGTAGTTATATTTCGTCGTTGGTACCGCGAGAGTGTAAACTGTATGAATTGATTTGATGAAATGTTAACAGGAAGAGATTCTTCGATTAAAACACAACATTGGTGCGTCGCCTGGCATGGCGGCGGCAGTAAACACCAAGTACAACCCAACAGTGCAAGCGCCTAGCTTTTCTATGATGTACATCGCGGCTGCTGTAGGCATTGCACTTTTCGGCATCATACTGGGAAAATTCATACTCTGAGCACACCCCGACATTTATTCAATTCTGATACTTTCCAATTATTCCTCCTCAATTTGCCTGACGTCCCATCGCTCCCATCTCACTGTCTTTGTTTCCACTGGATTAATTGTCTTTTGTTAATCCTCCACCTTTATACCTTTCCAATATAAATCCCATCAACTCCCAAGTCATTTTAGTGTATCTTTATTATTATTAATATAATAGCATTATGGTTCGTCTATCACACTATCAAGGATGTACATGGAACCTGTTATTTATTTTAATAAACCAGAATAGGACGAATCTAAATGCAAGCAATTTATATAATAGGTAGAACTTTTTATTTTATAAAACATCGACTTTCAACTTATATACAATGTAAAAAGACTAATTGTTATTAGCGGCTTTGTTTAAAAAATACGACAACCTCTCTTGTATATTTCTTGAATGGCTCACGGATCTTAGTCAACACAGTCCCGTCAATTGAGACCAAAACGGACCTTACAATAGGTGCAGTAGTTTTTATTTTAATATTCAGGGCTTCCCTAATTATTTTTGGTAAAAAAGCTTCAAATAAAAGCTCTGAATCAATAAACAAAATTAATTTTGTATGCCTTATAACGGCAGCAATTAGATACGAAAATGTCGGACCTCAAAAATAGCAATAGCCATTGAAACAAAATAAATAACAAATGCCTAACGGTTTATTTTCCATGTTAAAATATCCTGCTTCCCTAATTATTTTAAGTGAAAAAGCTTCAAATAAAAGTTGTAGAGCATAAAATTCTACATCTGAATCAATATGTAACAAAACTTTGTGTGCCTTGTAACAGAAGAAATTAAATACGAAAATGTCGAACCTTAAAAATAGCTATAGCCATGGAATTGAAACAAAAAATTAACAAATGTTAACGATTTATCTGTCAAGCTATAAGTTAATTTATTTTATTATTATTTGTAATTTCAGTTCAAGTGAACAAATATCAATTTAAATTAACATATAATTGTTAACTGGAACAAAAATTAGAAATAATATCTAACAAAAAATAAATTACCCTAACGTGACAGATAAACCGTTAGACGTTTGTTATTTATTTTGTTTCAATTCCATGGCTATTGCTATTTTTACGGTTCGCAATTTTCATACCTAATTTTTGCCGTTACAAGGCATACAAAATTAATTTTCCTTAATGATTCAGATGCAGAATTTTATGCTTTACAATTTTTATTTGAAACTTTTTTACCTAAAATAATTAGGGAAGAAGGAAATTATAATGTTCGGCTGTGCCGATCAACAAAAATTACAAGTAATAAAAATAAATTAACCTAGCTGGACAAATAAATCGTTGACATATTATGTTAATATTTTTGTTTCAATTCCATGGCTATAGCTATTTTTGAGGTTCGACACTTTCATACTTAATTTCTGCCGTTACAAGATACTCAAAATTAATTTTGTTTATTGATTCAGATGTAGAATTTTATGCCCTACAATTTTTATTTGAAGCTTTTTTACTGAAAATAATTAGGGTAGCAGGAAATTACGAAAGTCCGATGTTGTGTAGGTCGGGGGGAGGCCCGACGCGAGTCGCCATCTTTGATTGAACGTGCAACAAAAGTGTTTTTAGCGATTTTTTTCCGCCAAAAACTGGGTTCAGTTTAAGTTAATTTATTTTTTGAAAGATGTGATCGTGTGCGGTTCTGATTCAAACAAATAAAATTTGCGTTTTTGCTCCGGATTGAATTTTTGAATAACAAATATTTATAATGCGAACCGGAATTTATTAGATTACGCTTACGTTTCAAACTGAAAATAAACATGAACCGCAGCTGAACCCAGAACCCGAATATTAATACCCGGTTCGGTTCCGATTAGGGTTCAACTGAAAAATATCTGAATTTATGTTCGTTAAAATGTAAAATTTTACAAGAATCCAAAATTAAAGCTCGTTTTTTTTTTGTACAACGTACATTTTTTACGTAGGATGACCTGTTATATTGAAGAATAACAATTTATGAACGAAATTTAATTAAAAAATAAACAATATAAGGTATTTAATATTAGTCCAATAGATTTTGCTATTTATAACAATTTATAATCATCGCAGCATCGAAAGAAATTTTCGATGATTTTACAAATAATTTTTGTCAAAATCCTACAATCCTACCACTCTGAACCGGTTAAATATTCGATAACTCTGAAAATTTAAATTTAGCCTGAAATTCACGTTTTTTAATTCGATGAATAATTTCTCTAAAAATGACATACATACTCCATTATAATTGATAATAATAAGAATTGATTGCAACAATTAATGCATTAATTGATTACAACAATTAATATATAAGAACGCAGAAATAATTTTTAATTTAATTAAAAGGGCCTTAAAAAAGCAATCGAATTGCAGAATCAGACAATCGATAAAAATGTTTCGCGTTGATTTTTGAATCACTAATTTCTTTGGCGACGAAACAGAATAAATCTTCGTTAAATTCAGTTTTGATATTATTTATACCGTCACATATGACACATCCAAATCAGTACAAACTAAATAATAAAATGTAATACTTACATTTTTTTCAGAATGGAATTAAAGTATGCAGAATCATTCAAAATAATTTCTTTGCACCGTTTCAATAATTTTGTCCCACATGTAATCATACAAATTATTCATATAGTTCAAGTTAAGCTATACGGAAACAAACACTGCGTAAGAATAAAACAATCTACACAAACACGTTGAAATATGTGATTTTTCTATTCATACTGTGCATAGACACAGTCACGCGCACGTTTCAATATTATCTGAGCGATTTTGAACCTTATTGCAACGCCAGAATCAGCTGAATTGATATAGTCGACCAGTTAAATACTCTTATGTTACAGTTGACCAAATCTAAATAAATATAACTATAATTTTTTTTGATTCTGTTTTATAAATCAAAATAAACGCGTATGAATACGAGGCCGTCAAACGACAAAATGATTAAAACGGTGGGTGCTGAAGCTTGTTGACATTGAAAACTTATTCGTCTACTAGACCGATTCAGCTGATTCTGGCGTTGCAATAAGGTCGAAAGTCGCTGTCATCGTGTATGATTTGTAGGATTTTGACAAAAAATATTTAAATTCGACTAAGTATTAAATTGTTAATTGTTTTTTTGAGTAATTTAAATTTCATAAATTGTTATTGATATTCCAGAAAAAAATTACAAATTTGTACAAAGAATTACGAGTTTTAATTTTATTTGTAACATTTTGATTTAGTTTTTGAGAAAATGCTCGCGCCGAACCTCCCCAAAATCAAAAACTTATCAACATATATTAAAATCAAAACTACCCTCCTTTAGCAAGGGTGTAATCCTCTTCTGACTGGACTAACTGCAAGATAAATTCTTTCTTTCCAGTTGTCCTGGTACAAAATCGTGTATTCATGTTTGGTTTGTCGTACGCGGGGTTGCTGCGCAAAATATTTGTCTGCGGTTTGTATAAAGTACTTCTGAAGCCTTTTTATATAGTGCGTGAGTAGTGAATCTTGTTCACTGAATTTAAAAACAAATCATACAGCAATGCATAAGCTTCAAATTAATTTTTACATTAAAAATTGTTTCTTAAAGCATTTTTCTCGTTAAGTTTTTTTTGTGATGTTAATGCCTACGTTACACGCAAGAGAATGAATATACTTATATACAGTTTGTGGCGTCCTTATTTTATTTCAGTCAGTCTTTAAATATTTCCTCATTAACTAATGTAGCATTTTTTTATTTATATTAGTTTTGTTGAACTTTTAATGGAAGGTAGGGACATTTTCACTATTGGTACTACTTAAATATTATTTAAAAAAGTGAAAAGATGTTTATTATTAACTATTGTTGATATGTACACTACACTACAATATTTATTAGTTATTTAATTTTGGTGTGCTATTTTTTTAAAAATCTGTTAATAGTAGATTTAATAATGCAGGGTGAGTCTAGCAAGACCCCCGCTCCCCTTTAACTTTTTTATTATAATAGAAAAATGGCTCATATAAAAGTTATATTATTTACAAGTGTCAACTTTTATATCCACTTAAGCTTTCAGTGTTGCCAACTAACATTAACAAAACATCTCAATTTTGTATGTAAAATGCTCCAAAATATCTAACTATAATTTTTTTAAATCCCCAGATATCTAATAAAAACTCCAGAATTTTTTGGAAATCTGAAATAAAATTATATGTAAATAATATTCGATTTGGTTATGAGTTTATAAACACACTGAAAACACGTCGTTAATAAGTTCTATAAACGCTGTTTTTGGTGCTTTTTGTTAATTAGTAAAATAATAACATTTTAGCAAGTCAAAAGCAAAATAAGTCAAAACATTGGTCTTGTCAAATTGTTGTTGCCAAAGTGACATGCCTATAACCTCAAATTGATATTGTTTAGCATGGAATCATATAATACCGACAGAAAAATCAAAAAGTTACTGTTTGAATAACTAAAACTACAATTACCCCTTAACCTTAAAATTATAAAATAAGCTATATACGTATTTTGAGAACTAAGTTTTCATCATCAGTAGTACAAAATTAAGCTGTTAGGACCTCTGGCATGGTTTACATGTTAAGTAATCTTAGCTACTTCGCTTAATTTTGTACATATATAGCTTATTTTATAATTTTAAGATTAAGGGGTAATTGTATTAGTTTTAGTTATAATTTAACCTTAGACTGCTCTTATTATTAATCATACTTTTTTTAAATAATAACATAATTTTTTGTGGAGTGTATTTTTTAAATTGTGAGCGCGCGAAGTTCATCTGCGTCAACTTCATAGTCAAAATTTGAACGTTAAGAAACGGGACGAAGTTCGTGCTATAGTGAAAATGATTAGGCAGAAAATTACGTCATCAACTTGAAAAAAACCATAAAATGAAATATAACTTGAACTTATTAGGTGTTATTTATTTTTAAAAGAAGAAGAAAAAAGTACTAGTATAAGAACGGCAACGCATATGGCCTAGCAAGATACTATATCTGTCTCTTTTTATTCACAAAATTATTGTAGATAGCTAGTGACTCCTACCACAAAACTATGAACTACGGTAAATCGTGCTGACAGCATTGCCAGATACTATTTGTTAGAGGTATTCAATAAACAATAACTCAAAAATATTGTTCATAATAACCAGATAATATATTTTGAATCTTCAATGTACATGTATACTTGTTTTACAGTAGCAAACTTAAAAACCTACGTGGCAACACTGTGCAACATCCACCTATTATGCATTTTTTGAACTAACTCAGAAATAATTCGTATACGGAGGGATAGATGGCACCTTCTCTCGAAATATTTAATCTAAATACATTACGTTGCCGTTCTTATATGTATTATATATTCAAAGCTAGTATTAAGTAATGTATATATTAATGATATTACGAATATAAAATTATTTGAAATAATTGTAGTTTATTTTCGTACCATACGTTGGTAATATATACATTACTGTAATATTAGTACATATTTTTTAAAAAAATAAATAATAAGTTCTACAAGTTATATTTCTTTTTATAAGGTTCACCATAGTAAATAGTATATTGAAAATAATAAAAAAGTTAAGGGGGGGGGTATCACTCTGTATGTTCCTTAGTTGATATTTGTATAGTTGTAGATAGATAAAAATTCAAGGACCCTAGTGACATATTTCAGATAGTATTAAAATTGTTTTACAGTATTTAATGAGGAAGTATCCAATTTTATAAAAAATGTATTAGGACTGTGTATTTTTTATATAGCAGTTTTTTTAAACATTCTTCTTGCATTTTAATTTGTTTGTAAGCTATTTTGCTATTTGTAATTTTTCTTTTACCCGCGTTTATTGAGTTAGGAATGTTTTGCATTTGTGATGTTCTTTATGCAGTGTTCTGTATTGCTATTAAATGTACAGTGACTATTCTAGCTGAAAATGTCATTAAAAAAAATTAACATATAGCAATGTTTTGTGAATTAGCACATCCTATCGAGACGAGCCCGAAACACTTTGTTGGGTACGCATGGTGTTATACTTTTGTAAAATGCCTTTAAAAAGAGTATTACTGTTGGACAATTTGGCTCGATGAGCTGGCAATTACTGTTTATAAATTATTAATATTATATTTCAACAGTACATTACTGCATTGTAATATTTTCCATGTCAAATGGCATTAAAAGTGTGGTAAGTGTATAATACTAAAATGAATATACTTAATAAAGTAATACTGAAATACGTTATCACTTAGTTATAATTTCATTTAAGTTGGTTGCTTATGGTTCGTCTTAATTGGAATATTAACAGATGTGATATGTACATAATTTTATTTTTAATTATTTTTGCCATTTATTTTATAATTTAGAAGTAATAAACAGTTAATGTAATTTTATTCCTTTTTTGCATTAAAGATTTTGCATGGTTTAAGAAATAATTAATAGTCTAATTTTTGTGTGATTCGCGGTTCGAAGATTCAACGTTGCTACATCACAAAGGTAGGTAAGTTTCATATAAATACAAATATTATCCTTTTCAATTCAAATCTGCCGCCAATTTAATGTTTAAAATAGTAATGAAATTTAAGGCTGCGTTCGGTTTTACGCTCTGAGCGCTCGATGCGATCTTTTTGCTCTACGTTCGGTTATTAGCTCACGGAGCGCATAGAGTCCGATCTGTTCGCTCGGAGTATATTAAGCAGTTGTCTGGCGCATGCGTATTTAAGGGTTCATGTAATATACCTATAATTTTAAATATATAATTAATAATACAATAAAAAATATTAAATCGTTTCCAGAAAAAGCCTTCAGTACTATCTTTGAATTTTTAACACTGACATTAGTGACATTTATCTGTCAGACATTTTAATTTCTCAAGTAGTTACCATGGAGATGTTTGGGCTGTGAGCAGGCTGTGACATTTACTACAACATTATTTAAGATTATATATCTATATATCTTTAAATCTATAGAAGGTATAATACATTTTTTAAATGTGTCGGATAGAGAATTTTGTTTTTTTAATATTTGTAATAACATAAATTTTCAAAAAATAACAGAAGATTTTTGTTAAAATACTACTACTTCCGGTTGTCCAATTGTTACCAGAATCTATTCAACTCTTCCTATTACTGTTAGATTGCGGAAGGGAATACGTAAGGTCTTTAATCACTCACACACACAGACATCATCGTAAAAATGTTATTATCGGATTCTAGGGACCTTAAAACGTCCTTATACACTAAAATCTGGATATGCGATTTTTAGTATGATTCCAATACCTCTCTTAGCGAGAGGTAAAAATCTGATGTGGCCAGCACATTACCTTCCCTTAATCCTGCGTATTATGTACAAATTCCATACATAAATTTTCTTGCAAAAGATCCTATATTTCCAATAAAATTATTTCATATACTATGCAAATTGCACTTGCCACTGACATCTTCTTTGTTAGCTTTTCCCATTCGTTAGGGTCGCTATTTTTTATATTCTTCCACTCATTTTTGTTTTGCGTGTCGTCCTCATTCAGTTCATTTTCTTAAGTCGTTCCATCTTATATTTGGTCTTCCTCTGTTTCTTTTACCTTCTACTACTAAACTGTTCATTTTTTTTCAATGTATTCTTCATCTCTCCTCATTCTTTATCCCATTTTTCTGTGTCCTCCTAAACATTTATCATTTAGCTCAACATCCTCATCTCTGCCACATTCGTTTACTTTTCATTGATATTGACATCTGTCAATTTGAATTATCTAAATATATTTGCAGTTTCCATGGTTAGCATAGCTGGCTAATGTATGAAATTTAATATCTTTATAATTCTTTAACTTTATATCTATTGAATATGAAGTATAAAATGCAATCACATCGTATAGAGACTAACATATTCTTTAAAATTTATAATAACATATTTAACTGCGTTGAGGGTACTTCAATTATAACCAAAATCTAATCACGTTTGCATATGTATCTAAACTCGAGGAATACGAAAAAATTATAATTTTTGGAGTTCAAACGATCATCAAACACACACATATACACACACACACACACACACACACACACCACACACACACACACAGACATCATCGTTAAATAGTAAATTCGTATTCGAGGGACTTCAAAACGTGCTTATTCAATAGAAACTCACTATTAAATTTTTGACCAAAGACAATACCTTCCTTACCTATAAGAGATAGAAGGTAAAAACCACTGATTACAATAATATATAAGATTATTGTATTCAATGGTAAAAACGATTTAAATTCCGCAATCAAAATGCAACCAACACCACTAATACTCCAATCGGGAAACCGTACCATAAAAGTTTGTCATTTTATTCTATTATGATAAGTCAATAGAACTAGTATAGCTAGCTGTTTTTATAGGTTTTTAGTTTGGTTGATTTTATTTCAGGATATAGCTGAAAGTACATACGAAGAATGCAACGTGTGCACTGCAGTTGAAAAAGTTCATCACGTATTCGGATAAAGCGCATGATATGAATCGAACGCTGAAATTACATTGGAATAATATTAAGATTTCAAACAAGCTTTTTACCGTTTAGTGTTAGTAGTTAGTTATATAAGCTTGCTTAAGTAAATAAGATATTTATATTTTCAGAAATATTTAAGAAAGTGATGTATTTTAATAATTTTATTGGAATTAAAGATGTGAATATTGTATAACAAGAAAATATGATCTTTTCAAAGGCCATTGTAATTCGTATCAATAGCAATCAGGGACCCGGAACGAAAAAAATATTTTTCGTTTCGTTTCGATTTGATCTAGCTTGGGCAAAAATAATTTAGTTCTGGTTAATATCGTTCCTTCTTAAAAAAATTCGTTTTCGTTCAAACGAAAAATAAATTTTTGTTCCTAATAGGTCTTAGAGCCGGTTTATGAAGATATTTAATCTTTATTTAAAATTTAGTTGTCAAATAAATTTAATGAAATGAACAAATTCGAATCGGTTTCTCTGTTCTTATGACCATAGGCGCCGACTACCTACACTTTACACCAAAAATTCTACTTATATCTATTCCTTATATTTAGATTTTTAAAAATTTAAATTCATTCTATGAAGAAATTTTGTCCTTCCCTTCTAATTTTTCCAGATGTTTCCAATTCATTGTCGGGAGTAACAGTATTTCTGAAGGGTATGTGTAATATACCTATAATATTATATATTTAACTATTAATACATTAAGAAATAATATAATGTATGTACTTCCCAGAAAAAGTCTTCAGTAATGTCTCCGGATTTCTGACACTGACATTTATCTGTCAGTTACAAACAATTTAAATTTTCAACTATTTTCCATTCTTTCGGCTGTAAAATTTATTACAACAGATTATTTTATATATTATATTTCTTTTATCTCTAAATCTATAGAACATATAATAAATTATTTAAATGTATCAGGTAGAGAATTTAATTTTTTTTTCAGGAATCTTCTACTTCCGGTTGTCCAATTGTTACCAAAACCTTTTCAGATCTTCTTATGAATGTCCGATTGGGAAATATGTAGTTAAACAAATATAAAGTCTTATAGTTTTTGGGTAATCGTCCTTCCAACATCTCACATACATACACACACACACACACACACACACACATCCACACACACACACACACACACACACACACACACACACACACACACACACACACACACATACAGACTTCATCGTAAAAATGTTAAAATCGGATTGTAGGGACCTTAAAACGTGCTTATTCAATAAAATCTGGATATGCGATTTTTAGCATGAATCCAATATCTCTCTTAGCAATATTGTTGTAAAGGATTTGAATTCGTGGCATGAAGAAATTTACTTATATTATCATATTTGACATATCTATGATCCTTACTTTTTTATCTCAAATCTTTATTTAGAAAAACAGCGTTGCCTTGAAGAAGCAGGAATTGGAGGCTCATAGTTTAAACCAATATTAAATTTTCTTTACTGCACTTCCTATCCTATCCTTTATATTTATGATTTGGTGTCAGTGACTGCATAAGTGTTGTTGAAGTAGTTGCAGTTAAGGTGCGTGTCCTCCGTAGTCCAGGTGTACGTGAGTGCGTGCGGTGCCGCAGTGTCGGCGTCGGCCCTGTGGCCGTGCATGCGCGCGCGCGGGCCTCACGCTAGCGTCGGCGTGCTCTGGAGCGCGAGCGGCTAGTTCCCGGCGCGCCACCTTCCAGCGAACACGGCCCGTGCCCGGCCGCCACTCTGCAGTGCCGCTGCCGCTGCCTCCAAACTGCCCCCCTCTGCCAGCCCTGCGACAACACCTGATGCTGTGCCTGTGCAGCAGCAGGCACCGGCAGTGCGCCCGCTCTCTCTAAACGCGATACGCGGGGACGTTACCCAACCACATCGGTAAGACATACACCAAAATTGCATTCACAAATAAAAAAATCTTCAATAGCTTTGTTCACAAATCTAAATTTAATATACCTTAAAGGCTCGGTATTTTCATCTCGGATTAAACTGTTTCTCATCGATATTTTTCACCCTGAAAAATAGAACCCGCCAAAAACTGGGTTCGGTTCGGGTTCAGGTTAATTTATTTTTTGAGTGATGGGTTCGGGTGCGGTTCTGGTTCAAACATTAATAAAATTTACGGTTTTGTTCCGGGTTCAGGTTTGGTTCGACCTAATGAAAATTGAATTAATGTTTTTTTAATAACATTATATAAAAATAATTTAAAATGCGAGTCAAAATTTACGCAAGACAAGAAAACGAATACAATTTTCACAGACAACACACGCGTCGATAATTGGGTGTATTACGATTTCGTTTCGTACTCAAAATGAACCTGAACCGGAGCTTAACCCTGAACCCGAATTTTAATACCCGGTTCGGTTCCGACTCGGATTCAATTAAAAAATATATTTGCGGTTTGGTTCCGGTTTTGGTTCGGTTCAGGTTCTGGTTCGAAGCCTTGATATTTTTCAATGCGACATTTTTCGATTTAACTGACAACTGTATTGATTTGACAACTAAAAATCCAATATTTTGTTATACAGGGTGGTGACCGCGACCCCGGAACATAGGACTTTAACATAATCAGATTTTCGTAATTTTCTGCTTCCCTAATTATTTTAGGTAAAAAAGTTGTAGGGCATTTGAATTATTAAGCAAATTTTGTATGCCTTGTAACGTCAAAAATTAGGTATGAAAATGTCGAACCCTAAAAATAGCTATAGCCATGGACTTGAAACAAAAAAGGTTAATTTAATTTCATTATTATTAGTAAAAAGTGTTGAAGTGAACAAATATCAATTTAAATTAACAGATAATTGTTAATTGAAACAGAAATTAGAAATAATATATAATCAAAATTACCCTAACGTGACAGATAAACTGTTAGACAGGTTAGACATTTGTTATTTATGTTGTCTTAATTCCATGACTATTGCTATTTTTGAGGTGATTTTCGACATTTTCATACTTCTGTCGTTACAAAATTAATGTTGCTTATTGATTCAGATGCAGAATTTTATTTGAAACTCTTTACCTAAAATAATTAGAGAAGCAGGAAATTAAGAAAGTATGATTTACCAATCAAAATTTTAGCCATTTAAAAATTAACAATCTAGTTACAAAATAGGGCCGAATTAAGTTAACAGACAGTTTTCCGAGAGATTCAAACACCGGGCCAAAATAAAATATATTTTATTTTTGATGGGTAAAAGAAACACTTCTGGAGATCAGTCAAAGATTATAATTATTTATTTCTGGCTCGACTAGTTTCAGCACCTTTTGTGCCTTCCTCAGGAGCTACAATTATTATACAATAGTAATACAATACTTAAAAAAAACATCAGGTTTTGTAACTTACGTGAAATTATGTAATGACATTTCATATCTTGTAGTAATGACATTTAATATTTAAAATATATTGAAAAACTTAAAATTATGCATACAATAGTGGTCAAATTTTATCATAATGAATGAAAATGTTCATTTTGAAGTAAGTTACAAAACCTGATGTTTTTTTAAGTATTGTATTACTAGTCGAGGCCAGAAATAAATAATTATAATCTTTGACTGATCTCCAGAAGTGTTTCTTTACCCATCAAAAATTTTCCCAGTCAAGAAGTCTAAGAACATATTCTATTTCGTTTTTTGATTTTAATTCATTCATATTAAACATCTTTATCTTTTTTTATTTTCATTCATTTTAACACATTTTTTTCTCTTATCATTTATGTTATTGACCTTAACTTAAACCTTAAACTAAAGTGTTTTTTATTGACTGTTAATTAATTTTAAATGTGAAAATGTGAACGGTAACCTTTTATTACAATGGTCCAATGTCATGGAAATTAAAATATATTGTAAAATATAATTCTAATTTTTATTTGTGAATGCATTTTTAGTTGCTACCCTTTTCATAACTCTCACCCTTCTTTTACTTTTGCACAGATACTGCAGTACAACTGCCACCATCTCTTCATGCGCATCCTGGACGATTATTCTCTTTTTGCTATTGTAAATATATTTATTATTATTTTGTATTGTATTTAAATAATGTAGCAGCATGTATTTTCTATGGAATGCATATTTTTTATTCTTATAAAGTATTAATCTAAATAAATTTATTGCTTGAAAACATTGTTTCATTTTTTTGTTTGAGTTTCAGCATCCATTTCAATTTCCTATCAAATTAAATAAAATGGAATTAAATTTTTCAATTATAAATAGATCTGGGTATAGGTACACTTATAATTTCTTCCGCGCAGGTAAAACATTGTGCAAATGCGCAAAAAGCTCTCAAAATCAACAGAAATATTTTCTTTGAAGAAAAGATGATGATTAAATTAATTAGTGATTGTCTTTTCCATTACAAATATTTTATGATAATCTTAATTGTACTGTGAAATTGGCAAGGCAACTTAATTTCGTTTGAGCATGTAAATTTAATATTTTATTACTTGCCAAGATGAAATTTATTGCTAATTAAATAATTTTGATTTAAAATGTAAACTAAAAAACATTTATGAGTATGTGGATAAATCTGTTCTTTACAACGTCATAAAATTCTTAACAACGTATTATAAAAAACGGTTCAACATAAGTACTTATATCTACAAAATTTAATATTCAAAATATTTTTTACCTCCCGCTACCCTTGGTAAGGGAGGTATAGGGATCGTGCTAAAAATCGTATATCAAGATTTTGGTAAATGACCACGTTTTAAGGTCCCTAGAATCCATTTTTAACATTTTCACGATGATGTCTGTGTGTATGTATGTATGTATTTGTGGATCCTGTATAGTGTATACGTTCTAACTCAAATACTATCATTCAGAAAGTTTTGAAACCATGTATTTCTACCATATTCTAATATGGAAATATCTGATTAGATTTTGGCAGCAATCGGATAACCGGAAATGGCAGTTTCCTTGAAGCTCAAGATAGTTTTTCTTCAAAAAATACCTTTAAATGTTATTTTTTCTCAATTTGTTACTATAAAAATTAAAGATTATTTCATTTTCTACAAGTTTGCTTTAATACTTTTTCTATATATTGTATGGATAAATTTATAAAGTAATATAAAAATTATATACATAGGTAAATGGCGGGAGGTACTGTGTTGGTCACATCAGATTTTTTTTATTTATGATTATTTTTTAATTGTCTTTGCATATTTGTAAACGAGGCTTAGGGGTTCACAAATATGGTATGTTGGTAACAAAATATGGAATCTTACAAAGTAACTTATTATTTATACAATTAACTTAAATATTATTTAGTATTATCTCAACTGCTTTCACAGCTTGCCTGATATTATGGCTAAGGAGGTTAATTATGCATTATATTCAATTACGTTTTTGTAATTTATTTCTTCAATCAAAATGCATTTCAAGCATATCATTAAATGCGTAATTTTTTATAGGGACCGGTACAGCTGAACATACGACTTTAACTGTAAAATTTTCCTAATTTCCTGCTTCCTTAATTATTTTGGGGAAAAAAACTACAAATAAAAGTTATAGAGCATAAAATTCTGCATCTGAATCAATAAGTAAAATTATTTTGTATTCTTTTTAACGGCGGAAATTAGTAAAGGAGGGAGATAAATAATATTCCAATTAGTTAATTCGCTCATGATACAGATGACCTTGATCGGACATCTTTCAAAAATTTGACTGTACAAAGGTACTTATATTCGTTCACCATGGTTACGCTGAAATACGTGGTAACTAAGGATAATCTCGCATTCTTATTGGTTTACAATTTAATGAATGATATAGTTACTGTAATACTGTATATAATATTGATCCAGTTTACTTCATGGTATATACTAAATTATAACTGCCGTTTTTAAGTGCAAACTTGAAATAATGAGAAAATATTGAACCGCATGCGGTGTTTTGTTTTTATTTATTGATGTTTCCGACTGAAAAGTTATATGAGTTTATAAAATTATAGCGTGTCTTTAGGGGTTTAAGCCAGATTCTAGAAGAGAAAACTTCCCCAAAACATAACGTCTGAGAAAATGGCCCTCTCGACAGTTCCCGAGGATCAAACATTTTTTGCATTATGCAAAAACTTTTTCAAGTAGTCTCTATATGAGTATACAACAACATTAAGGGCCGGTTGTTCCATCTATATAGTTAAACATAGGTTAATACCAACTGTCAATGAAGTTGTCACCGTTGTCACCGTCAAGTCATTAGTTTAGGTATCGTGGAGCAAGTTCTTCTTTGTGCTAAGTTACTAAGTACTAAATTACAAATATATTCTAGAAAAATTAAAGAACATCCAAGTATTTATTTTAAATGGATTATAAATAAGTAAAAATTATGACTGAAACAAATTATGGACGAAGTAACATTAATAATTTATCATCGCTCCATCAGCGTCCAGTACTTTATTTAATCTTAATGTTCTGCTATTGATCTGATTGACCACCCCTCTTCTAACTTAGGAAGTATTACAACTTTCTCGTTTTCTGATAATTTTGGCATCTTAATTGACACTAATGACACTGACTTGTGACACTGACAAGTTAACAATCGAGACCGACTCAATACAGCAAAAACAGGTGTACGCGATTTTTTTGCAAGCCAGTGTACAATTGCACCAAAACACAGACAAGCGAAAAAGTAACCAAATTTCTAGTAAAATTGTGACAACCATGTTTCCAATTTTTTAAAAATAACTCTACCCTAACACAATTTTAATCTTTCTGATAGCAATCTGCCAGTTAGCTATCCGGAGAATAAAACATCATGGAGCAACCAAAAAATCTTATTCTGTAGTTAAGACGGTAGAATAAATTTATCTAATAAATAGTAAACTGCTACTTGTTTTGTTTTTCTCTTTGGGCGGATCGATTTCAAACAGTTTGTGCATGAACATAAAATAATGAAATTCCGCTTACCTTAGATTGGTTGTGTACGAAGTGCGAATACCAATGCTCAAGTGATTCCTCTTATGACAGCTGAAGTTTTCGCACGAGTTAACGTCCATTTCTGTTGCAGACATCCCTGGCGCGGTGTGCGTGGGCGTAGGAGTAGGAGCCAAAGGATCAGGAAGTGAGAGCATAGCATCATCCTCATAGTGACAGTATCGTGTGATGCTGAAGTGCTGGTGAACGCAGAGCGCACCGTGTGAGCACGGGCCCGCGGTCTCGTCGCGTCGCGAGTTAGTGTGTGGGGACAAGGCGGCAAGGGGTCGCCTTGATGTTTTTGCGCGGGGGGTTTTTGATCTTGGTCCGGCCGGATGACCATGTGGCAGAGCGGGGGTATGGGGGGGCACGCGCAGAACAACCCGTGGATGAAGCTTATGGGCATCGTCCACAAGGAGCGCCGCCACCACGACTCAGGTGGTGGACAAACATCGGCCTCCACGGACCGCACATTAAACCAGTAAGTTACACCAAATATTCTTAATAAATTATTTGGAGAGGTGAAATAATGGAGATTCAGATTTGTAGAACATGATATTTGTACCCCGTTGATGTTATCCAGAACTCTGAGGATGGTCTAATTGAGACTGAAACGTCGGTATTGTTTTAAATAAATAATATTTTAACCAAGGACCGAATCTCCATTATTTCACCTCTCCAAATCATTCTTAATAAAATTTGATAAATATTTTATTGTTACAAATTAGGGACAGCGCAAATTTATTAGGATAGGCCATGGTTAGGATTGCACAACACTACACTGAACACTGCACTCCCGGATTTCGTGATATCTGCAACAAAAAAATACTCCATTTAAATATTTTAAAAGGACACAACATAGATGCTTACAAATCGCATACTTAGGCAGGGGTGTGGTGTAACTAAGAGTTCGGGGGCCCGCTTACAATTAATTTTTGGGGTTTTACTTACAAGTAAAGCGATATGAATATTCAAACTTCTGTGACATAAAATTAAGCACAAGTTTTGCGACTATTTTTCCGCAAATTTTAGTTGTATATTTCTTGTTTATTTTAATTGTTTAGCATCAGTTTTAATGAATGACAAACACCAAACTTGATCGCTATAAAATTGGTAAATAAATAGAAAAACTTACTTAGCATTTAGCGTAAAAATAACGCCTTTATTAAATGACCAAAATAGAAACATTTTGAAAAAAGAGCTATTAATAAATACAACAAAACTGAAAAGCCAAAACTTCATTTCTTTCTAATAATGTGTCATGCTACCATTTTGAACAATTACTTCATTTAATCGCCGAGGAACTGAATGAAATCAATTGCCTTGTATAATGCAGATCACCCGCCGTTTCTTCCCAGGTATTTTGTACTGCTTCCCATAATTCTTCTGAGTTTTGAGGTTGAAAATATCGGGTTGATATCTGGACTATTTGAAACCCATGGTAATATTTCAACATTGTTATTTTGAAATCAGTTTCTGACAATATTAGCAGTATGAACCGGGCATTTGTCCTGCTGGTAGATAAAATTATTATTGGGATATTATAAATGTTCTACAGAAGGCATCATCACATTTTCTAAAATTTGTATGTAATTGTCTGCATTAAATCAGCTTTACAACAAACGCCCATTCCAGTATAGCTAATCCATGCCCATTGCGGTCTATTAACACGAATGTGACCATCATTGATAGATGTTTTACAGTTATTGTTAAAGTGTATTTAGAATGTACTTTTTCGTTTTCCTTCAGGTCTTCGCACATGATATATTCCATCACTTCTAAACAAATTAAACTTAGATTCATCACTAAATAACTATCGTTTGTAGTCAGTTGTGCAGTTTATATGATTTTCTGAGAGAAGTGGTTTCTTTACAGGCCTTTCTTGAAGATATTTTATCTTTAACATTACTTGATAACCCCGAAAATTTTCTCTAGCGACAAAAACGGATTTTTTTTTCATCTACCAGGAATTATAGGTCTCAATATTACCTTCCCTTCGAAAACGGATTATTATTCGTGATATTGTAAATGTATGCAAATTAAAGGTCTCAGTTATTTAATTCCACAAAATACCATTTTCATATGATTGAATTATTAAATTGTGAATTTCAATAGGCACACTCTTATTACGACCCATGATTTTGAAGTACTAATTTATATTTTTTAAACAGTTACGCGAGATAAACGTTGAAATTCAAAAAATAAAGAAATTCAGAACGTAGTTGCTATTTTTATGTTCAGACAAAAATAAGAATTATGCAAATTAATTATTTTAACGTAAAATAAACATATTTCAAGAGAATATAACTTCAGAAGTTTATAACCAATACAATATATTATCATTATGTACAAATACAAATATAATTGAAATAATCAATAGTAAATAATTCATATTTTAAAGGAAATATCATAATACGAATATTCTAATATTTGTTACAAAAAACATTTTCAAAAATATAATTTCTTACCTGTCCGACTGTACACATTCAAAGCACAAACACAACTAATATAAATTTTTCAATTGTTTTCGTTTCGGTAGTTACGCGATATCTGTTCGAACTGGACTTGTCTAGTTAGGATCGTTGTACCTACATGGATTTGCTAATAAAATATAAAAATCAGAAGCGAAATGGTGTTGCAAAATAAATTCATATAGCGGAACACAACCCCAGTAGACTTTAGTTTTAATTTAATATAAAAAATCATATATTTAATATTACAAAATGCCAAAATAAATACATTCTTGTATTCGTATTTAGATTTTAATATCTATAAGTATTCATTATTAACCAAAAGATAAAACTCATTAAATTTTAAATATAGGAAATAAGTAAATTTCTGAATTGCAATCAAAATTATTTTATTTAATTTTCGGCCACACCCTGTTTCGGCATTCTTTATGCCTTGTTCAGGAGCTACAAATTGTTACAAAATTTTGAAAAAACCTTTTCAATATATCGTTTGTTTAACTTACGTGAATTTTTTTTACATTTGTATGAACACATTAAAATATTAACACATTAAAATAATAACAAAAAACATAACAACACACGTAGGATGTCAAAATCTTTAAAAAATATGTGTTAATTTTTGACACCCTTATGAAAAATTATAATTTAGTTTTAACATGTATAGTTCAGAAGTTTGTTGTTTTTTTAAATATTTTATCCATTCTTCTTATTGTTTAGTCTTAAGTGCAATTTTATTTGTTTTATTTATTGTTTTTATTGTATTTTAAAATGTTTGTATATGTATATAGTACTTAATTTATCCATATCTGCTTTTAAATAAATTTTGTTTTTATCATTGTATGTGGGTGTGTTATTATTTTTTCGTATTCCTCGAGTTTAGATTCATATCCAGACATGATTTTGGTTATAATTGGTCCACCGGAAGTACCCTCATTTGCAACTTTTAACATTTTTTTTTATCATTTAATGTTATTACGTTTTAAAGGCTATGTTATTCTATATATGATGTGATTGCATTTTATACTTCATATTCAATAGATATAGAGTTAAAGAATTATAATGATATTAAATTTTATAAATGCAGCCGGCTATGCTAACCATGGAAACTGTTAATATATTCAAAAAATTCAAACTGACAGATGTCAGTATCAATGAAAAGTAAATGAATGTTGCAGAGATTAGAAAGTTGAGATAGATATTGGGGTAGACACGGAGAAATAGGACAAAGAATGAAAGAATAAGGAAAATAACTCGAAAGATATAAGAGAGACGATTACATTGGTTTTAACATGTCATGAAGAGAGATGAAAAATGTATTGGAAGTAGATTTGAGAGAAAAAAAACTGAATGAGGACGACACGCAAAACATAAATGAGTGGAAGAAGAAAATAAAAAATAGCGACCCCTAACAAATAGGAAAAGCTAAAGAAGAAGATGTCAGTATCAAGTGCAATTTGCATAATTTATGAAATAATTTTACTGGAAATATAGGATCTTTTGCAAGAAAATGTATGTATTGAATTTTTACATCATACATAGGATTGACGGAAGGTAATGTGCTGGCCACATCAGATTTTTTGACGAAAATAAAATTCTAATAAACAATTGGCCCTCATTTGCCCCCCGCCCAGTCCGACATTGTTCACAATATAGTGTTGTTTTATATTCATTTTAAAAGTTTCAACATTTAATTATAATAAATTTGTCAACAAGTGATAATTAAAAGTGCGCTATTGTTGTGACTGTGGTACTGTGAATTGTCACATTGTGGATTGAACTTCAAGTTTTAATGAGAGGGGAGTTAATTATTCATCGACGTTTGTTGGTTAAGGTAGGAACTTCAGAATATTTGATATTTTATCGCACCATTGTAAACTGTTAAAACAATGTATAAATTCGATATCGAGTAACGAATTTAATTAAATTTCCGAAGTTGTGTACACCTAATCAACAGTTTGTAGTATTACACCCTAACCTAATAAAAATCGTGTGACTTTCTAAATAACATTCTCAAAAATATAAAAACAAATATAAAAAAGAAATATTACCAAAACGTGATGCGATTCAATATTGAATTCTCTCTGATATCGGCAACCTTTGGTCCTGGAGAAGGGATAAAAGAAATAATAAAATGAATGAATGTGTCCCCACACCGCAATGCGCACAAGTATAGTTGGTGGACTATTTGTAAAACTCTCCATTTAGTTACTGTAATAATAGCATCATATTGCGCAAAGCCAAAATAAAAACTAATAGCACTGCCACATTTATTTACATTATTTCAGAATATGCAACTAGAATTTAGCTCGAAATTTAGTGAAAAATTTGCCCACATACCTACAGAATATCTAAAATAAATAAATATATATCATCACGGCATATTACCCATTGCTGCGTGTGCCAATCTGCTTTGTACACAGATATCGATAATGATGAAATATTTGTACCGTGCGGGCGCTTACCAGCCGTCATTTACTACTCAATAATTACTATTATTATATTACGTGTATTTATTTATATTCATATATATTATTCAAGGTTACGTATATAAATCAATCATAAACATCTGTTGTGGCCAGCACAATACCTCTCGCCATTTTCATTTTATGTTGCATAGGAGCAGTCATGTGACTTTGTTGGCCTTGGCAAGCAGATATGTGGACCCGTGTCAGAATGACAGCTAGTAATTATGTACATAGGTGTCAAATATTATAATTTTTCATTCAAAACATCATGATTTTCCAAATCTATGTGGATTATTTTCCTCGACCAATATATTCCATACTATTGATGACAAATAAACATCAGAATATTTTGAAATTTTGAATGAAAAATCATGACATATGAGAATTGTGACATCTATGTAAATAACTACTAGCCGTAATTCTGACACGGATCATCATATCTGCTTGTCAAAGCCAGCAAAGTCACATGACTGCTCGCACCCTATAAGTAACGAATTTAACATTTCTTGTACACACAAATAATTAAAATTGTATTTCTTCTTTCGTTCTATGAGAAATTTTGTCTTACTATTCTAATATGTTCAAAATTCTTTAAATTACTTGACAGTATTAGCGGTATTTCTTAAGGATATATGTAATATTAATATACCTATAATTTAAATACATATTTAATTCATAATACAATAACATATATTAAATGTACTTGTACCTCCCAGAAAAATCTGATTTTTGACACTGACATTTTGCATTTATCTGTCAATTACAAAAATTTAAATATCTCAACTGTTTTTTGGACAGCGAGATTTATTACGACATATTATTATATACTTTATCTGCAAACCTATACGAGATATAATACAAATTTTAAATGAGTCAGATTGCGAATTTAATTTTCTTTAATATTAACTAGAAAAATTTTCAAAAATAATATTTAAAAGATTTTTTTCAAGAATCTACAACTTTCGGTTGTCCAATTGTTACCAAAACCTTTTCAGCTCTTCCCATTAATGTCCGATTTTGAGATACGTAATTAAACAAATATTAAGTCTTATAGTTTTTGAGTAATCGTCCTTCCAACGTCCCACACATATACACACACATAGACATCATCGTAAAAATGTTAAAATCGGATTGTAGGGACCTTAAAACATGCTTAATCATTAAAATTTGGATATGCGATTTTTAGCATGAATCCAATACCTCTCTTAGCGAGAGGTAAAAAGTGTTTGGTAGAATTATATTTTAACTCTATATGTGGTCACAGTCCAGATGAAAGTTTTTGAGATTATTTATTCACAGATGACCTATGTTGTAGAGGTATGGTGGAATAATTAAATACAATTGTTACATTGTAATTAGTGTAGCAGTTAGTATAACTAGTAACCATATTTGGATTATAAATTATTCAGGACGAAATTCTGTGTAACATATGCAAGTGGACAGTTTGTCAACTCGAGATTTCTCCCTAGTTTTAGGTCCGAAAACATTGTAACAATATTCACTACGAATTTACATTTATTGCATGTGTCAATAATAGTACGAATAATGTATAAAATTCTTAGAAACTTTATTTTTATTCCTATTTTTACCACTGAATAAGCACGTTTTAAGGTCCGTAGAATCCGATAATAACATTTTTACGATGATGTCTGTGTGTGTGTGTGTGTGTGTGTGTGTGTGTGTGTGTGTGTGTGTGTGTGTGTGTGTGCGTGTGTGAGGTAGTTGTATGTACAATTTCTCCAATTCTATAAGTTGAAAGACCTGTGTAACTACGGATTCCTCAATCTAACAGTAATGGGAAGAGATGAATAGATTGGACAACCGGAACTATTAGGTATATTACATGAACCCTTCAGAAATACCATCAATTCCATTAATGAATTGGAAAAACATTTAGAAGAAATGGAGAAAACTTGTTCATAGCATTAATTTAAAATTATAGAAAATCTGATGTGACCAACACAATACCTTCAGACATTTAACTATGGGATTTCGTTGCCGCGTGCCTGATGTCTTGTTGCGAATCTGGGGAATCCGATTCGATCCCGATCAACGTCCGCACAATACAAATATGTCATCATCATTACCGAAATGTCTGTATAAATCAGATTAGCACACCCAGCAATGGCTAATATGCCGTGATAATATATTTATTTGTTTCTTTATTTAAATACATACCTGCATATTTACTAATGCTATTTGAGTTAGAGCGTAGAGAGGATCCACACACACACATACATAAACACATACACACAGACATCATCGTGAAAATGTTAAAAATGGATTCTAGGGATCTTAAAACGTGGTCATTTACCAAAATCTCGATATGCGATTTTTAGCACGATCCCTATACCTCCCTTACCATGGGTAGCGGGAGGTAAAAATACGTAAATATAAAGGTGTAATTAGAATTTTTTGTGTGTACAAGAAATGTTAAATACAATACTTATATATACAACAATGAAAACAGATTTTTGAAATATAAATGAATAAATATTTGTTAGGACAACTTTTTGTATAAATTGTACGAATTTTATTTTAAAATCTAATCATACTTTCAAGCATAAGTACACCACTTTTTATTATTCAATTAACCAGGATTCTCATGACATTATTTTAATAGTAATTAGGATGCACTTAATAATAATTAAAGAGTTACTTAAACCGCTCTAATCTTAATAAATTCCTAACCCTATCTGCATCTGCATTATAACCTCATTGAATGAAAGTAAAATTAAATATTTTGATCAATGATCTGATAACATTTCACAAAATCATTAGTGGGAGCTTCGTTCTAAATTAATTACCAATTCTGGCGTACTACAAAGTTTTAACGATATTGCCTAAATGGCATGCAGGTGTTTAAAAAAGTTTAATGACTACAACGAAATGTTCTCTTCATTATAATACGCGGTGGTTAACATAATTTATTTCAATTATTAAACATTTTTCATCCATCTACTTGTATTATCCTATGCAAAAAGAAGTCGTTTTGGTGTTTTATTTAAAAAAAATTGTGATTAAAGACGTTGTGAAATGCGCTGCGGTACCTGAATATTTGGCATTCTATTTTTATATTGATCGAGCTAAAAATAGTCCTCAATAAAAGCATTACGAAATTAAAATTTTATTATTAATAAAAAAATTGGTTCGATTCACTCCATTGTTCTTTCATGTTTAAAAATGTATACAGCGCATATTAAAAATACGTAAATAGTTAATGAAACATAACTGAGAGTATAACATAAACGGAAAAATAAAATATTGCAACGTTTATTTATTTGGGTTGAATTCTAAAAATCATAGAAATACCAGGATGAATCAAATTACCTTCCGTCACCTTTAGGTAAGGAAGGTATTGTCTTTGGTCAAAAAATTCAATGATGAGTTTTTACTGAATAAGCACGTTTTAGGGTCCATATAATACGATTTTACCATTTTTACGATGATGTCTGTATGTATGTATGTCTGTGTGTGTGTGTGTGTGTGTGTGTGTGTGTGTGTGTGTGTGTGTCTGTGTGTGTGACAAAAGTTTCGGATCGCATAACTTCAATACCATGATTCCAAAAATTATATTTTTTTCGTATTACATCCAGAAGAACAACTAATTAGATTTTGGTTATAATTATTGAACCGGAAGTAGCCTCATTTGAAGATTTTAATAGTTAATTTTGATTTATTGGCACTTAAAGAATATATTATTCTCTGTACGATTTGATTGCATTTTATACTTCATATTCAATAGATATAGACTTAAAGAATTTTAATGAAATTAAATTATATAAATCAGCCAGCTATGCTAAACATGGAAACTACTAATATATTCATATAATGCAAATTGACAGATGTCAGTATAAATAAAAAGTAAATTAATGCGGTAGAGACGAGGATGTTGAAGTTGATGTAAGATACGGCAAAGAAATAACTGTAGAGTTACAAGTTTCTAGAAAGATAGAAGCGAGATGATTACATTGGTTTGAAAATGTCATGAGGACAAATGAAAAATATACATATTGGATGAAGAATGAATAGCTTAGTAATAGAAGGTTGAAGAAACAGAGGAAGACCAAAGATAAGATGGGAAGACTGTATTGCGGAAAACTTGAGAGAAAAAGAACTGAATGAGAAGATGCAATTTGCATGGTTTGTTTATGAAATAATTTTACTGGTAATTTAGAATCTTTTGCAAGAAATTTATGTATGGAATTTATACATAATACTCGGGGTTGACGGAAGGTATTGTGCTGGCCACATCAGATTTTTTATTTTGTTGCAGAATCTATCAATCACCTCTTCTTCTGTATGTAAATTTGAGGAATAATATAATTTTTGGAATCGTGGTATTGAAGTTGATCC
The DNA here is from genome assembly GCA_951394225.1 of Harpalus rufipes. Taxonomy (NCBI): domain Eukaryota; kingdom Metazoa; phylum Arthropoda; class Insecta; order Coleoptera; family Carabidae; genus Harpalus; species Harpalus rufipes. The sequence continues at coordinate 66,536,021 of OX596275.1, forward strand.
GAAACTTTCGTCACACACACACACACCCACACACAGACACACATACATACATACAGACATCATCGTAAAAATGGTAAAATCGTTTTATATAGTAAACTGTTTAATATGAAATGAAAATGCTGGGTCTTCATATAAAGGATAATTAATATAACTATTTATTAGAATATTAACTAAATGTTAGTCGTATAATTACCGTAATTAATAATGGGAGCAGTTGTGTATCACAAATAACGCAATCCCTTTGAACATCAATAAACACAAATCTCAATGCAGATAAATAGAAATCTACGTACATCTGTATTCAGTCAATTTGTAAGGCCCTATAGCATTTCAACTCTTTTTATTGTGAATACAATATATAAAGCAATTTTCAAAATCAGATTTTCGATTTCCATTTCGCCGTATTCTTTTTGGTGAGAATTCGATTAGTGAAAATATTCAGTGCTCTTCAAAATCAATAGTGAAGATCAAATGGCGCATTGTGCGGGAGGGGGAAGGGGAAGTGTGCGCCACCGGAAGTTACCGGAAAAGCCCGCGCCCCGCGCTTCCGCCAAACACCACGAACGCGATACAAACGGGCATTTTTCATTCCCACTCGGAAATGCAAACACGTCGGCCCAAATCTTCAGAATTATTCTTAACTTATCGTATTTCAAAATATTTTATTAACCCTCCTACATATTTCTACATTCTACAAAAAAATTGAGGTTAACCGCAGAATTTATAGAATGGGAAATAAATTCAGCACGTTTTAGGACCTCTAGAATACGATGTTACTATTTTTACGATGATGTCTGTATGTATAAGGGTTCTGGAAAACATAACGGGGTATAAATTTCATACTCTTAAAATTTTAATGTTTAATTTTTTTTTAGATTTGTTGAAAAATATAATGAATTATACATAGTTAAAAAGAAGGTTGTAGATTTCGTCAAACTATAAAGAATATATAAAACACGTACGTATCAGAGGTCATTTTAAAAGGTGCAACACGTATTTATTTTATTAAATTTCTGTAGTGTTTCACCAATATGCCATTGTATATTCTGTACTGAATTCATTTGAGTTCAACATTTAGTTAAACTTTAAAAGGAATTGCGGAAGCAAGTTGAGAATAAATACTTCAATACGAACTATTAATTCAACGAAACGTTCATTAGAAATAAACTATCACTACTTTACTCCAGAACTAAATGTTCCACAAAACCAGTAGTTAGTGAATATAAATCACTAAACAGATCAAAACAATATCCTAAACAATAATGAATTACACCAATCAATATCAGTTTACCTCAGGTATCGAAAAGTTGTCTAGAATGCTGAAAAAATGTGGAATCCATTTGATTGGGGAAAAATATTTCCTTTGACGTTTGTAATGACATATATTTAGCATCGCTGTCTGCTCAAGGGATCCCTCGTAGTTCTGTTTGATTTAAAGGCGGCCAATTGGTTTGGAATTAAATTACTTTCTGTCTCGCTGCTGCGAAGCTTTTTCGGATGTCGCTGTCTCGTTATCGTGCATCGCGCCGTGGTCCAGGATTGTATTAGATTTTTTCCAGACGATCAATTTGTTTATTTAAATTTTATTGATTCTAATACGATCAAAGTAAACAAATTGTATAGGATTTGAAAGAGATTAGACGTTGTTCGAAACTATGATCAAATTTTATATTTTCCAAAGTGGACACAATCAACTAGGTAAAAGCGACTGGGCAATAGACAACTGGGTGTGTTTAAGTTTCTGGCGCCCAGATAACCATTGCGCCCAGTGATACGTCGTCTAGTTGTCGCGCTGTAGCACACCGTTTTCAAAGTGGCATATGTAATTTTTAATCTAAAATAGTTTTGAATCTCAGTGAGATAATTTCTGAGCAAAAAATCTGATGTGACAAATATATTATTTTTCGCCATTTAATTTTTTTGTACGATCAGGTTTTTACCTTCCATCACCTTTAGGTAAGGAAGGTATTGTCTTTGGGCAAGAAATTCAATGATGAGTTTTTAGTGAATAAGTACGTTTTAGGGTCTATATAACACGATTTTACCATTTTTACGATGATGTCTGTATGTACGGATGTGTGTGTGTGTGTGTGTGTGTGTGTGTCTCTGTGTGTGTGTGTGTGTGTGTGTGTGTGTGTGTGTGTGTGTGTGTGACGAAAATTTCGGATCGCATAATCATGATTCCAAAAATTATATTTTTTTTCGTATTCCTCAAGTTTACATCCAAAAGAAGAGGTGATTAGATTTTGATTATAATTGGTCAACCAAAAGTACCTTCATATGAAGATTTTAACAGTTTTTCTTGACATTTAACGTTATTATAACTTAAAGAATATATTATGCTCTATACGATTTGATTGCATTTTATACTTCATATTCAATAGATATAGTTAAAGAATTATAAAGATATTAAATCAGCCAGCTATGCTAACCATGGAAACTGCTAATATATTCAGATAATTCATATTGACAGATGTCAGTATCAATGAAAAGTAAATGAATGTGGCAGAGATGAGGATGTTGAGGTAGATGTTGGGGATGACACGGAAAGATATGGTAAGGAAATAACTCTAGTGTTATAAGTTTCTAGAAAGACGAGAGACGATTGCATTTGTTTAAACATGTCATGAGGAGAGAGAAAAAATATATTGGAAGAAGAATGAATAGTTTAATAATAGAAGGTTGAAGAAATAGAGGAAGACCAAAGTTAATGTGGAAGGACTGTATTGCGGAAGACTTGACAGAAAAGGAACTGAATGAGAACGACACGCTATACAGAAATGAGTGGAAGAAGAAAATAAAAAAAATCGACCCCTAACGAATGGGAAAAGCTAAAGAAGAAGATGAAGATGTCAGTGTCAAATTCAATTTGTACAGTTTCTTTATGAAATAATTTTACTGGAAATTTAGAATCTCTTGCAAGAAAATTTATGTATGGAATTTATACATAAATAAACAGGATTGACGGAAGGTATTGTGCTAGCCACTCAGATTTATTAAAATTATGAGCCGGAAAAGGTTTTGAATAATCATATGTACTTTTCCAACCCTTCTTCCTGAAGTGGTCCATGGTTCGCATCCATAATACTCCTTATAAATACATTTAAATAAGGGCTCCTCTAGAGCCCGGAGCCCGCCCGCAATGCGGATCCGTTATTTACGTTAAGTTTTATTAATATTAGAAAGGAAAATTTTATAAATATTTTAATAAAATTTTCATATACAATATTTTCATAATTTGACAAATTTGCAACTTTTATTTTCCACCTAATATCGAATCCCTAGTGTGCGAAGAGTACAAATAGCCAATAAAAATTTAACAATAAATTGTTGTTCCCACGTCAACCCACTAAAGTAAATGAAGTCTGTAGAGCGTATGTTACACCATCCATCTTTTTCACATCCACCTTCTTTTTCCACTTTCGCTGTGGATCTTTTAATTAGTAAGTGACTCCTCTCGTACAGCACACGCTGCTTTTGACACCCGCATGACGACTGAACTTTGTAAACAAAAACTTGTGAAAAGAGAAGAATAAAAGAAATGTGGAAATAATACCACGAAAGAACTTGACGTGATCTTAATAGATTTTTTCTTTTTAATGGCAGAATAATAGAACGAGAAAAACAAATGTTTATTTGAATCGCAGTTTTCACTAAAACAGAAATATTTGTGCTGGTTAAATATTCATACATTTCCGTAGGACTTCCCTTTGAATTATTTAATGGAAAAGTTATTTTCGGTTCTTCGCACTGTAATAAATCTTGTGTAACTAAATATAATATAAAGTTCTTGATGTAAAGAAAAATCTAATCTTATTAAAACAAATAACTTAATTAACTTGTTGAAATACTCGTACAAGTATTGAAGGTGATAATTAACTAATGATTAATTACTGTAGTACAACTTGCGAAAAATTGTAATTAAAAGATTATATTGTTTGCATTTTATCTTCATCTACCATATGAAAGGGAGGATAGGAATCTTGCTAACCCTACTGAGACTGCGAAAAAACATTGATATAATCGATTTGATCACAAAATCGATTGATCCATGTTTTCTGTAAACATTTCCTTCCGTCACCTTTAGGTAAGGAAGGTATTGTCTTTGGTAATAAAAATCGATAATGAAGTTTTAATAAATAAGCATGGTTTAGGGTCCCTACAATATGATTTTATTATTTTTACGATAATGTCTGTATGTACGTATGTGTATGTGTGTGTGTGTGACGAAACTAACCTAACCTAACCGATCATAACCAAAATTTAATCAATTCTTCATATGGACGTACAAAAGCGGAATATGAAAGTATTATAATTTTTGGAATTGTAGTATTGGAGTTATCGAAGGAGAAATTTTTGTCACACACACACATATACAGACATCATCGTAAGAACAGTAAATTCGTATTGTAGGGTCTCCAAAGACAATATCTTCCTTACCTATGACGGAAGGTAAAAACATACAGTTCTCTTACGTAGTATATCAGTTCAGTTCAGTTCGAGGTAAGATCAGTTCATTTCTCCCCTAAAAAGAAAGAGCCTATGCAGATAAATTGACCAGATATCCGTTGCATCTTTAGTTTCAATAGAAATCAATATGGTTACCGCTCGGATTAATAACAATCTACAATAATTGTGTATTTGTCTCTCCAAGGGCTGTGGGTGTGGATTTTTACCTTCCGTCACCTTTAGGTAAGTAAGGTAAAAGGTATTGTCTTTGGTAAAAAATTCAATGATGAGTTTTTAGGGAATAAGCATGTTTTAGGGTCCCTATATTACGATTTTACCATTTTTACGATGATGTCTGTATGTATGTATGTGTTTGTTAGTGTGTGTGTGTTGGTGTGCGTGTGTTTATGTGTGACGAAAGTTTCGGATCGCATAATTACAACACCACGATTCCAAAAATTATATTTTTTTAATATTCCTCAAGTTTACATCCAGAAAAACAACTGATTAGACTCTGGTTATAATTGGTGAACTGGAAGTAGCCTCGTTTGAAGATTTAACAGTTAAATTTGATTTATTGACATTTAACGTTATTATAACTTAAAGAATATATTATTCTCTATACGATTTGATTGCATTTTATACTTCATATTTAATAGATATAGAGTTAAAGAATTTTAAAGTAATTAAATTTTATAAATCAGCCAGCTATGCTAGTTGCGAGATATTGGGGAAGACATGCAAAGCTACGGTAAGGAAATAACTCTAGTGTTACAAGTTTCTAGAAAGATACAAGAGAGATGATTACATTGGTATGAAAATGTCATGAGGAGAAGTGAAGAGAAAAGAAGAAGAAGATGTTAGTGTCAACAAGTGCAATTTGCATAGTTTGTTAATGAAATAATATTACTGGAAATTTAGAATACTTTGCAACAAAATTTATGTATGGAATTTATACATAATACACAGGATTGACGGAAGGTATTGTGCTGGCCACAACAGATTTTTTCATTGATTTAACGTTAATAACGTTTAATTTAACGTTTTAAATATTATTGTTTTCAAAATGGAGGATATTTTATTTCCTAAAACGCGCAGTTTAATAATTCTGTAGGATAAGATTTATAAAGGAAAAAGTAGCAGTATTTTAATATCATACCCTAGCAGATATCATTTCGTGTAAAGCCTCAATTACGTGATAACTTCCATAAAAACAACGTACAATAAAAACAGTACACTTTGAAATAAAAACCGTTTCAACACGGCATCCGTAAATTCGCCTCTATTTGCTTCATTAGTCGAGCTTCCAGAGCTTTCTTCAACACCTTTTCCCTTTCCCCTTCCCTCAGCATCATTGTCTATGCGATATATTTATAACGCACGCCAAATGATCATTATTCTTCAGGCTTTATTACAAGTTTGTGTGAACGGACAGAAATATGCGCTGCGGCATTTAAATTAATTTTACCTTTGTCTATAAACGTGAATACCGCGAACTTATTTCGCCCAAGTTTTATAGTTGTTGGCGAAAGTACTTGGCGGCCAAGCCAGGACCGCTGAATTTGAATAATAAGACAATGGAAGGTGGCGGAAAGTTTGAATGTAGGTTCAAATGGCAAATGGTGGTAATTGTTTATGAACACAAGGGGATAGGTGTTACTCTTTTCAACATTGTGGATTATTGTTTGTTTGCTTATCTCTGTATTTGTATATTTTACCGCATTGCCGACGTTCAGGGTGGTTTTTTGCCTGAGAGGGGATGTGTCGATCAATTGTTTGCTTTTCGTATGATTGTTGAGAAGTCACTTGACAAGAACAAGAAGGTGTTCTGTGGCTTTCTTGATTTTAAGAAGGCGTATGATAGCTTCGAGATACTTTGTGGGATGTATCCAGAGAGGACGGTGTGAATGGAATCTGGTTGGGAGCGATTCGAGCGTTGCATGAGGGTAGTGAGGCTGCTGTGAGAATAGATGGTAGGTTGAGTGATTGGTTTCGTATAAATGTTGGTGTGAAACAGGGCTGTGCTATGTCTCCATGGATGGTGTACATATTGGTGAAAGTGTAGTGCCTGCGTTAGCGTATGCTGATGATGTAGTTGTTTTTGGAGAAAATGAAGAGCAACTCAGGAGAATGATAGAGAAAATACATGTATTTGGAAGAAGTATGAATCTGATGTTGAATGTTGATAAATCCAAAGTGTTAGTATTTGTAAGGAGTAAATTGGTGACTGAGTGCAACGTGTTGGTGGATGCAGTGAAACTGGAGCAGGTAAATGAGTTTGTATATTTGGGTAGCATGATGTCGAGGGATGGGCGAATTGATCGAGAGATAGAAAGGAGAGTGAGTGCGGGATGTAAGGTAAAGTGTGCTCTGGGTACGTTTGCACGAAACGTTAACGTATCAAGGGATGCTAGGTAAAGTGTATATAATGGAGTGCTATGTATGGAAGCTAATGCTGGGCATGGACGGGGAAGCATAAAAAGAGAGTGACTGCCATGGAAATGAAGTATTTACGTGGTGTATTGGGTATGTCAGACGGGATCGCGTGAGGAATAATTTGGTGTATGAAGAATGTATGGTTAGGAATTAAGAGAGTTGGTGTGAGTCAGTTGAGATGGTATGGTCATGTGGAGAGAATGGCGAGTGAACAGCTTGTTAACCGTATATATCTTGGTTGAGGTTGTTGAGGGTTTTCGATTGCGTGGCCGACCAGTTGTAAGTGGATGGAGTGCTTAAAGAGAGAGAGTTTCCAAGTATGAAGAGAAGAAGAATGCGATTATGAGAGTGGCCGAGGCGAAAGATGTCTGCTTAGATAGGAATGTGTGGCGAAGGATGATTGTTTCCTACCTATTATTGTGATCCGGATGCGGTATTTCGCTACCGAAAATCGGTTACTTTAATATGTTTAAGAGTAAGGATTTGTTGTATAAAGCTGATGTTGTTCTTATTGTTATCGGGTTTGTGCGAACCCACTAAGTGGGACACGCGTGATTTTATGTATGTATGTTATTCTCTATACGATTTAATTGCATTTTATGTTTCATATTCAACATATATATATATATATATATATATATATATATATATATATATATATATATATATATATATATACCTTACCTAAAGGTGACAGAAGGTAAAAACAAATAAATTGTCACTAAAAGCGACTTATGAAATAAATTTATGTGTGAGAGTGCTACTATAAAGGTGAATATTAAAAAAGTTTATAGAAGCAATAGCAAATTTGTTTTTCATTTTGTGAGTTTTTTTATACCATTTCATAAAAAGTTAAAATCTGACGGGCAAACAATCAAAGTCGCGCAATTATTCCTTTCTACTCCATGAAATAAAAAAATTATGGCTCGCATCCAACGTTATTTGCTCATAAAATCCGAGATATGTAATAGTTATAATTTACTTTCGCGCAGCGTAAATTCCAGTTCTGTTTAAATGTTAATGTGCTGTCATTTAACGAGCTCTTCATACGAGTGAATGTAGCTCTGTTCCCGTTGAGATGGCTTTGTTGTGCGCACTGTTGAATTTGAATATTACCGCTAAATTCTGCACGGAAGACAAACATTGCTATGGAAAATCGTCCAGAACAATTTACATATGTACAGTCAGAGTCAAATCTAATTCAACAAAAACAAATATGCCGTTTTATTACTCCTAAATTTATATAACATTCTACGGTGTTCTGTATTGTTTACATTAATAATTATTACTTTATGGTGGGTAATTTCTCGACTGTGATGTGGATTAGGTGTTAACAATTATTCGCAAGATCAGTCAAACAGCATTTATTCTTATTATACCAACGAAAAGAAAATAAATGTGGTAGAGATGAGGATGTTGAGATAGATGTTGAGAAAGACACGGAAAGATAGGGTACGGTATTAAAGGATAAGGGAAATGACTCGAGTGATGAAGTAGAAGAAACAGAGGAAGACCAAAGCGAAGATAGCAGGACTGTATGGCGGAAAACTTGAGAGAACAGGAGCTGAATGAGGGCGACACATAAAACAGAAATGAGTGGAAGAAGAAAATAAAAAATAGCGACCTCTAACGAAAGAAGAAGATGTGAGGGTCAAGTGCAATTTGCATAGTTTGTTTATGAAATAATTTTACTGGAAATATATAATCTTTTGCAAGAAAATTTATGTGTGCAATTTGTATACAGGGTGTTTACTAAAAATTGGGCAAAAATTGGAGGGATTATTCCCTGGACCATTCTAAGATGATTTTGTCCTAAGATGATTTTTGAAGAGCCGCTTTGTTTCGAAGATACAGGGCGAAAAAATTTTTCGACAATAACAACATTTAATACCAAAAATTACATGTAAAGTTTCTTAATCTACAAGTACTGATGAAAATGACTACCTCCAGCTACGATGCAAGAATCCAATCTTCTTCTCATTGATTGCCGAACTCTTTCAAAAACACCAGGGTCGTTTCTTATGAAGTTACAGCCAGCAATTATCCGATGTCTTAAATCTTTCAAATTTGCCAATGGAGTAGCATATACTAATGATTTTAGATGGCCCCATAGGAAAAAATCCAGGGGGTTTAAGTCCGGGGATCGAGCAGGCCATAAGTGAGGTCCACCTCCACCAATCCAGCGATCTCCGTATGTTATTGTTAAAAAATCACGAGCAACCACACTAAAATGCGCTGGTGCACCATCGTGCATAAACCACATTGCATTTCTTGTTGCCAATGGTACATCCTCCAGAAACTGAGGTAGAGTATGTTCCAAAAAGTTGCGATACACCTCGCCGGTAAGTCCATAAATGAAATGCATGTCAGTCATCTCGGCGTTCGTATAGCTATTCATGATAAGAGGACTTCATTAACAAAAGTTTAGGTATTATAGACAGAAAATACACGTCAAACAGCTAAACGTCTCAACAAATTTGACACATAACATGCCTGCTGTTACTAGATTAATAATTTGAAAAATATCAAAATTGGTTTTGTCAAATTTTTTTTTCGCCCTGCATCTTCGAAACAAAGCGGCTTTTCAAAAATCATCAAAGGACAAAATCATCTTACAATGGTCCAGGGAATAATCCCTTCAATTTTTGCCCTATGTTTAATAAACACTCTGTATAATATACCGGATTGACGGAAGGTATTTTGCTGGCCACATCAAATGATACTTTGACGTTAAAAACATATACTGGTTGTATAGAATTTCCCTGTGGAGTGTTCCTATTACCTTCTTGTTTGCAATAGCAATAAAAATAAAAGGTTACCACACCGACTAAGGACTTTTATTGCACTAGTTTAATTGGTTATAAACGGGTACGTTGAGTTCTTGTTAAGTTGTTTCATTGATTAAACATACATACGTGTAGTGGTTGCTTACACAAACCGTTATAATTTCGCATTTAATTCATAATAAAATGCGGAGCCTTTGCCAAAGTTCGGCAGGGATGAAATCAAAATGATCTTAGTTGTAAGTGGAATTTCAATTTAGGGTTCAGTTTATAAATTTTGTATTTGAATAAACTTCCAAGACGTCGAATGTCACAAAGATAATTCTTTTCATATTCTTTATAAAATAAATTATGAAAGTGAACATACCGAAAAATTAAATTATTCCGCGTTTGCAACGAATTATGATTGGAAAAATATTTCAATAAGTAGAATATAATCTGCGGTATGATAAATTACATGAGTATTGAAAATTGAAAGAGAAAAATGATAATATAACATAAATGTTTATTTTCAGGTTAGTTTACATTTACATTATTATCCATTTATGTGAAAAATGCTTTATATAAAATTTTATTGACGAGTAATGATCTGTAAATTGAATTTATGACTCGTAATGCTATGAATACTACAATAATGTAAGAAGGAATTACAAAAGACATATGTATGGAAGTAATAAATTCCAATTGACGTACATTATTTAATTTTTGTTTTATCGTTTAATAAAATAATAATTTGGATTTTCGTATATTTTATTATATATATATATATATATATATATATAATATATTATATTATCAAAATAAAAATACAGATTATTTCACAGGTCATTCAAATTTTCAAGCAACAAAAAAATCTTATTTCAAAACCATTATTGTATGGCTAGTATTTTTTCTCCATACATATAATAAAAATAAAACAAGATTTTTGAAATTTTATTTTACGAATCCATTATTTATTAAAAAATAAAAAATCTATCCTATGTATTATGTATAAATTTTATACATAAATGCAAATTGTACTTCACACTGACATTTTCTTCTTCTCTAACTTTTCCCATTCGTTAAGGGTCGCTATTTTTTATTTTCTTCTTCCATTCTTTTCTGTTTTGCGTGTCGTTCTCATTCAGTTCCTTTTCCCTCAAGTCTTCTGCAATACAGTCCTTCCATCTTATCTTTGATCTTCCTCTGTTTCTTCAACCTTCTATTATTCATATTCCATAATCACTCTTCATCCAATATATTATTCATTTCTCCTCATGACATTTTCAAACCAATGTAATCATCTCACTTGTATCTTTCTAGAAACTTGTAACACTACAGTTATTTCCGTGTCTTCCCTAACAGCTACTTCAACATCCTCATCTCTCCCACATTAATTTACTTTTTATTTATACTGACATCTGTCAAATTGAACTATATAAATATATATTAGTAGTTTCCATGTTTAGCATAGCTGGCTGATTTATAAAATTTAATTTCTTTAAAATTCTTTAACTCTATATCTATTGAATATGAAGTATAAAATGCTATCCAATCGTAAAGAGAATAATATATTCTTTAAGTTATAATAACGTTAAATGTCAATAAATCAAATTTAACTGTTAAATCTTCAAATGAGGCTACTTCCGGTTCACCAATTATAACCAAAATCTAATCAGTTGTTCTTCTGGATGTAAATTTGAGGAATACGAAAAAATTATAATTTTTGGAATCGTGGTATTGAAGTTATGCGATCCGAAACTTTCGTCACACACACACATACACACACAAACACACACACACACACACAGACACACAAACACACACACACATACACATACATACATACATACATACATACATACATACATACATACATACATCACAACATACTTATTCACTAAAAACTCATCAATGAATTTTTTGACCAAAGACAATACCTTCTTTACCTAAAGGTGACGGAAGGTAAAAAGTGTATTTTCTACGATTTATTGCAGTTTGTATTGTATTAATAATGTTTAATATATAAGGTGATAAAGATATGTCGACATCCTTCATTATTCATTATTGTAATGTAAATTTGTGCTACATTAACAAAATATGTTGATTATTAATCAAATTGATTGTAACTCAACATCTATGTGTGTATGTTAATGATCATATCTATTCTTGATTTGTTAAATGTAAAACTGATTTGTAACTGTAGCTGGAACGAATTATGTTTGTCAGATATTTGTAAATATTTACACCGATCAACCAACACCGAGTAATGAATATGGGGTAAAATCTGAAATAGAAATGAATAAAGTGCTTCCGTGTGTGGCGGTATTGTAGCATTTCCATTTTGACAATTTGCCTTTAATAAATAACGAGTATGACTGCAATTATTCTCAACTACACGATGCTATCGGCACGCATATATCACGCTATCATTGTCCGTTTTACGGCGTTTCTAATTTGTTTAAATCTAATAAATTTTCAGAGAGTCGGGCCCGATCAGTTTAATTAAAATCTGTAACAAACGTTGGAGCAGTTTTCCAACTCAATCTCACGCCTGATTCCAACTTAGAAACGATGTGAAATGGTTATATCTCGCAAATTAATTAATATATCTTCATATCTTTATTGCGCCCCTGTTTAAGTACTTTTTAACTGCTGGTAGAATTTAAAATTCAAAACTTTGCAAGGATCTAAAATTAATTCGCCGGCTTTTTAAATTTTTGTGTAATACGTAGTTATTTTGACACTTATTTTAATACATTTTTTATAGGTAATCTGTTAACGGTACGAGCCCAAGTTTTACAAAGGATGAGTGCGTTAACGGGCGTTATACAACATGTTTTTTTATAATATCTCGCTAAGAGAGGTATTGGATTCATGCTAAAAATCGCATATCCAGATTTTAATGATTAAGCACGTTTTAATGTCTCTACAATCCAATTTTAATATCTTTACGATGATGTTTGGAAAGAGCTGAAATGGTTTTGGTAATAATAGGAAAACCGGAAATAGCAGATTCTTAAAAAAAATTGAAAAAATTGTTCTTGCTAGTATTAAAGAAGAGTAAATTCTCTATCTGATGCAAATATAATTTTATTATATCTTTTATAGATTTAGAGATAAAGAAATATAAGGTATATAATATGTTGTAATAAATCTCACAGCTTAAATAATGTCATGGAAACTAATTGAAAAATTAAAATGTTTGTAACTGACAGATAAATGTCACCGTCAAAAATCCACAGTAATTACTGATTTTTTTTTCTGGGAGATATATACAATATATTATTTCTTATTGTATTAATAGTTCAATAATTAACATTATAGGTATATTACATATACCTCTCAAAAATACTGTCAACCCCGACAATGAATTGGAAAAACAATTCGAAAAATTAGAAGAGTAGGACAAAATTTCTTCATAGAATGAATTTAAAATTAAAAATTCTAAATATAAAGAATAGATATAAGTAGAATTTTTGATGTAGAGTGTAGGTATACAAGCAATGTTAAATACAATAGGGCGCGAGCAGTCATGTGACTTTGTTAGCATTGACATGCAGATATGGGGGCCCGTGTCAGAATGATAGCTAGTAATTATGTATATAGATGTCAAATATCATAATTCTTCATTCTAAATTTAGTGATTTTCCAATTCCATGTGGTTTATTTTCCTCGACAAGTAAATTACACACTCTTGGTAACAAATTAACTACGTTAATATAGAAAATCTTGATATTTTTATTGAAAAATTCTGACATTTGGCATCTATGTACATAATTACTAATTGTCTTTCTGACACGGGTCCCCAAATCTGCTTGTCACATGACTGCTCGTGCCCTATCCTTATGCAACTAAAGACGGAAGTGGCGAGAGGTATTGTGCTGGCCACAATAGATTTCTTTTTCTATTGAGGTAATTTTACAATGAAATTAAAAAAATGCGTCTTGTTTTTATATATAAAATGTAATCAATTCGTATGGAGAATAATAAAATATTCTTTAATATTTATAACATAAAATGTCAAAAAATAATATTTAGCTACTTTTTTTCTAGAAGAAGTGTTAAGAACTTCAAATAATGGTACTTCCGGTTGACCAATTATAACCAAAATCTAATCAGCTCATCATATAGATGTAAAGATGAAGAATTTGAAAGAATTGGAATTTTTAGAATTGTAGTGTTGGAGTTATCGTCGGATAAATTTTTGTCTGACACACACACACACATACGCACACACACACGCGCACATACACACATACAGACACCATCGTAAAAAGGAGCGTAAAACTATTTATACTATAAATAAACACAAGTATCAAATTCCAGTGTGTACCTTTGTGGGTTATTATGGATTTTGTATGTAAATAAATAAGAATTAGGGTATTTTATTTACCCGTGCAGTTAAAGTGCTACTTTATCTACTATTTTGAGAAGATAAAAGCACACTTTAACATAAGCTATAGAAAAAATGAAATTTCATTACATTTTAGTTTCCTAATTAATTACAATTAAATAAAAATAAATTACTTGATTTTTGTCTACAGACCATTCCATTTTCTTAATAAGACACATGTTTTCTTTGTAGTAATTGGAAGGAAAAATGTGTTTTTTGTGTTGTTTTTATGTTACAAAGTTAGTGTGTATGTTTGTCTGGGAAGTTATTGTCTTTACTGGAAACAATTATAAGGTCGTGCGTGAGTCCGGAATCGTTTAGGCCGGGAAATATTTCTTTTTGTGCCAGTCGTGTCGTGCCCCGCGTGGTCGCGACCAACGACCACCGTATCGTGGTCGTATGCTTGGTCAATAACTTTACATGCGCAACGTTCCAACCGAAGAAAGCTAAGCGTTTGTTTATTCACGGAAAATCAATTTCTCTGCCACTTAATTTACTGTATAATTGCTCAATCCTGTATATAATTAAATATTTATTATGTTGAGCTTATTATTTTACTGGATTCATTATGAAATTATACGATTTCCGTGTTTATTTTGTCGCAGTTAATATACTTCTTCTACCACTCAAATTGACTTTATAAATTCCGGCGAAAAAGATGCCCTTGAATTTCATGTTCGGCTTTTATTATCTTCTCTCAAATTGTGTTATTTCGTTCTTATCTGCATCTAAATTCATCCTTTCGCGATAAATTTTCCTTGTAATTACTTTTGAATTTGTATTAGGGTCAATATTTGAATGAAAAATAATATGAATGACATTAAAACTAATTTTAACTCGATTAGAATGCTGTTGTTTTACTAATTGTTAATTACCTGAATTGAATCGTATTTATTAGAAATTATATGTATTAATGAATAAATAATGAACTGACTAACTTAAAGAATAAACATTTGTCAATTTTTCGTCAATTTTAAGAAGTTGGCCAAGTTATAGAAATTTATTTTAACACACTTGTATTAGACTTGTCAATTTTAATTTCGTAGTATGCCGCTAGATGTAGAGCATGTCAAGTCATTAGCCAAATTTTAGAGGAGGCATTTTTTAAAGTAAACTGAAAATTTTATAAAAAAAATCTGATGTGGCCAGCATAATACCTTCCGTCAATCCTGTGTATTATGTATAAATTCCATACATAAATTTTCTTGCAAAAGATTCTAAATTTCTAGTAAAATGATTTCATAAACAATCTATGCAAATGGAACTAGACAGTGACATCTTCTTCTTCGTCTTTAGCTTTTCCCATTCGTTAGGGGTCGCTATTTTTTATTTTCTTCCATTCATTTTTGTTTTGCGTGTCGTTCTCATTCAGTTCATTTTCTCTCAAGTCTGCCGCAATACAGTCCTTCCATCTTTGGTCTCCCTCTGTTTCTTCAACCTTCTATTACTAAGCTATTCATTCTTCTTCCAATATATTCTTTATCTCTCCTCATGACATGTTCAAACCAATGTAATCGTCTCTCTTGTATCTTTCTATAGAGTTATTTCCCTTATTCACATCGTATAGAGAATAACATATTTTTTAAAATTTATAATAACATTGAATGTCAGTAATTGATATTTAACTGCGTTTTTTCAAGAAAAACTGTTAAAAGTTGCAAATGAGGGTACATCTGGTGGACCAATTATAATTGATTTTCCTCTGTTTCTTCTACCTTCCATTACTAAGCTACATATCCACATTTTATTGATAAGAATTTTTTAAGATCCTTAGAATACAGTTTTAACATTTTTACGATGTTGTCTGTGTGTGTGTGTGTGTGTGTGTGTGTGTGTGTGTGTGTGTGTTAGGATGTTGTAGGTACGATTCTCAATCTAACATTAATGGGAAGAGTTTAATAGGTTTTGGTAACAATTGGACAACCGGAAGTGGTATTTTCTTAAAAAAATCTAATATTAGTTTTTTTTTTAAATTTATGTTGATACGATAATAAAGATCTTTAAATTCTTAATATGATATATTTAAAAAAAATATTATATCTCCTATAGATTTAGAGATATATTATATAATAATATAGAATAATCTGTTGTAATAAATCTCGCTGCCCAAACAACTCCATGGAAACCAGTTGAGATATTTAAATGTTTATAATTGACAAATAAATGCAAAATGTCAGTGTCAAGAATCAACAGTTTTATTAACA
The DNA here is from genome assembly GCA_951394225.1 of Harpalus rufipes. Taxonomy (NCBI): domain Eukaryota; kingdom Metazoa; phylum Arthropoda; class Insecta; order Coleoptera; family Carabidae; genus Harpalus; species Harpalus rufipes. The sequence goes on from OX596275.1 coordinate 66,552,268, forward strand.
TTACAGTAAGCTTTTTCTGGGAAATACATTTAAAATTTCTTAATGAATTATTAATTAAATATTTAAAATACCGCTAACACCGTCAGTGAATATAAATAATTTTGAATATATTAGAAGACTAGGAGAAAATTCCTCATAGAACGAAAGAATAGATTCAATTTTAATTATTTGTATATATGTACAAGAAAAGTTAAAAAAATAATTCGAATTTTAATGGCATAATGACCCCTGTGGTGCACCTTCCTCGATAGCAATGAGAGCCTGTGAGGTGACGCCTGGTAAGCGCCCACACGGTATACGAATATTTTATCATTTACCGATATATGTGTACAAAGCAGATTGGCACACCCAGCAATAGGTAATATGCCGTGATGATATATATATTTATGTAACATAAGAAAACCATAAACGATTGATAGAGTTAAAACACTGCTAGTCATCTCCTAATTACCAATCATGTTACCACCCAAAGTGATCGATTTACAGCTTCGGCAGCAATCACTGCCTCTGCTGTAAAACTAGGATTGTAGTGCCTATTGAAACAAATAAATATTGTTTATTAATAATTTAAATTAATTTTAGATGTAACGTGCTTTGTAAATAATACAGAAAATTATATATTTAAACACAATTTTTTTAATATAAATATATTCCGGTAAAAATGCGTACTATGGTTCCATTTTGTTCGTTCGCTTGGTATATATTTACAATTATAATAATTAATGCATTACAAAACCATGCCGTGATTTCGTGCTGTATTTCTGAATTTATCGTTTTCATGGGTGGTCGCCATCGCCAACGAATTCCACCCCGTGGGGCAGAGGGCGAGGGCGCACAGGAACAGGCGCTTATTATAGTTCCAAGACGCAGAACGGAATGATATATTAAGCCACCGCACTTACGCTGTACTTCCACACTCACATTCACCAGCACAGAATTTATTATTGAGGAAGAACTTCACCTGAAGCTTCGCTGAGTTTTCCACTAACTCGGTATATTTAGCAAGCGAAGCGCTGATTAATATCAAGACAAGACAGCTAATATTTGAGTTGTGAAGGGTAATAGATCTCGTAAAATATTTTGCTCTAGATTTTCTTAATAGCGGTATTTATAATAAAACATATAAGTGATTATTTGTTAAGGTGTATTATTTGTGTAGAAATTTGTATGTATTGCTACTTATTTTTACCTTCCGTCACCTTTAGGTAAGGGAGGTATTGTCTTTGATCAAAAAACTCAATAATGAGTTTCTAATGAATAAGCACGTTTTAGGGTCCATATAATATGATTTTACCATTTTTACAATGATGTCTGTATGTGTGAGTGTGTGTGTATCTGTGTGTGTGTGTGTGTGTGTGTGTGTGTGTTTCGGATCGCATAACTTCAATATCACGATTCTAAAAATTATAATTTTTTCGTGTTCCTCAAGTTTACATCCAGAAGTAGAGGTGATTAGATTTTGGTTATAATTGGTAAACCGGAAGTATCTTCATTTGAAAATTTAACAGTTAATTATGATTTATTCAGATTTAACGTTATTATAACTTAAAGAACATATTATTCTCTATACGATTTGATTGAATTTTATATTTCATATTCAATAGATATAACCTTGAAAATAGTTAATATATTCAGGCAAATCAAATTGACAGATGTCAGTATCAATAAAAAGTAAATGAATGTGGCAGAAATGAGGATGTTGAAGTAGATTTTGGGAAAGCCACGGAAAGATACGATAAGGAAATAACTCTAGTGTTACAAGTATCTAGAAAGATACAAGAGAGAACATTGGTTTGAAAATGTCATGAGTAGAAATGAAGAATATATTGGACGAAGAATGAATAGCTTAGTGATAGAAGGTTGAAGAAACAGAGGAAGACCAAAGATAAGATGGTAGGACTGTATTTCGGAAAACTTGAGAGAAAAGAAATTGAATGAAAACGACATGTAGAACAGAAATGAGTGGAAGAAGAAAATAAAAATTAGCGACCCTTAACGAATGGGAAAAGCTAAAGAAGAAGAAGATGTCAGTGTCAAGTGCAATTTGCATAGTTTGTTTATGAAATAATTTTACTGGAAATTTACAATCTTTTGCAAGAAAATTTATGTATGGAATATATACATTAATACACAGAATAAAAATTAAATTAAACGGGAGGTTTGTGTTGGCCACATCAGATTTTTACTTACATTTTAACAATAAGTAACATTGCGTTCTAAATCATTTATTGTTTAAATCACTGCAGTTCATATGAAAATGTAATTATTGGGTACATCTTTTACCTATTATTCCATATATTATTTATATGATATGCTCATTATATATTTATGCGTGCATCAATGTAATGAGTAAAAATAAACATAATAAATGTTTATTATATAAATTACATTTTCATTTCAGGTTCATTCTGAAATATAATACAAATACTCATAAATTGATTACTTATATCACTCGTTTTATTATACATAGAGATCATTTATAAGAATTAATGTATGAATTTTTCGTAAAATTTATATTCTTTTTATTGCCCAATTTCCAGTTACCATTTTCCAACTCCCAAAAAATAACTTCCACCACCCAAACGTTCATATCATCAATCATTCCAGATAATTGTCATTCCTCTTCCATTCTCCTGTTGGTTTAGATGCTAGAGATGAGATCTAGTATCCATATCCATTCCACAGTGAGATAATCTGCTGTCCGATGCGTTGTTCAACATTCATATAATGTTGCCACTTGTTGTGCCGGCTGGTTGGCTGCCAAATTTCACAGATGAGAAGCTGGTTGCTGATGTCGTACTGGACTTGGACCTTGGACCAGATGGAGAGTTGAAAGAGATCAGTTGTTGAATGCGGAGATTTGAATTATGGATTCGGTTGGGTATTATGTTGAGAGGTTTTGTTAATGTTTTGAACGATAGCGTTGAGTTGGAATTTGCATGCTTTAGTTTGTGAATAAATATGAATTTAATCATGATATTTGACCCACTATAGTGAGCGTCTAAATTTTTTCTTAATACTATAAAGATAACCATCGCAAATTTTATGAGACGAGTTGTGATTTATTAATAGAAATGCTTACAGCATTGAGCTAAATATTGTAATAAATGTATTGCAACTATGTAGTATGATTAGTAAAACGTGCTGATTCATCAAAAACTCACCGCCGAATTTGTTGACCAAAGACAATACCTTCCTTACCTATAGGTGACGCATAATTGTAAAATTTGAATTATCGAAGTGGTGTCATAATCCCAACGTCTTAGATTTAAATGAGACAGATTCATGGAATTATCACATGTGTAAAGAAAAATGCGTATTTTGGTATTTCTTTCTGCTCCCTATCTCTCTCGCTCCTATACAAATCCTTACTCCATCTCTCTTAATCCTACGCATAACACAAACTTGCATTTTGAAACATATGCTTTCGCATATCTAGTTAAAGAGATATATGATCTAAAGCGCTAACCACTATCACAATGTATTAAACTATTAATTTTAATTGAAATACATATATATATTAATAAATCCTCCCTGAAATGTTCGTCCTTGATAAGACATTTGACGGGTACCCCTTTATGTCCAAGATGGATGCTCATCTAAACCTCAAGATAGCATTGTAGCAACAGTGGCTTCCGTCTATTGCGGGTAAACTTGTCAGGCGAGCAAGTTTACGTTGCACAAGAAATGGCCAAGCGATAAGGAAGTTTGGGGACCGACGACCACGAAAAAAGGAACATCGAGGTACTTGGTTTTAGTCAGAGAGCAGTCTTCAGCTTAATATACTCTTAACGGAAGTTTATACTCGTACTTATTGCATATGTAGTTGCGGAATGCTACAGTTTGTGTAGATGGTATTTGGAGAACTTGAAATTTCAACAGTGAGTGTTAAAGAGTACGATGATATCACATACGAGATTTTCTGGTTTATTGACTTTAATATTATCGTAATAAAGTTAGAGGATATGGAGAGATTTTGGCTTCAAGTTTTTATTATACATTATCCCTATTATATTTTTTCTTAATTTCAAAGAGCATACACACATCCATTTGCTCTAAAAAATGACAGAGGATTCATTTCGTCGTCGCCTTCATTGTCAATGGCGGTGACCATTTTGAACATTTATTGTGATTTATGCCTGCATCACTTTTAATCATCTTTATGTGTTTTCTTGTTCCGTCAATTGTATAGTTGTTCTTGTCGATTTCATCTTCATCCTATAAATATCCTACCATTTTTGGATTGTCCAACCTGTCGAGATATTCTATTCTATCTTTTATTTTCTCCGATTTGTGTATAGTTTCATCTTCTGGTGTATCTGTCAATTTATTCAACATTTTCTAATCATTGTATTCAGTCACAACACAAGTCAAATGTTACAACCATAACGGGCACAGCTGTTTGTAGACGCACGCGCAGAATAGTCTCATTTTGAATTTTGGCATTATACAACGCACTCTACGTTTCTGAAATTCAATTGTTTATTTTATTCAACCATAGGCGGGTAATGAAATTTGTGACAAAACTTTGAAGAATTTTTACTCAATATGTAGATTGTTTATAAGAAAAAGTTATTAAGAAATATTGTTGCATTCGATGATTTCTATTGCTGGTTAATTTTGATGTACATATTTCTGTTACATCCTGTATATATTTTGGGCACAAATGTAAACAAAGATATATATTTGACTTTGCTTGTTGATTTTCTGTGCCGACGTTCCTCTTTCGTTTTTAAGCGTAAAACATCGCAAGGCAAATAAAACTTTAATAATATATACTTTATGGAAAGAACAATATTTACATTGTTTGATTGAGTGATTCGTTTAAACAGAAATTTATTTATTTTTGAGTTATGGATACTACTACTAGATTTCCATACATATATTAAAACAATTTGTTTGTATAATTTGCTTTCATTTTTACTTATTATACGCAGAAATGTGATATGGTACGGTAATGTTATTTCCAAGTTGGATAATGTTTATGTTTAAAATTGGATGTTCATTTCTATTTAATGAAACAAATTGCATGTTGGTGTGTTGACAGTTAATGATAAAGCTTTCGCAACATTCAATTACTGCAGAATTCCAGACCTGATTTCGAACTTAATTAGGTCTGATATGGAAGGCGACTTTACTATGGGTTGCAGATAAAAATTAATTAAAAAATTTAATGACAGATTTAGAATGAATCATGCGTCACCAGCTGGTTGTGAAAGTATTAAAATTTCAAGCAACAACTTGATGAAATGAAGTAGATAAAATAAGAGTATTGGCTACGGCGTACAGCAACTAATAAAATCACAAGAATCTATTTGGATATAGGGATCGTGCTAAAAATCGCATATCGAGATTATGGTAAATGACCACGATTTATGGTTCCTAAAATCCAATTTTAACATTTTTACGATGATGTCTGTGTGTATGTGTGTAGGGTGTGCGTGCGTGTGTGTGTGTGTGTGTGTGTGTATGCATTCTCTTTACGCTGTAACTTAAATACTACCGCTCAGAAAATTTTGAAACCATTAGATTTCGATGTAAATCAGATATACGGAAATGGCACTTTACTGGAAGCTCAAAATAGTTGGGACATCCGGTATATATATATATATATATATATATATATATATATATATATATATATATATATATATATATAAATGAGGAGTTTACAGGAAGTGAACATATTGATGTAGTTTTTGAGTGGAACAGATAAACGGATGACCTGGGATTAGAATCAATCCATGGTATTAGCCCTAATCCTAGATAATCTTAAAGTTCTTCTAACTCACAATCAGATTGAAATGTCCAGGGAATTAATAAACGCCTAAAAGCCACCGTTATTATATCAGACTTTGAAAGCATTTTTGTTTTGTTTATTTATACAAATAAAATAATTTTTACATGTTATACTTCCTGAAATATATGTAATTTAATTATTCCATATGAAATATTTTTTCTGTTTCACGCACAATGTTTTTCAAATGTAATTTATATTCCATTATATTCTTCTATATTAAAAATAAAATTCTTTTCAAAATATTTATTCATTTTTATTTTAAAATAAATATTGTGCGGTGCAGTCCGTATACTGAATCAGAATTTCACAGAGGAAACCTTTTTTTTCTCCAGCATTAAATTGTTTTCCATCACTCAAAACACAATTTATAATGGTATAAAACAAAACACTTGCGACAAGTTTTGTGCAAATAACGGGAATTCCACTATGATTAAATAATACAGCTTGGACTATGTGAATAAGTTAAAAATCCTTTTATTGTATTATGCACTTGTACAAAGAGCCCAGTAGCCATTATACAAATTATGCATTTTCTTTGTGAGATGATGAAGTAAATAAGCTCTTACTATTAAGAGTAAAAATGCTACTTTAGTCTCTTTGTTAGAAGACTTTAAAGATATTTAAATTACGAGTATTATGTATCCCAAAAGACTAAACTGAAAGTAAAAATGATAATATAATTGGTTATCTGAAATAAATGTTAAATTTGATAATTTTTATTTTGTGAATAATGCACGAGCGAAGATATGAAATATCATTCCGAATGTGTCTTCTTTTGATTTAATTTGTTGAAAAATCCTTGAACAAAATTAAGATTAGAGATAAATCTCTGTTGAATGGAAATAGAATAAAAGAAAGATTTCCGTCAGTAAACTTCATATCGAAGGAATTGGAAAAATTTCTCAGCAAGCCAAAGTTTACCAATACAAGGGGACTTATTGAAAACAATGTGACCTGTTTTTCCAGGGCCGAACTGAGACTTTTATTTTTACAGGAAATCCTAGTAACTACCCCAATAGTCACTATACAGGGTGTAACACAAATAAGTTCTATCACTGGTTAAATTTAATGTACAGTAAATTTTTTGAAAGATGTCCGATCAAGGGCACCTGTATCACGAACGAATTAACAAATAGGAATACATTTATCTCTTTCTTTTGCAAAGGTTGTAAGAGTGTGTGATAAGGATGGATATAACACGCTTGTCTTTCAAAAATTCATATTGTTTCGACTAAGTTAGGACATTCCATTTATAAACGATGCTCGTTGTTGATAATACTTTCGCTGTAACGTAAGTTTATTTATTAATTCAGATACATTACCTGGATTCATAGCCGTACGTATAACGTTATATTTTGTCAGAGTCACTGACACTGACATTGTGTCAGTATCTTATTTTTAACATATTTGGTTTTACATTTGCTTATAAACTTACTAGTTGACTTATTTTTGAATTTTGAATGCTTTTCCTGTAATATATATATTTATAATAATAAAATAACAGTAATATCTTACGTACCCTCATAAAAACTAAGCAAACGACACTACTGAATTTGTCATGATGGGCGGAGCATAAATCTGAATTCATACAATTCGTAGACAACCTTGATCGGACATCTTTCAAAATTTTTACTGTACTTATTTCTACATAATATACTTTGATGTGACGTGCGCATTCACTGCATCTGTATTGTATCAATACCGCAGGTCCATGTAGGGTAAATTCATATCAAGGCAAGGTTGATTTTGTTCCACAAAGTTAGTAGCGGTGTTTCTTCGCAACCGCAACTGTAGCGCCCTAATCGAACAACGCTCTGACGTCACTAAATTGTTTCCTTTACCGGTGCTTTTACCCGCGCAACCCCTAATCCCATTGCATGTTCATTTGTTTGCAAAGGCGCGTGTGAATGCTGGTCAGGTGTGGATGATGGTCGATGTTCATTTGATGTTTTGATTTGCATTTGTCTGTTTTTATTTGTTTTTGCTTTCATGGAGAATTTATGTGATGTGAGCTTTGAGCTTTAATGATTAGCCGTAAAATTATTCTGTAATTTATGATACTCGGAAATTATTTTAGTTGATAAAATTGTGACCGACTTCTTTAATGAAATGGATTTTTTGTATCGTTGTAATAAATTTTACATTATACAAAATATGCAAATTAATCTTTTTTAATGCTGTGGACTTCCTTCGTTATTTGCTTAATTCTGTAAATCTGAAGTTTTACAAACCAATTTCCTCTTGCTACATACATAATTTATTAATTTGTTTGATCGAGTTTCCTCTAAAATATCTTCCTTGTATAGAAAATTCTAAGCTTTTGCCTTCGTAGATATAGATGAAAAAATCTGTTGTGGCCAGCACAATACCTTCCGTCAATCCTGTGTATTATGTACAAATTCCATACATACATTTTCTTGCAAAAGATTCTAAATTTTTGGTATTATGTGATTCCCTTTCTCGGCAACTGAATTTCATACTCCTGATAACAAACAAACCATATGAAATATGAAAATCATGAAATTTTGAATGAAAAATTATAACACGTGTCAGTTATGGACATAATTAATTGCTGTCACTTTAACACGGGTCCCCATATCTGCTTGCCAAAGGCAGCAAAGTCATGTCACTACACGCACCCTATACATAATTTTTTTTGCAAAATATTCTATATTTCCAGTAAAGTTATTTCATAACAAACTATGCAAATTGCATTTGACACTGACATCTTCTTCTTCTTTAGTTTTTCCATTCGTTAGGGGGTCGCTATTTTTTATGTTCTTCTTCCACTCATTTTTGTTTTACGTGTCGTCCTCATTCAGTTCTTTTTCTCTCAAGTCTTCTGCAATACAGTCTTTTCATCTTATATTTGGTCTTCCTATGTTTCTTCCACCTTCTATTAATATATTCATCTCTCCTCATAACATGTTCAAACCAATGTAATCGTCTCTCTTATATCTAGAAACTTCTAACACTAGAGTTACTTCCCTTATTCTTTCATTGATTTACATTTTATTGATACTGACATCTGTCAATTTGAATTGTATGAATATATTAGCAGTTTCCATGGTTAAGTTAGCATAGCTGGCTGAATTATAAAATTTATTATCTTTATAATTCTTTAACTCTATATCTGCTGAATATCAAATATAAAATGCAATCAAATCGTATAGACAATAATATATTCTTTAAGTTATAATAACATTTAACTTTTTCAAGAAAAACTGTTAAAATCTTCAAATGAGGGTACTTCCGGTTGACCAATTATAACCAAAATCTAATCAAGTCTGCATATGGTTGTAAGGAAGAATTGTAATTTTTGGAATTCTAGTATTGGAGATATCGTTGACGACCCGGCGGTCACATACACACATACACACACACGCACACACTAACACACACACACACACATACAGACATCATCGTAAAAATAGTAAAATCGTATTGTAAAGACCCTAAAACGTGCTTATTCAATGAAAACTCACCACCGAATTTTTTGACCAAAGACAATACCTTCCTTACCTAGAGGTGACGGAAGGTAAAAATAGATAACAGAATTTATTTTATTTATTTTTGGACAACTAATGGTGAATTTTCAATGAATAAGCACGTTTTAGAGTCCCTACAATACAAATTTACTGTTTTTATGATGATGTCTGTATGTGTATGTGTGTGTGTGCGTGCGACAAAAAATTCTCATAATCATATTTGTTACAGTAAATGATTCCATTGTCTGAATAATAAAATTAACGAAGGAGCAAGTATGTGCCTTGCAAAAATCGCATGTTTCATAAGTTATTAACATTTTTTTTGCGAAATAAAAATAACGTTTAAAATATGCATGGTCGAAGCAGTTAAGAAAATTAGAGGAGCAAGTCATGTATGAAAACAAGCTCAATGTGAAAACTTGAAAGTTATGATATTGAAGTTTCAAGTCGCAATTTTATCTGTCCTACATATAAAGTTTTCAATGAATAAAAAGTGTTTCATTGCAACATGAATTCACATGGAATTTTTATATTGGCGTATTGAATCTCGCCTCAATCGGTCAATAGCGATCGTGGTATTATTCGTACACTTATTCATCGATTTGTGCTTTTAAGAATGCACATTTTTACCTTCCGTCACCGTTGAATAAGCACGTTTTAGGGTCTTTACAATACGATTTTACTATTTTTACGAGGATACCTGTATGTATGTGTGTGTGTGTGTGTGTGTGTGTGTGTTTGTGTGTGTGTGTGTGTGTGTGTGTGTGTGTGTGTGTGTGTGTGTGTGTGTGTGTGTGTGACCGCGGTTTCGGCCGCGATATCTCCAATACTAGAATTCCAAAAATTACAATTCTTACATATTCCTCTTCCTTCCATTCATAATGCAGGCTTGATTTGATTCTCGTTTTAATTGGTCAAGCAGAAGTACCCTCATTTGAAGATTTTAACAGTTTTTCTTGCAAAAACACTGTTAAATATTATTTACACATTTAATGTTATTATAAATATTAAAGAATATACTACTATCTATACGAATTGATTGCATTTAAATTTCATATTCAATGGATATAGAGTTAAAGAATTTTAAAAATAAATAAATTTTATAAATCAGCCAGCTATGTTATAACCATGGAAGCTGCTACTATATTAAGAAAATACTGACAGATGGCAATGTCAATAAAAAGAAAATGAATGTGGCAGAGATGAGGATGTTGAGATAGATTTGGGGAAGACACGGAAACATACGGTAAGGAATGAAAGAATAAGGGAAATAGTTCAAGTATTAAAAGTTTCTAGAAAGATATAAGAGAGACGATTACATTGGTTTAAACTTGTCCTAAGGAGAGATGAATGATATATTGGAAGAAGAATGAAAAGCTTAGTAACAGAGGAAGACCAAAGATAAGATGGAAGGACTTAATTGCGGAAGACTTCAGAGAAAAGCAATCCAATGAGGACGATCCGCAAAACAGAAATGAATGGACGAAGAAAATAAAAAATAGCGACCTCTAACGAATGGGAAAAGCTAAAGACGAAGAAGATGTGTCAAGTGCCATTTGCATAGTTTGTTTATGCAATAATTTTACTGGAAATTTAAAATCTTTTTTGGAATTTATGCATAATACACAGGATTGACAGAAGATATTGTGCTGGCCACATGAGATTTTTCATATTCACGTTGATACAGCAGGATTTACAAAGCCTTAAAGCCGGGCTATTGTGCTCCAAATTGTCTGTAAAAGTATTCTTCCAACTATAAACATTTTCACCTTAGTTCAACGTTCTCTCTCGGGTGTAGTGTTGGCAAAACAAACACTAAATACAAAATGTTGGATTTCACTTGTAGTTTTTATTGTGTGCTGGTTTACGACGTACGATTCGTAAGTGCTTCACTTTAGAATGACTGATTTTCTTTTACGATGTAGGTAACACACTGAATCTCAAGTCGGTTCAAATTATTATGTTTTATTTTAATACTTGGAAAGAACTTACAAATTTGAAAAACCCTTATGGAATAAATTCTTGAAATTAGGTATTTTATATTTGTATTTTTATTTGAAATGAATGAAGATGTGATTAGATTTTGAAAATTTTAACAGTTTTTTCCTAAAAAAAAATGCAATTAAATATCATTTTTTGACAATTAATGTTATTATAAACATTAGAGAATATTCTATTTTCTATACGGTTTGATTGTACTCATGGATATAATATTAAAAAATCTGTTGTGGCTAGCACTTCCGTTTTTGGTTACACAAGTATAGTTCGCAAGCAGTCATGTGACATTGTTGGCTTTGACAAGCAGTTTTGGGGCCCCGTGTCAGAATGACAATTAATAATTTTCTATATATAGATGTCAAATGTTAGAATTTTTCATTAAAAATATTAAGATTTTCTATATTAACGTAGTCAATTTGTCACCTGGAGTGTGGAATTTATTTGGCGAGGAAAATAAACCACATGGAATTGGGAAATCACTAAATTTATAATGAAAAATTATGATATTTGATATCTATGTTGATAATTACTAGCTATCATTCTGTCAAGGCCAATAGAGTCACATGACTGCTCGCGCCCTATTGTATTTAACATTTCTTGTATACTTACATTATACACCAAAAATTTTACTTATATCTATTCTTTATATTTAGATTTTTTATTTTTAAATTCATTCTATGAAGAAATTTTGTCCTACTCTTCTAATTTTTCGAAATATTACCTACAATCTTAAATATTTAACTATTAATACAATAAGAAATAATATAATGTATGTACTTCCCAGAAAAAATCTTTAGTAATGTCTCTGGATTTTTAACACTGACATTTACAAACATATTAATTATTCAATTGGTTTTCATGACATTATTTGTGCTGTGAGATTTATTACAACAAATTATTATACACCTTATATTTCTTTATCTCTAAATATATAACAGATATAATAAAATATTTTTATGTATCAGATAAAGAATTTACTCTTCTTTTACTAGCAAGAACAAAAAAATTCAAAAAATAATATTTAGAAGATTTTTTTAAGAATCTGCTACTTCCGGTTATCCAATTATTACCAAAACCTTTTCAACTATTCCCAGTAATGTCCGATTGAGAAATACGTAGTTAAACAGATATTAAGTATTATAGTTTTTGGAAAATCGGCCTTCCAACGCCCCCCCCCCCACACAGACATCATCGTAAAAATATTAAATCGGATTGTAGGGACCTTAAAACGTACTTAATCATTAAAATCTGTATATGTGATTTTAGCGAGAGGTAAAAATTGGAGAGTTGTGACGTCTCTATATTGATACATCGTGGGTCGTGGCGATCATTTATATCGATTTCATATTCTGTAATAAATGTCTAAAGGGGGAAATAAAAGCTGATCCTCAATTAGTGAAAGTCAGAGAGGCCATTATTCCAAAGTATCGTGGTGGAAGCGTACCCTGGTGATTACTAATGAAACATCTGACGATAGCTATCGGAAAACCACGAAATAATTTATTTACTTCCTGTGAAGACCTTTCATTTAGCCTTGCGGCTCGGTGCGTCCTTAATCTTGACGAATGGAGGTTCGTTGCGAACACGAATGCCCTTTTAGATTCCTCCAGATTTTTCGGTGAACGCGTTTCATTACCAAGAGACAAGCTAAATTGTCTTCATTTGTATCCTGATAACGCCTTTATAAAACCTATTTTTTACAATCCTTTATTGTGTTTAGTATGTATCAGGAATATTCATGAGATCCTTGCCACTTATCTTTATGTCCGTATAAATAAACTTAACTTTACATGTTATATTTTGTAAAACTTTTCTGAACAATAATTTAAATGTTTACTCTACATTCGTAAATGTTTTCTAAAATTGGGCATTTCACATTTTTACCTTCCGTCACCTCTAGGTAAGGAAGATATTGTCTTTGGTTAAAAAAAACGGTGGTGAGTTTTCAATGAGTAAGCATGTTTTAGGGTCCCTACAATACGATTTTAGTATTTTTACGATGATATCTGTATATGATTGTGTGTGTGTGTGTGTGTGTGTGTGTGTGTGTGTGTGTGTGTGAGACTATAATTTCGTCACCTATAGGTAAGGAAGGTATTGTGTTTGGTCAAAAAATTTGGTGTTGAGTTTTCAATGAATAAGTACGTTTTAGGGTCTTTACAATACAATTTTACTATTTTTACGATGATGTGTGTGTGTGTGTGTGTGTGTGTGTGTGTATGTGTGTGTTTGTGTGTGTCTGTGCGTGTGTGTGTGTGCGTGTGTGTGTGCGTGTGTGTGTATGTGACCGCGGTTTCGGCCACGATATCTCCAATACTAGAATTCCACAAATTACAATTCTTACGTATTCCTCTTCCTTACAACCATATGCAGACTTGATTAGATTTTGGTTATAATTGGTCAACCGGAAGTACCCTCATTTGAAGATTTCAAATGTTTTTCTTGAAAAAACACTGTTAAATATTATTTACATATTCAGTGTTATTATAAATATTAAAGAATACTCTATTAACTATACGAATTGATTGTATTTTATATTTCATATTCAATGGATATAAAGTTAAAGAATCATTAATTGCTGTCATTCTGATACGGGCCCCCATATCTGCTTGCCAAGGTCAGTAAGTCACTTGGCTGCTCGCGCCCTATACTTAAATTTTCTTGCAAAAGATTCTATATTTCCAGTAAAATTATTTTATGAATAGCTTAGTAATAGAAGGTAGAAGAAACAGAGGAAGACCAAAGATAAGATGAAAGGATTTTATTGCGAAAGAGAAAAGGAACTAAATGAGGACGATAAGCAAAACAGAAATGAGTAGAAGAAGAAAATAAAACATAGCGAACGAATGGGATAAGTTAAAGAAGAAGAAGTCAAGTGCAATTTGCATAGTTTGTTTGTATGTATGGCATTTGTACATAAAACACAGGTTTGACGGAAGGTATTGTGCTGGACATCAGATTACTACTTTATCATTTTAAACATAAACATAAAAATATTGTTTGTCAGTATTGAAATCTAAACAAAAATATGTTGAAATTGTTTTTGTGTAGGATTTGTGGAGTAATGCATGATTGAATTTTATTAAAGTCATATCCAACTTAATTTCCTTTTGTAAAATACTATCAACTCAATTAAATATTAATTACAACTTGCTTCGGAACGCGGCACGGATTTTTCGGATACGGAAAGTTTTTAAATTAAAATGTATAACAAAGTTTAGGAATTATGTGAATTGGAATTAGTAAGCGACAGACCCTGAAATTTAAATATTGTTTCTGCCGAACTCTGAATAAACAGCACAGTGCATCGTAAAATCTTTTTTAGAAACTTCCCGTCTTCTGGATTTGGAAACGGCGTAGTGATTTATTATATTTTATGATCTGGAATTACGAAGAAGAAGAAAGCAATAATTCTTTCCAAATGTCAAGAATGAAATCCACACAGTCGTTCGTTTACAATTTACATGAAATTTACAAGTTAAAATGGTTAGCACTTTTTAACTTGAAGCTAATCTCTGAAAACAAATTGTATTCGTCTCTCCTTCCCATTTGCGAAATGGGGCACAAGTCGTAATGGCGACTTCTTTATTTCAGAATTTCCTTAATGGTTTCTCTGGTTGCCACTAACTTTAACAGTTAAATTGTTTAAATAGTAATTATCCACCTTCCTTGCTCCGTTGCAAGTACGTAGTAAACCTATTTTGTTTTATGCAACTATTTGCTTCCTGAACAATGGCTGCCAGATGCAAATTTCTAATTTCAGTGTAATATAAATGACCGTAAACGACCAAGTCGCCCTGGCTTTTTAGAAACCGTATAATTTATAGTAAGCTATGTTTCATTGCGGATTATAGGTCATGCACATAATACTCGCACAATGAAAAGATTTTTTTAAGTTGATTAAACAAAAATATAAAGTCTACGTGTGAACTAAAAAATATGTTGTGGCCATCACAATACCTCTCGCGCCGTTTCAATTGTGATATATATAAGTATTGTATTTAACATTTCTTGTACAAACAAAAATTTCTAATTGCACCTAATCTTTATATTTACATATTTTCTATAATTTTAAATTCATTCTATGAGCAAGTTTTCTCCATTTCTTTTAAATGTTCGAGGTTTTTCCAATTCATTAACGGGATTGACGGTATTTCTGAAGAAATATTAAATATCGTTTTCAGAAAAAGCCTTCAGTACAATCTCTGAATTTTTGACACTGACATTAGTGACATTTATCTGTCAATTACAGACTTTTTAATTTCTCAAATAGTTATCATGGAGATGCTTGGGCTGTGAGCAGGCTGTGAGATTTACTACAATATATTATAGATTATATATATATTTCTTTAAATCTACAGAAGGTATAATAAATTTTTTAAATGTGTCGGATAGATAATATTTGTAATAACATAAATTAAAATACTAATACTTCCGGTTGTCCAATTGTAACCAGAATCTATTCAACTCTTCCCATTAATGTTAGATTGAGGAATCCGTAGTTACACAGGTCTTTAATCTTATAGAATTTGAGAAATCGTACCTCCAACAACCTAACACACACACACACATACAGACATCATCGTAAAAATGTTATTATCGTATCCTAGGGACCATAAAACGTGCTTATTCACTAAAATCTGGATATGCGATTTTTAGTATGATTCCAATATCTCTCTTAGCGAGAGGTAAAAAACAGATTTCACCTTCTGTTACTAAGCTATTCAATATATTCTTCATCTCTCCTCATGACATTTTCAAACCAACGTAATCATCTCGCTTGTATCTTTCTAGAAACTAGACTTAAAGTTATTTCCGTGTCTTCCCCAACATCTACTTCAACATCCTCATCTCTGCCACATTAATTTATTTTTATTTATACTGACATCTGTTAATTTGAATTATCTGAATATATTAGTAGTTTACATGTTTAGCATAGCTAGCTGATTTATAAAATTTAATTTCTTTAAAATTCTTTAACTCTATTTCTATTGAATATGAAATATAAAATGCAATCAAATCGTATAGAGAATAATATATTCTTTAAGTTATAATAACGTTAAATGTTAGTAAATAAAATTGAACTGTTAAATCTTCAAATGAGGCTACTTCCGGTTCACCAATTATAACCAAAATCTAATCAGTTGTTCTTCTGGATGTAAATTTGAGGAATACGAAAAAATTATAATTTTTGGAATCGTGGTATTGAAGTTATGCGATCTTTTTGTCACACACACAGAGACACACATGCATACAGACATCATCGTAAAAATGGTAAAATCGTATTATGAGGACCCTAAAACATGCTTATTCACTAAAAACTCATCATTGAATTTTACCTTACCTAAAGGTGACTGAAGGTAAAAATACAGTTGCAACATTGTAAAACACTCTCGTATTTATGTTTGAACTCCGAGGTGGTGACATTTGTTTCACAAGATTGTATAACGACTTATACGAGAACATAAAAACTAATATGGTTTTAATTATTGTACATAACAATAACATTATAATATGACACGAATCGATATTTACGACTACCCATCAGGGCAACTCGATAACACAAAGCAGTGCAAGTGGTGATTACCGCATTGCCGTAACGATGTAACCTTTACGCTCAAGCGTATTTTAATTACTTCATTCTCTAGCACATTTGCAACGTTTCTGACATTCGCATTACAAAAGCTAGCGTACAAACAAAGGAATAATTAATAAGCGCCATGGAATACAATGTTCGCATCCCGTACTTCGAAAACTAGCTTGCCGCAGCATCACTACCGAAACTTTTAAGATGACAACCAACTATGAACTCGCTCTATTTGCAAGCTAACAAAACATGGAATTGCTAACAAGATATGCTCACACAACCGGGAATGCAAAAGGTAAAAAAGACTTTGGGAATTCATGAGGAAACCCGCGGGTAACCGTCATGTCATATTTGACTAATGAGGCCAATAAAACAAAAAAATCTGTTGTGGCCAGCACAATACCTTCCGTCAATCCTGTGTATAATGTATAAATTTCATACATAATTTTTCTTGCAAAAGATTCTAAACTTCCAGTAAAATTATTTCATAAAAAAATTATTCAAATTGCACTTGACACTGACATCTTCTTCTTTAACTTTTCCCATTCGTTAGGGGTCGCTATTTTTGCGTGTCGTTATCATTCAGTTCCTTTTCTCTCAAGTCTTCCGCAATACAGTCCTTCCATCTTATCTTTGGTCTTCCTCTGTTTGTTCAACATCCTATTACTAAACTATTCATTCTTGTTCCAATATAATTCTTCATTTCTCCTCATGACATTTTCAAACCAATGTAATCATATTTCTTGTATCTTTCTAGAAACTTGTAATACTAGAGTTATTTTCTTACCGTATATTTCCGTGTTTTCCCCAACATCTACTTCAACATCCTCATTTATTATTCTTTTTATATAAGTTAGAATCGACTAACATTACTGCCATATTCATTCAATTCCTTTTCTCCCAAGTCTTCCGCAATACAGTCCTTCCATCTTATCTTTGGTCTTCCTCTGTTTCTTTAACCTTCTATTGCTAAGCTATTCATTCTTCTTCCAATATATTCTTCATCTCTCATCATGACATGTTCAAAACAATGTAATCGTATCTTTCTAGAAACTTCTAACACTAGAGTTATTTCCCATATTCCTTACCGTATCTGTTCGTGTCTTTTCCAACATATCTCAACATCCTCATCTCTGCCACATTAATTTACTTTTTATTGATACTGACATCTGTCAATTTGAATTATATGGAATATATTAGTAGTTTCCATGTTTAGCATAGCTGGCTGAATTATAAAATTTAATTTCTTTAAAATTCTTTAACTTTGTATCTATTGAATATGAAGTATAAAATGTAATCAAATCGTATAGAGAATAATATATTCTTTGTTATAATAACGTTAAATGCCAATAAATCAAATTTAACTGTTAAATCTTCAAATGAGGGTACTTCCGGTTCACCAATTATAACCAAAATCTAATAACTTGTTCTTCTGGATATAAACTTGAAGAATACGAAAAAATTATAATTTTTGGAATCGTGAAATTGAAGTTATGGGATCCGGAATTTTTGTCACACACGCACAGACACACAGACACACACATACAGACATCATCGTAAAAATGGTAAAATCGTATTATAGGGATCCTAAAACATGCTTATACACTAAAAACTCATCATTGATTTTTTTGACCAAAGACAATACCTTCCTTACCTAAAGGTGACGGAAGGTAAAAAGACTTTGGGAATTCATGAGGAAACCCGCGGGTAACCCTTATGTCATGTCATATTTGACTAATGAGGCCAATAAAACAAAAAAGCATTGTTAGATATTTGAATATGATCGATTTTAACTGAATTATACATTTCAATCGCTATACCACTCAAAATTATGTAAATCTCATAATCTGAAAACAATTGAGTGGGGTGCGTGTACGGTCGTATACAATGGTTTTAATTCTAATTCTCGATTTTTATTTCATGATATGTGATGTCGAATTCATTATCATCATGCTGGTGTTTAGCTATACTTCTGGAATTCTGAAATATTCACACTGCATCTGATTTCATCTCACGGTACCGGTTTATTTTATTAGTAAACATAGAGTATATCATTATCATAGTTTATTTATTTATGTTTGGCTTCTCAACAGGAAAATTTCCCTATTAGATACAGTAGACATGATCATAATATAACATATAAAGTAAGCAAATGTTTAGAAAAAAATATCAAAGAGCAAAACATTATTTAAATGAGGAATATAACTAATAAAATTTAAGTGAGCGTTTGAAACATTGTAAACTTGTGGAAAATAAACCTGGCATATTGTTGTACAAGTGTGGTATTCTTCTGATGGGATAATTTAAATAGAATTAGTACGGCAGAAAGAATGACTGAATGAATTTCTTGTTCTGGGACCATAATTGGGTACTCTGAGATGAAATGAGAATAATTCTGGTGAATCGACAACATTTTTAAAAAGTTTATGTAAAAACGCAAGGTCGCTTAACTTTCTTCTATTTTCTAATGACAACAATTTATATAAATATCATACCGTGGGTTCCAACATACAGAAGCAAACTCCAGTTGACTTCTAACAATAGAGGTATACAATGTTAAAAAAGTGGATGGATGTCTAAAATTAGAGCTTGTTCGTATTAGAAAGCTTAACATTTTGTAAGCCTTTTAAACAATATTGTCGATGTGAATGTCAAAAATTAACTTGTTATCTAGTATCACACCTAAATCCTTTACATGATTAATTTGGTTGATTACATTTCCTTCTACCTTATATTGAAAGTTGTAGGTGTTTCTATTTCTTTGTAAACTTTATATAATCAATAAAAGATATGATAAAATATTTAAATGTTTCAAATAGAGAATTTAATCTTTTTTAATATTTGCAGGAATAAAAATTTTCAAAAAATAATATTTAGAATATTTTTTAAAGAAACTGCTACTTTCGGTTGTCCAATTGCTACCAAAACCTTTTCAACTCTGCCCATTAATGTCTGATTGAGAAATACGTAGTTAAACAGATATTAAGTCTTATAGTTTTGGAGAAACCGTCCTTCCGATATCCACACACACAGACACCCATTAATAGTATTAGCCAAGGGTATTAGCCATGGAATTAAAAACAAGAGACGAACAAAAGCGTAACGTTTTAGACGTCAAATTATTAGTAACTGATTTCCCTTGTTAAACGCGTATGTTTCACTTTCCGTCAAATATTCTAAAAATTAATTATTTTGTTTAAACTTTCATAGTCTCTGTCATACAGTTTTAAGGTTGGACTGGAGGCCAACTCTTAGAACCTTAAATTTAAGGAAACAGCTTAATATTTTATATCCACATCAAAAGGAATGAAGTACGATTATATTTCAAGCCTTTATTAAGCAGGAATATTATACCATAAGGGATGAAATTAAAATAAAACGCTCCAGATATCAGAAATGCTTCAACAATTCATGACTTAAATTAATTTAACTACACAAAGACTTAAATCTTTGGCGTGCTATTAAGAAAACCTGCACGAATGAAGGTAAGAAACAAACGACAGAGGGAAAACAAAGCCACGCTACAGCGTGGCATAGTAAAGGCTGGCATGTTTAGCTCACACTCAGATTTTCAGAGATAAAGCGAGTGGCGGGTGACGGCTCACGTGACTCTAGTCACCGTCGCAAAACTTTCAAAATGCGACGCAAATCTACGAGAAAAATCCAACACATATCGCCGCCAAAACTCCACAATGTAAACACAAACCATGAGCTTTGTTTCGGCTCTAACTGAAACCAACCCTTCTCAAGGCATAGAATTAGAGTCATAATTTAATTATACCCGTAGGATTGTTTGTTTTGTTCATCGATTTCACGCTATTGTGAGTAGTGATCTCAAATAAACACATCTTGGCTTTGATGTAGGTATCAGGTTAATTAGAAAATTTGCTCGAATATGGAACATGTACATGGTAATTGAAGTTTTGACAATAGTATTAATGGAATTTAGCATTTCTTATTAACAAAGTATTATCTATATTTTCTACTATTTTTAAATTAAAAGTAGAAGTAAATACATATACAAATATCTCATATAACATGCCCTGCAAGGGAATTTCAAACAATAGAAGAAAGATATTGGTTAAATTGGACAAACGATGCCCCATTGGGAAACAACTTCAACCAAGTTACTTAATTTTAAAAAAATCTGTTGTGGCCAGCACAATAACTTCCGTCAATCCTATGTATTATGTATAAATTCCATACATAAATTTTCTTGCAAAAGATTCTAAATTTCCAGTAAAATTATTACTTAAACAATCTATGCAAATTGCACTGGACACTGACATCTTCCTCTTCATTAGCTTTTCCCATTCATTGAGGGTCGCTATTTTTTATTTTCTTCTTCCACTAATTTCTGTTTTGCGTGTCGTTCTCATTCAGTTCCTTTTCTCTCAAGTCTTCTGCAGTACAGTCTTTCCATCTTATCTTTGGTCTTCCTCTGCTTCTTCAATCTATTACTAAGCTATTTATTTCTTCTCATGACATTTTTAAACCAATGTAATCATCTCTCTTGTATCGTTCTAAAAACTTGTAATACTAGAGTTATTTCCTTACCTATCTTTCTGTGTCTTCCCCAACATCTACTTCAACATCCTCATCTCTGCCACATTAATTTACTTTTTATTGATACTGACATCTGTCAATTTGAATTATATGAATATATTAGTAGTTTCCATGTTTAGCATAGCTGGCTGATTTATAAAATTTAAATTCTTTAAAATTCTTTAACTCTATATCTATTGAATATGAAGTATAAAATGTAATCAAATCGTATAAAGAATAATATATTCTTTAAGTTATAATAACGTTAAATGTCAATAAATCAAAATTAACTGTTAAATCTTCCGGTTCACCAATTATAACCAAAATCTAAGCAGTTGTTCTTCTGGTTGTAAATATAATTTTTGGAATCGTGGTATTGAAGTTAAGCGATTTTGTCACACACACACACATACACAGACACACATACATACATATAGATATCGCAAAAATGATAAAATCGTATTATAGGGACCCTAAAACATGCTTATTCACTAAAAACCCATTTTTTGACCAAGACAATACCTTCCTTACCTAAACGTGACGGACGGTAAAAAATAAATACCAAGTTTTTACTTTTCGGCAGCTTTAAGTAAGGAAGGTATTGTCTGGTCAAAAAAATCAATGATGTGTTTTTAGTTAATAAGCATGTTTTAGAGTCGATATAATACGATTTTACCATTTTTACGATGATGTGTGTATGTATGTATGTTTGTTTAGGATCGCATAAGTTTATTTTATTTAATTGAATGAAAGAAGAAAATAAAACATAGCGACCCCTAACTAATGGGAAAAGCTAAAGAAGAAGAAGAAGAAGATGTCAATGTTAAGTGTAATTTGCATAGTTTGTTTATGAAATAATTTTACTCGAAATTTAGAACCTTTTGCAATTATGGATTTTGTACATAATACACAGGTTGACGGAAGGTATTGTGTTGGCCACATATTTTTTTTGCTTTTGTGAACTAAGTGTACATTCTAACCAATATCCATATTTAAACTAAGGCTTTTTGCTTACGAGAAACGATCTATAGTATCCATTCCATGTATAAATATTCCTATATGTTTGAAGAGTAGCAACAGAAAATCAATTTATCTTGAATTTCAAAACTAATCCTGTAAAACTGACCCTCCTATCATGCATAATACATTAAATTCTTTTATGGAAGCAACAAACAACTTGCACAACAAAATTGAACAGCATCCAACATCACCTATTCTTTCAGGACTTAGTCTTTGACGGACCAAAAAAATTATTTACATCCCTTGGTATAAATAAGCGACCAACTGTTGGTTTGCATTCGAAATCCCTGAATTTAGTTCCAGCGACAACTCAGGAGTTCATCCGAGTACCGAATTCGATTTCCGGAGAGAATACATACGTTCTAGGAAATTGTCCTGTGCGCGACAATATATTATGGGGAGAATTATCTGGCAGCTGGCTAACTGGCATTCATCCAAAACCAGATGTGCTCGAGAAAAAGGAAACACGAAAAACTTAATACGAAAGGTGATGAGGTTTTTTGGCTGTTTTGTACACGAAGGAAATTATCTTGTTATCTAAAGTGGTGGTATATTTAGCGTGTTGATAATGTTTTTGTTAAAATATTATATTCGATATTGTTTGCCGCCATTTATTTTGTATTTCTTTTGTAATATTATTCGACTTCAGACAAGAAGAAGAATATGTATATGTTTTCAAGTTGGTTAGTAGCAGTTGTCAAGAGTGTGTAAAAAATAAAAGATGCATGTGTTTTGTTGTTCTAAAATATTTATTCTGGTTAAATCAGAGCCTTAATTATTTGTCAATGATTGGGAGTGTAAAAGTGAGAGTACAAAAGGCCCTTAAAATTCAAACAATCGATATAATGGTTATGGGCCCAGGCACTACAACTGCATACTAGCGAATGGGTAGAAATTGAAGTACTGTCTTTAAAAGAAAAGAATAAAGTATCAAAATGTCAACGACCAAGCACGAACTAGCGCAATTGACTAAATTTGACGGCACAAACTTCCAGATCTGGAAATTTAGTGTAATGATTATATTTAAGGCTGAAAAGTTAAAAGACATTGTGGAAGGCATAAAAACTGAACCAGAAGACAGAACAAAACTAGAATGGAAAGAATGGGATGAGAAAGATGCCCGAGCTCAAGTAATTTTACTTACAACAATAACACAAGATCAAATACAATGTCTTGTTAATTGTGAGACAGCAGCGACCATGTGGTCAAAGCTGAAATCCATTCATGAACAGAAAACTGAGATTTCTCGTGAACTTCTGTGGCAGCGGTTCTATGATTATCGAATGGCTGAAAATGATAAAATTTCTACACATGTATCGAAAATTGAGTCACTAGTAAAGGAGCTAAAGGATTTAAATGAAACTGTAAGTAACAGTGCAGTATGCTCAAAAGTAATAAGCAGTTTGCCATCAAAGTACAATGCATTTCGAACTGCTTGGGACTCTGTATCTTCTGACCAGCAAACATTTGACAATTTAACTGCACGATTATTAAAAGAAGAATCTAGAATGACAACGAGTGAAGATGAAGTTACAAAATTAGCTTTGCAAGTTCAAGCCTTGCAAACGAAGCTACAAAATCAATCAACTAAAAATTATGGTCGTCAAGCAAAGGATAAGAAGAAAGAAAATATTGCTGAAAGAAAGAAAGAAAATATTGCTGAAAGAAAGAAGACAACAAACTGCAACTATTGCAAGAAGAAAGGCCACTGGTTTCGCGAATGCAGAAAACGAATTGCTGATGAAGATGCAAAGAAGACTGAATCAGCATATAACACAGATATATCCAAATTTTACTCAACAACTTCAGAAGATGATCAGCAAAGTTGGATCTGTGATTCTGGTGCTAGTGTGCACATGACAAATCAGAAACATTGGTTTGCGAAATTAAAATCACTAGAAAAGCCGATTTTAGTTAAAGTCGCAAATGATAAAATAATATCAGCCATGAAGATAGGAACAATTGAAATACAAGCTCTTGTAAATGGCAAGTGGCATGATCGAACTATTGAAAATGTATTATTCATTCCTGAGTTAAAAAGAAGCTTATTTTCAGTTGGTGTCATGACCGATAAAAAATTCACTTTTCATGCTTATCCAGAAAAGTGTGAATTTCATAATGAAAATGGAAAATTGTCATGCGTGGGTGTTCGCAACAATAATCTCTGGAAGATGCTATTTAGAAATAAACCTGTATATAAATGTAATGTTGCCAAAAGCGAATCATTAAAATTGTGGCATGAACGTCTAGGGCACATAAACTTTAAATCAATAAAAGATAGCAGTAAAAGTAATGCAGTGGAAGGTCTACAAATTAATGACGACGAAGAAACCTTCTGTGAAGCTTGTCAACTTGGAAAACAAGCACGCAAACCACATCGCACTTCAACACGACCAAAAGCTGATAAACCAGGTGAGATGGTTCACAGTGACGTCTGTGGACCCATGAGTATTGAATCGCCTCGTGGATCTCGTTACTTTGTACTTTTCAAGGATGATTGTACTGGCTACAGAACTGTCTTTTTTATGAGATATAAATCCGAAGTACTAAATAGATTCAGAGAATATGAAGCTATGGTTAAAACTCAAACAGGTAATGCAATAAAGATATTGCGCAGCGACAACGGGCGCGAATACAAGAATACTGAGTTTGAAGAGTATTTACGATGTAAAGGGATAATTCATGAAACATCAGCCCCATATACGCCTCAACAAAATGGGCGATCAGAACGTGAAATGCGTACAATTGTCGAAAGTGCACGTTCAATGATCTTTCATAAAAATGTGCCAACAGAACTATGGTCTGAAGCTGTCAATACTGCCGTACACATCCTAAATCGCACATTATCATCACAAGTCAACGGTGCAAGCGCGTATGAAAAATGGTTTAATAGAAAACCTGAAGTTAAACACATTCGAGTGTTTGGAAGTACAGCCTTTATGTCTATCCCACCGCAGCTACGTAAGAAGTGGGAGCCAAAAAGTAGAAGATTAATGCTTGTAGGATACGAAGGACATTCAGAAAACTATCGATTATGGGATAAAACGCGTAGAAAAATTGAAATTAGTCATGATGTAACTTTCAATGAAAATGAGATGATAGAAGACAAAAATAAAGAAGTTACAAATGTTCGGCTTATCTTTGGAAACTGTGAAGAGCAAGAGGAAGAAGCTGAAATTAAAGTTGGAGAAACAACAGAAGAAAACCTGGAAGAAAATCAAGATCAACGTGCTTTACGTGCTAGAGAGAACTTACGGCGTCCAGACTACTATGAAGCAGCAGCTTTTGCTGCAGTTACAGAAGAACCTCGTACATATGAAGAAGCTGTGAACAGTAATAACAACAAAGAATGGAAAACAGCAATGCTAGAAGAAATTGATGCTCTACATAGAAATAAAACCTGGACATTGGTCCCAATACCCGAAAACTGTCACTTAATTAAAAATAAGTGGGTTTATCGAATTAAAACTGACTCAAATTGTAATCCAATTAGGTTTAAAGCACGACTCGTAGCAAAAGGGTTTACTCAACAAGCAGGAATCGATTTTGAAGAAACATTTGCTCCAGTTGTGAGGTACGACTCCATTCGTTTGTTACTTTCCATAGCAGCAGCAAAAGATTACGAACTTGCAAACTTCGATGTCAAAACTGCATTCCTTTATGGGGAACTGCAAGAAATAATATATATGGAGCAGCCATACGGTTTTGTCAACGAAGAACAACCAAATAGTGTTTGTAAGCTGAATAAAAGCCTCTACGGTTTAAAACAAGCACCACGTTGCTGGAATATTAAATTTGTGAACTTTTTAAATAAGTATAAATTCAAGCAGTTGAACAGTGATCAGTGCGTGTTTGTCGGACAGTTTGATGGTGAGTCAATCTATCTAGCGCTGTATGTAGACGACGGACTAATTGCATCTCCATCGCAAAAAGCAATAAATGAATTGCTGACAAAATTAAAAACAGATTTTGAAATTACTATTGGTGAAGCAAAACAATTTGTTGGACTTGAAATAGTGCGCGATCGGGAAAAGAAAATAATCATGATAAGTCAACAAGCTTACACTAAGAAAATAATTAAAACT
This sequence comes from Harpalus rufipes, assembly GCA_951394225.1. Lineage (NCBI taxonomy): Eukaryota > Metazoa > Arthropoda > Insecta > Coleoptera > Carabidae > Harpalus > Harpalus rufipes. Next base: position 66,578,791 of record OX596275.1, read on the forward strand.
TTCAACATGACGGAAGCCAAATCTGCTAATATACCTGCTGAACCAGGACTGCATCTTAAAACTGTAAATGATAAAGTGAGTGAGTGTACTAGAAAAGAACCATATCGCGAAGCTGTCGGTTCGCTGATTTTTCTGGCTACCGTAAGCCGCCCTGACATTGCGTATGCAGTGAGTCAAGCAAGCAGATTCTTAAACAAGTGGACTGATGAACACTGGCAAGCCGTTAAACGTATAATACGTTATTTAAAACAAACATTGAACTACGGTATAGTGTACGGGACTGTGACAGATATAAAAGTGATCGGTTACACTGATGCAGACTATGCGGGGTGTTGTGAAACAAGAAAATCTACTAGTGGTTATATTTTTCTGTTAGCAGGAGGCCCTGTCTCGTGGACAAGCCAGCGACAAAGTGTTGTTGCTCAATCAACTACCGAGGCAGAGTACATATCATTGGGACTTGGCACAAAGGAAGCACTGTGGCTGCAGTCCATGATGTCCGAATTAAATTTTCCCCAACAAACAATTGTTATTAACGTAGACAATCAGTCAGCCATCAAATTAGCAAGAAACCCTGAATTTCACAAAAGAACCAAACATATAGATGTCAGGTTCCACTTTGTTCGAGATGTTTGCAAGAAAGGTTATATTAAATTATCGTATGTTGAATCAAGAAAACAACTTGCAGACATACTAACAAAGCCTATAACTAAAGATTTGTTCAATATGTTAATTAAGATGCTCAATATTGTTAATTTAAACAATATCGAATAAGTGGGAGTGTTAAAATATTATATTCGATATTGTTTGCCGCCATTTATTTTGTATTTCTTTTGTAATATTATTCGACTTCAGACAAGAAGAAGAATATGTATATGTTTTCAAGTTGGTTAGTAGCAGTTGTCAAGAGTGTGTAAAAAATAAAAGATGCATGTGTTTTGTTGTTCTAAAATATTTATTCTGGTTAAATCAGAGCCTTAATTATTTGTCAATGATTGGGAGTGTAAAAGTGAGAGTACAAAAGGCCCTTAAAATTCAAACAATCGATATAATTGTTTTATATCATAGCAAATAGTTTTGTTCATTTATTATATTTACCTTCCGTCACCTTTGGGTAAGGAAGGTATTGTCTTTGGTCAAAAAATTTAATGATGAGTTTTTAATGATTAAGCATGATTTAGGGTCCCTATAATACGATTTTACCATTTTTACGATGATGTCTGTATGTATGTGTGTCTCTGTGTGTGTGGATCGAATAACATTAATACCACGATTTTTTTTCAAGTTTACATCCAGAAGAACAACTGATTAGATTTTGGTTATAATTGGTGAACCGGAAGTAGCCTCATTTGAAGATTTAACAGTTAAATTTGATTTATTGAATTTAACGTTATTATAACTTAAAGAATATATTATTCTCTATACGATTTGATTACATTTTATACTTCATATTCAATAGATATAGAGTTAAAGAATTTTAAAGAAATTAAATTTTATAAATCAGCCAGCTATGCTAAACATGGAAACTAATATATTCATATAAATCAAATTGACAGATGTCAGTATAAATAAAAAGTAAATTAATGTGGCAAAGATGAGGATGTTGAAGTAAATGTTGAGGAAGACACCGAAAGATAGGTAAGGAAATAACTCTAGTGTTACAAGTTACTAGATAGATACAAGCGAGATGATTACATTGGTTTGAAAATGTCATGAGGAGAAATGAAGAATATATATTGGATGAAGAATGAATAGCTTAGTAATAGAAGGTCGAAGAAACAGAGGAAGACCAAAGATAAGATGGAAGGACAGTATTGCGGAAGACTTGAGAGAAAAGGAAGTGAATGAGAACGACACGTAAAACAGAAATGAGTGTAAGAAGAAAAAAAATAGCGACCCCTAACGAATGGGGAAAGCTAAAGAAGAAGATGTTAGTGTCAAGTGCAATTTGCTTAGTTTGTTTATGAAATAATTGTACTGGAAATTTAGAATCTTTTGCAAGAAAATTTATGTATGGAATTTATACATAATACACAGGATTGACGGATGGTATTGTGCTGGCCACAACAGTTTTTTTTATATAAGTTAGAATCGATTAACATTACTGCCATTATCGTATGTTTAGTCATTTCGTTTAATTTCTTAAAAAAATCATAATTCTTCAATTAACAATAAAAAATGCAAACGTGGTATTGAAGTTATGCGATCCAAAACTTTCGTCACACAGACATACATACATACACACATCATTGTAAAAATGGTAAAATCGTATTATATGATTCCTAAAACCTGCTCATTCACTAAAAACTCATCATTTCATTTTTTGATCAGACAGTACCTTCCTTGCCTAGAGGTGACGGAAGGTAAAAAATGAACTTTGGTTATAATTACAAAGGAATCATCATGACTGACAGAGTTCCATGTGGAATAAGTGTCACAGCAATTTATCTAGCCTTCATGCAAAAACTACGCAATTTATCATTCAAAAAATTTGTTTATTGAGTTTTGGTAATAAAAGAAAGTGTTAGTCCATCAAATCAAATACCAAACTAAAACTCCCCCTTAGGTCTGTGACTATGACGCAATGACGCAGTGATCCATAGCCGGCGGAAGTGCGACAAGGAGTCCTGACCGTGTTCCGCAGCTCTGGAGTTCCGGGACACAGCTGTGTGGCGTCATCGCTCCCCCGGCGGTATTCACGCTTCACGCATTTCAACTCACTCGCAATTGTAAATGTATTAAAGTTTACCCTCCCAATTATCTACATTAAAAAAACATCAGTACTGCTAGACAAGTGCGCCACTGTTGATACACAGCTAACTTGATTACGGAATGAATATGCACAAGTTAACAAATGCCGATGTTGGGAATTTTTATAAATGTTTGTTTTGATTTTGATGTATCATAAAGTATAGGACGCGAGCTGTCATGTGACATTGTTGGGCTTGACAAGCAGTTTTGGGGGCCCGTGTCAGAACGAAAATAAGTAATTATGTACATAGATGACAAATGTGAAGAATTTCAAGATTTTCTAAATTTACGTAGTTAATTTGTCACCAAGAGTGTGGAATTTACTTGCCGAGAAAAATAAAGTACATGAAATTGTAAATCACTAAATTTACAATTAAAAATTATGATATTTGGTATCTATGTACATAATTATTAGCTATCATTCTGACACGGGTCCCCATATCTGCTTGTCAAGGCCAGCAAAGTCACATGACTGCTCACGCCCTATTGTATTTAACATTTCTTGTATACTTATACTCTCCACCGAAAATATTAAAATCGGATTGTAGGGACTTTAAAACGTGTTTAATCATTAAAATCTGGATATGCAATTTTTAGCATGAATCCATTACCTTTTTTAGTGAGAGGTAAAAATTGGGGATATTAATGCAAATCCATATTTTTACCGACAGACATATTACGACTTCCCTACTTTAAGCTTTCCGGAAGTAATTAAATTAACAAATTTCGGTTGTTAGGTCAACATGGCTTGGAAAACTAATTAATAACAAAATACAAAACATATACTGGCCCTTATAGTGAATGTCTAAGCTACCTAATTCCTATCGATGAATATTGCTTTTTACCTTCCGTCACCTTTAGGTAAGGAAGGTATTGTCTTTGGTCAAAAAATTCAATGATGAGTTTTTACTGAATAAGCACGTTTTAGAGTCCATATAATACGATTTTACCATTTTTACGATGATGTCTGTATGTATGTGTGTCTGTGTGTCTGTGTGTCTGTGTGTCCGTGTGTCTGTGTGTCTGTGTGTGTGTAACAAAAGTTCCGGATTCCATAACTTCAATACCACGATTGCAAAAATTATAATTTTTTCGTATTCCTCAAGTTTACATCCAGAAGAACAACTGATTAGATTTTGGTTATAATTGTTCAACCGGAAGTAGTCTCATTTGAAGATTTAACAGTTAAATTTGATTTATTGACATTTGACGTTATTATAACTTAATGAATATATTATTCTCTATACGATTTGATTACAATTTATACTTCATATTCAATAGATACAGAGTTAAAGAATTTTAAAGAAATTAAATTTTATAATTCAGTCAGCTATGCCAAACTTGGGAACTGCTAATATATTCATATAATTCAAATTGACAGATGTCAGTATCAATAAGAAGAAAATTAATGTGGCAGATATGAGTATGTTGAAGTAGATATTGGGGAATACACGGAAAGATACGGTAAGAAAATAACTCTAGTGTTACAAGTTTTTAGAAAGATACAAGAAAGACGATTACATTGGTTTGAACATGTCATGAGGAGAAATGAAGAATTATATTGGAACAAGAATGAATAGTTTAGTAATAGGATGTTAAAGAAACAGTGGAAGACCAAAGACAAGATGGAACGACTGTATTGCGGAAGATTTGAGAGAAAAGGAACTGAATGAGAACGACATGCAAAAATAGCGACCCCTAACGAATGGGAAAAGGTAAAGAAGATGAAGATGCCAGTGTCAAGTGCAATTTCAATAGTTTGTTTATGAAATAATTTTACTGGAAATTTAGAATCTTTTGTAAAAACAAATATGGAATTTATACATTATACACGAGAATGACGGAAGGTATTGTGCTGGCCACAACAGATTTTTTGTTAAATATTTGTTTTTGTTCCGGATTATTTTTTCGTTTATCATTTTCGATTATGTTCCGAATCTTTGTAAGTAAATCTATAACTCGGTAATGTGAAACACAATGGGAAGGACTTCTTTATACAATAGACTTTAATAATAATTATTCAATTAGGAATTTCGTTCCTTCACAATAGAAAATGTAAGTTTTACTATGCAGATTAGCAGATTATAGCAAAGAAAATATAAAAGATTCAACTTCTCTCGTTGTACTTTACAAGCGACGTTAATTAGCTCACATAACAAATGAAGTCTGTTACCCTAGCAATATTACCAGAGATAATTTTCTCACTGAAGTGGAGTTATTCCAGTGAGCTAACTACTTTTAATGTAATTGTTCATATGAGTCTAATATCATTGCACTAGTGTAACCCTAGTTCACAATTGTAATTGACTTTTACAAGTTGCAAGTGAATTTATCTAAAATAATAGAGTTACAGCTCTGTAGCAGTCCAGGGTGAGTTGTAGGCGCAGGGCAACCAACTGTACAACTTGTTTGTTTCTCTTGCGTTCCGGAAATATTTTCGCATATCATATACAATAGAAGGAGTTTACATATGCAGATACTTAAACACTGTTTAGTTCTGAATTACTAATGGCATGTTTGTAACCCGTGAAAGTTGCACATTAAAATTGCAGAAGTAACAACATATAAAGATACTTTCTCATTTTTAGGAGAGAACAGATCTTACATAACTGATATCAATATTTATTGGAATAATCAACAAAGTTAAGATTAATATCTTTGTCAAACTGGAAAAAATATTAAGTTATTATCATACGTAATATAACAAGTGATATGATTATCATCGATGATATTCTCGAGTGAAACCGAACTGCAGATTTCACGAGTCCGAAGGACGAGTTGAAATGTGCTGCTTCGGTTTCACGAGCAATATCTTCGATTATTAATCATATCACGAGCTTATATTTAATGAGAGAATATAATGAATTTTTGCAATCTAACCTAACCTAACTTTTGATACATATTCATATTGTATTAAAACATGGTACTTACGAGTTTTATTTAATATTTCAGAGATTGAATTATTGTTATTATTTATTTTTATACTCAAAATTAACTGTCAATGTCATAAATAAAGAAAGAAATCCTTTAGTAACGACTATAAATACGGTGTTTATTTCTTTGTTTTTTATCATCGCTGTGATAATCTTGTAGCTAGGGAGATTCTGAATGTTGATTGGCGGAAAACATGTCACGTGACTAAGGAATTATATTCTCATCGTATTATTTATTTCACAATAATTATTTACTAGTTGTTGTACTTGCGGTTTACCAATTATAGCCAAAATTTAATCAACTCTTCATACGAACGTACAGAAGGGGAATATGAAAGTATTATAATTTTTATCCCTCGCTAAGAGAGGTATTGGATTCATGCTAAAAATTGCATATCCAGATTTTAATGATTAAGCACGTTTTAGGGTCCTTACAATCCGATTTTAATATTTTTACGATGATGTGTGTGTGTCTGTGTCTCTGTGTGTGTGTGTGTGTATGAGTGTGTGTATGTGTGTGTGTGCGTGTGTGTGTGTGTGTGTGGGGGGGATGTTGGAAGGATGAAATTCTCTATCTGATACATATAAATATTTTATTATATTTTTTATAGATTTAGATATAAAGAAAAAGGTATATAATAATATGTTGTAATAAATCTCACAGCACAAATAATGTCATGTAAACCAATTGAATAATTAAAATGTTTGTAACTGACAGATAAATGTCAGTGTCAAGAATCCAAAGACATTACTGAAGATTTTTTCTGGGAAGTACATACATTATATTATTTCTTATTGTATTAATAGTTAAATATTTACAATTATAGGTATATTACATATACCCTTCAAAAATACTGGCAATCTGGACAATGAATTGGAAACATTTAGAAAAATTAGAAGAGTGGGACAAAATTTCTTCATAGAATGAATTTAAAAATAAAAAATCTAAATATAAAGAATAGATATAAGTAGAATTTTTGGTGTATAGTGTAACTATACAAGAAAAGTTAAAAACAATAGGGCGCGAGCAGTCATGTGACTTTATTAGCTTTAACGAGCAGATATAGGAACCCGAGTCAGAATGATAAAAATAAAAATAAATAAATAAATATTTCATCACGGCATATTACCCATTGCTGGGTGTGCCAATCTGCTGTGTACACAGATATCGGTAATGATGGAATATTTGTACCGTGCGGGCGCTTACCAGGCGTCACCTCACGGGCACTCATTGCTGGCGTGGAGAGTGCGCCACAGGGGTCAATTTTGTGCCATTAAAATATGATGTAATTTTTGGCGTCGGTCGGGATCGAACCCGGGTCCCCAGATTCGCGACCAGACACTCAGGCACACGGCCACGAGACCCCATGATAGCTACTAATTATGTACATAGATGTCAAATATCATAATTATCAATCTAAATTTAGTAATTTTCCAATGCCATGTGATTTATTTTCCTGGACAAGTAAATTCCACACTCCTGGTGACAAATTAACTACGTGAATTTAGAAAATCTTGAAATTTTTAATGAAAAATTTTGACATTTGACATCTATGTCACATACACACGCACACATACACCACATACAGACAGTATCGTAAAAATAGTAAAATCATAGTCATTAAAAACTCAACATTGAATTTTTTGCCAAAGACAATACCTTCTTTACCTAAAGGTGGCGGAGGGTAAAAAGTAGCGAACGGGAGTTAAAACTACATTTTTCTTTCAAGTGGGAAGGAGTAAAAGTGGCGCATAAAGATTTGTGTTTCAAGCGTCTTGGTAATAGCCACTAGATTGATCAATACTTTGGTTAAGCTCCAACCTTACCAAAATAAAGTAGATAAACTGGGGAGGTGCCTAGCACATGTAAAATGCACAAGAAAGTAATTTGCAATTTAAATTAGGGATTTATATGCACGTATAAATCCACCTTAAAATGAATTTACTGCGAGAATAGCGGCCAGTGGTAGTGCGAAACACGAACATATCATCTTCGGATTAGTAACGCACTGCACAGACCACGCTGTGGTTGGGAGGGACCGTTAGTGGTTATGAGGGTCATAAGCGACCCCCCCCCTCCAAATCGTAAGGTTTTATGCTCTAGCCCAGGCAGATTCGTTTATTTTACTACACTCTACATTCGCACTAAAATTGTTATCTTTATACTAACCCGACCATCGCTGTTACTTTTTATTTTTTCATTATTTGTTAATGCTGAAATACTCCAATACTCATACAAACGGTTTTATCTTTCGCACTCCATATATTCTATAAAATGATAGTCATTTTATTTTTTCCAACAAAAATTATTGTTAAATAATTTGTAAAGGATAGCGTCCAGTTGTTGAAGTAGTCGGATATTGGACCAAAGGAATTTAATAAAACGAAAACAGATTCTCAATACTTTCGATTAAATTTAAATTTAAACATTTTCAAGAGCTACAAAAAGAAAATGATTACAATGTAGATTGTACAAATGAAGCATTACAAAATTTTATAAAATTTTAAAAAATCTGTTGTGGCCACCACAATACCTTCCGTCAATCCTGTGTAATATGTATAAATTCCATACATAAATTTTCTTACAAAAGATTCTAAATTTCCAATAAAATTATTTCATAAACAAACTATGCAAATTTCACTTGAAACTAACATCGTCTTCTTCCGCAATACAATCCTTCCATCTTATATTTGGTCTTCCTCTGTTTCTTTAACCTTCTATTACTAAGCTATTCATTTTTCATCTAATATACTCTTCATTTCTCCTCATGACATTTTCAAACCAAAGTAATCATCTCTCTTGTATCTTTCTAGAAACTTGTAACACTCTGCCACATTAATTTACTATTTATTGATACTGACATCTGTCAATCTGAATATATTAACAATTTTCATGGTTAGCATAGCTGGCTGAATTATAATATTTAATTTCTTTAAAATTCTTTAACTCTATATCTATTGAATATGAAGTATAAAATGCAATCAAATCGTATTGAGAATAATATATTCTTTAAGTTATAGTAACGTTAAATGTCAATAAATCAAATTTAACTCTTAAATCTTTAAATGAGGCTACTTCCGGTTCACTAATTATAACCAAAATCTAATCAGTTGTTCTTCTGGATGTAAACTTGAGGAATACGAAAAAATTATAATTTTTGGAATCGTGGTATTGAAGTTATACGATCCGAAACTTTCGTCACATACACACAGACACACACACACATATACATACAGACATCAACGTAAAAATGGTAAAATCATATTATAGGGACCCTAAAACATGCTTATTCACTAAAAACTCATCATTGAATTTTTTGACCAAAGACAACACCTTCCTTACCTACAGGTGACGGAAGGTAATAATATTTAGAATTTTTTTTTAGAAACTACCACTTCCGGTTCTCTTTCAACGTTCTCACACACACACATCCACACACACACACACACACACACACACACACACACACACACACGCACACATCACTGTCAAAATGTTATAATCGGATTCTCTTAGCGAAAGGTAAAAATGCTTTAATCTACAATTGTTCACCCTTGCCACCCTCCAATCACGCCACTGTACAGAATGTTGCATAGCAGTGAGTATGAAACGAATGTAGTAGTAAAACTTTAAAATCTAATCCGATTTAAAAGAAAGTTAGAAGAAACTACCACCAAAAGGTAAAAATAACGAAGCCCTATTTAAAATTTAATTTATTCCCAAGCTTTCCCGTGTTTTTCTTTTTAATTTGCGTGAGATTTCCATACGTTAAATTAAAATAGGTGGTTGTCCCCGTCTTTCTTGGCTCTTGTGTTATATACGTATCTATGTCGAAGGTTGTTTACATAATTATTCACAAAGTAAATTCGGAGAAACACTGCACAAAGAAACGTTTGTGGGAGGCGAAAAAAGTTGGCATTCTTCAGGGAAAATAACTTTTCATTATGAAGAAACTCCCCTGTTCTTTGTAAATCAAACTGATAGGGTTCCAGGAAATTACTACGATCTATAAATATTAAAATAGTCATTAAAACCTTTGGCGATGAAATCGCCTCTAATTAATTCAGTCGGTGGTTTAATTTTATTGTGTTCATTTGTTCAAAGAAGTCCAGCTTTTAATTAATACTTCTACTAGCTTTGTTTTCAATCAAGTTATTAAAAAAAAAAAGTAAAACTAGTTTCTTTACAGTACATTCTACTATTGTTTAGACTCTAAACTTAAGAGATTGTATCTTGTTTGTGGAATAAAAAGGATTTAAGTACGATGGCAACGTTAAAATTAATTTTACGATAAGTCGTGAATAGAGAAACTAAGGCAATTAAATTACCGGTTTATTAATTTAATTGCGGTTTTATTTTAAATGGCACAAAAGAGTTAAACACCCTCATGGTACGAATATGTTATTATCATTTCCAATATCTATGTATAAAGTAGATTGGCAAATCTAACAAAAAAAATCTGTTGTTGCCATCACAATACCTGTCGCGCCCTTTCCAATGTGGTATATATAAGTATTGAATTTAACATTTCTTGTACACACAAAAATTATAATTACACCTAATCTTTATATTTACGTATTTTCGATAATTTTAAATTCTTCTATGAGCAAATTTTCTCCATTTCTTCTAATTCGAGGTTGTCCCATATCATTAACGGTATAGGCGATATTTCTGAAAGGTTCATGTAATATACCTATAATTTTAAATATATAATTAATAATACAATAAGAAATATTAAATATCTTTCACAGAAAAAGCCTGCAGTACTATTTCTGAATTTTAGACACTGACATTAGTGACATTTATCTGTCAATTACAGACATTTTAATTTCTGGAGTATTTACCATAGAGATGCTTGGGCTGTGAGCAGGCTATGTGATTTACTACAGCAGATTATTTTATAGATTATACAGGGTGTTTATTAAACATAGGGCAAAAATTGAAGGGATTATTCCCTGAACCATTCTAAGATGATTTTGTCCTTTGATGATTTTTGAAAAGCCGCTTTGTTTCGAAGATACAGGGCGAAAAAAAAATTCGACAAAACCAATTTTGATATTTTTCAAATTATTAATCTAGTAACAGCAGGCAAGTTATGTGTCAAATTTGTTGAGACGTTTGGCTGATTGACGTGTATTTTCTGTCTATAATACTTAAACTTTTGTTAGTGAAGTCCTCTTATCATGAATAGCTATACGAACGCCGAGATGACTGACATGCATTTCATTTATGGACTTGCTGATGGCAATTCATTACAAGCTAGGCGGATTCTTGCATCGTAGCTGGAGGTAGTCATTTTCAAGAGTACTTGTAGATTAAGAAACTTTACATGTAATTTTTGGTATTAAATGTTGTTATTGTCGAAATTTTTTTTCGTCCTGTATCTTCGAAACAAAGCGGCTTTTTAAAAATCATCAAAGGACAAAATCATCTTAGAATGATCCAGGGAATTCCTTCAATTTTTGCCCTATGTTTAATAAACACTCTGTATATCTATATCTTTAAATCTATAGAAGGTATAATATTTTTTTAAATATGTCGGATAGAAAATTTTATTTTTTAATATTTGTAATAACATAAATTTTCAAAAAATAATATTTAGAATTTTTTTGTTAAAATATTAATACTTCCGGTTGTCCAATTGTTACCAGAATCTATTCAACAAGATTGAGGAATCCGTAGTTACACAGGTCTTTAATCTTATAAAATTTACTTAAGTGTCAGCGACATCAAGTCAAATAAAATATTACCAATGTAATATAAATATTTTGTGATAATATTGTGGAAAAGCAACTCATAACAACTGCAAACGAAATATGCATGAAATGTTGACGTGTATAATGTATTATGGCATAAGAAATGAGACAGCTTCTTATTGGCTTCCGTATACATGCTGTGTATTTTTTGACATAGAAAAGTGATTTGCAGTTTAATTGGAATGAAAGTGAAAAATTTGTTATTGAACGTACAAATTCCGTTGAGCGTGTTTACCAGGCATTACTTGGACTTTCAAGCTGTTGTGATGTGGATGCTTCAATGTCAATTTGTGCAATTTGAAATTTTCAAGTTGACTCCGGTTGGATTCAAATATGGGTCGTCCAAAATACAACGCACTTAGCTCGCGACCCCATACATCATAGAATATTCATTATCACTATAGAAATAATTTATTATTTCATCAGAATGACAATATACTTATTTTGATTTACAGTGCGCAAAATTAAAAATGTGTAAGACGAAAATGTGTTTTGCGTGACGGACATTAATTTATTTTTACAAGATGAATTATGTTAAACAAACCAATAATTCACATTTGTTGGATGCTAGTACATAGGAAATATCTATCAAAATATATATTTTATATGCCTCAGGGACCGGCTGATGGTTCAATACAAAATTTATAGGGTTTTGGTGTTGTGTATTGTATCCTATTGTTTCGATCTGAAAGACATATACAATTTTTGCCTTCATACCTTAGGTAATTGTTTATTAAAGAGCTTGTATTATATTTGAAGACGTATACAGAATCTTATACTTTATTTATAGAAAATGTCAACTTCTTTTGTTTCTTCGTTTTTGGTTGTTTTGTAGTTTTTATGTCAGGAGTCGTTTAAAGTTATTTTTGAAGGAAAATTTATAGACTCAAAGAACTTGTTTTCCGAGGGCTGCACGGAAAGTTTTCATTATTAAAAATTGAAAGTATCATTTATGTAAATGTGTTAAGAATATATTATAACATAGTGGTTATAATTAAATACTACACAAGAAACGTAGATGCAAAATTTACAAGATAATACATATTTATTATTTGAAAATGAAATTAATTCATGGCGACAAATTAAGTTTTTATGAAATAATCATGTTTCATAAAATTGCGCATTAAATCCAATTATTCCGTTGCAATAATGCAGTATTGATTTAAATAATTGTGGATATAGATTTATAGCTGTAAATAAAATATAAATTTTAATAATAAACAACAATTTTAATTGAAAGGTTTATCAGTGTGACATTTTTATGGTACTAAACAATTGAATTTTAGTGAGAAATCTAAAAATGGTATATTTTTTTTTTCGTCACCTATAGGTAAGGAAGGTATTGTCTTTGGTCGAAAAATTCGATGGTGAGTTTTTATTGAATAAGCATGTTTTTGTGTCCCTACAATACGATATTACTATTTTTACGATGATGTCTGTATTACGGAAAACTTGAGAGAAAAGGAACTGAATGAGTACGTCACGCAAAACAGAAATGAGTGGAAGAAGAAAATAAAAAAATCAGCGACCTCTAACGAATGGGAAAAGCTAAAGAAGAAGATGTCAGTGTTAAGTGCAATTTTCATAGTTTGTTTATGAAATAATTTTACTGGAAATTTAGAATCTTTTACAAGAAAATTTATGTATGGAATTTATACATAATACACAGGATTGACGGAAGGTATTGTGCTGGCCGCATCAGATTTTTTATTATCAGAAGTCATTTAATTTGAAATGTTTGTTTAACGATAAAAAAGCACATCAAAACTTTAATAGCGTGTGTCATTTCATTTTCATATGCTTTTGTTCGTTTAATGCATATTTGAAAATATATAACCATTCATAATTTGGACCCATAAATATTGTTATTAATAAATATATATTTTTTTAAACTCCAATTCATCTTATGATTCCTATATAGTTTAGTATAAATATTTTTCAGTTATTGTAAAACTTCTAATATATTATAATATCTATTCATATTGTGTTACTGTACACGCACTATAAAAGATATTCATTATTCTACTAGTACAATAATATTGTTTATTATTACACTAGTAACATAATATTAACTTCTTACTTCACTGCTGGCGGCAGCAGTTGCAGCAGTTAATACAGCAACACAGACTATATTGAGAATTTAAAAATTGTTATTTGACAGTTGCATCATTTGTGTTATATAGTATACACTGCCATCTTTGGCTGAAATTGCGAACTCTACAACGAAAGCAATTCCAACAAAACAAAAAAAAAAATCCTCAAAATTTTCTTTGAAACGATTGAAGAAAAAATAGCACATATAATTCGGAGTAGAATTCTATGGAATGAATTGAAGAGTCAAGACATCGATACCAGATGAACTAATGGTAAATAGCTGTAGGAGAATTTAAAAAAGCATTTTAATTACTATTTTACAACAACTGATACAAATAATACCTAATTTGATCACAAAATATATTCATTCTCCTTTTTGAAAAAGTTAACATGACGGAAATTCATTCTTTCTGTTTAAAAAGTTAACAATACCAAACATGACGAAAATTCCCTCCTGAATTCATACATTGTTCTTGAACAACGTGTTACGCATGACAATAGTTAATTGTTGATGAAAATTATATTGTTACCATGTATAATAACTTGATTGAAAAGCTGATGTTTTGTTATTCGATGTGTGAAATGAATTTATACATAATGAATATTGTTGCAAGCTGAAAAACTTCTTCATTGTGTAGAAAAAACTTTAATAATTTCGTAGACGTAAAACTACATTTATATTAAAGTTCTTACTACTTAATTATCTCTTTAGTAATTACAAAGTTTCGATTAACTTTTCTCGTTTTATGCAAATGTAAATGTAAAACACTTCCTAAAATGTTTGAATGTAAATCAATATAAATGTATTTAATTTTGTAATCTAATATGGAATGATGAGCTTCTAAGTCGAATTCCAAATTTCGTTGAATATTTATCAGTGCCTGAATTGAGTATAGAAGGATTCCACCTGTTCCGTGTTCCTTAACAAAATTCGCTACCATTGTAGTAGTTCGGGAATCAATCTGCATACAATTTGCTTATGCAAATCATCTGTAGAGTTACAAATTACAACAAATAACAAAATAAACAATTTTCTTTTGTCATGGATAACGGATACATTGATTGCTATACGGGAATGGATTGAAAGGTTTCCAGAATGACATGAAAAACAAAAATTATTTAATATGGGTTACATTTTATTTTTGTACATAGTCCCTTCTGATGTCAACAAACTTAATCCAGCACTTTCCAACTTTTCGATTTCTCCCGAAAATGCATTTCTTTGAGGTCTTCAAAATAAGCATTTACTGCATCGATGATTTCTTCGTTGGATCGTAATATCGTTTCAGCGTTGAACGTTGTGAGTTTTGGGAAAAGATCTTAATCTCGCGCACTTTCATTTAACGATCTTCCAGAACTAGTTTATCTACAATTTCCGGTGTGGTAGGCTGTTTTGGTTGACCGAACATGGTTCGTCACAGGTGTGTGTCCAGCCACTCTTAAATTCCGAAACCCAGAAATTCACAGTGGAAAAGGAAGGTGAAGCATTCCTAAGAACAGCATCCAACCATCTCCTTTCAAATGAAAAATCTTGACTACCGACCGCACGAACTTCGTTTTTATCCATTACCGATTTAACGCTAGCTAGATAGAGACAGACGCTTGTCACGATTAAACCAAGTGACAGATTGTATTGAAATTTCTTGACAGTTCATATGAAGAGTTAAATAAAAGAAAAAGATAAGATTGCTTTGCAAAATCCTAAGCCTTCTTCGTGATGTCGAAAACCTTTCAATCCATCCTCGTATACTTGCCGTTAAATAAGTATGGACTGAAGATTTCCACCTTGTTGTCAATTCAGTAAGGCAGTGTTGAAAATGTTAAGTTATGAAGAAGCGGCAACACCGCAGGGCAAGAGACATGATACGGATAATTATTTAGAAGGTTTTCCATAATTTAATTAAGGGTAATAAAGTATACGAAAGTAATCAGTGAAAACTTGAGTCCATATCTGAAAATTCGTAGTTGGTTAATGAGTAGTCGTTATAAGTTTGCTAGTTAGCAACATCCTGCCCGAGCGAATTATTTCTCTATAATATTAGCTAGTGGCTAAGTAGAGTTTGAGATGTTTTTTCGTGTGATATTTCAATTCAAGGAATTTGTGGGGTTGCCGTGTCGGCGCGCGGCAGTCCCGGGATCGATTGAAATTGCGTGCACCGGCCGTCAGCCGAACCCGAATAGGCCATTAGGTCAAGTTGGGTCATTTCCAAACGGATTTGTTACTTGTAATCGGACCTCGGGCCTTGAATAAGGATATCCGGTGTACAACGACACTTCTTGCCCTCTCACAGACTAATAATACGTTTCGAAGATTTATACCCCTTCTAAAGAATATATTTTTCATTCTATTCTCTGCCCCTTGATATATCTTGACTACATGGCTCGTAATAGACACTATAACTCATGTTGAATCTTCAAAATTTAATAATACAGCCAAGATGTACGTTTATTCACGTATTGGGGAAACTGCCAATGTAAACGTGCAGTAAATAAATGAATGTAAAGCCATCAGTGGCGTAACAAACACAAAACAAGTCTTGGGTCTTCCAGTAATATGTGGAGTCAGGCTCCATTCTCCATAAATAGCTGTGCTCATTATAGGCGCTATGACAGTATGTTTTGATTGGATTTGAGGTAGCTCGGTTCGAATCTACCGGTCAATTAAACATATAGTCGTAAAAATGCCAATATTCTAAGCATTAATTATTATAGGTACTATATATAACTAGTTAACCTAAGTTATACATGCGTAAAGCAAAAGCTACGTTCCCACTAAGTTGGCTTTTGCCGATTGACAAGGCCGTATGCCAATGCTAAGTTAGTATGGACGTGTAGGCTTGTGTTTGAAGAATATAATTATAATAATATTCTTGATAGTGGCATTGACATGTGACATATAAAATGTAATAGTAGGCATAAGATTGTTTATGTTACAGTATCAGTTGTGTCACATTGTTGGCTTTGACAAGCAGATATGGGGTCCCGTGTCAGAATGATAATTAGTAATTATGTACATAGATGTCAAACATCAGAATCGAGATTTTCTAAATTCACGTAGTTAATTTGTCACCAGGAGTGTGGAATTTACTTGTCGAGGAAAATAAACCACATGGAATTGGAAAATTCCTAAATTAGGATGAAAAATTATGATATTTGAAATCTATGTACATAATTACTTGCTATCATACTAACACGGGCCCCCATATCTGCTTGTCAAAGCCAACAAAGTCACATGACTGCTCGCGCTCTATTGTATTTAGCATTTCTTATATACCTACACTTTACACCAAAAATTCTACTTATATCTTTAATTTTTCGAAATGTTTCCAATTCATTGTCGGGATTGACAGTATTTTTGAAGGGTATATGCAATATACCTATAATTTTAAATATTTAACTATTAATACAATACTAAATAATATAATGTATGTACTTCCCAAAAAAAAAAAAATCTTCAGTAGTGTTTCCGGATTTTTGACCCCGACATTTGTCTGTCAGTTACAAACATTTGAATATTTCAATTGGTTTCCATGACATTATTTGGGCTGTGAGATTTAATACAGCAGATTATTATATACCTTATACTTCTTTATCCCTAAATCTGTGAAATATATAATAAAATAGTTATATGTATCAGATAGAGAATTTACTCTTCTTTAATACTACCAAAAATAAAAAGTTTCAAAAAATAATATTTAGAAGAATTTTTTTAAGAATCTGCTACTTCCAGTTGTCCAATTATAACCAAAATCTTTTCAGCTCTTCCCAGTAATGTCCGATTAAGTATTATAGTTTTTCACAAATCGTCCTTCTATCTTCTACATACACACATACACACACACACACACACACAGACATCATCGTAAAAATATTAAAATCGGATTGTAGGGACTTTAAAACTTGCTTAATCATTAAAATCTGGATATGCGATTTTTAGCATGAATCCAATACTTCTCTTAGCGAGAGGTAAAAATTGTGATAAAATATTAAGAAAATTAATGTTTAAAACTCAATGATTACTGATTAATTGTGCCTAAAATAGTACACACCTCGCGAGAATGTTTATTCCACAGCCTTCGATTATTTTTTTAACTGTAGCAATATCTTGTAATAAAATAAAATACAACGATCAAATGACATTTTACGTAAAACACAACTTATATTCTTGTCATATGAGTACTTTCCGACATTTTATATCAATGAAAATATTACTACACCCTCATAAATATTTTCCGTGGGAACAATAAAACCCGTATTATTACTGGCACTTTAGTTTCCTCCTTGTAGGTGCAGATACTGAGCCAGCACTTACGATGTTGTTACTCGGCTCCGAGCTGTATAAATATTGAATCAGATTGTCAGTCCACGGTCTGTCGTCACAACTCACCTGCTGAAGCTAGACTTACTAGCTACCAGCGATGCCTCTCCACAAAGTCAGCGAGAGAATAAATAAATCATACTTTTCACCATGCAGAGATGCAATTCTATTTCTAAGTCTTTTTCTTCGATGTTTGGAATTGTGAGATGGTACTGAAAGGAGATATGTATAAATTGAAGGACTACTGCATACAGAATCCCTCTGATGAATATTCATATCTGTTGCTCTCTAGTTACATTACGAAATGTTATGGATTAGAATATATTAAGAACGGGAAACAATCCAGAATAGCAAAGGATAGTTTACTGGTTGGATTAAATGGAATGAATTTATGGAAATAAGGAATAAAATATTTTTCTCCAACACTATTTTGGAAACTACACATTCCACAACTAAAAATAATGTTGGAATTAATATTATTGCAACAAACTGTGTGGAATAAATCCGTACGCCTTTTGGAATAATTCCACACGGCTTTCGATGAATCACAATCTGTTTAGCCGCATATTAACGCGGTATATCAAATATCTTGGTTCGGTTGCTATGGTTATGACTCTTTGTTTTATATTTATTTACAGTAAAATTTTTGAAAGATGTCCGATCAAGGTCGTCTACGAATTGTATGAGGGTACATAAGATACTACTGTTATTTTATTATTATAAAAATATATGTTACAATAAAAGCATTCAAAATTAAAAAATAAGTGAACTGGTAAGTTTATAAGCAAATGTAAAACCAAATATGTGAAAAATAAGATACTGACACAATGTCAGTGTCAGTGACTGACACAAAAAACGTTATTCGTACGGCTATGAATTTAGGTAATGTATCTGAATTAATAAATAAACTTACGTTACAGCAAAAGTATTGTCAACAACGAGCATCGTTTTAAAGTGGAATGTCCTAGCTTAGTCGAAACAATATGAATTTTTGAAAGACAAGCGTGTTATATCTATCCTTATCGCACATGCTTATAGCCTTTGCAGAGGAAAGAGATAAATGTATACCAATTTGTTAATTCGTTCATGATACAGATGACTTTGATCGGACATCTTTCAAAATTTTTACTGTATTTCTGTATTCGCGTTTGACATTTTAAAGTTTTGAACATTGTTAGAGTTTTTTGTTAACTTTTACAGGTTTTTGGAGTTGTCCAGAGTAATAAGTTTATCTAAATAATAATATATTACTTAGAAAATTAACTGAAGACATTTTGTAGAAAAGCATATAAAGTGGAAATGAAGATATAAATATGGAATGTACGTCACCAGAAATTAGGGAACTTGCTAATGATACAGGGAGCCAGTTATTATCAAATAAATCAAAATAAAAATATGAATGGAGTTATTATAAGCAATTTATGGACTGGCGTCAAAAATATATATTTAATGGTATATGATAATATGGGGTGCTACCCAAAAGTTACCGAACTTATGTTTTTAAAAAATCTGTATTTATTAAAACTTCAAAACAACAAATTATCTGCTTCAAAATAATCCCCACCTACAATTATACACTTGTCCCATCTTTTTTTCCACTGTTCAAAACACTTTTTCTAGTCATTTTTTACCTCTCGCTAAGAGAGGTATTGGATTCATGCTAAAAATCGCATATCCAGAATTTATTGAATAAGCACGATTTAAGGTCCATAGAATCTGATTTTAACATTTTTACAATGATGTCTGTGTGTGTGTGTGAGTGGGGTTGTTGGAGACACGATTTCTCAAATTCTATAAGACTAAAGACCTGTTTGACTACGGATTCCTCAATCTAACAGTAATGGGAAGAGTTGAATAGGTTCTGGTAACAATTGGACAATCGGAAGTGGTAGTTTATAAAAGAAAAATTTCTAAATATTATTTTTTGAAAATTTGTTACTACAAATATTAAAGATAATTAAATTCTCAATCTGACACACTTAATTTTTTTATTATATCTCGTATAGGTTTGGAGATATAGTATATAATAATATAGAATAATCTGTTGTAATAAATCTCGTTGCCCGAAAAACAGTTGCTATATTTAAAGTTTTGTAATTGACATGTAAATGCAAAATGTCATTGTCAGATTTTTCTAGGAGGTAAGAGTACATTTAATATATATTATTGTATTATTAATTAATTATATATTTAAATTACAGATGTTAATATTACATATATCCTTAAGAAATACCGCTAATACCGTCAATGAATTTGAAGAATTTTGAACATAATAGAATAGTAGGATAAAATTTCTCATAGAACGAAAGAAGAGAAACCATTTCAATTATTTGTGTGTACTTATAGGGCGCGAGCAGACATGTGACTTTGTTGGCCTTGGCAATCAGATGAGGATCCGTGTCAGAATGACGGCTAGTAGTTTTTACATAGATGTCACAATTGTCATATGTCATAATTTTTCATTCAAAATTTCAAAATGTTCTGATGTTTATTTGTCATCCATTAGTATGGAATATACTTGTCGAGGAAAATAATCCACATGGATTTGGTAAATCATAATGTTTCGAATGAAAACTTATGATACTTGACACCTATGTATATTACTAGCTCTCATTCTGACACGGGCCCCCACATCTGCTTGCCAAGATCAACAATGTCACATTACTGCTCGCGCCCTCTGCTACATAAAATGAAAATGGCGAGAGGTATTGTGTTGGCCACAACAGATTTTTTCAATAGCGCTTAGGACCTCTTGCGATATAGTTTGAATCTCCTCAACAGTCTCAAATCTCTTGCCTTTTAGCATGGTTTTCATTTTTGGGAAGATGAAAAAGTCGCAAGAAAATTTTCGTCATTTTCGGCACGTGTTTTCAGTTCCTGGCAAGTGAGAACACGATTTTGCTTTTGATCATGTATCAACAAACGGGGAACAAATTTTGCTGCAATTCTGCGCATCCCAAGTTCGTCCGCCAAAATTCTTTGGACTGTGCAATAGGACATTCCAACTTTATTACAGATATCATGAATTGATTGGCGACGGTCTCGGAGAATTGTTTCACACACAATTTGGATGTTTTGGTCATTGATTCCAGTTGAAGGACGTCCAGAGCGCTCATCGTCTTCCGCATTCATCCTTCCATTCTTGAACCTCTTAATCCATTGAAAGGCTTGGGTTTTTCCCATGGCTTCATCACCAAATGCTTCTCGAAGCTTTTGGTGAGTTTCGGTCGCAGTTTTCCCGAGCTTGAAACAAAATTTGATGCAAATGCGTTGCTCTTTTAAATCGCTCATGACGCTGTCGCGGAACACAACAAACAGTAACACAGATATAACCACACTGAGACGACAAAAGAACGCAAAATGTTGTGAAAACGAAAGGAAGAGTTTGGGAGATGTACTAGTGTTGAAATCTAGCGGAAAATCGGTGTGCTACAATAGTTAGAAGAATTACACACAGAGTTCGGGAACTTTTGGGTAGCACCTCGTATATTGTTATTATAATTTCTAAAATCTTGTTAGAGAAAGTATAGCCTAAAACACGTTTGGAAACTTTGTGTGTGTGTGTGTGTGTGTGTGTGTGTGTGTGTGTGTGTGTGCCCGCTGTTACAGCAGCGATATCTCCAATACTAGAATTCTAAAAATTACAATTTTTACGTATTCCTCTTCCTTACATTAAATTTTTGGCAAATAGAACTTTGCTTCTGTACTATTTCGAAAAAGGGCCACCATATTTACAATCTAATATCAGAAAGAGATAGAATATGGTAGATTATATCCTAATTATGCAAAAAAATTGTAACAACCTTGTTATTTTAGACCCGCGATATGCCATCAAATTTAGTTTCAATATTGGAGCTATATTTTTGTAAAAATATCTATGTACTCAATAGAATTACTAGATAACAAAAATTATATTTTTCGTATATCTCTTGTAATGTAATCACTTCTATTATATTCAATCCTTTTATCTGCTAAAATCGATCAGATTGCAAACAAAACTTTCAAAGTTGATCAATGCGTCCATTACATAAATCACTTTTGAAACTCACGAATTCACGTCCAAATGCATGAACGTCGCATAACTTGTAGGACAAAAATGATTTAACTGCGAAAACAGTTGCATATCAGCTCGTCACGTAGCCATGTTCGAAAACACACAGCAGTTTTAACAACTCGCCGCGGTGTTTTTTGCAAATTGTATCTACAATCAAAGTTAAATTCCATGTCGACGCATATACTAGATTGATAGTATCACAATGAAATAAAATTGAATTGTTACTGTTGTTATTGGTTTTGATTTTTTGCTGTTTTGTTGTGGGGGGTATTATTAAATAAATAAATAAATAAATCATGACTGTCATTTTTTATTGTGTTGACAATGCTATTCAAATGTGAATATGTATTGTTACTGTGTTATGAACGTGTACAATGTGAATATGAATAATTTTACGGTTATGAAAAAAAAAAAATGTGTAACTTTCAAAACTCAAATTAAAGGGTGACATATTTCCAGCAGTTTATATCTTTATATTGAAAAAGACAAAAATATAATATTTAAAACATATGACAAAGATATTCAGATTATGCAAAACTGGCAGAAAAGGTAGGTACGGTGGGTAGTACAACCCACCTGAAAAATATGAAGGTGGGAAAAACAAAATAAATTAAATCGACGTTCTTATTTGATTTTCATAACAAGCACACACCGTCGTTGCTAAAATCTCAAGATTCTTAGAGCGTATGGAACCATTTCAGTTTTTACCTCTAGGTAAGGAAGGTATTGTCTTTGGTCAAAAAATTCGGTGGTGAGTTTTTAATGAATAAGCACTTCCGTTTTTGGTTACATAAGTATTGTATTTAACATATCTTGTATACCTACAGTCTACGCTAAAAATTCTACATATACCTGTTCTTTATATTTAGATTTTTTAAATTTTAAATTCATTCTATGAAGAAATTTTGTCCTGATTTTTCGAGATGTTTCCAATTCATTGTTGGAATTGACAGAATTCCTGAAGGGTATATGTAATATACCTATAATTTAAAATATTTAAGTATTAATACAATAAGAAATAATATATGTATGTACTTCCGAGAAAAAGTTTATCTGTCAGTTACAAACATTTAAATTTTGTAATTGGTGTCCATGGTATTATTTGGGCTGTGAAATTTATTACAGCAGATTATTATATATATATTATATTATTTTATCTCTAAATTAATAAAAGATATAATAAAATATTTGAATGTATGAAATAGAGAATTTAATCTTCTTTAATATTTGCAAGAACAATTTTTTTCAAAAAATAATATTTAGAAGATTTTTTTTAAGAATCTGCTACTTTTGATTGTCTAATAATTGCTATCAAAACCTTTTCAACTCTTCCCATTACTCTCCGATTGAGGAATACGTAGTTAAGGAGATATTAACTCTTACAGTTTTTAAGAAATCATCCTTCCAACATCCACACACACACAGACATCATCGTAAGAATGTTAATATCGGATTGTAGGGACCTCAACACGTGCTTATTCAATAAAATCTGGATATGCGATTTATAGCATGAATCCAATACCTCTCTTAGCGAGAGGTAAAAACCTCTCGGTATTCCATTCGCGTAATAGATTGTTGAATCACATTCATTAGTAATTAGTTCATGTTCATGAATGTACTTATTTTAGATTATTGTTTGTTCGGCGTTATCTGCAGATTCGTTCTAATTTTCTTGACACAACTTGAAATTCATTGCCTTGGATTGGTGTCAGAGGATATTTTTCAACGCTGTTAAATTACTTTAAGAATAAAAAGGTTTTAAATTAAAGCTGTGTACCTTTTTAAGTTGAAAAACATGGTCTGGAAATAATCAGCTAAAAGATCTACTTTGTATTGTACATTTGCGCGCATTCTAACTAGAATTGCTAAATTTCACAAGTGGAAATAGACTGTAGTAATTAAAATATTGCAGAGCACAAAACAAAGACTTTCGATGATTACAAAACCAAAATATCCAAGTAATAAAACAATTATATGCTGTTCCAAGTACCTAATAAAGTTTTATGTTTCATTACGAATATGTTACAATATTCACAAAAGGAATAATGAAACAAGCTTTATTTTTATGATTCCTGTTTATGTCTTGTTAATTTAAATTTATACTTAAATACAAATTTTAATCGATTAATTCCTAAAAACAAATTTGAGGATATTGGAAATAATATATTTTTATAAACCACTTCCAAACATTTTATTTTATAAAGAACGAACATATTTCATTAGAAGATCTTCTAGTGAGCTTTGATGTTACGTCATTATTTACGAAGATCCTCATCTGAGATAGCCTGAAGCTGCTTGCAAAAATTTTTCAGAAGATATTGTGAAACTTTTTCGACATTGTTTAACGTCAAGCTTATTCGTTTTTAACAATGAATTCTACAAGCAAATTGATAGTGTTGCAATGGGCAATCCTCTGTCTCCTTCCATAGCTAATTATTACAAGGAGTCCTTTGAAGAATTAGCTTTGGAATTTACTACGATGAAACCTTCATTATGGTTACGTTATGTTGATGAGGTTTTCGCTATTTGGCCCCATGGAAGTCAAAACTTATCAATTTTCTTAAACCACTTGAATAACATCCATGAAAATATTAAGTTCACCGTAGAAGTCGAAGAAATGGCATTATTGCCTTCCTAGATGTATTACTGAAAAGAAAAGAATATGGTTCTTTACTACATTCATTCTACAGGAAGCCTACGCACACTAATCAATATATTAATGCCAATTCACATCATCATCCCTCTCAGAAATATGGTACAATTAAATGCCTAATGAGAAGAGCTTCAGAAATTTGTCATTAAGAGAAATTAGAAGAAGAGATGAAAGCCTATTTTTATGAAGAATGTTTTTTCTAAATCTTCTATCGAAAAATGTCTGAAACCGAAAAGACTTATTAACAATGTCACGGACAAGATTGGTAGAATTCTTCGTAAGAACATGAAGATTTCGTTTTCGCCATTTGTTAAAATTCGACATATGTTGAGACAAATAGATGTCATCCCTTTTCAGTCATCAGGGATTTATCAGATTCCACGTGTCTGCGGGAAAGTTTACATTGGTCAGACTGGTAGAACTATTTCAACAAGATTGAATGAACACCAGCGTTCTATCAGATTGAACCAGCCAGTTACTGAGCACGCCCTGGAAGAATTCCGCCGTATAAAATTCGAAGAAACAAAAATACTAGCGAGACCAACACACCTAAACAGTAGTTTAATTAGAGAAGCCATTGAGATTTTCAAAACCAAGAATAATAATGACACCATGGTAACCTGTTGCTAAAGTTTTTGTTATTATTTATTTATATATTTGTTGATTTGTTTAATCCTTGAAGAAGGCAGGCAGGACTAAAACTAAAAAGGTTGTATAATTTTAATTAAAAGAATTTAATTTTAAAATTAAATGCATCCGTTAATAGTTATAATAAACATAACGTAAATTGGTTTAATTCCTCTAGCTTTTCATATCTTGCTTGCTAACCATAACTTACGATTACGAACATCCCTTTCATTGCATGAAACAATTATACGGTATTACATTAGTAATAAACTTTTATGCTTCATTTAAAGTACCTCGGAGTTTTAACAAAAGAAAAGTAACGAAACGAAACCGTATCTTGAATTATGTCCAGGTAATTTAATTCGTGTTATTACGCGTAAGGAAAACGGACCTTCTAGTGCCATTGTGGTTGCAAAGCGAACTACGAGCACGAATCGAAAACGCTGAGCGTCGACAGGCGAAAGAAATAACGTTCGGAATTAAAGCAGATATATGAGGCATAAAACACACAAGCCCCTTCATAATTCTCTACCTCGAAACCTGGTTTATTGTGACTTTAACTTCGTTACGTCGGTATTCAATAGTATGAAACTCGTTACATGTGTGATATATGGCCCAGCAATCATGGATTCATGTTTCATTCTTTTATGAAGAAAATTTTTCAACGATATTACATAGTGACTAAAAAATATTATGGATACATTTTCGTAAATAGAATAAATATGATTTGATTAGTATTCTGCAAACATTTGAATATTTCTTAAAATTAATAATAATTGATAATAAGTACATATTAGACGCATTCGGTTATTCAGTATTGTGTACACATTTTTACCTTATATCACCTATAGATAAGGAAGGTATTGTCTTTGGTCAGTATTGGTGAGTTTTTAAGAATGAGCACTTTTTTGGATCTCCACGATTTTATTATTTTTACGATGATGTATGTATGTAGGTGTGTGCGTCTGTGTGTGTGTGACCATCGTTTCGGATCGCATAGCTCCAATACAATAATTCCAATCTAATCACCTCTTCTTCTGGATGTTAACTTGAGGTATACGAAAAAATTGTAATTATGGAATCGAGGTATTAAATTATGCGAACCGAAACTTTCGTCACACACACACATACACACACACACACACACACACACACACACACACACACAGAGAGACACACATACATAGATACAGACATCATCGTAAAAATGATAAAATCGTATTATATGGACCCTAAAACGTGTTTATTCACTGAAAACTCTGACAACTCAGACAATACCTTCCTTACCTAAAGATATTTGCTAATATTGTTCTTACATTATTTTACAATTTGTTTATCTTTTTCAGGTGAGTATAATACTCGTAAAATCAATTGTCCATGATGCTAAAGCCTTGCTGAATTTTCAAAATAATTTCATAAGGTAGGATGTCAATAATATATTATTCAGAATATATTAAAAATAAAAATAAATGTTTTTATTTAAACAGTTTAAAGAAGTTTTCATTATAATCGTGCTATGTATGTTGTAATGTTAATACATAAAAGTTATAATTAATTTGTCTTTTATATATTGTATGTTATATGTGCATTTAATTTTTAAATAGTTTTTATATGCAAAAGGTGTTAACAATTACTCGAAAGCTCAGTGAAATAGCATTTATTCTTATTCTACCGACGTTTCGGTGCACCCTTACACCTTCTACAAGGTTGTAAGATCTTACAGATTGTTACAATTCATGTACACCATCTGTAAGATCTTACTACCTTGAAGTAGGTGCAAGGATGCACCGAAACGTCGGTAAAGTAAGAATAAATGTTATTTGACTGCGCTTTCAAGTAATTGTTTAATACCTTATCCATATCACAGTCGAGAAATGACCCACAATAATTAATATACAAGTTAATATGTATTCAATAATATTAAATCATTTCTGGAACTAATCTCATCAATAAAAGTTTAATTATGTCCAAGTAAAATAATAATTACATCTATTGTGGAAGGATTTGGCGTGTGCATTTTGCAAGTCTAAAAAAATACAGAAATCCCAGTAGTCCCAGAAACTATTTACGCTAGCTGCAAAACCATTTGAGTGCATCGTTTTAGAAAGCCTCGTACTTTGTATCTATTTATTTTCAAGCTGGGAAGTGCTCCTTTGCTGTAAGATCGTTTAAAACTTTAAAAACGTCGTTTTCTTCCAAGATATCTCAAACTTCTTGCGTGAAAATAAACTCTCTTTAATTTCTGAAAGGGAAGGAGATCATCTGCGTGTGAGATCGGAATAAGTAATTAAATTAATGTTAATTACAGTCTTTAATTACAAAGAAATTACCCTCTCTGTTACAATGAAACGGCTAAAAATGAAAATGAACTGGAATTGTAAAACGCACTTTGAACATGACGGCTATTGGGCTGTTTAACATGTCATTTGCTTGTGATTTTTAAACAGCCGCTAAAATTATTTAAATGTGCAAACTTTTCTGAATGTAAATTATAATAAACTTGTAAACTTACTAATGAACTCGACATTTCAAAGATTGCATACATAAACTTATTTTTTCGTCTTATATTTGTCGTACATTTGTATGAATTTATTCAAAAATAATATTGTTGGGCTACTTTTTACCTCTCGCTAAGAGAGGTATTGGATTCATGCTAAAAATCGCATGTCCAGATTGTAATGATTAAGCACGTTTTAAGACCGTACAATCCGATTTTAATAATTTTACGATGATGTCTGTGTGTATGTGTATGTATGTGTGTGTTTATGTGTGTGTGTGTGTTCGGGGAGGTTGGAAGGACAATTTTTCAAAATGTAGAATACTTAATATTTGTTTAACTACGTATTTCTCATTCGGACATTACTAGGAAGAGCTGAAAAGGTTTTGGTAATAATTGGAAAACAGCAGATTCATAAAAAAAATCTTCTAAATATTGTTTTTTGATTTTTTTTGTTCTTGATTCTATTAAAAAAGATACATATAAATATTTTATTATATCTTATAATATGTATATAATAATCTATTGTAATAAATCTCACAGCCCAAATAATGTCATGGAAACCAATTGAAAACTGAAAATGTTTGTAACTGACATAAATATCAGTGTTAAAAATCCAGAGACATTACTGAAGATTTTTTCTGGGAAGTACATACATAATTTCTTATTGTATTAACAGTTAAATATTTAAAATTTTAGGTATATTACATACACCTTTCCAAAATACTGCCAATTTCGACAATGAATTGGAAACATCTCGACAAATTAGAAGAGTAGGATAAAATTTCTTCATTGAATGAATATAAAATTTAAAAAATCTAAATATAAAGAATAGATGTAAGTAGAATTTTTGGTGTATTGTATAGATATACAAGAAATGTTAAATATAATAGGGCGTGAGCAGTCATGTCACTTTGTTGACAAACAGATATGGGAGTCCAAGTCAGAATGATAGCTAGTGACATAGATGTCAAATATTATAATTTTTCATTCAAAATTTAGTGATTTTTCCAATTCCATGTAGCTTATTTTCCTCGACAATAAATTCCACACTCCTGGTGACAAATTAACTACGTGAATTTAGAAAATCTTGAAATTTTTAATGAAAAATTCTGACATTTGATATCTATGTACATAATTACTAAACAATGACTCGCCCTATCTTATGTAACCAAAAACGGAAGTGGCGAGAGGTATTGTGCTTGTCACAACAGATTTTTATTCTTATATTCGTAGCATATATAAATTTTGCATATTTATTTTTGTAAGCAAAATATATGTAAATGAAACATGGGTCTGTAGTTAACAAATCGTTTTAACAAAGTATTTAGTGTAATGGCTGTATGTTTTCACTAGGCGAGAATTATGATGCAGCAAATGTCCGCGCGAATGTCCGACTCCGGAGGGAGTCCGGGCATAAACCCCCGGAAAACAAGCCTGTTAAATTACCCCTTCCTTGCTACACGTGCACGGCCCGCTTACTTTCCGTCCACTCTAATTATACTTATGGTTAATTAAAATTTTGCTCTACTTCTCTCTCAAACGAGTCTAACACAGCTATAAAAAATAAGTCTAAACAAACTTCATTACTTCTCACTTTTCTACTCTTCAGTTTAAGTTTGAAATTAAATTACCGGAATAAAGAATGCGTTTTTCTTGTTAATGTAATTAAATTTAAGCGAAGAGTAAATTAATAGGTGCTTTTAATTTTTAATCTTGTTTTGAGTGATAAGTTGAAAGATCTCACAAGGATAAAATTACAAGAATCTCAGTTCAGTTTCATTAAAAGGATTGCAGTAAAATACTTGATTTTATTTTTTTTACCTTCCGTCACCTTTAGGTAAGGTATTGTCTTTGGTCAAAAAATTTAATGATAAGGTTTTAGTGAATAAGCATGTTTTAGGATCCCTATAATACGATTTTACCATTTTTACGATCATGTCTGTATGTATATATGTGTGTGTGTGTGTGACGAAAGTTTCGGATCGCATAACTTCAATACCACGATTCCAAAAATTATATTTTTTTCGTATTCCTCAAGTTTACATTCAGAAGAACAATTGATTAGATTTTGATTATAATTGGTGAACCGGAAGTAGCCTCATTTGAAAATTTAACAGTTAAATTTGATTTATTGACATTTAACGTTATTATAACTTAAAGAATATATTATTCTCTATACGATTTGATTGCATTTTATACTTCATATTCAATAAATATAGAGTTAAAGAATTTTGAAGAAATTAAATTTTATAAATCAGCCAGCTATGCTAAACATGGAAACTGCTAATATATTCATATAATTCAAATTGACAGATGTCAGTATAAATAAAAGTAAATTAATGTGGCGGAGATGAGGATGTTGAAATAGATGTTGGGGAAGACACGGAAAGATAGGTAAGGAATAACTCGTGTTACAAGTTCCTAGATATATACAAACGAGACGATTACATTGGTTTGAAAATGTCATGAGGAAAAAAGAAGAATGAATAGCTTAGTAATAGAAGGTTGAAGAAACAAAGGAAGATCAAAGATAAGATGAAAGGACTGTATTGCGGAAGACTTGAGAGAAGAGATACCCCTAACGAATGGGGAAAGCTAAAGAAGCAGATATTAGTGTCAAGTGCATTTTGCATAGTTTGTTTATGAAATAATTTTACTGGAAATTTAGAATCTTTTGCAAGGATATTTATGTATGGAATTTATACATAATATACAGGATTGACGGAAGATATTGTGCTGGACACAACTATTCTTTTCTTGTATGTATAGTAGTGAACTGGAATTTGTGTTAACCTATTAACGCCCAAATTATTAGAAATATGAAAAAATTATAATATTTGGAATCGTGAAGTTATGCGATCCGAAACTTTCGTCACACACACACACAGACAAAGACACACACACACACACACACACACACACACATACACACACACACACACACACACACACACACACACACAGACACACACATACATACATACAGACATCATCGTAAAAATGGTAAAATCGTATTATATGGACCCTAAAACGTATTTATTTACTAAAAATTCATCACCAAAGACAATATCTTCCTTACCTGAAGGTGACGGAAGGTAAAAATGAAAATATAGTCACATACCCCATTATTGAATTTCACAATCGTGACAGATAGTAATAATTAATTACCGAATCACAGATCCATGTAAAAAGATAATTTGTGTTTAATAGATCTTTCAAGGATTAACTACACAATCATTGTAATTATTGAATTGATCTCTACCAGAAAATTGAAATATAAAACGCTAATTTGAATTAAAATTAGATTAAATGATATTTAAGTCCCTGCTCACAATTCGTAGTTGTCAATACCAACATTACTTTATCATTTCTTTAAACTTCCATTCTATCTATTGCATCCTAAAGATAAATGATATCTCTATTGGACATTTACGCTCTCGTGTCGTAGTGATTGACGGCATAGTAATACTGTGTATAGTGGAACCTCAATGTAATTTCCGTAACTGACATAACTAGGTGAATCTATTCCTTGCAGAAACTATAACTTCACGGCTCACAGCACTAAATTTCAAACTAAAATGTCGTTGCAAAATATACGAGTATTATGCTTTAGAAATAAGGAAAACGAGTACGTTTTTACTATGCAGGATGAACAAAAGAAACTGTGATATAAGCGTTTAACATGGGAAAATAGTTTTCCCAAATATTGTGTTCCGTAAAACGTTTTGTAGTAATTTAAGAATAGAGATTTAGAGAAGTAAGCTCTAAATTTTTAGGTATCAAATTTTTACCTTCCGTTACCTGTAGGTAAGGAAGGTATTGTCATTTTTACGATGGTGTCTGTATGTATGTGTGTGTGTGTGTATCTGTGTGTGTCTGTGTGACGAAAGTTTCGGATCGCATAACTTAAATACCACGATTCCAAAAGTTATAATTTTCTCATATTTCTCAAGTTTACATCCAGAAGAACAAGTGATTAGATTTTGGTCATAAATGGTCAACCGAAAGTACCCTGAAGATTTTAACAGTTTTTCTTGAAAAAACGCAGTTAAATATCATTTATTGACATTTAACGTTATTATAACTTGAAGAATATATTATTCTCTATACGATTTGATCGCATTTTATACTTCATATTTAATAGATATAGAGTTAAAGAATTATAAAGATATAAAATTTCATAATTTAGTCAGACATACTAACCATTGATACTACTAATATATTCAGATAATACAAATTACAGATGTCAGTATCAATTGTTGCGTTCAATGAATAAAGCAGTTCAAGCAAATGCTAAGTAAGCAAACAAGACTTGTTGCTTAGTACATTGAAAGATTTGCTACCTATATGACGAACTGGTATTCACAAATGTTATCGAGAGTTGTCAAATATAACATGTGTATCTCTCATATCCCTTCTATTGGTCTGAAAAGTTATACAAACTGAATTTATAGATAGGTACAGTTATTGCAGATAGATTTTGGGAAAATATTTCAAATTCATGTATATATATAATTTGCAGTTCCCGCGATTATATTTCATAAATGAGCAAGATAAGCGAGAAATTTGGCGCTCGGTTTGCTTGCGAGGTAAGGAAATAACTCTAGTGTTATAAGTTTCTAGAAAGATACAAGCGAGATGATTACATTGGTTTGTAAATGTCATGAGGAGAAATGAAGAATATATTGGATGAATACTTAGTAATAGAAAGTTGAAGAGACAGAGAAAGACCAAAGATAAGAAATGAGTGGAAGAAAAAAATAAAAAATAGCGACCCCTAACGAATGGGAAAAGCTAAAGAAGAAGAAGATGCCAGTGTCAAATGCAATTTGCATAGTTTGTTTATGAACTAATTTTACTGGAAATTTAGAATCTTTTGCAAGAAAATTTATGTACGGAATTTATACATAATACACAGTATTGACGGAAGGTATTGTGCTGGCCACAACAGATTTTTTACCTAAACAATTAGGGAAACAGGATTTTACATTTTAAAAGTCCTATGTTTGGCTGTGCTGATCACCACTGTGTACTCGTATATATATTGACAATTGTACAACACATTTAGTTGACTAGTAGTCGAAATTTGAACCAAAGTAGTTCTACCAGAATACGAAGAAAACCACTGCTCTAATCTTTAATACGTGCCCCAGTGGTTTTGAATTTATCAAACTCATATTATCTTCATGAATTTCATATTCCATAACCTTTGACATTTAATGCTAATCAGATTATTCAAATTACATTTCTGAATTTTCATTAAAGTAAAAACATTTTTATCCGGGAACAATAGGCCCAATTTCTCAACTTCTCTAAACATCAGCTGCTGACGTAGACGCAAAAATAAATCAAATATCGCTTTCAGTGTCCCGTACTTGACAATTCTGCTCTCTGCGCAACCGATTCGCTTTTTGTGTCGCATTGTGCTAGACGTCCGAAGGTTGAGTGGTGTCGCTATATCATCGCTCGCTGCTGACAAGCTCGACTCCAAAAGGGTAAAGTTTCATAGGGAGCTACTTCGGGTTATAAATGATCCGAGTGTTCACGGCGATTAGAACTCTTTTGTTTAATAACTATGTGTTCAAAGTTTTTGCTCCAATGTAGAGATCGCTTGTAATATTAGATGATGAGTTTATTCATAAGTATGAAAAAGATGGGTTGGATAAGTGCAAAAACTATAAAGGAAATGCAGTCTCTGCAAGAAAAGTAGAGAAGAGTAATAAAAACATCTTTATTTTACAGCTTAATTCTAGTACGAGTATGTAATGGATATATTTCAGCTATTGTATCATTCAGAAAATTCGACAAAAGGCGGATTTTTACCTTCCATCACCTTTAGGTAAGGAAGGTATTGTCTGTGGTCAAAAAATTCAATGATGAGTTTTTAGTGAATAAGCATGTTTGTATGTGTGTGTGTGTGTGTCTTTGTGTGTGTGTGACAAAAGTTTCGGATCGCATAACTTCAATACCACGATTCCAAAAATTATAATTTTTTTGTATTACTCAAGTTTACATCCAGAAGGACAAATGATTAGATTTTGGTTATAATTGGTGAAAGTTTAACAGTTAAATTTGATTTACCATTTAACGTTATTATAACTTGAAGAATATATTATTCTTTATACGATTTGATTGCATTTTATACTTCATATTCAATAGATATAGAGTTAAAGAATTTTAAAGATGTTAATTTTATAAATCAGCCAGCTATGCTAAACATGGAAACTACTAATATATTCATATAATTCAAATTGGCAGATGTCAGTATAAATAAAAAGTAAATTAATGTGGCAGAGATGAGGATGTTGAATTAGATGTTTGGGAAGATACGGAAAGATAGGTAAGGAAATAACTCTCGTGTTACAATTTTCTAGAAAGATACAAGCGAGATGATTACATTGGTTTGAAAATGTCATAAGGAGAAATGAAGAATATATTGGATGAAGAATGAATAGCTTAGTAATATAAGGTTGATGAAACAGAGGAAGACCAAAGAGATAATTATTATTATTATTATTATTATAATGGAAGGACTGTATTACGGAAGACTTGACAGAAAAGGAACTGAATGAGGACGGTCGCAAAATAGAAATGATTGGAAGAAGAAAGTAAAAAACAGCAACCCCTAGCGAATGAGAAAAGCTAAAGAAGAAGAAGATGTCAATGTCAAGTACAATTTGCATATATTGTTTATGAAATAATTGTACTGGATATATAGGACCTTTTGAAAGAATATTTATGTATGGAATTTGTACATAATACACAGGATAGACGGAAGGTAATGTGCTGGCCACATCAGATTTTTTAACATTATGTTAACCAGTGGTCAATTCTGAGCATCCAAAATACATATATTGCCTTGATAGTAGTACTCTAGTTCTTTTCTAATTAGGAAGAGTAAAGTTTAAATTATGATGTAAAGCATTAAAAATCGTAAAAATATTTTTTAAGAAAAGTTCGTTATTATGAATTAGTTTTTGAAATGTACAACCGTATAGGACTTTGTATGTAAAAAATACATTTTAAATAGATTTTTTTTAATTCCAACTCCAAATTATGTTTTATTATTTTCATTCGTTTCAGTTAAATTTTACGAGATAATAGTAATTCACGGGAAAAATATAAAAACAGAATTGATACAGAATATCACAATTACCGTTCATTTAAATAATTAATTATACTAACTCCTTCTCGGTATACTTAATTACAGTACATTCCAGCCCAGTAGTGCAAAATTGCTTGGTGTAACTCCTGTGTAAATGGACCCCCATTCGCCACATTTGTGTAACCTTAGCAAACACATCGTTCATAAGTTATCCTGGCGTGAGCGTGCCAGCGTGCTAGCCTAGTCCTTGAGCTTCCTGCGCCTGCCATTCAGAGCACCTGACCGCTTGCACCGAAACGACCGAGAGAGTCATCTCTCTGAGGGCTCTTGCGTTGTGTACAGACAAGGCCCACTAAAGCTCTCCACACACTCATGTCATTTTTCATCTCACTATATTTACACACATAAAATTGAAAATGATGTATGGCTTGGGCTAGCGGAGATAAAATTTATACAAATATATTTGGAGGGCTGTAGATTAATATCGTTATTGATGTAGAAGGAAAGACATATATTGTTGGTGTTATTTGAAACGCGTAACTTCAGAATTTGAATTTTTACTATTAATCCGAGAGTCATTTCATAGATAATGCTCAGGTTAGCAACACTGTGAATTAGATGATGCAACAACAGTGATATTTACGTCAGTTGTAGTAGAAGGCTTGAGGAAGAAACGTGGGTTTTGTTTTCGACTATAGCTAGAAATAGAGCCTATACGTGGCTTGAGTATTGTGACTGTTGAAGGTCAAAGGTCATACATTAAGATCGAAACTTTACGTGGCAGAAACCCAACAGAAATCCACAGTGCTTTAAATTGTGAGAAGGCGAGAAATAAAAAATAAATAACTTTTATACACTCTTCTAAATTATAGTTTCAAGATCAATATTTCAAGTTTGTTATCTTTGTTAGTCAATATTCTGTTTAGAAATAATTATCATTTTTCCCAAAGCGATTTGTTTGGAATGACTATCAACGGACTAGACAGTTATTTGTTGTCAATTAAGTCTAGAAGTTATTGCAAGTCTACATGCAGGGTTGATATTTTGATATAGATGCCATATGATATCCTATTCAACCCCACAGAGATAATCCTCTCATAAAGTTAACGTTTTGTTTTAGTAGTCGGTCTTAGATACTCATATCGACGAGACATATATTCTGGGTTTTAGCTTCTGGCGCGGGCTAAACGCCTGTCTGCTGAGTTACAATGTAACTACATATTTAGTTTATTTGATTTAGTTATGTTTAGTTTAGTAATCAATAATAATTGACTAGTGGTAATGGAAATATGTGTAAATAAAGTTAGTTTAAATACCACATAATGTTATCAAATATGTAGTTTTCTAAAGCTATAGTAGTTATTTGTGTATCAAGGTTGTAAATGTGATCTTTTTGGGCCGAGTCTGAAGTTTGCAGCCGAGGCGAAGGCCAAGCCCAGCAAAATAAGGTTAGAATTTTGTACTTCATCTGTTATAAAAACGGTATCGTTATCACTATGATTACATAGAAAATGACGTAAATATCAAATCACCTTACAAAAAATACGTTGCTACAGTTATAACGGTACCGTTTGATAACGGACGAGTTACAGTATCCTACCCCTGATTGCTGGCCTCGGTCTTCGCCTCGGTTGCAAACTTCAGACTCGGCCCAAAAAGATCACATTTACAACCTTGATACACAAAGAACTACTATAGCTTTAGAAAACTACATATTTAAAAAATATCTTCGTTAATATGTTCGTAAGCGATTATTTTCACAGAACAAATTTAATACCTTTGAATATATAATACATATAAGAACGGTAACGCATATGGCCTAGCAAGATACTATATCTGTCTCTTTTTATTCACAAAATTATTATAGATAGCTAGTGACACCTACCACAAAACTATGAACTACGGTAAATCGTGCTGACAGCATTGCTAGATACTATTTGTTAGAGGTATTCAATAATCAATAATTCAAAAATATTGTTTCATAATAACCAGATAATATATTTTGAATCTTCAATGTACATGTATACTTGTTTTACAGTAGCAAACTTAAAAACCTTTATAAAATCTTATCTTGCTGTTCTAGCTACGTGGCAACACTGTACAACATCCACCTATTATGCATTTTTTTGAATTAACTCAGAAATAATTCGTATACGGAGGGATAGATGGCACCTTCTCTCGAAATATTTAATCTAAATACATTACGTTGCCGTTCTTATATGTATTATATTCAAAGTTAATACGTTAATTATGTTAAAAGATGGTACATCAAGAAATTTATTACCACTTATGGTTCCGGAGTTTGCGACAAAGGTCTTTAAAATTTTAAATGGATCATATTATAATTAAATGCATCTCTAAAGTAATAAATTTCTCTCTAATACTATAAAATAACAGAACTTTAGTAATAATTATTATAATTATTGCCATAAATGTTTAAGTACTTGTTTAATTTTCGTATTTTCTCTTTCATGAAAACATAATATAAATTTATGTTGGCAATTGGCCCTAAATTGATTTTACTTATACAGGTCACGTCTAGAAAAAGTTTTAAAAATACTTCGCAACTGCCTCGAATAAGGAAATTGAATGATTTTAATCAAACTCAACAATTTTTTTACCGTTATACAAGCAGTTCGAACAATGTTTGAAAATTGGATATGTTTTTCTTGTTTGTTATTCCTGAAAGTGCAAAGTACACACCTGCAGGTAGAAACCACAGGATCAAACCTGTCTGTGGAATCAAAAATGTAATAAAAAACAGAGTGTTAGTGACAAATCCTATAAACCCACTTGTCAATATATCTGTCACTGTTTCGATACCGGTTTCATCTTGACAAAGAGAATTTTTTATCCTTGGTACCGTATCAACATTTGACATGAACTGGTTATGTGCTATAAATTCTCTTTTTCTTATAGTTTATATTTCAATGGGTATATTGTCTTTATTTTTAAATATTTGAAATTTAAAATGTTTGTAACTGACAGATAAATGTCATTGTCATAAATCCGGAGACATTACTGAAGATTTTTTCTGGGAAGTACATACATTATATTATTGTATTTATACTTAAATATTTAAAATTATAGGTATATTACACATACCCTTCAGAAATACTGTTAATGCCAACAATGAATTGGAATCATCTCGAAAAATTTGAAGAGTAGGACAAAATTTCTTCATAGAATGAATTTACATATAAAAAGATTATATGGAAAGAATAGGTATGAGCGAGAATACAGCTCAAAGGAAGACGATATTTAAATGTTATAAACACAAGATGAAAGTGAAGATGGTTTCTACTCTGCAACGTAAAATACAGAAAAATTGTATCTCATCGAAATAATGAGTAATGAAAGAAAAATGTACTTGGAGAATCTCTTAATTCTTGATCTGTGACTATTATGGAGGTGACAAGTCTAGGTTGAAGGACTTAAATTTGTTCAAACATTATGGGTAATGTACACCAGCACTGTAGACTAGAGTAACATTGAACTGTGAAAAAGCTATCAAATTCTTCTCAATTGTAAATATTGACAAAATTACACATCGTTATAAGAATAATCGGAGTGCAATCTATCCATCACTTTATTAAAGGGAATTAATGTGTTATTTAGATACAACATGTATGAAAAAATAAATTTTTAAAGAAGGTATGTAAAAATAGACGCATAATCCAGATATATATATTTTAGACAGCCCAAAATTAATGTTTTCACTAAAAGAATATGAAGAGAAAGTAAACAAGAACGTTGTTCGAATTAAAAACCCTGAATATATTATTTGTATTTCTAAAAATATTCTTTGCTTTATGCATACAGCCAGGTGGAATATACGGCGAGAGGTTATGTGCTGGCCACATCAGATTTTTTTCTGTTGGTGTGCGTGTAAATTCAGCTTTAGCTCGTGATGATTCGTCGGCTGGGCAGAACAAACGAAGTCGAGCGTGACTCGGGGAACCTTTTCATACGATACGATGCCATCAACATCAACGAAGCTGTGTTCTATTTTGCATTCAGCCTGAATGCATTCAGTCGCGTTTTTAAGCGACCTGTGCACTTTCTGCAATTTCCTCCGCCTTTGTCGTTGCTGTTTTGTTTTCATGTGATAAATTTGTGCCTCGATATTGCGGTGCGGATGACTTTGTTCAGTTGGTTGCTGTCATTGTGACGCATTTCATTTGTCATAGAATGAATGACTATTTATAGTTAAGGAATAAAATGCCACATAATCATAACCGAGAATAATAAATAACTGGTTGATTACTTTCACTTTTATTATTTTGATTTGGTATATAAATTAATCAATATATTGAACCGTGTACTTACCTAATTAATAATTACCGCAGGAGAATAGATAATTATAGGCTAGTGAAAGATAAAGTATAATTTTATTGATCATCTTCTCACTTAAGCTTTATTTACATTTTGTCGAAAAGTAATTTATGGGGATTATGATTTTGTTATCAATTTTCTGTTTTTACCTTCCGTCACCTTTAGGTAAAGAAGGTATTGTTTTTGGTTAAAAAATTCGATAATGAGTTTCTAATGAATAAGCACGTTTTGGGAATACAAATTTACTATTTTTACGATGGTGTGTGTGCGTCTGTGTGTGTGAGTGTATATGTGACGATCGTCCTATACCCTGATTCCAAAAATTATAATTTTTATGCAGTCAGGATTAGATTTTGGTTATAATTGGAAGTACTCTCATTTGTAGCTTTTAACAGTTTTCTTGAAAAAAACGCAGTTAAATATCATTTATTGACATTTAATGTTATTATAAATTTTAAAGAATATGTTATTCTCTATACGATGTGATTGCATTTTATACTTCATATTCAATAGATATAGAGTTAAAGAATTATAAAGATATTAAACTTCATAACTCAGCCAGCTATGCTAACCATGGAAACTGCTTTTATTTTAATATCATGAAAAATAAATGAATATGGCAGAGTTGAGGATGTTGAGATATATGTTGAGGAAGAAACGGAAGGATAGGATAAGGGAAATAACTCGAGTGTTAGAAGTTTATAGAAAGATACAAGAAATACAATTACTTCGGTTTGAACATGTCATGAAAAGAGATGAAGAATATATTGGAAGAAGAATGAATACTTAATAATAGAAGGTAGAACAAACAGAGGAAGACCAAAGATAAGATACAAGGACTGTAACGCAGAAGACTTGAGAGAAAAGGCACTGAATGAGGACGACACACAAAATAGAAATGAGTGGAAGAAGAAAATACAAAATAGCGACCCCTAACGAATGGGAAAAGCTAAGTATCAAGTGAAATTTGCATAGTTTGTTTATGAAATAATTTTACTGGAAATATAGGATCTTTTGCAAGAAAATTTATGTTTTAAATTTGTACTGTGCTGGCCACATCAGATTTTTTTTAATGTTTACCAATAATATTCTGAACACCTTTTGTTCTTACACTTTTTGGTCTAAAATGAATATGCCCTATTAAAAAAAAGGAAATACTCGGTATATGGGGCAATTGTTACCAAAGATTGAACTATTTCTGGAGATCATTAATTTTTGATTGTCTTTTGTCTATTCTACTCGTAGATATATTGGAACAAAATACAGGAATCGTGTTATAAATCACGTATCAAAATTTTGATGAACAAGCAAGTTTAAAGGTCTCTATAGAATTCAATATTGACATTTTACGAAGATATCTGTCTATGTTGAATGAATTCTGAGGAGTCAGGATTTCTCAAACATAACGGACCAATAAAAATTGAAACTTCGTATTTGCTTTGGATTTTACATTAAGTAGATTTTAAACTTATTTATATTGAAATGCTGTTTTTAGTTTAATTAAAAATAAACATCAATTTTTCCTTTGTACTGAATATAACCAGCGCCAGAAGAACTCATAAGGTTACATAGATAACAAAAACACAAAATATAGTAATATTCGATGATTACTTGAAGTCGCTAAGGCGAGTCACATTTCCGAGTAATGACTTGGGACCAGAGATACGTTTCCTCCCGAAGATTATCTTCCGTAGCACTTTAAGGGAAAATGTGAAAACCTACATCACATATACAACTTTTTAGAAAATATAACAAATATTATGAACCAGCGAATTACATTTTTTACCTCCCGCTACCCTTGGTAAGGGAGGTATAGGGATCGTGCTAAAAATCACATATCGAGATTTTGGTAGACCACGTGTTAAGGTACCTAGTATTGGTGTAAATCATATAACCGAAAATGGCACTTTACTGGAAGCTCAAAATAGTTTTTCTCCGAAAAATACCTTTAAATGTTATTTTTTCGAGATTTATGTTATATAACAATTAAAGATTACTAAATTTTATACAGGTTTGCATTAATACTTTTTCTATATATTTTATGGATAAATTTAATCCCGGATCGTACGCTTTCAACACAACTCATACACATGGTTACACAATTTAGATTTCAAATGTTTGTATATCATCACGGCATATATTACCCATTGATGAATGATCCAATCTGCTTTATACGCAGATGTCGGTAATAAGGATGACATATTTGTTCCATGTAGGCGTTTACCCGATATCACTTGGGAACAGGTTCGATTCCGACCGACGCCAAATATTTTAGAATTTTAAATGGCACAAAATTGACCCCTGTAGTGCACTCTCCACGACAGCAATGAATATAGGTAATTATATAAATAAATAATTCATCATGGCATATTAACCATTGCTGGGTCTGCCAATCTGCTTTGTACACTGATTTCGGTAACAATGATGACATATTTGTACCGTGAGGGCATTTACCAAGTGTCACCTCACGAGCACTTATTGCTGGCGTGGAGAGTGCAACACAGAGGTCATTTCTGTGCCATTTAAAATTCGAAATATTTGGCGTCGGTCGGGTATTTAAATTTAATTTAATTTTAAGTATTTACATGAATAAAAATTAAAATAAACGGGGGGTATTGTGTTGGCCACACCAGATGTTTTAGTTTTAGTTCTGTTTATTTTTATAAAAACCGACGTTTCAGCAGCATGAACTACTGCCTTCTTCAGGGAATGAACAACAAATCAACAAATATATAAATAAATAATAACAAAAACATTAGCAATAGGTAACTATGGTGACAATTAATTTAATATAGGAAGCCATAAAATTCGAGATCAACACACCTAAACAACAGGTTAATTAGAGAAGGCATTGAGATTTTCAAAACCAAGAGTAATAATCTAAATCATTGTGACGGATTAGATCTTAGGTTACCTGTTGCTAATGTTTTTATTACTATGTATTTATATATTTGTTGATTTGTTGTTCATGCCCTGAAGAAGGCTGCCGAAACGTCGGTTTTTATAAAAATAAACAGAACGAAAACTAAAACTAAAGAAGGTCGTATAATTTAATGTTCTACTTCTTATTTTAAGAAACATACTGCTCTTTTTTGGAGTAGTTCAGTTCAGTTCAGTTCAGTACGATGTAAGATCAGTTCATTTCTCATTTATTAGGCGGTAATAAAGCCCTGCTTCACTACCGAGCTCAGCTTATGCAAAATATAAATGTAAATGTTCTGTCTACATCAATATTTTTCTTCTATTTATTTTCCCAAGTTTGTTGACATACAAACCACTACAAAGCATGTGTTATTATGAAAATTGGTTTCAATTTATGCAAATAACTGCACGATATAGAAATAGCTGTCAACCTGCTATTGAATGAGTAGCCAGCTTATTATGTATCATAGCATAAACTACAAAATGGTCTCGTAACGTTGTAATATATACAGAGAAATTTTCGATTAACCGCGCTTTGGTGTCGGAATCAAATTATAGGGTACACGAAGAAAATACAGTTAAAAGGATGACCGAAACTTGATAAGAGGAAATAATTAGGTGAGGATGTAGTAGGCGTGTAGGAGGAGAGCCAAGAAAGATCTTAGGAAAAGATTAACCGGCGCTGTATCTAGAAAGCTTTGGTGCAGGCCGTCGAAACAAAAGACTGTGTAACAAGGATTATATTCTTTACTCTGAAGATAAGTCGTATATAACGTCAATCCAAGCGATGTTGTGTTTGGCAGAAAATAATAAAAACGCTCTTTCGTTTCAATCCTCTTATTCCAGTTGACTCGATGTACAACATACAGGAATTTTTACCTACCGTTCGCAGGTTATCTGCAAATATAGAGAAATAGATTTCCAACGCAAAATAACGTGAAGGTATTGAAACTGAAATATCCTGAAGCAATTAATTTTTTGCTCTATTTTTAAAAGAAAAATAGCGTGAAACTTAACACATTGTGTAAATAAGTATATTACGTTGTTATTTAACATATTCCAAAAATAAACTTATGACCTTGCTTTTTACGCACAATAGGTACACAAATGCAATTTCTGTAAAACAACTACACACAAAAGCTTGTATTATGCATTTGACCGCTCTAAGCTAGAATATTGTCTACAAGTCTGGAATCCAATATATCATAAATATATATCTAAGATTGAGTCTGTCCAGCATAAATTCATCAAATATTGTTATTTTAAAATACATGGACAATATCCTAACTTTACCCATGATTAAGTAGCCGAAGAAATTTACAATTAACTCTCTACATATACAAATTAATTAATAATTGTATTGATGAGCCATATAGTCTTGAGCTAATACCATTTCACGTTCCACGCGTCACTTCAAGAAATAAAGTACCATTTCATTGTGAGCTAGTACTAATTATGAATTAAAATTTCCAATAAGACAACTCTGTGTAGCATATAACAGTGTCTCATGTACTATTGACTGTCATATTTGGCGACTCCTTATCTAAATTTAAGAATATAT
This sequence comes from Harpalus rufipes, assembly GCA_951394225.1. NCBI lineage: Eukaryota > Metazoa > Arthropoda > Insecta > Coleoptera > Carabidae > Harpalus > Harpalus rufipes. Next base: position 66,622,401 of record OX596275.1, read on the forward strand.
TAACAAAATATTTTTTGTAATAAGTCACTTGTTAAATTTCTTATATGTACTTACTGTTCAACTCATTCGTTTCTGTATTTGTATGTCATATGATCGTCCTGTAATTGGGATCTTGAATTCTGTTGGATCGATTGATTAATAAATAAATAAATAAATTTGTACATAACGCCTCTAGCAACACTGCTTAGAAGTAATTGTTGTTATGGAAATATAAACAAAGAACTGTCTGCCGTTCTCAGTATATGACTGATTGAAAAGACAACGGGAGGGGGTTTGTTTGTATCGAGATGTTCTATCTCTCTCTCTTGCTTGTGATGTTACTTCTGTAACTACATATTTCTCAATCGGACATTATTGGGAAGAGTTGAAAAGGTTTTGGTAACAATTGGACAACCGGAAGTAGCAGATTCTTAAAAAAAACTTTTAAATATTATTATTTGAATTTTTTTGTTCTTATATCAGATAAATACTAATAAATTCTGCCGCTTATCAAAAAAATCTAAGATTTATTTTCAGCTAAAATCTACATAAAACCATATTCGTACTATGACAAATTCTGGATCGGTTCTTATCCATTGTCATGTTTTTAGTTAAAATAGACTTAAGGTCAAGTTTTAGAACTGAGCTGCCAATACCGCCCAAATAGGTTTTTGATAATGACATTTTTCTGTCATTTATATCATCTGATGGTTATTATAGAGTTGTTTAGGCTCTGAAATTTATTACAACAGATTATTTTATTTTTTATCTCAATATATAGAAGATATAATAAAATTTTAAAATGTATCGATAGAGAATTTTACGTTCTTTAATACGAATAATAAAAAAATCAAAAAAATAATATTTAGAATTTTTTTAAGATACTACTACTTTCGGTTTTCCAATTGGTACCAAAATCTATTCAACTCTTCCCATTAACGTTAGATTGAGGAATCTGTGCTCAAAAAGATTTTTAGTCTTATAGAATTTGAGAAATCGTATCTCCAACAACCTTACACATACACACACATCCACACACACACACATACACAGACATTATTGTAAAAATGTTAAAATCGGTTTCTATGGACTTTAAATCGTGCGTATTCAATAAATCTGGATATATGATTTTTAGCATGAATCCAATACCTCTCATAGCGAGAGGTAAAAAGTGCTATAAAGAAAATTTATACTTAGCTGAGTTGGCTGAGATTTTGTGTCGGAAATATTTTGTATTTGAAAGATAAGCTTCAATTCCTCAGAGTCAATAAATTTGGGAGAAAAATAGCCAAACTATATTCAAACAAGCACATTTAAAAATGAAGAACGAATCAAATTATAAATATTTCCAAGCACATTATCGGAGTGTATTTTTTAAATACTAGGTGATAGCATGAATTGTGATTAGGGGATGACTAGGGAGGAGATGACTAGCAGCGTTTTAACTCTATCAATGGTTTATGATTTATTTTAAAGAAAAAACCTGAATTAGAAAAATTAATTGTACGCCACTTTTATTTGAAGTATTTTGCTAGTCATCATCTGCTACTACCCATTATTTTTACTATATTGGCTAAGCTCCCTTGTTTTTCGAGTACGGTATAGTAACGCTATAGCGGCAGAATAAGTTTACTCAAGTTATTGCTAAATCAATGAAGATATTTCCATCCGACATCTGCATGGCAAGTGTGAGGCCTTCACGCTAACTCCCCATATTTTAGCTGTGTTCTTATTTGAAAATTCTTGCGGTTCGGTTGTTGTGAATCGATATTCACGCGATGAAGGAGAAACTTACATGTATCATGCCTGTAACATATTGCTGAGTGTAGCAGGCTGTTCTACGCACATGTCACCGAGGATGATATGTATCTACTATCGTTTATGCGTTCACGGGCGTACGTATGAATATGAGGATGAAAGCAATTAAATGTAAAGTAATATTACTGGTGATATTTTGAGTGAATTGAATCCCCGAAAAAGCAGATTGATACATGCAGAAATAGGTTATAATTTTATTGTCCAAACCTAAAGGTGACGAAAGGTAAAAACAAATTAGACCAATAAATTTAAGAAAAACGTTTAATTTATTAAAGAAAAATAAAACTGTGATTTATAACCTCGGGTAGGTTCCATTTTCGTAACAAAAATTAAAGATTTATAGTAAGTTCTGTAGTCTAACATAAATCTTACTAAAATGTCCTGCTCCACCTGAATTTACTGTTAATTGCGTTTACCGGACGTCACTTGATAGCAAAGGCTTTTGTAATCTGCATTGCATCAAGGCAAATTGTTAATGAAACAGGTAATGTTTTTGTTTTATGTTTCGCTGAGGAACAGTGGTGTACCTATTATTTCATATTAAGACAACAAAACGGTTACCTCCAACGAAAAAAGGACCGGAACATTAAACAATTGAAATAATTAATAATGAAATATTGTTTAGTAAGAAATGTTTCAATTATTATTCGTTATACAGGTGTTCCAAAAATGGGAGACAATATTTGGAGATCCAAGAAAAGAAAAAGATATAATATATAATTATGTCCGTTAGCAAACCGTTTCGGATTTAAACATTCTTTTTACCTTCCGTTACCTCTAAGGTAAGGAAGGTATTACCTTTGGTCAAATAGTTCGGTAGTGAGTTTTCAATGATTATATATAATACGATTTCTAACTGACAGATGTCAGTATCAATGAAAAGAACATTAATGTGGCAGAGATGAAGATGTTCAGATAGATGTTGAGGAAGGCACGGAATGATAGGATAAGGAAAGAAAAAGCAAGGGAAATGTCATGAGGAGAGATGAAGAATATATTGGAAGAATGAATAGCTTAGTAACGAAACAGAGGAAGACCAAAGATAAGATGGAAGGACTGTATTGCGGAAGATTTGAGAGTACATTACTTTTCTTCAATCTTGTGTATTATATATAAATTTGATTCATAAATTTTCTTGCAAAATATTCTATATTTCCAGTAATATTATTTGATAAACAAACTACGTAAATTGAACTTGATTCTTATATCATTTTCTACTTCTTTAGCTTTTCCCATTCGTTAGAGGTCATTAATCTTGATTTTCTCTTTGTACTCATTTCTATTTTGTGTATTGTTCTTATTTAGTTCCTTTTCTCTCAAGTGTTCCGCCATACAGTTCTTCCATATTATCTTTGGTGTTCCTCTGTATCTTCTATCTTCTATTCTGTTCATTCTTCTTCCAATAAATTCTTCATTTCTCCTCACGACATGTACAAACCTATGTAATCATCTCTCTTGTATCTTTTAACTCAGGAATACGAAAAATTTATAATTTTTGGAATTATGGTATTGGAGTTATGAGATCTGAAGCGATTGTCACACACACAACACACGCACAGACACATTCATACAGATATCATTGTAAAATCAGTAAAATCCTATTCTAGCGGTCATAAATCCTGCTCATTCATTAAAGACTGACCAACGATTTTTTCGACCAAAGACAATACCTACGTTACCTACAGGTGACGGAAGGTAATTATACGTATTTCAAAACATTTGAAAACTTTGTTCTGGAAGCATCAATGCTCTGAGACAATATACGAATATACCGGAACCCGGATTAGTATTCCTGTGAATATTCCGGCCCCAAAACACCACTGCTTAGGAGCATCATTATCATTAGTATTTAACTTTCCATATTTAGGTGTATTTCTTACTACGAATACGTGCGGGTGTTAAAATCGATATTCATGCGATGGCAAGGATACCTCCATGTATCATAACCTCCAGTGGAGCATATTTCACCGTCTACAGTCTACCATGCTCACCATCAAAGCTGCTTTACATTCGTATCACTAGCAGACATAAAGTGAAACATATTTTGATAAAAATAGAAAAACATTGATTTTTAAACTAGATTTAATGGGGAAGTTTTTTTATATCCTGTTTTACAAAACTGTTGTTTTGTTTATACTATACATAATTTCTTATAATTATTAATAACTAGGCTAGCTGAGGTCGGTGTCAAGACATATTGCAAATGAAATGTCACGTCATGAAAGAGAATATAGAAACAATAAAAAATTCAAATTCTCCAGATTAATACGAGCAAGTGAAGTTTAGTAAAGTTTTTTTAAGTGGAACTCGTTCAAAGATACTACTATTATTAGTGTTACTTATTTTTAAGCGCTACTTGCTTAAGTGTAACTTACACAGTGCAATGGTACAAACGGACATTAATAATTTAATTATCTTTGAATTTTTAGTTCAGTCTTCATACTTAATTCTATAAGAATCAACTTCATTTTATTAATACACTTTGAAGTATTTTCGTCAAATAAGTATCAGCACCAGCTTTTACTGACATTTTATTAATACCACTTATAATGCCAAATTATAAATTTAAATTTACTAAAGATAATATTATTTGCGAAAACATTTTAATTATGCAAAAGTTTTAGTATTTTATTTATCGTCAAGGAAATTTGAAAACACATTCGACAATAATGTGCATTCAAATTTAGTCTTCTATACAGAAACTTCTACGTATAGAAGTTTCCCAGTCGTGCTCTAGTTACATGTAGCATTTGTACGTCCAAGAATACACCCCTATACCGGAACAATTCAATTCCGAAATAGCCCTCCGTTTCACCGTTACCGTTACATCGACCATAACTTCCTTCCAGAGGCATCGCGAGGTAGATAACTTCAGATTGAAGTTGGCCTTACTATCGATCCCACTGATTCAATTCTAACTAAATCATTCAATGTAATTAACAATTATTAGTCGGCTCTCTAATTATATTTGAATTATAAATGTTGCTGCTTTGAATTAATAACAAGTATTTTCATGGGATAGTTATTAATCAGTTAATAGGAAATCCGATGGATATTTGTAAGTTGGTAATTTTAAATGAACTCTAAATTCATTAAATTTTCATATGGAAATTACAATTTTTAATATATTTCTTTACTTCTGACTTATTTCATTTCCCTCATGGGCTGAAGATGAAACGATAAAAATAATTAAATATTAGTGCGTACGTAGACGTCATCTAAATATTATTATATCTATTCTTTTTTACCTATCGCTAAGAGAGGTATTGAATTCATGTTAAACATCGCATATCCAGATTTTATTGAATAAGCACGTTTTAAGGTCCCTACAATCAGATTTTAACATTTTTACTATGATGTCTGTGTGTGTGTGTGTTTGTGTGTGTGTGGTGTGTGTGTGTGTGTGTGTGTGTGTGTGTGTGAGGGGGGGATGTGTGTGTGTATGTGTGTATGTGGGATGTTGGAAGGACGATTACTCAAAAACTATAAAACTTTATATTTGTTTAACTACGTATTTCCCAATCGGACATTCATGGGATGATCTGAAAAGGTTTTGGTAACTATTGGACAACCGGAAGTAGAAGATTCTTGAAACAAAATCTTATAAATATTATTTTTTGAATTTTTTTTACATATTTTGTAGATTTAGAGATAAAAGAAATATTATATATAAAATAATACGTTGTAATAAATTTTACAGCCGAAAGAATGCCATGGAAAATAGTTGAAAATTTAAATTGTTTGTAAATGACAGATAAATGTCAGTGTCAATGAACTAAGCACATATTTTATTTCATTAAATCAAACCGGAATAATTCTTTCCCTTGTTCTCTTTTTCGTTTCTCGATTCTTGGTGCCTGTGCACCAGGTATCCTCCTGGAAGCCGTAGCATTGATCGCGTGAAGACGACTGGCTCGGCCTGCAGTGCGGACTCATCCGCTTGCCGCCCCCGCCTGTATATCGGATTACTCGGCTCGCGGGACCGCGCTACTGCCCCTTTGAATTTTGCATGCCGCCTACCGATATAAATGTAACCTATTTGCTGCTCTCTCTACTCTTTCGCAACTTAATTATTCACAGAGACGTTTTGTAAGTCGACTCAGTTTTGTCCCTCAGCAAAACGACATGCTTTGCGGAAGGTTCAGGTGGCAACGAAACTTAAACATTTCTTGACTTTTGTGAACGGGGTGAGGGTAAAGTTCAGAAGAGTCAACGACTTTCCAAACATTGTACGTGTGTTCTATTCTCAATAAAGTAAAAGCTATTCATGTTTACTGGGAACAGGGGAAGTTAAGAGCTTGGACACTTTATTTTACGGCTGAATCAAAAGTGACGCCTGGGCTTTTGGGATTTGATATTTAAACTTTAACTTTATTATAAACGAATAATAGGAAACAAGGTCTACATATACATTTGTTGTCATAAAATGTGTTTATCTTACTTGAAGGCAAATTTCGTATCGGTGAAAGATGTAGCGAATTAATGTTCTCAGATGTTAATGTATTTTATCAATCAATGCAATTAATTCTATATTAAAGTTATTGATTTTTACCTCTCGTTGAGAGAGGTATTGGATTCATGCTAAAAATCGCATATCCAGATTTTAATGAATAAGCAAATTATAACGATTTTAACATTTTTACGACGATGTCTGTGTGTGTTTGTGTGTGTGGTTGTTGGAAGGATTATTTCTCAAAAAAAAAACAAAAATACTTAATATCTGTGTCTACGTATTTCTCAATCGGACATTACTGCGAAGAGCTGAAAAGGTTTTGGTAATAATTGGACATTCGGAAGTAGCAGATTCTGAAAAAATTCTTCTAAATATTATTTTTTGCCTTGCTTGTATTAAAGAAGAGTAAATTCTCTATATGATACATATAAATATTTTATTATATCTTCCATAGATTTACACACAGCCCAAATGTCATGGAAACCAATTGACTGACAGATACATGCCAGTGTCAAAAATCCAGAGACATTAGGTGCGTTCAATAAGCTTAGCAAAACAAGCAAAGTAAAATTTGTTGAACGACTATGCTAGCCTAGCATTTGCTTGATTTTCTCTCTAGCAATACAAACGCCAAATTTCTCGCTTGTCTTGCCAACTTATCAAATAAAATGGCGGAAATACAAATTAGGCATATATAAAATTACCTTGTACTGCTTCTATATCATTTTATGCTGTATTTATCCCAAACACATGTCAAAAAGGCTTTCAAAGTTTTGTAATGAATGCTTATAACATTATTATATTTGAAATATTTTCTTAGACCTAATAAAATCTTTAAAATTAATCCCACTATCTGCAAATAACTGTACGTATCTATAAATTCATTTTGTATAACTTTCAAGATCAATAAAAGAGTTACGAGAAATACACATGCTATATTTGACAACTGTATAACTTCCTTGACGATAGTGATGTGTCGTTTGCTCACCTAGCATTTGCTTGATTTGCTTACTTCATTGAACCCGCCTATTACTAAAGACTTTTTCTGGGTACATACATTATATTATTTCTTATTGTATTTATAGTTAAATATTTAAAATTATAGGTATATATCTTCAAAGGGCGCGAGCAGGCATGTGACTTTTCTGGCTTTGACAAGCTGATATGAGGGCCCGTGTCAGAAAGACAGCTACATAGATGGAAAATGTCATAATTTTCCATTGCAAATTTCATAATTTTCCATATCAATATAGTTTATTTTCATCGACAAGTAAATTTCACAGTCCTAGTGACAAATTAACCACTTGAAATTCTGAATGAAAAATTAAGACATTTGACAGCTATATACATAATTACTAGCTGTCATTCTGACACTGTAACAAAATATTACACTTAGATATCTTCTATAAAATTGTATATAAACAGAAACAAGAAGTAAAATTTCTTGCTAGTTTCTTCCATTTCCATTGTTATATTATGAACGTATCCAAGTGTAAGTACCCATATGGTGTAACTTGAATGTTGAACAAAACGACACATCAAATTTTAACATGACTCCACTTTAAAATGAATAAAATATAAACATAAAAGCCTGTTCGCTCGTAAAGATACATATATGAGTATATGTCTTTTCTAAAAATAGAACTACTTGTAGTTTCTAACGTACGAAACTCTGTTGTAAAATGTCAAATATATTAAGTTACGCGTGATATATACAATACACATACAATAATTTACAAAACCAACTGATATGGTTGAAATGAAATATCATTATGGTGAAATATATGGGTAGAATAATATGTTGACATACTTTCCAATTTTCGGAAAAAATTCAAATTGAAATGGGAAATTATGAAATATATACCAATACCATTCCTAAATTCCCTATAAGGGTCCCTATAATACGTTTTTACCATTTTTACGATGATGTCTGTATGTATGTATGTATGTATGTATGTATGTATGTATGTATGTGTGTATGTGTGTGTTTGTGTGTGTGTCTGTGTGTGTGTGTGTGTGTGTGTGTGTGTGTGTCTGTGTGTGCGTGTGTGTGTGTGTGTGTGTGTGTGTGTGACTAAAGTTTCGGATCGCATAACTTCAATACCACGATTCCAAAACTTATAACTTTTTCATATTCCTCAAGTTTGCATCTAGAAAACTGATTAGATTTTGGTTATAATTGGTGAACCGGAAGTAGCTTCATTGGAAGATTTAACAGTTAAATTTGATTTATTGACATTTAACGTTATTATATCTTAAAGAATATATTATTCTCTATACGATTTGATTGCATTTTATACTTCATATTCAATAGATATAGAGTTAACGAATTTTAAAGAAATTAAATTTTATAAATCAGCTAGCTATGCTAAACTTGAAAAATGCTTATATATTCATATAATTCAAATTGATAGATGTGAGTATAAATAAAAAGTAAATTAATGTGGCAGAGATGAGGATGTTGAAGTAGATGTTGGGGAAGATATGGAAAGATAGGTAAGGAAATAACTCTAGTGTTACGTTTCTAGAAAGATACAAGCGAGATGATTACATTGGTTTGAAAATGTTATGAGGACAAATGAAGAATATATTGGATGCATGCTTAGTAATAGAAGGTTGAAGAAACAGAGGAAGACCAAAGATAAGATGGAAGATGCGGAAGACTTAAGAGAAAAGGAACTGAATGAGAACGATACGTTAAACAGAAATGAGTGGAAGAAGAAAATAAAAAATAGCGACCCCTAACGAATGGGGAAAACTAAAGAAGAAGAAGATGTTAGTGTCAATTGCAATATGTATAGTTTGTTTATGAAATAATTTTACTGGAAATTTATGTATGGAATTTATACATAATACACAGGATTGACGGAAGGTATTGTGCTGGCCACAACAGATTTTTTTACCTACAGTCAATACTGTGTATTATGTACAAAATCCATACATAAATTTTACTTTAAACAGTGCTTGTGCTCCAAGTTTAATAAATGAATACCGTTCAGTCCGTATCTAGCGCTAACAAATAGCACTAATTTTTGCTAGTTTAGTGTTGAGCGCCAGCAATGATAAACGTGTACTTTCTCACTTACAAAGACGATTAATTTTCAGTAAACTACCTAAAAAACAAACATTTTTATATCCACACTTTTCTAAATCACATAGTGGAAATTTGCATTTAAAAAAGTTGCGTTCAGGTATTTTTATCGGCGTTCCGTCTGATATAATCGCCGGTGGAAAGAAAAGTCCATTCGTTGGTAAAATAGGTAACGCGAGAACGCTAGCAACTATGAGCATTATCCACTCTTGTATATAACTTAACAAGTACATGCTGTGGAATTCACACGAAATGTTTCAACACAGATGCTCCTCTTTTTATCGCGTATCTAATTAAGATTTTTAATTAATGCAGAATTGCAAAGCTCTGTTTAAACTTTGCAAGATCCTGCAGGCAAAAACGGGTCTGCGGACGTCATATCTCGTGGATAGTTTTGTAAATAGCTATAGTTTACGTTCATATTTCATGCTGTCAAGTTGGGAAAAAGAAGAACCTGTAACAGTTTTAAAATATTCTTTTTTTATTCTTATGAATTAAATCATCATAAAGTAAGTAAAGATATAGAATATGATTTATAAAAAAACAAAAATATGAGTATTTGTTTGTTAAAAAGGCAAATATACTCCAAGCAAAAGAGTCAGTCTTCTGAGGATTCAAAAGTATTTAAATACCAATCAATTAACCACAGATTTTGCCAAGCACAATACCTCTCGCCACTCATGTGACGTTGTTGGCCTTGACAAGCAGAATAACAATTAGTAATTATGTACAATAAATTTTTTGAAAGATGTCCGATCAAGGGCACCTGTATCACGAACGAATTAACAAATAGGCATACATTTATCGCTTTCTTTTGCAAAGGCTGTAAGAGTGTGTGATAAGGATGGATATAACACGCTTGTCTTTAAAAAATTCATATTGTTTCGACTAAGTTAGGACATTCCATTTATAAACGATGCTCGTTGTTGATAATACTTTCGCTGTAACGTAAGTTTATTTATTAATTCAGATACATTACCAGGATTCATAGCCGTACGTATAACGTTATATTCTGTTAGAGTCACTGACACTGACATTGTCAGTATCTTATTTTTAACATATTTGGTTTTACATTTGCTTATAAACTTATTTTTGAATTTTGAATGCTTTTTCTGTAATATATATTCTTATAATAATAAAATAACAGTAGTATCTTACGTATCCTCATAAAATCTAAGCAAACGACACTACTGAATTTGTCATGATGGGCGGAGCAAAAATCTGATTTCATACAATTCGTAGACAACCTTGATCGGACATCTTTCAAAAATTTTACTGTACATAGATGTCAAATGAAAATAAACTACATGAAATTGGAAAATCACTAAATTTAAAATGAAAAATTATGATATTTGACATCTATGTACATAATTACTAGCTATCATTCTGACACGAGCCCCCCTATCTGCTTGTTAAGGCCAACAAAGTCACATGACTGCTCGCGCCCTATTGTATTTAACATTTCTTGTATACCAACACTACACCAAAAATTCTACTTATATGTATTCTTCATATTTAGATTTTTTAATTTTAAATTCAATATATGAAGAAATTTTGTCCTACTCTTCTAATTTTTCGAAATGTTTCTAATTTATTGTCGGGATTAATATAATAAGAATGTATGTACTTCCCAGAAAAAATCGTTAGTAGGGTCTCTAGATTTTTACACAAATATTTATCTGTCAGTTATACCTTATATTTTTATATTTATATGTATCAGATAGAGAATTTACTCTTCTTTAATACTAGCTACTTCCGGTTGTCAATTATTCCCAAAACCTTTTCAGCTCTTCCCAGTAAGGTCCTATTGAGAATTATGTAATTAAACAGATATTAAGCATTATAATTTTTGAGAAATTGTCCTTCCAACATCCCCATACACACACATATACACGCACATAATCCACGTACACACACACACGCACACAGACATCATCGTAAAAATATTAGAATAGGGTTGTAGGATCGTAAAACGTGCTTAATCATTAAAATCTGGATATGCGATTTTTAACAGGAATCCAATAAAATAGCGAGAGCTAAAATATATATTCGATAAAATGCATTATTCTCGAGATAATAAATTTTTTTGTGTATTCCACATATCATTTTGAGTAAAAAAGGCATATAAACAGAAATCCTAATCCTATTTCTTTAATAACCAAAATACAAGAAATCAAAATTTATTTATAAAAATTTGACGTTTGGCTGCTCGAATAAGAGAAGGAGTTTTCTTAATACAGAGATAGAATCAATCGATATACATATACGAGTCATACAATGTCAAAAAGTATTAATATGTTAGTTGAAATAATTTTTTAACATAGTCAAATTATTTGCGACAAATAAACTTAGTCAAAATGATCAAATTATTATAATTATTATCTATTCTCGGTGAGACAATCTGTTATTATTGACAGATTAACTAATAATAAACCGTAGAAGAGTTATAAAATAAAATGAGATAAATGTTGAACCAACCTCGCCTACTGTCAGTCCAATTTGGCCAACATAGGCATCGAAGATCTCAGCATCTCAGAAAATCACTGCTACCAGGAACGCTTACTGGAACAAAATTTCAATTGTCTCACTATTTAGTCAACTGAAAACCATCACACATTAAAAATTCATATCACGAAAGTTAGTTTTACACTTAAAGAAACAAATATATACTATTTTAACTCCCCCAAACAAAAGTTTTTCACGAGAATTACACTTACTACAAGCAGAACACATTCTCATTTGTAGGTAACAAATACACTGACAAAAGACATCAATAATAAGCAACAAACACCGGTCTTAATATTAGTCCGAACTTGTCTGTTCAGAGCCGATCGTAGTTCCACTGGTGGATACGAATTTTAAATAAAAATAATAATGAAATATTTATTCACTTAACTGGTGTAGAATAACAAATAAATTATTGTTTTAAAAAAAAATCGTGTTAACCAGTGGCACTAAAAATATAAACTATAAGAACCAAGACTTTAACATGTAAATTCAGACTTTTGTAATGTCTTTCTTCCGTAATTATTTTCGTTAAAGTTGTTGAATAAATAAAATTAATTTTGTGTAGCTTGTAACGGCAGAAAGTAGGTATGAAAATATCGAAAATTACCCCAAAAATAGCTATAGCCATGAAAAACAAATGTCTAACGGTTTATCTGTCATGTTAGGGTAATTTAGTTTTATTAGGTATTATTTCTAATTTCTGTTTCAATTTACAATTATCTGTTAATATAAATTAATATATAAACAGGCGTTAAATCAGCAACTGTTTACTCAATGAAAAAAATCTGATGTGACCAGCACAATACCTTCCGTCAATCCTGTATATTATGTACAAATTCCATACATAAATTGCAAAAGATTCTAAATTTCCAGTAAAATTATTTCACAAACTATACCAATGACACTGACATCTTCTTCTTTAGCTTTTCACATTCGTTAAGGATAGCAATTATTTAGTTTCTTCTTCCACTCATTTCTGTTTTGTGTGTCGTCCTCATTCAATTCCTTTTCTCTTCATTTTTCCGCAATACAGTCCTTCAATCTTAATTTTAGTCTTCCTCTGTTTCTTCAACCTTCTATTATTAATCTATTCATTCGTCTTCCAATATATTCTTCATCTCTCCTCATGACATGTTCAAGACAATGTAATAGTCTTTCTTTTATCTTTCTAGAAACTTATATCACTCGAGCCATTTCCCTTATCATTCAATTTTTACCTTTCCGTGTCTTCTCCAACATCTATCTTAACATCCTCATCTCTGCCACATTTATTTTCTTATAATTGACACTGAAATCTGTCAATTTGAATTATCTGAAAATATTAGCAGTTTCCATGGTTAGCATAACTGGCTTATTTATGAAATTAATTATAATATCTTTATAATTTTTTTAACTTTGTATATATTGAATATGAAATATAAAATGCAATCCAATCGTATAGAGAATAATATATATTTAAGTTTTAATAACATTAAATGCCAATAAATGTTTAACTCCTTTTTTCTAGAAAAATTGTAAATGAAGGTACTTCCGGTGTACCAATTATAGCCAAAATCTAATCATGTTTGCATATGGATCTAAACATGATGAATATGATCATCACATACACACACACACACACACATCCACAGACGCGCACACACCTACAGACAGCATCGTAAAAAAATTAAATTCGTATTGTAAGGACCTCAAAAGTTATTAGAAACTCACTATCGAATTTTTTGACCAAAGACATTACCTTCCTTAAAGGTAACGGAAGGTAAAAAAAAAACTGTCCGGATGACTCGAGGCTGAATGAATGGGTTTCCACTGTGTAAAGTTTTGTGGGTAAAAATACTCAAGTCATTGTTCATTATGCTAAGAATAAAATCTTTTAATTAATTATCGATTTTCCTTAAGTGCTGAAAAGTGTAAAGTTGGAAGAGATCACACAAAGTACTCGTACAAAGTTAGGAAAACAGCAGAAAATATTAAATAAATAGTTTAGTTGGTAGGACAAAGTTTATTACATTACATTTATTCTCTTTGCTTAAAGCTAGGAAAACTTTGTAGTGAGCAAACACGAAACCAGGAGTAAAATACACAATTGAAACGATACAGAGAACCGGTAATTATTCACACACGCTGACAACTTCCTAATTAATTAAATTTGTCATGAGCCGTTGAATTTTCCCATACGCAACGCCGTTGAATAAAGTACGGTAATTAATGTAAGCCCACGAGATTCTGGCATTGAACAACCACGGCGGTCTACGCTACCCGGTTAGTTGGCCTTCGTCCGTTCCGTTAACGTTAGCCTAGGCCAGAGATCGCCAAACTCAACAAGCTTGGGAGCTACTTTTGAAATTTATATTAATATGGCGACCTACTGAACTTTTTTATAATTTTACTTATTGATTGGGTGGACTTAGCTGACCAGAATAACACGTACAGATACGTAGTATACATATAAATTGGGCCATTGGATAGGGTATTCTCTCATGATTACAAACATTAAAAAGTTATTTAAAATACAAAAGTTGATTGGTAAACGAGAGAGAAAAAGCAAAAAAAACATGTTATAAATTGATTGTTGCAAAAGATATAAAGCATTAAAATTTTGATGATGTACTAGTTGTACTATCAATGGGAGACCAGTTGATATCCCTACTACATGCTCGAATATGATAACACGCCGCATTTAGGTACGTACATGCTCGGGTCTACTTCGGTTCGTTCGGGAGTATTCGTACTACAGCTGTAGGGATAAATAAATGTAATCATTTACTTAAAATGGTTTTCTTATAATTATCTTTACATTTTTTTAGTAATAATATGTAAGATTACAATTAAATATATTTGATTTCCTACCTTTTGTAATACTTACTGAATACCATCTCGAAAACTCATGAACCACTGATTGTACACCGCTGGTACGTACAACTAGTACGTCACGTATCACGTGACCTACCAAAATTAAATTTTAAAAATTAATATCTCGCTTATTAAAAGGAATTTTTAATTCGGGTTTTCACAGGTACTCTTAGAAATACCTATTCTTTAAGAATAAAAAATAAAAAAAATATGCGAGAATACCCTATTGTCGGTCAGTAGAACAATATGGAACTGGGTAGCGAATTTGACAGTCAAAAGTACACTCTATTTAATTTGTTAAGTCTTCAGTTATATTTTTAACCATCTTCAGGACAATTAATTGATATTGTAATTTAACTAGCAACTTAGGTGTTAACAATTATACGAAAGTTCAGTCAAACACTACCCTGAAGAAGGTGCAACGGTGCACCGAAACGTTGGTATAGTAAGAATAAATGCTGTTTGACTGAACTTTCGAGTAATTGTTAACACCTAATCCACATCACAGTCGAGAAATTTACACTTAATTAGCAACATTTATAAATGTATGGTTAAGAGTTGCCACAGGCATATGGTTAATTGAAACCGACAGTACATTAAATTTTCTTGCAAAAGATTCTAAATTTCCAGTAAAATTATTTCATAAACAAACTATGCAAATTGCACTTGACACTGACATCTTTTTCTTTAGCATCAACTTCTTCTTCTTTAGCTTTTTCCATTCGTTAGGGGTTGCTATTTTTCATTTTTTTCTTCCACTCATTCTTGTTTTACATGTCGTCCTCATTCAGTTCCTTTTCTCTCAAGTCTTCTGCAATATCATCCTACCATCTTATATTTCATCTTCCTCTGTTTCTTTTACCTTCTATTACCAAACTATTCATTCTTCTTGCAATATATTCTTCATCTCTCCCCATGACATGTTTAATACAATGTAATTGTTTTTCTTGTATCTTTCTTTAAACTTCTATCACTCGAGTTATTTCCCTTATTCTTTCATTTCTTCCTCAACATCCTCATCTTTGCCACATTTACTTTTCATTGATATTGACATCTGTCAATTTGAATTATCTAAATATATTAGCAGTTTCCATGGTTAGCATAGCTGGTTGATTCAATATATAATTCTTTAACTCTATATCTATTGAATATGAAATATAAAATGCAATCAAATAGTATAGGGAATAATATATTCTTCAAGTTATAATAACATTAAATCTCAATAAATAATATTTAATTGCGTTTTTTCAAGAAAGTTAAAATCTTCAAATATAATCACCTCTTCTTCTGGATGTTTCCATGGTTACCATAGCTGGCTGATTTTAATATCTTTATTATTCTTTAACTCTATATCTATTGAATAGGAAGTACAAAATGCAATCACATATAGCGAATAACATATTTTTTTTAAATCTATAAACATTATATGGTAATAAATGATATTTAATTGTATTTTTTCAAGAAAAACTGTTAAAAGTTGCAAATGAGGGTGAGTTATTCTTTGGTAACTGGGTAATGGTCAACTAATCGATGGTCAATTGGGGGCCGGATATGTGGGTGATAAAATAAAATAATAACAATTACAAAATTGTACATTAGGATAGGTATGTTTAGAAAAATCAAACCGTTACTATCCAAGTTGTATGGCTGCTAAGGAGATGTTAAAAACGACAAAATTGTCGCGCCTGTGTGTCCCTTAGTTTAGTGCTGCTCTCGTCCGTTAAAAACCGCGACTTTGCACTTCGTCTTAACCTTTGATTAACATTCACTTCGCCCAACTTTCAAACAATCGTTACACCCTATTGAAAAGAAAATTTATGGCAATTTCTCTTCGTTTACATCCGCAAGCGGTGTAATTTTTAACGCAACTACGCAGTTATTTTTCATCTTACACTGGATATTCGGCTTTATCAATCGGTAATTTGTGGAATATAAATCATTATAAAAGACTTCACATAATTTAAAGTGTCAGATTTTTTATAAAGCGTAAAATAAAACCGAAGTAAATTTTCCTTAAAAAATTCTCAGCGGATAATTTTGTTACTCAAAAATATATATTGCAATGGATTTTAGAATAACATAGGTATGCTCATTCCTTACACAATTTTTCTTCGGCATGAATCCAATACCTTTCTTAGCGAGAGGTAAAAAAAATAACACGTGTTCATATTTTCCATTCGTGGGGGGAGAGGTGCTGCAATTGAAACACTTTTTTTGTTTCCGTTCATATTTTTGACATTTTTTAAACCAATGATTTCAAAATCTGAAACAACGTAGTCCCATTATTCACCTTTCAATCGCCGTATGTATTTTCTAAATACATTTGATAGTTTTCTCAAAATAAAGAACATTGTCGGACTATGTCAAATGTTTCAACTGAAGCCGTGAAAGCGTCGGTTGAAACAAACCTAGTGTCAATTGAAACACAGGGCAAAACTGTTTGTTTTCACACCAAAATGAAAGATATTAAAACACGAACCTTAATTTTGAAACTTTTATTACATAAACATTTATTTTGAAGGTCACTAAAACAAACAATAATTCCAAACAAGTAAAAAAAATAAAGAAATTAATACCATAACATTAAAAATACATTTTTTGATAACAATATGTATTCTCATAAACAATTTAAACATATAAATTGCGGATCGTCTTGTTTCTCCGGGGAATCTGTACAAATGGCTGTCTTTCCTTTAAATCTTGCAGTTTTACTTTTATTTTTCACCTGGGATTTTGGCCTCTTTCCTCCTATTTTCCCTGAATTTCTAATATATAACAATATATTTAAGTATAATTAGATTAAATAAGGAGTTGTACTATGTAGGCGTCAATTGAAACACGTTTCAATCGACACTGATAAAATTGTTTCAATTGCAACCAACTGTAATTTTTTTATATGATGCTCACTTATTTCAAAACAGTGCAAGTTGATAAAATGAAACAAATCTTAGTACATACCTGGTTTAAAGACGGATTAATGAAGCTTAGTACGACTACACTGAAATTATTAGTTTCGTTGCTATTAGAAAAATACGCAAGCACTCGTAAACAGCAAACCATGTGTATATTACGTTGTACAGCTCTGTCACAATATGCTTCATAGACTACTAACGCCAATTTGTTCGGTAAACCAGCACCCCCATAGCTAACTTATAGAGGATGCAACTTTTCGTATTAACTGATAGATGTCGTTTTATTGGCAATGTTTCAATTGACACCCTGTTTCAATTGCAGCACTTCTCCCTACTCCTATTTTAGCCGTATTTAAATTAATGTAATCCGTAACTTTGTATGTCACTGAATTGAGAATTAAATAAAAAATCTGTTGTGGCCAGCACAAAACCTTCTGTCAATCCTGTGTATTATGTATAAATTCCATACATAAATTTTGTTGCAAAAGATTCTAAATTTCCAGTAAAATTATTTTATAAACAAATTATGCATATTGCCTTTGACACTAACATCTTATTCTTTAGCTTTCCCTATTCGTTAAGGGTCGCTATTTATTATTTTCTTCTTCCACTCATTTCTGTTTTACGTGTCGTTCTCATTCAGTTCCTTTTCTCTCTCTCTATTGAATATGAAGTATAAAATGCAATCAAATCGTATAGAAAATAATATATTCTTTAAGTTATAATAACGCTAAATGTCAATAAATCAAATTTAACTGTTAAATCTTCAAATGAGGCTACTTCCGGTTCAGCCTTTATAACCAAAATCTAATCAGTTGTTGTTCTGGATGTAAACTTGAGGAATACGAAAAAAATATAATTTTTGGAATCGTGGTATGATCCGAAACTTTCGTCACATACACACAGACACACACACATACATACATACACACATCATCGTAAAAATGGTAAAATCGTATTATAGGGACCCTAAAACATGCTTATTCAGTAAAAACTCATCATTGAATTTTTTGACCAAAGACAATACCTTCCGTCACCTTTAGGTAAGGTAAAATATATATTTTCATATAAAATAAAATAGTTAGGTCTCATATTTTGAGGACCACGAGTCGAAAGACATAAATTTTTCTTTGCTTTAAATTTGTCTAGCAAAATAGAAATAGTTTGCTAATTTAACCAATACGGCTGCAGCTCTTATAGTTCTCCAGATAGCAATGGTGGCTCATTTAAAATGAACATCTGTATACTTTATATTTATATTTCCGTATAAAACAATATGATTTACATTGTGAATTAGGATGAGAATAATCCTGTTCATTGTATTTCGTGGAATTATAAGATATCAACTGGTATTTGTGAGGATTTAAGGGTTTATTTTCATGTTATTGTCGAATAAGGATGCTCGTGAAAGAATTTCTCACAGAATCATGTCAACAGCTCTGTCGATAATGTTCTGTTCTTTTTATTCTGCTTGGATGGACTTGGCTTAGTTGAGAAAAAGCTTTCATAGGTAAAAAGCTCAATTCAAAGTAAGAATCTACAGTGAGAACCTCATGTGTTGATGCTTTTAGTATTTTTGATTTGTGAAACATTGGAAATAAAAGTAATATTTTTTTTTGCTGAGTATGTAACTAAACAAGAGAGATAAATCTATTGAATTGGTGTGATTAATCCGGGAGAGCAGTTCACGAAAAGAATTTAAATGGCGCTGAAGCAGAGTCGTTAGTTTTAATTTTGCCCAGGTACAAGAAAAGGGTGTTGCAATATTCATTCTGTGTGTTAGTGGAAACGCTGTCGGAGCGACTGGGCGGATTGACACTAGCAAATCTTGGCGCAGGGCTAATTAACCAAAACTATTTCAATAGCTCCAGTTTGGGGACATCAGAAAACATCCTTTGGGACACCACATGATTGTAGAAGAACAAAGACCTTGCATGAATACACTCTCGTACTAATCAAATACCAAATGAAAAGGAATTCATTATCCCCAGATTCATATTTACCCCAAACAAGTAGACGCTGCTGCTGCTATTCAATGAAGCTTTTTGATTTAAATTGTTTAAATATCCTGTAATGAATACGTGTTACAAATTTATGTATGTTTATAGGGGATGGAAAATCGACTAACTTTTACTAATAAACTCATATCATGAAGCGCAATGTTTTAAAAGATTAAATATCTACATTAATTTTAGTTTGCTATGACCTGCCATTTCAGGTTATTAGTTTTGTTTATTTCAACTTTTAGCAATAAATTACAGGTGTATAAATAAATATAAAGTTCGCGATTGCACAGACATGATATGGTCATACTCTTTGTAGTGGTTGAGCTGCTTCCCTGTTGTATGCAGACCGCGTCTACTTAACATTAAATAGAACTTAAATTTTAAAAATATATTGCACCGTATGCTAAGTTATACTTAAGGTACACTTAATTTAAGCCTCAGATTTCTGTGGCTTAAGTTGCACTTAACCTTTAAGATCAACATAAAATCAATAGAGGAAGCTGTTGGCACTAGGTGAAACGTTTTTCAAAATGAATAAGAAAAACACTAGGTTGTTTCACAAAATTAAACAAAATTCTTTATTGTACAATTTCGGCTGTTAGGCCATCATCAGAAGAATTACAAGAATACATTACAGCGGGTCCTTTTATATTTAGTTTAGCGGTGGAGATTTGGGGATTTCTATTTTTACCCAAAACTTACAACGTTCAACGTTGGAAAAATAGTACGATCCACCGAAAAATCCATCGATCCAGTAAATGTTTATTTTGAGGACCTCAAAGAAATACATTTTCCGGAGGGAATCGAAAAGTTGGAAAACGCTGGACTAAGTTTGTAAACATCAGAGGGGACTATGTAGAAAAATGTAGCCTATGTTAGATAACTGCATTTGAAAAATTGAACATAATGATTACAGATTTCTCTGAAGAATTTAAATCGTTTTTAAGTTTTTTAATTAAATAACCAATTCTTTAATGTCTCACCCTAAGTAATTTTCAGTTTTCGTTTCATTACTCCATTAAATTTCTTCCGTAAATTATCCAAATTCAAAAGAATTTAAAATATGTTTTAAATTAGCAGTTATGATTATGCACAGTAAATTTAAAAATGTATATAGTTTCCTTACGATTACTGGAGCACATACGGGTTATGTGGGTAATGATATTTCCGTTGCATACGCTCAGTGCATTAGGATAAAATTGTTGAAATGATCTCGGTAAGAAATCAGTGGAATGCCGGGAGAATATTTTATTAAATTACAGCACGCTTGGGTAAGCAGCTTGAAGAATGCCGTGAAAACTTGGTATTTTTCTCGGGCGAGATCATTACTAATTCCTCGCATATAATGGTTAACCAGCTGTGATACTTTGGATATTTTAATTAATTAGCTGTCAGGCGTAAATGTAATTCTAGTTTCCAATAATGTGAAAAGTTTTCCGGGAAGAGCGATCCTTAACCCTTAATAAATTTCTGCCATTAGGGAGAGCACGTCATCAAGTTAACGGTTAAATTTGCGTGCTACGTTTAAAAAACTTTTTCCAAAATTGATTTCGAGGCACTATTAACTCCGTTGTTTGAGTTTGATTTACAACATATAAACTTTTATAACAGCTGTAAAATATTAAAGACAGTTTTAAAGCTGGAGCAGCCATCTTTATAGTTTATTTTAGTAGGTAGGATATGCAGGGATGGGCATGTAGATTACTTCACGTCGAAAATGTAATACTTTACGGGTCGACAATGAGATAGACATATTATATTAATTAAAAAAGCTTAATATCTTTGTCGAAATTTTAAAATTCCCTTATTCTCTAGATCTAGGAAAATATAACACATGTAATATTTCTAGATTATTCATACAAATCTACAATTATTATAAAGGGTTTTCCAATAAGAGGTGTTATTTTGATATTCAAAGAAAAATGCCATTTTTTAATATAAATGATCGGATGTTTATTTCATTATAAAGAGGAAGGTATGCCGTTAATAGTGGAAAATAACATCAGGCAAATGACCACCACGACCACGCTGACAGGACAATATCCTTTTCATGAAATTTTCCATAACCAAATCGCAAAGTGGCTGTCCTATGTCCTCGATAGCCTCACGAATTCCATCTTTGAGGTCTTGAGTCGACGCTGGGCAGTTGGCGTAGACCTTCTCTTTCACGTGGCCCCAAAGAAACAAGTCGCAAGGTGTTAAATCACAAGATCTCGGTGGCCAATTGTGATCACCTCTTCGACAGATAACACGGTCCGGAAACTTTTCCCGTAAAAGATCAATGGTTTCGTTGCTTGTGTGGCACGTAGCGCCGTCTTGTTGAAAGTAAACGTTGTCCAGATCAATACCATCCAATTCCGGCCATAAAAAATCGTTAATCATCTCTCGATAGGGCCTCATCACTCAAGATGATTTTTCGATGGAATTCCGGATCATTTTCATGCATTTCAACGACCCAATCAGCAAAGACACGACGTTGTTGATGATCGGCCGGCTTGAGTTCTTGTGTTAACTGGACTTTATAAGCCTTAAGACCCAAATCTTTATGCAAAATACGGTGTAATGACGTTTGTGGAATGCCTAATTCCAAAGAACGACGAGGAATGGACAAACCTGGGTTTTCTTAAACACTTTCGGCTACAGCAGCAATATTCTCGGCTGTTCTTGAGCGTCGTGCACGGGTTTTATTCTTCACATCACTAACTTGTCCTAACAGCTCGAATTTTTCCACCAATTTCTGTATTGCGGTCCGACAAGGTGCTTCACGACGACCCAAAAATTGTCGAGTTTTACGAACCGTCTCTGCCAAATTTTCACCATTTTTATAGTGAATTTTAATAATTTCAATGCGTTATTGAAGCGTGTATCGTTCCATTTTTATTAATGGCGTAGTTTCTACTTGTCAAATGTCAAAAAATGACAGCTTCAAAAGCGACATCCACCGAAATAGCGGGCTATTCAAAATAACACCTCTTATTGGAAAACCCTTTATTTTATTTCAGGTAAGACATTACCTGTTTATCATGTACAAATTCCATACATAAATTTTCATGCAAAAGATTCTATATTTCCAGTAAATTATTTCATAAACAAACTATGCAAATTGTACTTGACACCGACATATTCACATCATCATCACAAGAACAAAACGAAAATTTATTTGAAAATTAATTGTAACATTTAAAAAAATTAATTGTCATTTTTAAAGTAAGCTTTTATCGTTGTTTTTTATTTGCTTATTGCCTCGCTTTCTAATTGTTGATTGTGATCATTTACCGATCAGCAATTTGTAAAATTAACATACTGTCTTGGACATCGTGTTGGTAAACATTAAAAAAATCTGATGTGGCCAGCACATTAACTTCTGTCAATTCTGTGTATTAGTAAAACAACATTAAAAAATTTGTATTGTGCATTTGTCCGCTCTAAGATATATATATATATATATATATATATATATATATATATATATATATATATATATATATTATTAACCTATATATTACCTAATATATTAAATTAATTAAAAACCTGGCCATAGGCGTTCAACATGGGAAATCAGTTTTTCTTTGCGCAAAAGTTCCCAAATTATTTTAGACAAAAATACTTCAAATAAATGTTGTAGAGAATTAAATTCTGCACCCGAATTAGTAATAAGATTTTATTTTTGACATTTAATAACCGAGAAAATCAATCTTAAAGTTTTTGAAGATTGCTGATTTGTTGCAATGGCCATGCAACTCAAACAAAACTTGTCCACCATTTTATAACCTGAAGCTTTTCTTCATGAGAAAACTATTCCATACTTTCAAAGAAATATCTTATTGAACGAAAATTACAAAACACAATTTTTTTTGACAGTTAAGATGGCATACAATTGTTCGTAATTTTGTTTGAGTTTCATGGCTGCCGCTATAAATCAGCTATCTCCAGAAAAATTCAAAATTGATTTTCTCGGTTATCAAATGTCAAATATAAAATCTTATTACTAATTCGGGTGCAGAATTTAATTCTTTACAACATTTATTTGAAGTATTTTTGTCTAAAATAACTTGGGAACTTTTGCGCAAGGAAGAACTGATTTGCCATGTTAAACGCCTATGACCAGGTTTTTAATTAATTTCATTTTTGTAATTATTATAATTATTGTTCTGAAAGTACTTCTGTAACGTTCCGTTAAAATTTGAAATAGTAATTTCATTTATTGTGTCAAATTATTTCCAATAGTCGAGCCACAGCGTGCAAATGTTCAATAAACTCCTCAGTAACAAAAGAAGAAAAGAACAAATTCCAATCACATCGCAAAATGTAAATTAAAACAGAATGAAAATCGATATGCCTACAACACTCCGTATACTATCAGGGGTGTGTAAACTTCATATTCTCACGATAGTTTTTCCAGCACACCAGTAGGCCACAATACACACACTAACAGTCGCGTGTCGTAATCGCAGCGTTCATCTGTCTGCTCCGGATTCATAATTATGCGCGACCTGCTGGGCTCAACGCGAGGAATGCCGATTTGATCTGAGCTTTTCAGCGAAATTATTTTTTCAGGAACAAAAATTGGAATTCACAGATTGTCGTCAAACGATTGCACTTAAAGCAGAAATAATCTTTGAGTTAAGATTAAATAAATCTGGAGATGAAAGGTTAGATTATTTAGGAATTATCTTGTTTTTAATTTGCGGATTTTGTGGAAAAATTAGGATCCTAATGTACCAAGTTTTATGAATATTAAAATACATTTTCCCGGATAAAATGATATTATTAAATATTAGGTGTTAACCATTACTCGAAAGTTCAATCAAACAGCATTTATTCTTACTCTACCAACGTTTCGGTGCGCCCTTGCCCCTTCTTTAGGGTCTACAAATTTATACAATAAAAATATAATATATACAAAATAACATGGACATTATCACACTCACAGAGATCTTACAAATTGTTACAATTTATGTACACCAAATGCAATCGTACAAAAAATTCAAAGAACATACACACATCTATTTGCTCTAAAAAACGACAACCGAATAATACGGAAAATAGCCGCAAATATCTTTTATAAGGATTCTGGTGACATTATTGATACGGACTCCTATTGCTCGTCTGTGCGCCAATAATAATGTTGCAAGTTGTAGGAATTTAAATAAAATGTAAGGAAATTAATGAAACTCAGTTAGGCCTGAAATTTGCCTTTTCCTTTTTGAACTTTTCCAATACACCAAAATATACGCTATTAAGGCCTTGAATATCAGTTCTTGCAATGGTGTTATTGTAATCATCCCTGATATGTAACATTTCAAGAAACACACGTTTGGAGTAATTCTGCCATTGGTTCAAAATTTTGAAATTATCTAGATGAAAAGTGTGTTTTAGTGTATTGGAATGTTTAGCCAAAGCACATTTGTTTGTTGTGTTGTTCGCAGAATGGATAATTTCAAGATTTTGGAAGAAGAGCAGAATTACTCCAAACGTATGTTTTGTCTCTGGAGTGTAATGGTGTGTACCCATGTTCCATCCATGATTATGAAACGTCTTTTGAAATTGACCAAATTTTTCTTAAACAACTCCAAATTGTGCTCATTGTGTAAAATATAAACTACACTTTCATAAGAGATCCCTATAGCTTCCTTAATCACGCGCACTTTCATTTGTCGATCTTCCAGAACTATATCGTGGACTTAAAACACAATTTCGTGTGTGGTAGGCGATTTTGGTCGACCTGAACGTGGTTCGTCACAGGTGTGTGTCCAGCCACTCTTAAATTTCGAAACCCAAAAACTTACAGTGGAAAAGGAAGGTGAAGCATTCCTAAGGACAGCATTCAACCTGGTAATGATCTCAGTTGCCGTCTCTCCTCTCAAATGAAAAATCATGATCACCGCATGAACTTCGTTTTTATCCATTACTGATTTAACGCTAGGTAGATCGACACAGACGCTTGTCACGATTAGACTGATTGACAGATTGTATTGAAATTTCTTGACAGTTCATACGGAAAGTTAAATAAAAAGAAGATAAGATTGATTTTCAAAATTATTTTTATCGAATCGAAACATCTATTTGTTCCGGGTTCCTGATATTAACACTATGTCTCATCCAACAGTTGAGAATTACTGTTCAAAACAATATCACAGATTATAGAAGAGCTCAAGAGAAAACTCCGGCTAAATTTTAATCTCCAGGCAGTTGGTTGAAGCCATCTCCAAAATAATTTTTCCTTCCTTCGCTATGGCTTGCACCTTTACACCGTACCCTATATTTAAATTCGATTCATATAAATAAAGTGTAGGTTGTATGATGATCGTAATTTTAAACAGTGAATGAGCGAAATATTCAAATTTCTCTGCCAAATGTTCTGCTTCACGCTATTTGTAAATCGATCGTGAATATGTAAGTTTAATGTTCAATAATGCGTTGCGGATATTATTGGCAATAAAGCTAAAAGCGATAATGAACGGGAGGATTATTTGTTTTTACGTGACTACCGGAAGCTTAAATAGAACTTAGTAACACAATCTCGTGCAAGAATATCCCCAAATATAATTTGTTCTTTCCAATTATATTTTAATCGAAACAAAGTATAAAATGAAAATATAAATTATGTAGACAGAAAAAAACAAAAACTAATTAAGCTGGAAAAGTAAGATAAATGTAAACAACTTTTTTCCAAATGACAAACCTTGGTGAGATTTTACTCTTTTTATAATTCAAATATACGTGCAGTTTGTAGACTTTATTAACTTACCTTATACTTCGTATATTTAATATATGTCACTGCAGGAATATTTTCAAATTAAAATGAAATAAATAACTTTAATATAGTTTTTACCTCTCGCTAAGAGAGGTATTGCATTCATGCTAAAAATCACATATCCATATTTTATTGAATAAGCACGTTTTAAGGTCCCTACAATCCGATTTTAACATTTTTACGATGATGTCTGTGTGTGTGTGTGTGTGTGTGTGGATGTATGTGTGTGTGTGTGTATGTATGTAGGATGTTGGAAGGACGATTACTCAAAAACTATAAGACTTAAAAATTGTTTAATTACGTATTTTCCAATCCGACATTCATGGGAAGATCTGAAAAGGTTTTGGTAACAATTGGACAACCGGAAGTAGAAGATTCTTGAAAAAAAATCTTCTAAATAATATTTTTTGAAAATTTTTCTTGGTAATATTAAAGAAAATTAAATTCTCTATCTGATACATTTAAATATTTTATTATATATTCTATGGATTTAGAGATAAAAGAATTATAATAAATAAAATAACGTTATAATAAATTTTACAGCCGAAAGGATGCCATGGAAAATAGTTGACCAGTTGAACTGTTTGTAACTGACAGATAAATGTCAGTGTCAGAAATTCATAAATATTACTAAAGAGTTTTTCTGGGAAGTACATATACATTATATTATTTCTTAATGTATTAGTAGTTAAATATTTAAGATTATAGGTTTATTACATATATCCTTCAAAAATACAGTCAATCCTGACAATGAATAGGAAACATTTTGAAAAATTAGAAGAGGACAAAATTTCTTCATATAATGAATTTAAAATTAAACAATCTAAATATAAGGAATAGATATATGTAAGTACAATTTTTGGTGTAGAATGTAGGTATACAAGAAATGTTAAATACAATAGGGCGCCTTGACAAGCAGATATGGGGACTCATGTCAGAATGATAGCTAGTAATTATGTATATAGATGTATCATAATTTCTCATTCTAAATTTAGTGATTTTCCAATTCCATATGGTTTATTTTCCTCGACAAGTAAATTCCACACTCCTGGTGACAAATTAACTATGTGTATTTAGAAAATCTTGAAATTCTGAATGAAACATACTGACTAATTATCATTCTGAAACGGGCCCCCACATCTGCTTGTCAAGGCCAACAATGTAACATGACTGTTCGCGCCCTATACTTATGTAACCAAAAAAGGAAGTGGCGAGAGGTATTGTGCTGGCCACAACAGATTTTTTTAATTTCCGCTAGTTTTCTGTAAAAAGCTAATTCTACTGTAATTCTCGTCAAAAGCGTAATATCAAAACTTTATGCAATCAAATGATTTTGAAGAAGATACGAACTTCTATGCATTCCGCAGCAGCGAAAAACATACTAGAATTAAATTATACTTATATATACTTGACAGTAACGTATATAATTTAGAATTGTTTGAATATATAGGAAACCGTGAAATCAAACCGTATAGAGAATAAAAAATTCTTCAATATTTATAATAACATAAAATGATATTTAACTGCGTTTTTTTTTAAGAAAAACTGTTAAGAACTACAAATGAGGGTACTTCTGGTTGACCAATTATAACCAAAATCTAATCAATTCTTCATATGGATGCAACACACACAAACACACCTTCATACACGCATACAGACATCATCGTACAAATAGTAAAATCGTATGTCCTTAGATCCTAAAACATGCTTGTTAATTAAATACTCATCATCGAATTTTTTGACCAGAGACAATACCTTCCTTACCTATAGGTGACGGAAGGTAAAACATTATCAAATAATATTAAGGGTAAAGATAAATAATTGGAGTTGCATTCTTGGTGAAAAATGTTTATTAACATTTCATCTACTTAACATTCCGACATTTCGATTCCAACTGAATCATCATCAGGGATCTGGAATACATTTTTTTTAATACACATTATAAAAAATTCAAGAAAATATTTTACAAAAATTTACTGAATTTACAGTTAATGTATAGTTGAGAAACAATTCATTACAATACGAAAAAAATCTGATGTGGCCAGCACATAACCTCTCGCCGTATATTTTACCTGGCTGTATGCATAAAGCAAAGATTATTTTAATAAATACAAATAATATATTCATATAAATCTATGACGTATAAACTTCTTTATTATTCAATAATAGCATGTCTCAACATGAAGATATTTTACCATAAATTATGTTACAATAAATTACAAAGTAGAGTTTACCATATATAAATATTAGGCTGGTAACAGCAATTTTCAATTCGAACAACTTTGTTTACTTTCTCTTCATATTCTTCTAGTAAAAACATTAATTTTGGGCGGTCTAAAATGTATATATCTGGATTGTGCATCTATTCTTATATATCTTCTTTTACATTTTATTTTTTCATACTTGTTATATCTAAATAACCTTAATTCCCTTTAATAAAGTGACGGATAGATTGCACTCCGATTTTGTCAATATTTACAACTTACTTGAGAAGAATTTGATAGCTTTTTCGCAATTCAAAGTTACTCTAGTCTACAGTACTGGTGATTGTCCCATAATGTTTGAAACAAATTTAAGTCCTTCAACCTAGACTTGTCATCTCCATAATAGTCACAGATCAAGAACTAAGGGATTCTCCAAGTACATTTTTAATTCATTACTCATTATTTCTGACACTGACATTTATCTGTCAGTTACAAATAATTTAAATTGTCAACTATTTTTCATGGCATTCTTTCGGCTGTCAAATTTATTACAATAGATTATTTTATATATTATACTTCTTTTATCTCTAAATCTATGGAATATATAATAAAATATTTAAATGTATCAGATAGAGAATTTAATTTTCTTTAATATTACCACGAAAAATTTTCAAAAATTATTATTTAGAAGATTTTTTTTCAAGAATCTTCTACTTCCGGTTGTCCAATTATTACCAAAACCTTTTCAGATCTTCCCATGAATGTCCGATTGGGAAATACGTTGTTAAACAAATTTTAAGTCTTATAGTTTTTGAGTAACCGTCCTTCCAACATCCTACATACATACACACATACATCCACACACACACACACACACAGACATCATCGTAAAAATGTTAAAATCGGATTGTAGGGACCTTAAAACGTGCTTATTCAATAAAATCTGGATATACGATTTTTAGCATGAATCCAATACCTCTCTTAGCGAGAGGTAATTATTCCAGATCCCTGATGATGTTTCATTTGGAATCGAAACGTCGGAATGTTAAGTAGATGAAATATTAATAAACATTTTTCACCAAGACTGCAACTCCAATTATTTATCTTTAACCTTAACATCATACCAACCGTCAAGAAATACCAAGAAATTTATTATCAAATAATATTTTATGTATGTTTTATTTCGAAAACATTATTCAAATCGAGTATTTCGAGCTTTAAAATATGCAATATTTTATTGCGACTAAACCCCAATAAAACTACAAATATTTGCCCAGGTAATATCCCAATTAATCTATATTACTCCATGCGTTCTGTGATTTATAGGTACAAAGCAAAATAGTTGAACACATGTCACAGTCATTATATCCTATATAATTTCCGGATGAAAACATTGGTGTCCCATAAAGCAGACAATAATTACCGCCGGGGGTTGGAGACTGCTTACCAAAGCATGAAGCATGGAGTATGGAGCAAGGAACATGTTTATGCGTGGGTCTTTTCAGGATGACAACACTCTTTGTGGGCTCATGTTTATTTATCTCGCGGTTGTCATTCTCCTTCTTTGTTTGCCCCGGCGCGCCAAGTGTAAATGTATCCAGTGGCTTAGCACATGAATACAAATATAAATTAGGTTAAGTAAAGATCCGTGTAGGTTATGGTCTGATGTGGAATTTGTTTCGGAATTCCGGAAGGACAAAAGGTTGCAAGATATTAATTAAAAATGGATTTAAATAATGGAACTATTATTTATTAATTAACAAGGATTTGGTGATGTGGCTAAGTGTTTTCAAATAAAATTTAATGGTCTTATTTATCCGGAAAATTGTTAATTAAAAAGTTTACCTACCCAAAAATGCTGGATGGAATGTTGGATATTATATTGTATACAAAACTACCTCGTACATTTCAAATTTATTTTTAAATATGATTTTATAAAAAGTATTACAGTTTTTATTTCTCGCTAAGAGAGGTATTGGGTTCATGCTAAAAATCGCATGTCCAGATTTTAATAATTAAGCACGTTTTAAGGTCCCTACAATTCAATTTTAATATTTCTACGATGATGTCTGTGTGTGTGTGTGTATGTATGTATGTATATGTGTGTGATGTGTGTGTGTGTGTTTGTGTGTGTGTATGTGTGTGTGTGTGTGTGTGTGTGTGGCACGTAGGAAGGACAATTTCTCAAGAACTATAATACTTAATATTTGTTTAACTACATATTTCTCAATCGGAAATTACTGGGAAGAGCAGAAAAGGTTTTGGTAATAATTGGACAATCGGATACATATAAATATTCTATTATATCTTTTATAGATTTAGAGATAAAGGAATATAAGGTATATAATAATCTGTTGTAATAAATCTCACAGCCCAAATAATGTCATGGAAACCAATTGAAAAATTTAATAATGTTTGTAACTGACAGATAAATGTTTGTCAAAAATCCAGAGACTTTTTCTGGGAAGTACATACATTATATTATTTCTTATTGTATTAATAATTAAATATTTAAAATTATAGGTATATTACATATACTCTTCAAAAATACTGTCAATCCCGACAATGAATTGGAAACATTGACAATGACTTTTCTGTCAATTTGAATTATTTAAATATATTAGCAGTTTCCATGGTTAGCATAGTTGGCTTATTTATGAAATTTAATATCGTTTATAATTATTTATCGCTATATCTATTGAATATGAAGTATAAAATGCAATCAAATCGTATATGATAATGATATTTAACTGCGTTTTTTCAATAAAAACTGTCAAAATCTTCAAATGAGGGTACTTTCGGTTGACCAATTATAACCAAAATGTTTTCGTCTTGAGGAATAATTTTTGGAATCATGGTAATGGAGTTATGTGAGTCGAAACTTTCGTCACACACACACAAAGACACACATCATCGTAAGCCTGGTAAAATCGTATTATATAGACCCTAAAACAAACTCATCATTGAATTTTTTGACCAAAGACAATACCTTCCTTACGTAAAGGTGACGGAAGGTAGAAATGTATTAGTGTTTAATGGTCATTTCGTATGTTATTATTTTAAAAACTATTAAATATTATGTCGATTTTATGTAAACTACTCTTTCTTCTTATACTCGTATTTCCATTTTTACGTACATACGAGTACAGTACAGCAGCACTTTAATGCATGCGGATACCACATCGACAGAAAGTATCTAATATAGGAAGAAGAGTAGAAATTTATAACAAAATGAGCTATAATATATTATATTTTTTACGAGACATATTCAGAAGTTTACATTTTGTGTTCAGATATTCCCTAACGCAAAGAATATGCTGAAACTGAAACACTTCTACAAAAAATGAACATGTTTAAAGGTCTAAACCGTGGAAGTTTATTCATGAATTTTAATTAAGCACTTTTCTACAAAAGGAAAACGTGAAGCTCTAGGAAGCGAAAACTCACGCTAACATTAAAATACATTTCTCGTGCTGAAAGTACATAATTCTTTCCATTAAATTAAATAAACATCGACTTGTAATTCATCTATTGGTAGTTTTCCTGCAAGTCTAGTAATATTCCTCTTGCATTCGACCGAGGACATAAATACCACAAGTTTTATACCCAGGGAGGTTTACAGCTCCAGCCACCCCCGCACCCTCAATGTCGAGGCTGTAATTCGGTGTAGTATCGAACTCCGACGAAATGTCAAGGGTTACGGCTGAGTTTCGCCTTCGCGACCTACCAAACGAACAATTGGAGAGATAGGACACAGCAAGATAGATATAAGCCGCAATGGAATTGTTAACCTCTTTAAACTGTTTGTTATTTATACAAATTATGGTAATGAAATTGTAATAATTGCGTCGTATATTGTCGTTTTTTGCTCGTTTTTACTTATCATAACATTAAGAATATATATATGTACAATAATTTAGCTCTAAAAAGTGATCAAAGAGAACAAGTTCTGATTTAATAAATAAAATGGTTGAGTATAATGCTATACAAGATAAAATACGTCCATATTTCTTGTTGCAAACTTTTTCAGACTATTTATCCAAGTTTAACACTAGACCTGCACATTGTGCGTGTAATACAGTAATACCAACATAGGTATAAATGTCAAAATATTTTATATGAATAAATTACGCAGTGTATGCAATAGAGACCTTTTAATCCGAAATGCTAAATGTAAGGGGTATTCGGACTAACAATTTATCTGATTAATTATATAAATAATTGCTCTTGAAAAAAATCTGATGTTGCCAGCATATTACCTTCCGTCAATCCTGTGCATTATATATAAATCCATACATAAATTTTCTTGCAATAGATCCTATATTTCCAGTAAAATTATTTTATAAACAAACTATGTCAATTGCACTTGACACTGACTTCTTTTTCTTTAGCTTTTCCTATTTGTTAGGGGTTGCTATATTTTATTTTCTTCGTCCACTCATTTCTGTTTTGTATGTCGTCCTCATTTAGTTCCTTTTCTCTCAATACAGTCCTTCCATCTTATCTTTGGTCTTCCTCTGTTTCGTCTACTTTCTATTACTAAGCTATTAATTCTTCCAATATATTATTCATCTCTTCCTATGACATGTTCAAACCAAAGTAATCGTCTCTCTTGTATCTTTCTAGAAACTTTTATCAATAGAGCCATTTCCGTTATTCTTTCATTTCTTATCATATCTTTCCGTGTCTTTCCCAATATCTATCTCAACATCCTCACCTCTGCCATATTCATTTTCTTTTCATTGATACTGACATCTGTCAGAATTTTCTTAATATAGTAGCTTTCATGGTTATAGCATAGCTGGCTGATTTACAATACCTCTCGCCATTTTCATTTTATGTTGTATAGTCATGTGATTTTGTTGACTTTGGCAACCAGATATGAGGGGCCCGTGTCAGAATGACTGCTCGCGCCTTCTAAGTAACGAATTTAACATTTCCTGTACACAAATAATTGAAATTGTATCTCTTCTTTCGTTCTATGAGGAATTTTGTCCTACTCTTCTAATATGTTCAAAATTCTTCAAATTCATTGACGGTATTAGTAGTATTTCTTAAGGATATATCTATTATTAACATACCTATAATTTTAAATAATATATAATTAATAATTGTTACCAGAACCTATTCGACTCTTCCCATTACTGTTAAATTGAGGAATCCGTAGTTACACATGTCTTTAGTTTTATAGAATTTGAGAAATCGGACCTACAACATCTTCACACATACACACACACACACACACACACACACACACACACGCGCGCGCACACACAGACAGACATCATCGTAAAAAATTTATAATTAGATTCTATACACATTAAAACGTGTTTATTCAGTAAATCTGGATATGTGATTGTTAGCATTAATCCAATACCTCTCTTAGCGCGAGGTAAAAACTGATAAACTTCTACTTGATAAAATATTATACTAGATAAATATGATTCATCATGATTCATTTTAGGGCTTATATTGTTTTGATTTTAATTTAATTATGGTTTCAGAGAAGCTTCTCTGCTATATTTTACTTTGCAGTAACAACAAAATTCTTTTATGAATTTAGATTCTGAAATCCGACTGCAATGGAATCACAGTGGAATAAAATTATGATGCATTCACAAAGCCTGCTTGCCTGGACGGTGGAATATTATTATTTTAGTTTCTACTTATTCTTACATTTTCAAGAACTCTTCAAATATTCGCTTGTATAATACATAAAACATCGGACATTTTACTTACATATATTTTATTCTTCGAGGAAAAATAAAACTATGTTACGAAAAGATCTTGAAAATATCTTCAAAATTTTATAAAGAATACATCAAGATATTCGTTATGTTACAAAACACAAAGCCTTTTTAGTGCTCAGTATAAATCGTTATTTTATTCTTTTTTATTCCATCTTCTAAAATAAAAACAATAATCATGGAAACATAACGTAGAGCCGCATCAAATCATTGGCAAAAATTAATAGACATTTATTTTCGCTGTACGACAAACTCTTCTTCACATTAACTTGGGTGAAGTATTCTAAGCACTCAGTTTGTCTTGTTGGTAGCGGTGGAGAGAGGTGAAGGACGGTGAAGACGTGTACTTCCAGAGCCTCATATGATCTCATGCTTGGAGTTGCGGCAACGTGATGGATTCACCTAGGGAACAAGAACACGGAACACGGGATGCGAACAGGGAACAGGTGTTACGTGTTCACATACGAGATGTAAATTGTGATTCGGATTAATTAAACCTTAGAATTGGTAATTATGGAGAGATAGGGATGTAGTTTTACTTTATTTGGTTAATTATATTAGCAAAAGGATGAATCACCTAATTTTCTTAAAAAGTTTTGTAATATTTCAATACGGGTCATGCATCACTTAGACGAGTGTGCTGCGTTTGACTGTCATCTGAGCATCAAAATTAACATAATTAACTTAAATATAATTATGGCGTTAGGTAAATTCCACAACTTGAATGAATTACTATATTTCGTGTCGTTAATTTTATTTTTCTGAGTAATAGTCTTTATTGCACGCTTGTTTAATAATGTACTATTAAATTTAAATTAAACGTTATTTAATGAATTTTTCATCTTTTAAATTCTGTGCTAAAACGAACCCGTTCCTGGCATTTTTAATTTAATACTGACTCCAAGACAACAATATTAAAAACTTTAATAATAGCGTTGTATAAAACAACTTCACCTCCTTTGACATAATGGATATACTGGAATTTAAATTATTTTACGGTACATAATACCTTCAAAGTAACATGTTTCCGCAATATTACAAAGTGCGAAATATGTGGATAATTAATTAATCTGCATGTACTACTGTTATGTAACAAAAATGGAACCATGTGTCATAATAGAAAACATGATATACATCATGTATATGTACATATAATAATTCTCATACCATCATAGTAATAATGCTCTTATCATTATTCATGCATCATAGGCATTCTGTGTGCTCGACCAAGAGGATAATTCTCATAGGGTTAAATTGATTTGACTTTGGGCTGACTTGATCTGTTAACCCTAAACAGCTATGCCTTAAAGCCAGATACAGCATTTGCAATGCTAACAATACAATTATGCAATACGAACACAATTAGTTTCAAAATGGTGTACTGACATTATTATTCTAAAACATTTGAATAAATGATAAAAACAAATGATACAACTTTTTACCTTTCGCTAAGAGAGGTATTGGAATCATGCTAAAAATCGCATATCCAGATTTTAGTGAATTAGCATGTTTCCTAGAATCCGATAATAACAATTTTACGGTGATGACTGTGTGTGTGTGTGTGTGTGAGGTTGTTGTAAGTACGATTTCTCAAACTCTATAAGATTAAAGACCTGTGTAACTACGGATTCCTCCATCTAACAGTAATGGGAATAGTTGAATAGATTCTGGTAACAATTGGACAACCGGAAGTAGTAGTATTTTAACAAAAAATTTCTAAATTTTATTTTTTGAAAATTTATGTTATTACAAATATTAAAAACCAAAATTCTCCATGCGACACATTTAAATTGAGGAATTAAAATGTCTGTAATTGACAGATAAATGTCACTAATGTCAGTGTCAAAAATTCAGAGATAGTACTGAAGGCTTTTTCTGGGAACGATATTTAATATTTTTTCATCAGAAATACCGCCAATCTCGCCAAGGAATTGGAAAAACCTCGAATATTTAGAAGAAATGGAGAAAACTTGCACATATAATGTGTATTTTTTTTGTTTGTACAAGAAATGTTACATATAATACTTATATAACCACAATGGAAAGGGCGCGAGAGGTATTGTGATGGCCAGAACAGATTTTTTAGTTTCGTTTATTGTTATAAAAACCGACGTTTCGCCAGCATGAACTGCTGCCTTCTTCAGGGAATAATCTACAAATATATAAATAAATAATTACAAAAACATTAGCAACGTGTAACTATGGTGAAAAATTACAACACATTTAAAATAGGAGGCCATGCCGACCGTCACAATGATTGAGATTATTATTCTTTGAAAATCTCAATAGCTTCGTTAATTAACCTGTTGTTGAGGTGTGTTGGTCTCGCTAGTATTTTTGTTTCTTCCAATTTTATACGGTGGAATTCTTCCAGGGCATGCTCTGCAACTGAAGATTTTTCTGGCTGGTTCAATCTGATCGAACGCTGGTGTTCATTCAATCTTGTTGAAATAGTTGTACCAGTCTGGTCAATATAAACTTCCCCTCATGGCTTCCTATATTAAATATGTTATAATTTATCACCATGGTTACCTGTTGCTAATGTTTTTGTTATTATTTTTTTATGGAGTCTCTACGCCAGCATTCAGTGCCCGTGAGGTGACGCCTGGTAAGCGCCAGCACGGTACAAATATTTCATCATTACCGATATCTGTATACAAAGCATATTGGCACACCCAGTAATGGGTAATATGCAGTGGTGTTAGTTTTTATAACAATAAACAGAACTAAATCTAAAAAGCTTGTATTATTTTAATTTCGTTTTGTATTAAGTTAAAGAAATATCGTAATTATTAAGATTTCAAAAAGCGTGCTTTCTATCAGTTTCAGTTTGTAATATGGTTACATGAATCCGCACTCCTTCGTGACAAAGCTCATCTATTTTCTTTAACGAGCTTTTAAGCTCGGTGCAAATGCATTACGTGAAAGCCTACAATAATTTAAGTGTTGTGCATGCTACAATGAAATGAAAAATTTCAGAACTAATAAATTTCAAAACAGAGAAACTTGTTTAAAGTTCAAAACTATATCACCCAACTGGACGGAAACTGGATATTTGGTACGTGAGAAACGTGTTGTTAAACCCGTACTAAAATATATGGAGTATTTGTTTTGCGAAAATTGTAGAAAAGCACGTTTACATATGTGAGAAACAATGCGATTACTTTTTCGCCACTTTAAATATGAAATGTAAACGCTGAAATACCTGGGAGCCATGAATAAAACAGATGATAAATAATAAACTCTTCCGCAAATATTATTTTTCTCTTTGCTCTGACTGTGAAGAATTACTTCGTTGAAAAGAATCTTATTTTCCTGACATTTGTAATATTGCGAGTGCTTGAACATTTTACAGCTTATTTGCTGCTTTATGATTGATTTGAAAGCTTTAAGTATCTAATAAAATAAATAGGTATTTTTTATATTTTTCCGAAATTACTGTTCATGTTAATTCCAATTATGAAGATTTTCATAAACGTAAGAGAAAATTATATATAATTAACCTGATAAGCTGTGAAACAAAATTATTTTTTGTTATTTATGTTTTTGTCGTTATTATTATTATTATTATTATTATTATTATTATAGTAAAATTGTTTTCACAGTGTACCTATCATTGCTTACCAGTTTAATTATTAATAAATTTCTCTTACGTTTTTCTTATTTATTTCTTCGTTGAATTCATAATTTTCGTAGATTCCAATTATATAGAGTATGTCCTATGAAAGTTTATGTCATTTCCGGTTAAACCGGAAACGCTACAATCATGCCAAATACCATGATTTGTGAGCGTCTAAACCTAGTTTACGAATATGTGACAAATAAAAATAATTATAAATAAAATAGTAATTTAGACGTAACAGGACCTGAAAGTGATACTCTTCTGAGTGAGCAAGCGTATAGCGAGCCGTAAGAGGAGAGAAAAAAAAGTATTCTTCCGTCAATCCTGTGTATTATATACAAATTCAATACATAAATTTTCTTGAAAAAGATTGTAAATTTCCAGTAAAATTATTTTATAAACAAACTATACATATTGCACTTGATACTGACATTTTGTTCTTTAGCGTTTCTCATTCGTTAGGGGTCGTTATTTATTTATTTTCTTCTTCCACTCATTTCTGTTTTGCATGTCGTTCCTTTTCTCTCAAATCTTACGCAATGCAGTTTTTCCATTTATTTATTCTTCATGACATGTTTAAATCAATGTAATTCTCTCGTATCTTCCTAGAAACTTCTTACACTAGAGTTTTTTTTCTTATTTTGTCATTCTTTACCGTATCATCTATCTCAACATCCTCATTCTGCCACATTCATCTACTTTTCATTAATACTGATATCTGTCAATTTGAATTATCTGAATATATTACCAGTGTCCATAGTTAGCATAACTGGCTCATTTATAAAATTTAATATCTTTATAATTCTTTAACTCTATTAAATATGAAGTATAAAATGCAATCAAATCGTATAGAGAACAATATATTCTTTAAGTTATAATAGCGTTAAATGTAAATAAATGTTATTTAACCGTGGTTTTTCATGGAAAACTGTTAAAATCTTCAAATGGTAGTACTTCCGGTTGACCAATTATAAATAACCTCTTCTTCTCAATGTAAACTTGAGGATACGAAAAAAATATAATTTTTGGAATCGTGGTATTGAAGTTATGCGATCCGAAACTTTCGTCACACATATACAGACACACATACACACAGATACATACATACAGACATCATCGTAAAAATGGTAAAATCGTATTATATGGACCAGAAAAAGTGCTTGTTCGCTAATACCTTCCTTACCTAAAGGTGACGGAAGGTAATAAGAGAGGTGTTTGAAAAATGGCGTAGCCTATATATATAACAGCAGTTGATACAACACTCTTTAATCTCTTTTAATAATCTCTCTGGCCATTATCCAAGTCCCGTGAAATATTTCGCTGATTTACTACCCGAGATCAAGAGGAACAGTTTTTACAAACGTTAACCTACAGTTTGTATTGGATCTGGCAGTCTATAACTTTCTTTCGTAATAGTAAAAGTTTTGTTCATACAGAAAGTAATTTGGCAGCAGCAGACTGTTGCTAAAATCGTGTTCGTGAAATGTCGGAAATAAGGGTGAGAAAGAGAAAACAAAATGAGCATGTTACATTACATTACATTTATATGATAAGAGACGTCTTAACGTTGTATACATCTTGCAAGATAACTACATTTGCTGTAAGAGTAGGTACTTATATATCTTCCTTAACAACCATGTCGAGATTTTAGTATTAGTTTTATAACACAGATTTTATGTTTTAAACACACAAGCAGGTAATGATTCGATAGGGAGTTGCAACATACTAACAGAATTAATTAAAAATTGTAACGTATAAGTAAAATAGTGAAAAAAGTTTATACATGTTGTTTTAGTATGCCAATTAAAGCCAGTATTAGCAATATTGTAATGAAATAAAACAGACAAGATATTGTTAGTTACAGTAAAAATCTTTAAAGATGTCCGATCATGGTTATCTACGAATTGTATGAAGTAAGATTTTGGCTCCGCCCACTCTGTCAAATTCACTAGTGTCATTTACTTCATTTTGTATGGTATTAGTGCTATTTTATTATTATAAAAATATGTTTCAATAAAAGCATCCAAAATTCAAAACTAAGTCAACTGGTAAGTTTATTAGCAAATGTAAAACCTAATATGTGAAAAATAAAATACTGACACAGTGTCAGTGTCACATAACGTTATTCGTGCGGCTATATATAAGAACGGCAACGCATATGGCCTAGCAAGATACTATATCTGTCTCTTTTTATTCACAAAATTATTATAGATAGCTAGTGACTCCTACCACAAAACTATGAACTATGGTAAATCGTGCTGACAGCATTGCCAGATACTATTTGTTAGAGGTATTCAATAACCAATAATTCAAAAATATTGTTTCATAATAACCAGATAATATATTTTGAATCTTCTATGTACATGTATACTTGTTTTACAGTAGCAAACTTAAAAACCTTTATAAAATCTTAACTTGCTGTTCTAGCTACGTGGCAACACTGTGCAACATCCACCTATTATGTATTTTTTGAACTAATTCGTATACGGAGGGATAGATGGCACCTTCTCTTGAAATATTTAATCTAAATACATTACGTTGCCGTTCTTATATGTATTATATATTCAAAGGTAATACATCTGAATTATTAAATAAACTTATAGCGAAAGTATTGTCAACACCGCGTATTTTGAAAGACAAGAGTGTTAGTCCATCCGCATCGCACACGCTTGTAGTCTTTGTAAATGAGAGAGATAAATGTATGCCAATATGTGAATTCGTTTGTGATATAGGTGACCGTGATCGGATTTTTTTTTTAAATTACTGTACCTTCCAAATTATTCTAGAAAAAAAATATTTCAAATAAATAGAATTCATTTATGTTTTATACATGCAGAAATATTGTAACTTTTTATCAATAAATATGTTTTGTTTAACAAAACAGTAGCAGGTTCTCCGCCGCGGCGATGTTTCACAGATGAGACAACACCGAGTTTTTGTATTTAGCCTAGGTAATTAATCTGAATTTTTACTGTGTTCAACACACATTTTTTCACCAATATTTAAAAATTAATATTAATTTTATGATTATTTTTATGTGCTTTGTAAAACAAATATGAATAATTAGTTACTACGCAATAAAATTATACTTTTAATGCAAATCGGCAAAAAATATGTATATGAAATGTGTAACAGAAAATTAATATTATGCTTATGGTAAATTCCAAATAAAATTATTATTAAAAGTTAAAATTAGAATATATATTTCCAATAAAATTGTTGCTTACACAAACTATACAAATTGCACTTGACACTGACATCTTCTTCTTCTATTTTTTATTTTCTTCTTCCACTCATTTCTATTTTGCTTGTCGTTCTCATTCAGTTCCTTTCCTCTCAAGTGTTCCGCAATACAGTTCTTCCATCTTTTCTTTGGTTTTTTTCTGTTTCTTCTACCTTCTATTACTAAGTTGTTTATTCTTCATCCAATATATTCTTCATCTCTCCTCGTGACATGTTCAAATCAATGTAATCGTCTCTTTGTATCTTTCTAGAATCTTTTATCACTCGAGTTATTTCCCTTATTCTTTCATGCCTTATACTACCTTTCCGTGGCTTCCAAACTTCTGTCACTCGAGCCATTTCATTGACACTGACATCTGCTAATTAGAAGTAACTGGATTGCAGTATAATTTTATAGTATAGGCCGAAATAAAATGATAAAATTTGACTGGAATCCAGTAATTTTATACTTTTCAATATTTTAATTTTGTTATAACATATTTTTGAATTAACTCATATATACGTAACAAAACTTGAGCAGATTAGTTAGTGAGATTTATTTATTTTTATTGATCTATCTGAAAATGTAGTAAGCGTTTGTAAAGAAAAGAATGCGAACAGTAACCAGAGATAAAAATGAATGCTGTGCTCGGGAAAAACTGGTTAAAGCTTTAGTTCAATTTGAAGCAAGAAAAAGAAGGACAGTTTCAATTTAAACTGCTGCCATTTATAAGGAATAATAAAAGAATTGCTTCAATAAATACAGTTTATTTCTAATTTTTAAAAATAAATAACCTAAATTTATCATTGTTACAGTTATTTAATCTACTGTATGGAATCATTGTTCATAATTTATTATAATTACAAAATTTAGTAAACAAATAGAATTACATGTTTAATGCTCTAGTCATAATCTAAATCCAATTATACCTAATGTCTAACTTAAATATTAATCATTTAATTTTATAAATAATAATTTCCCAATATATAATTAATAATTATATCAATCAATTCAGCGTGTAATAATTTCTGTGGTAATAATAGCAATGAATAAATTATGTATTAAATTATTCACAACTTCAAATCGAAATTGCTAAGCCACCACATTCTAAATTCAGCAAATTGCGTGATTGTAATAATTATATCTCTTCCGAACTTTTTGTTTTTGAATTTAGTTGAATTTATTACAATTTGCCTTGTGATATCCGAGAAAGTCGACTTTTAAATGCAACCTTGATAAATGAATACTGCACGTTTAAAATGATAAATTGTTCAGATTCGAAATTTCCTGAAGTTAGGAATACTTCCTGACATGTCATACAATTTTTC
The DNA here is from genome assembly GCA_951394225.1 of Harpalus rufipes. NCBI lineage: Eukaryota > Metazoa > Arthropoda > Insecta > Coleoptera > Carabidae > Harpalus > Harpalus rufipes. The sequence continues at coordinate 66,664,902 of OX596275.1, forward strand.
ATTTACTTAATTTGGAAACAAATCTTCTTTAAAGCTTGTAGTACATTGCACAATAAGCAATACAATTTTTCAAATGAGAAGTAATTTGTTATGCATAAGAGAATAAATACAGGGAAGTGGTTAAATAAAACTTTGAAAAATCTGATGTGACCAGCACATTACCTTCCGTCAGTTTTGTACAAATTTCATTCAGAAAGTTTCTTGCAAATGATTATATATTTCCAGTAAAATTATAACAAACGTACTAAATTTCACTTGACACTGACATCTGTGAATCAAAATTATTTTAATATAGAAGCTGTTCCATGGTTATAGCATGGCTCGCTGATTTATAATATTTAATTTCTTTATAATTTTTACCTCTCGCTAAGAAAGGTATTGGATGCATGCTAAAAATCGCATTTCCGCATTTTATTGAATAAGCACGTTTTAAAGTCCCTAGAATACGATTTTAACACTTTAACGATGATGTCTGCGTGTGTGAATGTGTGTGTGTATGTGTTAGGATGTTGTAGGTACGATTTCTCAAATTCTATACAACTAAAGACCTGTATAACTACGGATTCCTCAATCTAACATTAATGGGAAGAGTTGAATACGTTTTGGTAAGAAATGGAGAACTGGAAGTGCTAGTTTCTTATAAATATTCTTCTAAATATTATTTTTGAAAATTTATGTTAATTCAATAATAAAGGTCTTTAAATTCTCAATCTGATATATTTAATTTTTTTATTATATCTTCTATAGAGGTATATAATTATTTAGAATAATCTGTTGTAATAAATCTCGCTGCCCAAACAACTCCATGGAAACCAGTTGAGATATTTAAATGTATATAATTGACAGATAAATGCAAAATGTCAGTGTCAAGAATCAAAAGTTTTATTAACATTATACAGAGAGCTTTTTCTGGGAAGTAAGTACATTTAAAATTTCTTATTGTATTATTAATTAAATATTTAAAATTATAGGTACATTAATATTACATATTAGCCTTAAGAAATTCCGCTAATACCGTCAGTGAATATAAAGAAGAGTAGGAAAAATTCCTCATAGAACGAAAGAATAGATAAAATTTGAATTATTTGTATGTACAAGAAATGTTAAATTTGTTAATTATAACACGGCAGCAATAAGTGACCATGAGGTGACTCCTGGTAAGCGCCCACACAGTACAAATATTTCATCATTTACTGGTATCTACGTACAAAGCAGATTGGCACACCCAGCAATGGGCAATATGCCGTGATGATATATTTATTTATTATTTATGTAACATAAAATGGAAATGGCGAGAGATCATGTGTTGGCCACATCAGATTTTTTAACTCTATATACATTGGTTATGATATATTAAATACAATCAAACCGTATAGAGGATACTATATTCATTAAATGTCAAAAAATGATATATAACTGTATTTTTTCATGAAAAACTGTCAAAATCTTCAAATGAGGATACTTTTGGTTGTATATAATACTGTATGTGAAATAATCTGCCATTTTACTATCACTCTTTTTATTGTTTCAGGTAAGTGTCCCATCAATCTATTTGCTGGAAACACAGGTAAACATTTATAAAGTCGATTAGATTCGATAATAACAATTCCCTGAAATATCGCTGTTAGGATATGATTTATACGTCAAACAATTTTATTAGGTTGATCCATTCTTCTTTATCCCACTCTACGTTGCTTCCGTGATTCATTTAAATAATCCCGCTATTAATCTATCGTGAGAGATTTATCTCTCTGCGGAATATAGTGTCTGGCCAGTGCCGGAGATAACATTCAGGCAAAAACATTGTAAAGGAGCTGATTATGATCGGTGATAGTAGTTTATTTCCGTATTACGAAATGGAATATAAACACAAAAATATGCAATTGCAAAGATATAAATAGATATTGGCGGAAATGTAAAACAGAAACAAGGATAGTAGATATTTCGCATCTATTAAACATATTTTTTTACCTCTCGCTAACAGAGGTATTGGATTCCTGCTAAAAATCGCATATCCAGATTTTAATATTTTTACGATGATGATGGTGTGGAAGGACGATTTATCAAAAACTATAATACTTTATATCTGTTTAACTACGTATTTCTCATTCGGACATTACTGAGAAGAGCTGAAAAGGTTTTGGTAATAATTGGACAACCGAAAGTAGCAGTTTCTTAAAAAAAATCTTTTAAATATTATTTTTTGAAAAATTTTGTTCTGGCTTGTATGAAAGAAGAGTAAATTATCTATCTGAAGCATATAAATATCTTATTATATCTTACAGATTTAGAGATAAAGAAATATAAGGTACATAATAAGCTGTTGTAATAAATTTCACAGCCCAAATAATGTCATGGAAACCAATTCAAAATTAAAATGTTTATAACTGACAGATAAATGTCAGTGTCAAAAATCCAGAGACATTACTGAATATTTTTTCTGGGAAGTACATACATTATGTTATTTTTTTATTGTATTAAGAGTTATATATTTAAAGCTATAGGTATATTACATATACCCTTCAAAAATACTGTCAATTACAACAATGAATTTGAAAAATTTCGAAAAATTAGAAGAGGACAAAATTTCTTCATAGAATGAATTTAAAATTAAAAAGTTTAAATATAAAGAATAGATTTCAGTAGAATTTTTGGTGTAGAGTGTAGGTGTACAAGAATGTTAAATACAATAGGGCGCGAGCAATCATGTGACTTTGTTGGCCTTCAGAAGCAAATATGTCAGATTGATAGCTAGTAATTATGTACATAGATATCAAATATCAGATGTTTTCATTCTAAATTTCGTGATTTTCCAATTCCATGTGGTTTTTTTCCTCGACAAGTAAATTCCACACTGCTGGTGACAAATTAACTACGTGAATTTAAAAAATCTTGAAAAACTGTTAAAGTTGCAGATGAGAGTACTTCCGGTTGACCAATTATAAACAAAAACTAATGACGTGTGCATTTGGACCTAAAATCGAGGAATACGGAAAAATTATAATTTTTATAATTGTGGTATTGAAGTTATGCGATCCGAAATGATCGTCACATACACACACACGCACGCACACACATACATACAGATATCATCGTACAAATAGTAAATTCGCAATCAGGGACTCCAAAATGTGGTTATTTTTTAGAAACTCACTATCGAATTTTTACCAAAGATAATACCTTCCTTACCTAAAGGTGACGGAAGGTAATAATAATATCAGAATTAAAGAAACGAAATATACTATACTAGTGAACTATTGCTTATAGTTTTCAACATCCAAATACATGTCTATATTATCTGAGATACAATACTAGATGCGTACTGAACGATATTTACGTACTAAACTTAGCACGCAAACGCTATTTAAGAAAATAACTTACTGCTCTATCTGTATAGTACTGAAAGCTCGCAGACTTCATTTTAAAATGGAAATTATTACTTGAACTGTTAGAAGATGCACCAGAAGTAAATATTATTAACCAGGTAGTAAATTTGTTAGAAAGTGAGGTTCGTTGCAACGAAACTTGACGCATGCAGTTCTCTACTAATTCGCTAGATGTTTTAGCGAAATATTTCTCGCTAGCTATTTCTTCTAGCGCTAGATTAGTGCTAGATTCTAGTGAACCGTTCAACTATTTTGCTAGTCTAGCGCTAGCTGACGCTAACTCGGCTGAACGCGAGCAATGTTTAAATCTGTTTTAAAAATAGACGTTTTATTTTCAGTAGATACTTCTACTGTAAACATCCCCAATATTTATTCTCTACAAATCTTGAGTATTTATTGTATTGATTGCATTATCTAAAGTACCCTCCACAACTCCTGCTTGCTTTCCTGCCCTCAATCCTCACTCCTGCTGCCCAGAGTCCAAACCCCTTCGGCTTTAAAACCTGCGGTACCGTACCAGGCTGCGTCAACGCTTTAGACTGCCGCTGCCGCTGCCGCTAACGTGTTACGTCTGTTTGTACTCGACGTTCGCATCTGCTACTGCAATGCGGATGATGCTGATGGCAGGAGTAGATCGTGTCACGAGAGGGAATTCTCGCCGAATGCGCATTCGGATCAACGGATATTTATGCCACCCTGTTGCGGCTGTTTGCGGATACAAATATTATAATAGTACAAGGGTTTTAAATTGTGGGAACATGGGAATTTGGTTTATACATATTAAGTAGGGATTGTATATTATTATTACTATAAATTCGGGGTTTCATATATTTGAATATAAATTATGAAATGTTGTCACGACCTACGGAGGAAGTGTGGGTGTCAAAAATACCGCATTGCAACCCCAGGGTTCTGGGTATGAATTCTGCGTATGTCTTTTCATCTCTCTCGAAATAGCTATTTGTGTATTAAGAATCGGCAATGTCCATTTGCGCTCGAAACACACACAATATTTTTTCTACAGTTGTCACAGTGGGGTCCTCCACCATAATAAAAAATCTGTTGTGGCCAGCACAATACCTTCCGTCAATCTTGTGTATAATGTATAAATTCCATACATAATTTTTTTTTGAAAAGATTCTAAATTTCCAGTAAAATTATTTCATAAACAATTCAAATTGCACTTGACACTGACATCTTCTTCCTCTTTAGCTTTTCCCATTCGTTAGGAGTCGATATTTTTGTGTGTCGTTCTCATTCGGTTCTTTTTCTCTCAAGTCTTCCGCAATACAGTCCTTCCATCTTATCTTTGGTCTTTCTCTGCTTCTTCAACCTCACATTACTAAACTACTCATTCTTGTTCAAATATTATTCTTCATTTCTCCTCATGACATGTTCAATCAATGTAATCGTCTTTCTTGTATCTTTCTAGAATATTGTTACACTGAGTTATTTTATTACCGTATCATTCCGTGTGTTCCCCAACATCTACTTCAACATCCTCATCTGTGCCACATTAATTTACTTTTTATTCATACTGACATCTGTCAATTTGAATTATATGAATATATTAGCAGTTTCCATGTTTAGCATAGTTGGCTGAATTATAAAATTTAATTTCTTTAAAATTCTTTAACTTTGTATTTATTGAATATGAAGTATAAAATGTAATCAAATCGTATAGAGAATAATATATTCTTCAAGTTTTAATAATATTAAATGTCAATAAATCAAATTTAACTGTTAAATCTTCAAATGAGGCTACTTTCGGTTCACCAATTATAATCAAAATCTAATCAATTGTTCTTCTGAATGTAAACTTGCGGAATACGAAATATAATTTTTGGAATCGTGGTATTGAAGTTATAGGATCCGGAACTTTTATTACACACACAGACACACATACATACAGACATCATCGTAAAAATGGTAAAATCTTATTATAGGGACCCTAAAACATGCTTATCCACTAAAAACTCATTGAATTTTTTGACCAAAGACAATACCTTCCTTACCTAAAGGTGACGGAAGGTAAAAACGTTTTTCATATTTAATTTTAATTTATCGTTATTTCCTATTCTTCTTGACCTATTGCTTCAATCTAATCTAAACATTTTATACTTTCGTTTTTGTAAATGAATGCCCTATTTTATTTTCACAATAGTGCGGCATTTTTTTTGGTTATGTAATATACCGACAGAGCAGTTATGTCAGATTTATTTGTAAAGGTGGTAAATGTATCACTACAGTGCTATTAGTTCCTGACTAAACGTTTCCATCAAGAATATAGACAAGTGACATTTCTCAACATTGTATAGTTAGAAATTTAGACAGCGAGCGTTTTTTATACTTTGTCGCGCTAGACCGGCAAAGTGACATTTTGCGTTGACAAAAGAGAGCGCAAATGGCTACTTTCTATGTAGACTGTAGAAAACAAATCTTATGTCGTTGTTTTGTTTAACTCTTCATATGAACTGTCAAGAAATTTCAGTACAATCTGACTATGAGTCTAATCATGAAAAGGGTCTGTGTCGATCTACTTAGCGTTAAATCGATAATGGATAAAAACGAAGTTCGTACAGTGATCAATTTTTTTATTTGGCAAACGGTAACGGAGATCAAAACCAGGTTGGATGCTGTCCGTGGGAATGCTTCACCTTCGTTTCCCATGGTGAGTTTCTGAGTTACGGAATTTAAGCGTGGCCGAACACACACCTGTGACGAGCCACGTTCATGTTGCCCAAAATCGGCTACCACACCATGATACGGTTCTGGAAGATCACCAAATGAAAGTACGTGAGATTGAGGAAGCCATAGGGACCTCTTATGAACGTGTAGTTCATATTTTACATAATGGGATGGGCATGAGAAAAATGTGCACCAGATGATGCCACATTTGCTTAGTTCGGAGCAAAAGCGCATTAACATCAGCCGAAAATTTGGAGTTGTTTAAGAAAAATCCAAACGATTTTAAAAGACGTTTTATGGACAGGGTGAGTCGGCCTCGAAGAAAGCAAAGTCAATTTAATCGCCAGGAAAGGTGATGGCGTCAGTCTTTTCGGACGCCAAAGGCATTCTGCTAATTAATTACTTTGATAAAGGAAAAAACTGTAACTGAACAATATTACGTCACACTTATTGTAAGAATATATCCATTGCTGGATGTGCCAATCTGCTTTGTACACAGATTGCGAAAACGATGATGACATATTTGTACCGTGCGAGCGTCAAAATTTAAAATATTTTAAATATTTACATGAATAAAAATTAAATTTAACGGGAGGTATTTTGTTGGCCACATCAGATTTTTTCGTTGTAATTATTATGAAAATTGCATACAAAAGCAAAAACAATTTGAAACAATATAGCACGAATCTTTCCACCCACGCTGTCTCTGTTCCACTTTAATATCAACTCGAACTCAACTTCTTTTAATTTCCATTTAATAGCCTTTGCGTTAGCGTTAGTGACACATGTGATACAGTAACGCCAACACATTCCCGAAATGAATTTAATATCCCTAGCGTCAAATTGCGAAACATCGCGTTCTTTTCTCGACTAACGGATCGAGTTAGCTTTGGCCATCAGCGATGTGCGCTTGTTTCCCTCTCACTTCTGTTGGCTCTTGACTCGTGGGGCGGGAATTACAAGGGGAATCCCCGCATTGGCGTTGAGAGATTTGATCGCAGACATCCGTGGAATTAAATATGAGAGAGCGGTTTTGTAATTTTATGTAGGCTATTAATCTAGAATGTGATTGTGCATTGATGGAAAGGATTGTGGAATTTAATAAAGATTTAAATTTGCATGAACTTTTAGCAAAGCAGTGGTAGTTTGGTAAAGGACTAATTTAAATACATGTAACAACAATTAAACAAAGTTTATAAGTATATCGTACTAATTTAAAAATTAGATTCAATTATACGATAAACATCCTTTTTACAAGTTAACAAAAAATTCCACTGAAGCAATTTATATTTATTAAAAACATCTAGATCATGTTACGGAATAAAATTTTGAAAATAAGTAGAATACTCAGGTAATACATTATTAAATCTCCAGCAAGAAAGTTAAATATAAAGTTTGAAGAGAAACCATAAGGCACAAGAGATCTGTTAAAAATGAAAAATGCACCTAAGTATCGGTAAATATTTGCTTAGTTTAATAATAATAATGTTTTATTTGTTAAAAGCATGAGAGCTTATACAAAAGAGTGGTAGTGGTAATATTTAATTACAAATATTTTGTATTTATTTATTAATTAACAATAAATTAAAGAATGTGTGTTTTCCAATAATAAAACAATATAAAATCCAATCTGTGCACTCTAAAAAACAAAAAATAAAGCAAAGGATCAGAGAGAATATCAATAATTGAGCGCACAAAAGAAAAATTGAAGAGAATGAGCTTATAAACAGAATGAATGGAAGAGACAAGGGTTGTAACAGAATGATAGAAGGCTACATTAAAGGTAATAGGCTGAGGCCTAGAAGGAAAGAAAGTAAAAGTTAAAGCTGGATACAGTTTGAAATGAGAGAACAATTTGGATAGAATCCAACCATAGAATTTTGCACATTTATTTTCCGTCACCTCTAGGAAAGGAAGGTATTGTCTTTGGTCAAAAAATTCGGGTCTCTGCATGTCTATATGTGTGACTATAATTTCGGTCGCGACATCTCCAATACTAGAATTGCAAAAATTACAATTTTTCCGTATTCCTCTTCCTTACATCCATATGCAGACAACCGAAAGTACCATCATTTGAAGATTTTAACAGTTTTTCTTGAAAAAACGCTGCTAAATATTATTTTTTGGCATTTAATGTTATTATAAATATATAATATTCTTATCTACACGAATTGATTGCATTTTATGTTACATATTCAATGGATATAGAGTTAAAGAATTATAAAGGAATTAAATATTATAAATCAGCCAGCTATGTTATAACCATGGAAACAGCTACTTTATTAATTATGACAGATGTCAGTATCAATGAAAAGTAAATGAATGTGGCAGAGATGAGGATGTTGAGATAGATGTTGGTGAAGACACAGAAAGATGCGGTAAGGAATGAAATAGTAAGAGAAATAACTCTAGTGTTAAAAGTTTCTAAAAAGATACAAGAGAGCCGGTTACATTGGTTTGAACATGTCATGAGGAGAGATGAAGAATATATTGAAAGAGCAATAAATGGCTTAGTAATAGAAGGTTGAAGAAACAGAGGAACACCAAAGGTAAGATGGAAGGATTGTATTGCAGAAGACTTGAGAGAAAAGGAACTGAATGAGGACGATATGCAAAACAGAAATGAGTCCAAGAAGAAAAAATTAGCGACCCGTAACGAATGGGAAAAGCTAAAAAAGAAGAAGATATCAGTGTCAAAGGAAATTTGAATAGTTTGTTTATGAAATAATTTTACTGGAAATATATGCTCTTTTACAAGAAAAATTATGTAAAGATATTTGCCACGCTCTTCATTAAAGAAATTACTTAAAGATTTTTCACGAAGGTATGCGAAACAAAAACAAATGAATCAAAGTACGGCAATGATATTAATCAAATATCACGTGCCTGGCATCATCTGTCATATATGGAATATAGTTTTGATGAATCACATGACCTTCAGCCATTTTCGCTCACTGTATTACTTCACTTTTTCATTAACCATCATATAAGACTTATGACTATCCTATTGGTTTTGGATAAGCTATACCAGAATTAATGTAATTCCATTCAATATTCACCATATTCTGACAAATACATTGCTGCCAACCCAATCCAATTATTCCCTCAATTTTCCCGTGTCGGCGCATGTTGAAATCTATTAGCTGATTGTTGATCCCGTGAATGTCTCGTCCGTGATAATTGTAGTAATTGCCGCGGTCCCTTGTTCCTGGCATTAAGCCCTACTTGGCATTGTTCCCACCCTGTGCAAGGCACAACACCTTGGATTGTTCCCTACAGCATTCGCTGCAACTCGCGAGAATGCGTTATTGTAATAATACAGTAATTGGGAACATATCTTCATAGATGTCAACGTAATGAGTTTCAACAACGAATGGAGTTGGTTTGGATTTTATTGCATGTAATATTGAACAAAGTCTGTAGGAGATTAGTTGCGAAAGCGAGTTGATATTATTAGTTTCAATATGTTGAAATTAGGTGTGAATATTCTACTTATTTTATGGATAATATAATTATGAATGGGGCTCCTAATAGTAGACAATTTTGTTACTACGACATGGGATCTATTTTATCCAGGTTCTAATTTAGTTTTTTGAAGCAATTTAAAGAGTTTTTGAAGAGGTATTGAATTCATGCTAAAAATTGCATATCCAGATTTTAATGATTAAGTACGTTTTAATATTTTTACGATGATGTCTGCATTTTTCAATCGGACAACACTGGAAAGAAGGTTTTGGTAATAATTCGACAATCGGAAGTAGCAGATTCTTAAAAAAATCTTCTAAATATTATGTTTTGAAAAATTTTGTTCTTGCTAGTATTTAAGAAGAGTAAATTGTCTAACTGATACATAGAAATATTTTATTATATCTTTTATAGATTTAGAGATAAAGAAATATAATGTATATAATAATCTGTTGTAATAAATCTCAAAGCCCAAATAATGTTATGGAAACCATACAGATAAATGTCAGTGTCAAAAAGATTTTTTCTGGGAAGTACATACATTATATTATTTGTTATTGTATTAATAGTTAAATATTTAAAATTATAAGTATATTACATATACCCTTCAAAAATACTGCCAATCCCGACAATGAATTGGAAACATTTCGAAAAATTAGAAGAGGACAAAATTTCTTTATAGAATGAATTTAAAATTAAATAGTTTAAATATAAAGAATAGATATAAGTAGAATTTTTGGTGTAGAGTGTAGGTATACAAGAATGTTAAATACAATAGGGCGCAAGCAGTCATGTGACTTTGTTGGCCTTGACAAGCAGATATGGGGCCCGTGTCTAAATGATAGCTAGTATGAGTAATTATGTACATCATCTTCCCAGTATTGTCCAATTGAGAAACAGATATTAAATATTATAGTTTTTGTGAAATCGTCCTTTCATCCTACTCACATACACACACACACACAAACATACATAGATCCACACACACACAGACATCATCGTAAAAATATTAAAATCGGATTTTAGTGTAGGGACCTTAAAATCTGAGTATGCGATTTTTAGCATGAATCCAATACCTCTCTTAGTGAGAGCTAAAAATATTTTTTTTATATACGATTATAAATTAGGGCATCGAACCCGCCAAAAACCGGGTTCGGTTCAGGTTCCGGTTAATTTATTTTTTGAAAGATAGGTTTGGGAGAGGTTGTGGTTCAAACATTAATAAAATTTGCGGTTTTGTTCCGGGTTCAGTTTTTGGTTCAGGTTCGGTTCAACCTAATGAAAACTGAATTAATGTTATATAGAAATAATTTAAAATACGCACCGGAAACCCTGTTATAAAACGTATACCTACATGTTGTTTGAATTTTGGACCGATTATGGTTTTTCATAAATTTACATTTTAACGCTACAAATAGAGGAATATACATTTTTTGGATGGATATGCAGAATAATTTACATAACTAAATTTTCATAGATAAATTTCATTGCATACAGCACCTACAATCTGCATACTTTACATATTTTAAACGGTATTCTGAAACAATGAAATAGACAAAGCAAATTCTGTCATTAATTAATTATGTAGACCAGTATTCTACTGACTGAGATTAAATTATTAAATACTGTTCCATACTGCGGACTAAATCTCCGGGATTACATATCTGTACACTTCAACATGCGGTTTGTTAATTAAGTTCTTCTCTTGCGTTTATTTGAATAGTGGATATATACCAGGGAGATAAATCTGTAAAAATTTGAAAATTTCTTCTATTGATCTTCGTGTTGAGCTTTGTTTGAGCGGAAACCAGCAAACTGTATTATCGACTGAGCCTGACACGCATGAACTGGTTTCCGAGTATCGTGAACAGTCAATCATTTTAACAATTAATTTAAATATTTTAATATCCAATGAATTTTGCTGTTGAAAGTATATGTTTAAAAATTTATGAACGCCAACATATTATTAAAATAATATCCGTATCAATATATTTTCACCGTAATTAATGCGTGTAAAACTAATAAAATTTATATTTGGTGTAAAGGTCTCTGTATATTTTAAAAGTGGAAAATTATATTAGTTTTATTTATTTTTTTATGCAAGAATATGTTCATATTCATATTCATTTATTCAAATTTACATTGAGTATAGCACGTCCTTAATACTAAAGTATATAAATAATTTATTTTAAATTAATTTACCATACCCATCAAATCCAATCCATATCATTTAATTTATGATTGCGAAATTCGCGAAACGAATAAAAACAATATTATAATAAACAAGTTTTAATTTTCGTTTTAGATACCAAATTGTTTAAGTTTTTAATAGAATATGGTAAAATATTATGTAAATTTAAGTCAAGAGAATTATTTTTAGATTTATTAAGCCTGAAATGAGCATTTCTCATAAGATTTGCTGACTTCCCAAGTAATTGTGTGTGTGTGTTTGAGTGTGTGTGTGTGTGTGTGTGTGTGTGTGTGTGTGTGACGAAAGTTTCGCATTGCATAACTTTAATATCACGATTTAAAAAATTATAATTTTTCCTTATTCCTGAAGTTTACATCCAGAAGAACAGGTGATCAGAATTTGGTTATAATTGGTCAACCGGAAGTTTCCTCATTTGAAGATTTAACAATTTTTCTTTAAAAAACGCAGTTGAATATCATTTATTGACATTTAACGTTTTTATAACTTAAAGAATATATTATTCTCTATACGATTTGATTGCATTTTATAAGGAATGAAAGAATAAGGGAGAAATAAGGAATATATTGGAGGAAGAAAGAATAGCTTAGTAAGAATGTGGAAGAAACAGAGGAAGATCAAAGATAAGATAAAAGGACTGTATTGCGGAAGAGTTGAGAAAAATGGAATTGAATCAGAACGACACGCAAAACAGAAATGAGTAGAAAAAGAAAATTAAAAATAGCGACCCTAACGAATGGGAAAAGCTAAAGAAGAAGATGTCAGTGTCAAGTGCAATTTGAATGAAATAATTTTACTGGAAATTTAGAATCTTTTGCAAGAAAATTTATGTATCGAATTTATACATAATACACAGGAGTGGCCGCATCAATTTTTTTAAATTTTGTTGAAATTTTTCTTGGAATAATCTAATGGGTATGCTTTGTAACATTTAAATTTAGGAAAAGTATTAATATAGTATTATGGATGGTAAACCTTTATGAATCTGTATAGACCGAAAAGTACAATTTCCAATTGAAAATTTGTAGATGAATAGATAAACTATAGTCTGCATTTGTTTTGAATTACAGCCATTATTATACGCTTGTTGCATAATATAGTATTATACTCGTTATATTGACATTTTTTATCAGGGAACGTGTCCACGTACTAGCTATTATTAAATTCTTGTTGTAGGTTAGTAATTTTTTATTTTAATAATTTTCTTTATACATACGTCTTACCTATAATAATCATCACTGGCACGATAGACGTAGTAAAACCAAGGTCACGAATATCGTAGGTCAGGCCCAAATGTAGTTTCTTAATTTGTGATGAGATTTATTTCTAGGAGAAAAAACATCGAAACGATTTACTACAGAATATCATAAAAATAGAAAGATTGGAGATCGCGCTTTGTGATGTTGGATTATATAGAGGTTTCTGGCTGGGATGTGTTTTAGTTTAATTGTCAATTATATTATATTTTTCTTTTAATTGACAGTTGACAGATAGTTTCAACAAAGAGCAAGTTTTAAGGTCCATACAATCCGATTTTAACATTTTTACGATGATGTCTGTGTGCTTGTGTGTGTGGATGTATGAGTGTGTGTGTGTGTGTGTGTGTGTGTGTTTGTGTGTGTGTGTGTGTGTGTGTGTGTGTGTGTGTGTGTGTGTGTGTGTGTGTGTGTGTGTGGTGTGTGTGTACGGTATATGTGTATGTGGGATGTTGGAAGGACGATTACTCAAAAACTATAACACTTTATATTTGTTTAACTACGTATTTCCCAATCGGACATTCATGGGAATATCTGAAAAGGTTTTGGTAACAATTGGACAACCGGAAGTAGAAGATTCTTGAAAAAAAGTCTTTTAAATATAATTTTTGGAAAAAAATTCTTCTTTATCTGATACATTTAAATATTTTATTATATATTCTATAAATTTAGAGATAAAATAAATATAATATATAAAATAATCTGTTGTAATAAATTTTGCAGCCGAAAGAATGCCATGGAAAATAGTTGACAATTTAAATTGTTTGTAACTGACAGATAAATCCAAGACATTACTGAAGACTTTTTCTGGGAAGTACATACTTTATATTATTTCTTTAAATATTTAATATTATAGGTAGGTATATTACACATACCCTTCAGAAATGCTGTTACTCCCGATAATGAACTGGAAACATCTCGAAAAATTAGAAGATTAGGACAAAATTTCTTCATAGAATGAATTTAAATTTAAAAAATCTAAATATAAAGAATAGATATAAGTAGATTTTTTGGTGTAGAGTGTAGGTATACACCAATATTTCAATTGGTAACTAAAAATTAAATTAAAAATCTGTACAAAAATATACGTAGGTATTATAAACAATGAATCAATTAAAGTTATTGATGAATGAGATTGCCAGGCGTGAAATTATCAACATTCCTTTTCTGTACATAATTTGACATGTGGACCATTTTCACTTTCCGTAATGTATTTCTGACGACAGCGAATCCAATCGCACATCTAATCACAGTGTAATTACAAGTGATCAAAAATTCTGACACCACACGCAAATGGAAATTAATACTAATGAACGTTTTAAATATAGCCGCGGTCGTCATACCTGTGTACATCGATTGCTATTGACTTCATTTCCATCTATTTTTAACCCTGCGAATTATTCCAGCGGAACTAACACTTTTATTGTTATTCTTCGCGCATTTTTTTTGTCCTGCACATAAATAACTTTAATTTTCTTCATGAACTGTTTAGTTTTAATTTCTACTTAGATGCACGAAGGCTAGACTAATCGAGATCGTAGCAAACTGTATGTTTTACGGAGATTTTTAATTGTTTCCTTATTTAAATACGGGAAATAAAAACTGTATTTATTTAATGTTAAGTGGATATGTAAATATTACATTAAGTTCTGTTTATTTCATAAATGAAGGTAATTAGAAAAATCAACATAACTTTATTTGTACTTAACGCAAATTTAAAATTAACGTAAATGAAAAATTCTAATAATTATTTTCTCTTGTATAAATAGTTCAGGTACATTGTATAATTTTTTTAATTACTTAATTCACTGATAAACCGATACTATTTGTGTTTCCAATTATCAAATTTGTATAGAATAACCAATATAATTTGATATAAATGTAGATATATTTGTGATTTTTTTTATTGTTGTTTAATGAACAACAATTTAGTGTACCCAATGTACACAGAAATAAAATGCAGTACAAAATTTTAAATATATTTTTCTACATATTTATATTGTTTGTTAAAACGTTTATGCCCGGACGCAGAAACGTTTATCAAATAACGAATTCGAATAAGTTTCCTTGTTCTTATAACATATAACGTTCCACTATTGAAAGTTAATTATTTTTTTTCTTTTAATCACTCTTCACCTCTCGCTAAGAGTTTTATTGGATTCATGCAAAATTGCATATCCAGATTTTAATGATTAAGCACGTTTTAAGGTCCCTACAACACAATTTTATATTTTTACGATGATGTCTGTGTGTGTGTATACTGTAATACTTAATATCTGTTTAACTACGTATTTCTCAATTGGACATTACTGAGAAGTTTTGGTCATAATTGGACACCCGGAAGTGGCAGATTTTTTAAAAAAATCTTCTAAGTATTATTTTTTTGATAATTTTTGTTCTTGTTTTTATTAAAGAAGAGTAAATTCTCTATCTGATACATATAAATATTCTATTAAATATAAGGTTGTAATCGGTTGTAATAAATCTCACAGCCCAAATAATAGTTAAAAAAATTTAAAGTCTTATAGTTTTTGAGTAACCGTCCTTCCAACATCCCACACACACACACACACATACACACACACATCCACACACACACACACACACACAGACATCATCGTAAAAATCTGATGTGGCCAGCACATAACCTCTCGCCGTATATTTTACCTGGCTGTATGCATAAAGCAAAGAATATTTTTATAAATACAAATAATATATTCATATAAATCTATGACGTATAAACTTCTTTATTATTCAATAATAGCATGTCTCAACATAAAGATATTTACCATAAATTATGTTACAATAAATTACAAAGTAGAGTTTACCATATATAAATATTAGGCTGGTAACAGCAATTTTCAATTCGAACAACTTTGTTTACTTTCTCTTCATATTCTTCTAGTAAAAACATTAATTTTGGGCGGTCTAAAATGTATATATCTGGATTGTGCATCTATTCTTACATATCTTCTTTTACATTTTATTTTTTCATACTTGTTATATCTAAATAACACTAATTCCTTTTAATAAAGTGACGGATAGATTGCACTCCGATTATTCTTATATCGATGTGTAATTTTGTCAATATTTACAACTTACTTGAGAAGAATTTGATAGCTTTTTCGCAATTCAAAGTTACTCTAGTCTACAGTACTGGTGTACATTGTCCCATAATGTTTGAAACAAATTTAAGTCCTTCAACCTAGACTTGTCATCTCCATAATAGTCACAGATCAAGAACTAAGGGATTCTCCAAGTACATTTTTAATTCATTACTCATTATTTCTGACACTGACATTTATCTGTCAGTTACAAATAATTTAAATTATCAACTATTTTTCATGGCATCCTTTCGGTTGTAAAATTAATTACAACATTATTTTATATATTATATTCCTTTTATCTCTAAATCTATAAAATATGTATAAAAATATTTAAATGTATCAGAAAGAGAATTTATTTTTCTTTAATATTATCAAGAAAAATTTTCAAAAAATAATATTTAGAAGATTTTTTTTCAAGAATCTTCTACTTCCGGTTGTCCAATTGTTACCAAAACCTTATGTATCAGAAAGAGAATTTATTTTTCTTTAATATTATCAAGAAAAATTTTCAAAAAATAATATTTAGAAGATTTTTTTTCAAGAATCTTCTACTTCCGGTTGTCCAATTGTTACCAAAACCTTTTCAGATCTTCCCGGGAATGTCCGATTGGGAAATACGTTGTTAAACAAATTTTAAGTCTTATAGTTTTTGTGTAACCGTCCTTCCAACATCCCACACACACACACACACACACACACACATCCACACACACACACACACACACACACACACACAGACATCATCGTAAAAATGTTAAAATCGGATTGTAAGGACCTTAAAACGTGCTTATTCAATAAAATCTGGATATGCGATTTTTAGCATGAATGCAATACCTCTCTTAGCGAGAGGTAAAAATGATAAAATCGGATTGTAGGGACCTTAAAACGTGCTTATTCAATAAAATCTGGATATGCGATTTTTAGCATGAATGCAATACCTCTCTTAGCGAGAGGTAAAAATGTTTGTAACTGACAAATAAATGTCAGTGTCAAAAATCAAAATCTGGGAAGTACATACATTATATTATTTCTTATTGTATTAATAGTTAAATATTTAAAATTATAGTTATATTATATATACCCTTCAAAAATACTGTCAATTCCGACAATGAATTGGAAACATTTCGAAAAATTAGAAGAGGACAAAATTTCTTCATAGAATGAAATTAAAATTAAAAAAAATGAAATATAAAGAAAAGATATAAGTACAATTTTTGGTGTAGAGTGTAGGTATACAAGAAATGTAAAATACAATAGGGCACAAACAGTCGTGTCACTTTGTTGGCCTTCATAAGTAAATATGGGGGCCCGTGTCAGAATGACAGCTAGTAATTATGTACATAGATATCAAATATCATTCCATGTGGTTTATTTTCCTCGGCAAGTAAATTACACACTCCTGGTGACAAATTAACAACGTGAATTTGGAAAATCTTGAAATTTTTAATGAAAAATACTGACATTTGACATCTATCTACATAATTACTAATTGTCATTCTGGCACGGGCTCCCATATCTGCTTGTGCTCGCGCCCTATACATATGTAACCAAAATCGGAAGTGGCGAGAGGTATTGTACTGGCCACAAAATATTTTTAAAAGATGAAAAAAAAAATTGATACGCAGTATATTAAACATACAATAAACTCATAATCCTTGAGCACGAAACCTGTCAGCTAATAACAAAGGTATAATAATAAAAAAATGGTATTTTCACGCAAGTAACAATACTCCAAAGAACAATAGTCTGAAGAAGTCAACAGCTAACTTGAAATGAACAATAAAGTCTTTATTTTTTCTGATCAAAGCGCGCTGCGTAGTCTTGCCCGCAAGTCTGTGCATGCATCATTCATGTTTTGCAGACAACATCGAGCGAATTCTGTTTCAAACATTTGTTTCATATTTCACAACAGCGATACAGGGAATATTTACGCTCTGAATACGTGAATGTACTTCCTGCAATGTTTGATGAATTTAGATGTTAACATTGTTTTGCTTTTGTGGGATAGAAATGATATAGTGAACTCCACGCACAACGGATATAATGTAGGAAGGTTAAGGGTTGTTTTTGAAAGGGTAAATTGTCGGGAATGGTTGGGGATACATGGCTTGGGTAATGATTTATGGATATACAGACCTATATTGAATTCAAATATATTCGTTACAGAATTTTCAGTTATTTTGTAAATAAACTCGTGGCCAAAAAAACCGGACACTTAAAAAAAGTTTTTATCGTCTTGATCAAAAAAAATAAGGGATTATTGTTGTTTTGTCAATTCTACGAATAGAAGAATATATTAGAATAACTAAAAATTAGTTTCAATAACAAAAGCAATTCATGGAAATGAAAACTTTGTACGTGTACCTACGTCAAAATTCCTAGGTTAAATAAAACATTCATTTGTGGGAAAGACGCGTTGAAAGGCGTCTAACTGGCCATTTATTGATTGAAGATGTAGATGAATAAAAGTAGTAAGTTTGTGCACGCACGTCTGCCCTGACCGCGTGCCCGTAAATTAATGGCTTTTAATAACCGCCCCCGCTGTCGCCGCCCTACTCACCACGCCGGAATTACAAACTGTAATTTCCTGTAATTTGTTCCTACATAGGCAAAAATTACAGACTTATTACATCGGTGATTAAAAAATACTTAAGTTCACATAATATCTATGTTTTATTTCAATTTTAGTCCGCATTCATTACCACTTTTTCTGTATTTCGTTAAATGTATCTTTTATTGACTTTTACATAAAGCTCTTTTTAATTATAATGTCAATGTAAATAATCTGATGTGCCCAGCATAATACCTTCCGTCAATCCTGTGTATTATGTATAAATTCCATTTATAATTTTTCTAAATTTCCAGTAAAATTCTTCTTCTTTTTTAGATTTTCCCATTCGTTAGGGGTCGCTATTTTTTATTTTCTTCTTCTACTCATTTCTGTTTTGCGTGTCGTTCTCATTAAATTCCATTATTCTCCACTCTTCCACAATACAGTCCTTTCATCTTATCTTTGGTCTTCCTCTGTTTCTTTGACCTTCTATTACTAAGCTATTCATTTTTCTTTCAATATACTCTTCATCTTTTCTCATAAAATGTTCAAACCAATGTAATCGTCCCTCTTGTATCTTTCACATATCTCTGCCGCTTTCATTTATTTTTCATTAATACTGACATTTCTGTTAATTTGAATTATCTGAATATATTAGCAGTTTCCATGGTTAGCATAGCTGGCTGATTTATAAAATTGAATTTCTTTAAAATTCTTTAACTCTATATTTATTTATGAAGTATAAAATGCAATCAAATCGTATAGAGAATAATATATTCTTTAAGTTATAATAACCTTAAATGTCAATATATGATATTTAACTGAGTTTTTTCAATTATAATCAAAATCTAATCACTTCTTTTTGTGGATGTAAACTTGAGGAATATGAAAAAATTATAATTTTTGGAATCGTGGTACACAAATACACACACAGACACACATACATACAGAAATCATCTTAAAAATGGTAAGATCGTATTATATAGATCCTAAAACGTGCTTATTCACTAAATTTTTTGACCAAAGACAATACCTTCCTTACCTAAAGGTGAGGGAAGGTAAAAAGAAGTTAAATTTTGTGTAATAATATATAATTATAATTAATTTAGCAAACGACGGAGCATAATTATTTTTATACTAAAAATATAAAATTATATTTTAGTGCATTCATAAAATTAATCATGTAATTATTACAATTTTCTTAACGTATGTATTATGATAGTCTTGAATTATATAAGAACAACATACAACATATCGTGCGTACATTGCCTTACATTCACGATAAGTAAGGAACGTAGTAAACTTATAGTACCAACTTGTAATTAAATTTTTGAGTAACTGTGTGTACATGATTTCTTTTGTTGCAAGCCAATGTATTTACTAAAAGTATTTGCGGTTTTCATGATTATAGAGTAGTTGTGTTTAAATGTAGTACTTTATGACTACGTTTTAAAAACGACGGTATTCAGCTTATTTACAAGATCTGACAGTAAAATAATGAGATGGGGCGGCGTTTTTACTTCCTTGTACGTAAGTAAAGGAAGTATTATAATCGCGAAAGATTTCAGCGGAAATATCCATTTTGATCATCCCTGAATCCATTTTGACTAATTTCGTCGTGACGTCTGTACGTACGTATCTCGCATAACTCAAAAAACGGTAAGCCGTAGAAAGTTGAAATTTTGTATTTAGGACTGCTATAACATCTAGTTGTGCACCTCCCTTTCTGGTTATTACACAATTTCCAGAAGTGGCACTTTACATGAAGCCTATAATAGATTTTAATGAAAAACTGTTTTAAAATATAATCCAAAACTTTTCAAATTTGGTATACAAGACTTTTATGTTAATCGAAATAACATAATAGATTTTGGTTAAAGTAGGCTAACCGGAAGTGGTACATTACTTGAAGTTGTTAACAGTTTTTCTTGAATAAAATGATTTTATTTTGATTTTAGAAATAAATGCTTCAAATAAAAGTTTTAGAGAATTAATTGCTGCGTCTAGCACATCAAGTATTATTAAATTAGCCCTTTGTATAAGCGAGATATGTAAATTTAAAAATTATACTTTTTTGTTTTTGTAATAAAGCTTGCTATGGATTAGGACAAAAACATAAAAAAATGTTCATGTCAAATTACGTTAAATACGTGCAATTTTATGATTCGTACAATAACAAATATTATATTTTTATTGTGAAATTAGTCATATTCATTGTTGTAATCAAATATTTCTTTGTTGTAATCAAAACTCTCTTTAAAAAGAACCGGGTTAGATTATGGTCGCTATATATCTTACTGTTTTGAAGTTAAAATTAATATTTTGTAATTTATTTATTAAAAACATATGTATAGTTTAATAAGCGTACAAGGAAGTCGTGTGATGTCCACATCAGATTTTTTGAATAAGGACGCTGGGGTACGTCTTCATTTATAAAGCAGCTACAGATTGAAAGATTGTTGTGATTAGTGCTCCGTTAGAAGGACTACGGTATAAGATTTTCTCTGGCACAATCTACCACTGCAGGAGTGAAAATAATGCGTTTTATTACTTTACTAGCAAAACTCATACATTTACACATATAAGCTTATTATGATGCAAGTGACATAACCTACAAACCTACCCTATATTCTTCTCTTTATATCAAATATCACCATCTCCACAGCTAACAGATGACTGCTATTGATTCCCTGTTAGATTCTTCACATTTCTTGGCGCATCTGCGATATAGTAGGCATCTGTAGTATCTGTTTCAGCACCAGCTCGTTTCGAAGGCCAATCGTGCTCCGCTGTTCTGATTGAAATTACTTATTCATGCCCAACGCAAGAATGAAATCTGTTACTGGGTTACTGCCTTTAGTACACCACAGCCCCACTATAAATCGGGATATAATGTGATATTAATATTGAAAGGATATTAATCTCCAGGAAGCGCTGGGATCATTGGGAGAAGTGGGAATTGTGACGATGAGTTGACGGGGCTTAAGGAGTGCGTTAGTTAATATTATAAGTATTAGAATTAAAATAATTGACTTCAGACGTTTAAAAGTATCGTTCATAATTAAATTAAAACGAATTTATGTTGAACTTGCATAATTACCTCTCGCTAAGAGAGATATTGGAATCATGCTAAAAATCGCATATCCAGATTTTAGTGAATACGCACGTTTTAAGGTGCCTAGGATCCGATAATAACATTTTTACGATGATGTCTGTGTGTGTTAAATAGATTCTGGTAACAATTGGACAACCGGAAGTAATAATATTTTAACAAAAATCTTCTAAATATTATTTTTTGAAAATTTATGTTGGAATAGCTTAGTAATAGACGGTAAAAGATACAGAAGATCAGAGATAAGATGGAAGGAATGTATTGCGGAATTTTTGAGAGAAAAGAAAATAAATGAGAACTACACGCAAAACAGAAATGAGTGGAAGAAGAAAATAAAAAATAGCGACCCCAGACGAACGGAAAAAGCTGAAGAATTTGTACATAATACACAGGATTGACCTTTTTTTTGTAATTTCATTAATTTAAAAATTATTATTTTTAGAAATGCTTATAGATCTTATAAGATATACTACGAATTTCACTATAATTTTACTCATAGTTAAATTTGCCAAAATAATAATTACTTGTTGGTAAGAAAATTTCTTAAAAATTATGTGTATGTCTATCTGTTTTTCTTTTTACCTTCCGTCACCTTTAGGTAAGGAAGATATTGTCTTTGGTCAAAAAATTCAATGATGAATTTTTACTGAATAAGCATGTTTTAGGGTCCCTATAATACGATTTTACCATTTTTACGATAATGTCCGTATGTATGTATGTTTGTGTGTCTGTGTGTGTGTGTGACAAAAGTTCCGGATCCCATAACTTCAATACCACGATTCCAAAAATTATAATTTTTTCGTATTCCATAGCCTCATTTGAAGATTTAACAGTTAAATGTGATTTATTGACATTTAATATTATTATAACTTAAAGAATATATTATTCTCTATACGATTTGATTACATTTTATACTTCATATTCAATTGATACAGAGTTAAAGAATTTTAAAGAAATTAAATTTTATAATTCAGCCAGCTATGCTAAACGTGGAAACTGCTAATATATTCATATAATTCAAATTGACAGATGTCAGTATGAATAAAAAGTAAATTAATGTGGCAGAGATGAGGATGTTGAAGTAGATGTTGGGGAACACACGGAAAGATACGGTAATAAAATAACTCTAGTGTTACAATTTTGTAGAAAGATACAAGAAAGACGATTACATTGGTTTGAACATGTCATGAGGAGAAATGAAGAATTATATTTGAACAAGAATGAGTAGTTTAATAATGAGAGGTTGAAGAAGCAGAGAAAGATGGAAGGACTGTATTGCGGAAGACTTGACAGAAAAAGAACCGAATGAGAACGACACGCAAAAATATCGACTCCTAACGAATGGGAAAAGCTAAAGAGGAAGAAGATGTCAGTGTCAAGTGCAATTTGAATAGTTTATTTATGAAATAATTTTACTGGAAATTATGTATGGAATTTGTACATAATACACAGGATTGACGGAAGGTATTGAGCTAGCCACATCAGATTTTTTTTATTGGTCATTATACTCTTTATGTTTTTAAGAAATTAATGAAATTATCTCTGAAATAATATATCTTGAATTAAAATATGTTAATTTAGAAATGTTGACGTATGTTCCCGTAAAATTATAGAAAAATTGAAGAATCACGAACTTCAATAAAAAAAATCATGTGTTATAGATTGTTCTTGTTACTTGAAGAGAAAGTACCAGAAGTAAAAGCACCTAAAAATCCATTGTTTTAACGTCTCACACATTTGTCTTTTTGAAATAATTTAACTAATGGTGCGCATTGCAGAATAATCGACCGTGCTCATCACTTAAATCAAAGTCATTTATCGGTTCCGAGTTTTTTAGCCTTTACCGTAGCAGTTACGGATAAGGAGCAATAAATTAACACTACCATTAAAATGATTCTTTTACTGTCATCTGTTTTTTCTACAGCTGTTCTTAACATCTTTAACAATTTCAATTTAAATTCTCTACACAAACTGCTACGAACCTGTCTCTTGCACGAATACACACGAAAAATATAAATCACACTGTAATGCGCGGTTTCCCTCACACGATTTAGCCCGAACATAGCCGGCCGCGAAAATTTTCCCCTATATTATCGACTATTTTTCTTTGTTTTTTATTAGCTTATATTTACATACCATTGTTTCGTTTTTCTAACATGTAAAAATTTCAACAACTCCACAAAAAATAAAACTGAATGACTATGGATCAAGTGTGATATCAGTAACAATTGCTGGGTGTATTACAGTAAAGTTCACATCGATCAAATCTAGTCCGATGTTCTGTTGTTTTGCTATTCGTTGTTTGGGAGCAGATGGATTTTGTTCTATTTGAAGTTTTTCGTTCAAGTAATAAAAGTTTTCTCGTAACAAACTGAAGTTTCTAGTAGTTTATGCAGTTTTGGAATTAAATCAATACGTAGTTGTATGTACATCGAAAACATTTTGTAAGTAACTGTAACTGGAATTCGTAATTTAGTAAGTTTAATGAAATTTAAAGTAGCTGGCGACTGTAATTTATAAAGATGAACTTTGAACTACAGATTAAAATTGTATCGCTTTGAAGTGAGTTATAAATATAGAACAGCATGGTTTCTACAGTTGGCGATCTGTCGATATGGATTACAATACACAAGTAGATGCTGTGTACACTGACTTCAGCAAGGCATTTGACAAAATAAATCACTCCATTTTAATAGATAAATTTAAGATGTACCTAAATCATAGACAACAATATGTTACAGTAAATGGTTTCAATTCTGACATCTACCCCGTAACTTCTGGAGTACCTCAGGGATCTCACCTTGGACCCTTCCTTTTTTACCTGTCGCTAAGAGAGGTATTGGATTCATGCTAAAAATCGCATATCCAGATTTTATTGAATAAGCACGTTTTAAGGTCCCTACAATCCGATTTTAACATTTTTACGATGATGTCTGTGTGTGTGTGTGTATGTATGTATGTAGGATGTTGGAAGGACGATTACTCAAAAACTATAAGACTTTAAATTTGTTTAACTACGTATTTTCCAATCGGACATTCATGGGAAGATCTGAAAAGGTTTTGGTAACAATTGGACAACCGGAAGTAGAAGATTCTTGAAAAAAATCTTCTAAATAATATTTTTTGAAAATTTTTCTTGGTAATATTAAAGAAAATTAAATTCTCTATCTGATACATTTAAATATTTTACTATATATTCTATAGATTTAGAGATAAAATAAATATAATATATAAAATAATGTTATAATAAATTTTACAGCCGAAAGGATGCCATGGAAAATAGTTGAAAATTTAAATTGTTTGTAACTGACAGGTAAATGTCAGTGTCAGATAGATATTACGAAAGAGTTTTTCTGGGAATTACATACATTATATTATTTCTTAATGTATTAATAGTTAAATATTTAAAATTATAGGTATATTACATATATCCTTCAAAAATACTGTCAATCCTGACAATGAATTAGAAACATTTCGAAAAATTAGAAGAGGACAAAATTTCTTCATAAAATGAATTTAAAATTAAACAATCTAAATATAAGGAATAGATATATGCAAGTAGAATTTTTGGTATAGAGTGTAGGTATACAAGAAATGTTAAATACAATAGGGCGCGAGCAGTGATTTTGTTGGCCTTGACAAGCAGATATGGGGGCCCATGTCAGAATGATAGCTAGTAATTATGTATATAGATGTAAGTATCATAATTTCTCATTCTAAATTTAGGGATTTTCCAATTCCATATGGTTTATTTTCTTCGACAAGTAAATTCCACACTCCTGGTGACAAATTAACTACGTGTATTTAGAAAATCTTGAAATTCTGAATGAAACATAATGACTAATTATCATTCTGAAACGGGCCCCCTCATCTGCTTGTCAAGGCCAACAATGTAACATGGCTGTTCGCACCCTATACTTATGTAACCAAAAAAGGAAGTGGAGAGAGGTATTGTGCTGGCCACAACAATTTTTTTCTGTAGAAATGTGTAGGACTAATTTTGCAATGTTTTCCCCGTTAAAACGCCTATTGTGTTGTTATAAGAATTCATTATGCTTCTCCGATATACCAGATATATTTAGTTGCAATTTGTATTTATTTAAGAAGTTTATAAAAATAGCTTCACTTATTTATCTACCTTTTTTGTATTATTTATTGTAACTGTGCTGTACTATTGTTGGGACCTTGTCCTGTTGTATGGCCACTTTTGTAAGAAATAAATAAATAAATACCATTCTTTGTTTGTAACCGAGTTCCAAACGTCTTTAGAAAAATATTGTGTTGTATAGAATGTAACTGATTCTATACATTAATCAGTTAATTCAATGTACTCCTCTACAGAGAAATTCGTATAAATAAAGGCTAACACAGTTTGTAGTTTAAAACGGAATGGATTTCCATGTGATGAATTATGTTTAAAAGTAGTTACACAAGTTGAAATGGCGTAATCATTTAGAATGTGTTTGAGAGGAGAAATTAAATTCTGCTAGTTTAATTGACATTAGAGCTAAAACTTACAAATTACCAATTCCATGACTCGCACTGGCGCAGTCGTTCCATGTTCTAAGTGAGCAATGCAAATTAAGGATAGTATGTAGTTCAAAATTCTCTAAATGCAACAAGTTTACTTATTTCCAATTACTCCTTAACTTAAATACTTATAACAGGAAAGTTCTATTCACTTACGACAAATTTACATTTGTACTCATTTACTCAATCAAGCTGCAGAATACTGGAAGGATAAAATATGCAGGAATGTAGACAATCGTTCATTGAAAAAAGTATAAAAACGGGAAGTTTTGCTATTTATTCTAGTTTCTTCAGTGTAACTTAGAGCTTACTCTTTATTTAGGACGTGTTGTAATCTATGTATTTTATTTATGTTTTCAATAAGGTGTTAACAATTACAACTACGAGGGTAAGGTGAAAAGTTCTCGGCCTGTCATTAGTTCGTATGACAAGTTTCAACTTGTTTTCTCAAGTAGTTTGTTTACACAAATTTTTGCAGTGGACGTTTTGCGTGTTTTTCGTTAAAATGGATAAACTTGAATATCGTGCGGTCATAAAATTCTTCGTTTTGGATGGATTAACCCCTAAGGAAATTCATCCGTAGTTGACAAAAGTTTACGGGGACTCTGCTCCTTCCATGTCAATTGTTAAAAAGTAGGCAGCTGAATTTAAACGTCGTCGCATGTCCCTCGAATATGACCCACGTGAAGGACGGCCAAAAATCGCCACCACATCGGAAACCATCGAAAGGGTGCATGATATCGTGTTGGACGATAAGCGAGTAAAGGTAAGTGAGATTGCTGAGGCTGTGGGGATATCGGAAGAAAGGGTACGAAACATCTTGCACAAAGAATTAGGGATGCGAAAGCTCTGCGCAAGATGCGTGCTGCATTTGCTGAATGCCGATCAAAAGCAAATGCGCAAACGATATTCGCAGCAATGTTTGGAGCGATTCAATAAGGATCCGACCGATTTTGTGCGGCGATTTGTCACCATGGATGAGACATGGGTCCACCACTACACGCCAGAAACGAAACAGTTGTCCAAGCAGTTTTTAATCGGTTATTTCACTTCAGACTATGCTACCGCAAATTATCATTTATATTTATACGGAGCAATTTATTTACGGATAAACGCAGAACAAATATTATTTAAATAAATGAATTATAATAAGCAATTCTAAATTATTTATTGGTAACATTATTTAAAGTATTTATATTATGCGTGTAATAAACTGACATAAATCAATTCAGTGAATTTAATTTCCAATTTATTAATATTTATAATTTAATTCACTCGGTTTATGTGACCACGAACAAATATTCAATTCGAACTAAATAATCGCTTTATTACTTTATGATACAGACCTTTATGTTCTTTGACATATATTTTCGTCTGTCGCCTAATAAACGCATATGTACTATAAATAATATATAACAAATTGATTGTGGACGTCTATTTTGGTTTGTTATGAATTGTAAATGAAATGTCAAGATAATAGTTTGTGAATGACAAATTTAGTTTGTTAAAACATGAAGTGGCGTACCCAAATGAGGATCAAATTGAACGTATGGTTTATGAAAAATTCGAAATTTGAATCAGTTATGGTTTTTATTATCTCTCGCTAAAAGAGGTATTGGATTCATGTTAAAAATCATATATCCAGATTTTAATGATTAAGCACTTGTTAAGGTCCCGACAATCCGATTTTAATACTTTTACGATGATGTCTGTGCGCGTGTGTGGTGTGTGTGGGAACGTTGGAAGAATGTTTTCTCAAAAACAATAATACTTAATATTTGTTTAACTACATATTTTTCAATCGGACATTACTGGAAAAAGCTGAAAAGGTTTTGGTAATAATTGGACAACCGAAAGTAGCAGATTCTTAAAAAAAATCTTCTAAATATTTTCTTTTGAAAATTCTCTATCTGATACCTTTAAATATTATATTATATCTCTTATAGATTTAGACATAAAGAAATATAAGGTATATAATAATCTGTTGTAATATATCTCACAACCCAAATAATGTCATGGAAACCAATTAAAAAATTAAAATGTCAGCGTCAAAAATCCAAAGACATTACTGAAGATTTTTTTCTGGGAAGTACATACATTATATTATTTCCATTGTATTAATAGTTGAATATTTAAAATTATCGGTATATTACATATACCCTTCAAAAATACTGTCAATCCCGACAATGAATTAGAAACATTTCGAAAAATTAGAACAATAGGACAAAATTTATTTATAGAATGAATTTAAAATTTAAAAATCTAAATATAAAGAATAGATATAAGTACAATTGTTGGTGTAGAGTGTAGGTATACAAGACATGTTAAATACAATAGGGCGCGAGCAGTCATGTGACTTTGACAAGCAGATATGGGGGCGCGTGTCAGAATGATAGTACGTAATTATGTACATGGATGTCAAATATCATAATTTCTCATTCTAAATTTAGTAATTTTCCAATTCATGTGGTTTACTTTCCTCGGCAAGTAAATTCTACACTCCTGGTAACAAATTAACTACATGAATTTAGAAAATCTTGAAATATCTGTTTGTCAAGGCCAACAATGTCACATGACTACTTGCGCCCTATACTTATGTAAGCAAAAACGGAAGTGGCCCAACAATTTTTTTTATGAACGTATTTAAAATTCAACTATTAGTCCTTACCAGACTCTTAAAGCCTCAGACAAATACAGTGTAAATATAATTCTAATATCTTTCTTTAACATTGGCTGTGTTAAGCTCACGTAGAAATAGTAAAGCAGGTAACATGACACGTTACAATGATCCTTCCGCGTCGCGGTTAGTGGTTTGAAAGCACTATAAACCGATTTTGTATTTAACCGTACTTCCCTGACCGTAATAACCACTACATTATTGTTAATGTTGTATTGTTACGGCTAATGCAGCACTAGCTGGCTTCATTTAACTAAATGTGCGCAAATTGACGAGAGAAGTAATACTATTACTACCATTAGACGCTGGACAATAGACACTCATAATAGTAAATTCGGAACACTCGCTGCACAGATTGTTATAATGACACACAAAAGGGGTGAAAATTTATAAATTTGGGTATTGTAATTTAATATTTTCATCCCTTTTTTAAATTGCCTATTTCCTATGAATACACTTTGACGTCACAGGAATAGGAGATTCTTTTTCATTACTATTTTTTACGAAAATAACAACAAATTATTATTTTCTTTACAACTATGAAAAATATTGCATAGAAATACTTTTGAAAAAATCTGATGTGGCCAGCACACTACCTTCCGTCAATCCTGTGTATTATGCACAAATTCCGTAGGGCGTGAACAGTCACGTGACTTTGTTGACCTTGGCAATCAGATATGGCGGCCCATATCAGAATGACAGCTATTAATTATATCCATAACTGACAAATGTCATGTATTTTATGATTCCTTTTCTCGGCAACTATATTCCACACTCTTGATAACAAATAAACCACACGAAATAAGAAATTTTGAATGAAAAATTATGACCATTTGTCAGTTATGGGCATAATTAATAGCTGTCATTTTGACACGAGCCCCTATATCTTCTTGGTAAGGTCAACAACGTCACGTGACTGCTCGCGGTTTAAACATAAATATTCTTGCAAAAGATCCTATATTTCTAGTAAAATTATTTCATAAACAAACTATGCCAATTTCACTTGACACTGCCAACTTTTTTTTTAGGTTTTCCCATTCGTTAGGGGTCGCTATTTTTTACTGTCTTCTTCCATTCATTTCTGTTTTGGGTGTCGTCCTCATTCAATTCCTTTTCTCTCAATTTTACCGTAATACAGTTCTTCTATCTTTGGTTTTCTTATTTCTTTTACCTTCTTCTACTAAGCTATTTATTATATTCTTCAAATATATTTTTTATCTCTCCTCATGACATGTATAAACCAATGTAATCGTCTCTCTTGTATCTATCTAGAAACTTGTATCACTCGACCAATTTCCCTTATCCTTTAGTTACTTATTGTCTTTCCGTGTCATCCCCAACATCTATCTCAACATCCTAGTCTCTCCCACATTCATTTTCTTTTTATTGACACTTACATCTGGCAGTGAGAATGTTCTTAATATTTATAACAACAGTAAATGTCAGAAAATTATATTTAACAGCGTTTTCTTAAGAAAAACTTTAAAATCTTCAAATGAGGGTACTTACAGTTGACCAATTATAACCAAAATCTAATCAAGTCTGTATATGGATGTAAGGAAGAGGAATACGTAAAAATTGTAATTTATGGAATTCTAGTATTGGAGATATCGCGGCCGAAATTATAGTCATACAGACATACCTTATCGTATGGTAGGGACTATAAAACGCGCTTATTCATTGAAAACTCACCACCGCATTTTTTGACCAAAGATGAGGTGACGGAAGGTAAAAATGTTAAATAAAGGTTACTATTGCGTGTGAGGGAAATCAGATTTATGAAATTATTCGAATTTAAAATATAAATTTATATAAAAGATGAATTTCACTCATAATAATCCGTTTCACTGAATATTTGTTTAGACATACATTCTATATTTTATATTGTCCGAAGCCCAAAAATCTTTTGTGTGAGTATATTATTATTCTGTATTCTCCGATAAAATAAAGCTTCTCTTATCAACATGAAAAATGACTAAAATAACTTTGTATCAAATTGCCAAAGTGGAATAATCCATCCATTTTTTAACTTTACCTCCGTTCATCACAAACTTCAAAATCATCTGAACAAATAAAACAAAAAGAAGATGAAAAAGGTTTGCGCGTTAAAGCAGTGCAGCTCGTCGATTTCCTAGTCAATAAATCAAGTAACCCATGCTTCATAGCGCCCATATCCACACTCCTGTACGGTGCGGTATTGTTAATAACCGCAGAGCCAATATACTACCAGCCATTGTCCGTGTCTATACGTCGTTTCCACTCGAATGTGCACAGCGCATACGAGATATTATATGGTGCATGGAAGGCTGTAACGATATATTAATGCTTATCTGATCGAAGCTAAAAGTTGCTCTGTATGTCATTTATCGGCAGATAACTATAATACTTCATATAGCTTCCAGCTAGAAAGAGGTTATTATTTTACAGCTTTATCTTTATGTGGAAATTATTTTCATGTCCTATTATAAATTTAATTTATTGAATGAGTTATAGTTTACAGAATTTTGTCATTGAAATGTTTTTTGTGAAGTAATTTCTACATAAATAACTATTGTTTAAATTACACATGTCAAAATAAATTGAATTTCAAATGTTTGTTGAAACTGTCAATGATACTAACCTAGATATTTTACTATTTTTTTAAAAATAATTTTGAAATAAAAGTAAATTAAATCGAAAAAGATTCTAAATTTCCAGCATAATTATTTCATAAACAACCAAATTGCACTTGACACTGATATCTTCGTCTTCTTCTTTAGCATTTCCCATACATTAGGGGTCGCTATTTTTTATTTTCTTCTTCCACTTATTTTTGTTTTTGCGTGTCGTCCTCATTCAGTTCCTATTCTCTCAAGTTTTCTGCAATACAGTCCTTCCATCTTATCTTTGGTATTTCTCTGTTTCTTCTACTTTCTACTACTAAGCTATTTATTCTTCTTCCCATATATATTTTTCATCTCTCCTCAAGACATGTTCAAACCAATGTAATCGTCTCTCTTATATTTTTTAGGAACTTCTAACAGTCGAGTTATTTGTTTTATTTTTCATTCCTTACCGTATCTTTCCATGTTTTCCCCAACATCTACTTCAACATCCTCATCTCTGCCACATTCATTTAATTTTCACTGAAACTGACATCTGTCAATATGAATTTGAATATATTAGTAGATTCCATGGTTAACATAGCTTGCTGATTAATAAAATTTAATATTTTTATAATTCTTTAACTCTGTATCTATTAAATATGAAGTATAAAATGAAAACAAATTGTATAGAGAATAATATATTCGTTAAGTTTTAATAAAGCTAAATGTCAGTAAATGATATTTAACTGCGTTTTTTTCAAGAAAAACTATTAAAATCTTCAAATGAGGGTACTTCCGGTTGACCAATTATAACCAAAATCAAATCACCTCTTCTGGATGTAAACTTGAGGAATACGAAAAAATTATAATTTTTGGAATAGTGGTATTGAAGTTATGCAATCCGAAACTTTTGTCAGACACATACATAGATACATATACAATACATACAGTCATCGCAAAAATGGTAAAATGTGCTTATTCCCTTAAAACTCATCATTGAATTTTTTGACCAAAGACAATACCTTCCTTACCTAAACGTGATGAAAGGTAAAATGAATGATTTTTGACTGAGAATAGTACAGTGAAATTGGTATACTCTAAAAAAGTTTTAGCTTTTTTTTAACACCTTGTATATTCATGATTATTTATTTTTTTGTTGGGCCCCTAATTTTTATTTTTAGATTCGCCATTGCTTTGGTACACCGAAATATGAATAATAAATAAGCTCTAATGACATATTTATTTACACATGCAGCATGCAGTTTTATAGTATCCGAAAACCAAAAGCTATGAACTATGAACTATTCTGGTATCTCAGACAAAATCTATCTAACAAACGAGTGTCACAACTCCTGCGTTATGAAGTAGGACACTTTAGTCTTTACTGTAACAATCATTCATCGACAAAAATGCCTCTCATCCACTAACGTGCCTCTTATCCTTGTGTGTCGGCGGTATGAAAGTGTCGGTAATCCCCTCTGTTGACGTGTTCGTCACGGGTCGCTTGCCCCATTGTCTTAAATCCTGCGACGGAGTGATCCTGCGTCGGCCGTGGGGCGATAGTTTCGCACTCGGTCTGGCGCGCTGCCAAAAGCTTCCGATATACCGCATCATACAGCACAGCGCAGACCAGAACGACTCTAATGCCCCGAGCATTCAAATCGCTAGCAAACAATAGAGAACTTAAAAGTTTGGAAAAGTAGCTGACTTAATTATAGGTTAACAATGCTTAACAACAAATTTAACAAGATTTGGTGATATAGTTTGAGAATTTTCTAAACTCTAACTGGAAGATATCAACCTTAGAGAACTTAATAGTGTAAATATGATACATACTATAAATAGGTGACATCATAAGGCAATTAGTTCTACCTGCGGGTAAATAAAAGGTGAAGGTATTTCTGATTCTAGTAGAAGGAACGTGGAAATTAAGACAGGAAAGAGAACGGGGATCATCAATACAGTCATTGATAAGTGTAAAACATTTTCTCGACGTACAAAAAGGCTTTTTAGATTGAAAATAGACAGAAGGTCATAGTAAGAAACGGAGTAGTCAGGGTGGACGTGAAACGTTTTAAAGTACATGAACTTTAGAATTTTTTACCTCTCGCTAAGAGAGGTATTGCATTCATGCTAAAAATCACATATCCATATTTTATTGAATAAGCACGTTTTAAGGTCCCTACAATCCGATTTTAACATTTTTACGATGATGTCTGTGTGTGTGTGTGTGTGTGGATGTATGTGTGTATGTATGTAGGATGTTGGAAGGACGATTACTCAAAAACTATAAGACTTAAAAATTGTTTAATTACGTATTTTCCAATCGGACATTCATGGGAAGATCTGAAAAGGTTTTGGTAACAATTGGACAACCGGAAATAGAAGATTCTTGAAAAAAAATCTTCTAAATAATATTTTTTGAAATTTTTTCTTGGTAATATTAAAGAAAATTAAATTCTCTATCTGATACATTTAAATATTTTATTATATATTCTATGGATTTAGAGATAAAAGAAATGTAATAAATAAAATAACGTTATAATAAATTTTACAGCCGAAAGGATGCCATGGAAAATAGTTGACCAGTTGAACTGTTTGTAACTGACAGATAAATGTCAGTGTCAGAAATTCATAGATATTACTAAAGAGTTTTTCTGGGAAGTACATATACATTATATTATTTCTTAATGTATTAGTAGTTAAATATTTAAGATCATAGGTCTATTACATATATCCTTCAAAAATACAGTCAATCCTGACAATGAATTGGAAACATTTCGAAAAATTAGAAGAGGACAAAATTTCTTCATATAATGAATTTATAATTAAACAATCTAAATATAAGGAATAGATATATGTAAGTACAATTTTTGGTGTAGAATGTAGGTATACAAGAAATGTTAAATACAATAGGGCGCCTTGACAAGCAGATATGGGGACTCATGTCAGAATGATAGCTAGTAATTATGTATATAGATGTATCATAATTTCTCATTCTAAATTTAGTGATTTTCCAATTCCATATGGTTTATTTTCCTCGACAAGTAAATTCCACACTCCTGGTGACAAATTAACTACGTGTATTTAGAAAATCTTGAAATTCTGAATGAAACATACTGACTAATTATCATTCTGAAACGGGCCCCCACATCTGCTTGTCAAGGCCAACAATGTAACATGACTGTTCGCGCCCTATACTTATGTAACCAAAAAAGGAAGTGGCGAGAGGTATTGTGCTGGCCACAACAGATTTTTTTTTAACTGATTCTATGAGATCCTGATGTACCTCCGGGTTCCATATATGCTTGTCAAAATCACATGACTGCACGGGCCCTATTGTATTTAACATTTCTTGTATACCTATACTCTACACCAAGAATTCTACCCATATCTATTCCTTATATTTAGATTTTTTAATTTTAAATTCATTCTATGAAGAAATTTTGTCCTACTCGTCTAATTTTTCAAAAAGTTTCCAATTCATTGTCGGGATTAACAATATTTTAGAAGGGTATATGTAATTTATCTTTAATTTTAAATATTTAACTATTAAAACAATAAGAAAGAATATAATTTTTATGTACTTCCCAGAAAAAATCATCAGTAATGTCTCTGGATTTTTGACAAAGTCATTTGTCTACCAGTTACAAATATTTTAATTTTTCAATTGGTTTCCATGACATTATTTGGGCTGTGAGATTTATTACAAAAGAATTATATTTCTTTATCTCTAAATCTATAAAATATATAAAATATTTATATGTATCAGATAGAGAATTTACTCTTCCTTACAGAAGAACAAAAATTTTCAAAAAATAATATTTAGAAGATTTTCTTTAAGAAGCTGCTACTTCCGGTTGTCTAATTATTACCAACACTTTTTCAGCTCTTCCCAGTAATGTCCGATTGAGAAATACGTAGTTAAACAGATATTAAGTATTATAGTTTTTTAGAAATCATCCTTTCAACCTCTCCAAACACATACATACACACACATCCACACACACATACACACACACACATATACGCACACACACATACATTATCGTAGCAGGAACCCAATACCTCTCTTAGCAAGAGGTAAAAACTAATAATCGTTGAAAAGAGAAAAAAATGGCGGTTTATATTTTAGTAAAATCATTATCACTTTGTGTAAGAATAAACAAGATTTGATTTTCTTATGAGAATTCAAGGTAACAATATGAAATTAGGCAGTTGGAATAATTAAAATTAATTGAAGAATTCGAACAATATTTTAGACAAATTTTAAGTAAAATTTGAAATTATGTTGGTACAAAATTACGGTTTTTCCTTTCCTCTATAAACTGCAAGATTGGTAATGCAAATTGCAGTGCATGGAATGTGAGCTCATTTAATTATTCGTCTTCTTGTTCTCCTAGCTGTTTCTGGTTTGTGGAGTAATTTCCGCTTCATCTCCTGGCTATATCTCAAGTCGTTCAACGTTCCTTGTCTTATTTCCCGTTCTGCTTGCCTCTCTTTGCCTAAACGTCCGTGACAGTTGTGCTGTCCTAAAAACTTCAGTTTTTGGTTATGATGAATAGACTTTTTTTGGACATGAAAAACGTATGAACGTATTTTACTAAATCGATTCATAATGATTCAGCAGAAAATAGCATGCTGAAGATACAGACAATTCAGAATTACTTGATTAAGTTATCGTGAACTAATGATGTACGTGACTCAGTTAATTAAAGAGCGAAAAAAAGTGTTTGCTGTGTCTGCCTCAGGCGAATATCTCTCTGTCTAACGTCCCTCTTCGCGAAATCAGAGAGGAAAATTGAACGGATGCTTCTAGCGCTGTTAATTTTCCAACTGTTCTTTATTTTCTTTCGCCGGAATTACCCGATGAATATTACATGCGGTCCGAATATATTTTTTTTTGTCGGCGTATCTAAAGTAAAGGGACTCTTTTCCTAGGTGGCATTTTAAAAGTTAAATGAATACAGCCTTATTTGCACAAAGTATGGCCAAGAGGACTTATGTAAAACTCAACATTTTGAATATTTTTTCAGAGAATTTTAAGCATTAATTTCAGTTCTAAGGCAGGAAGTTTTTAGCTTCCGCTATAGGTAAGGAATGTATTGTCTTTTGTCAAAAAATTCGATGATGAGTTTTTAATGAATAAGTACGTTTTAGGGTCCGTAGAATACGAATTCACTCATTATACAATGATGTATATATGTAGGTGTGCGTTAGTGTGTGTGTCTGTATCTTCAAATTGAAAGTTGATTAGATTGTAGTTATAATTGGTCAACCGGAAGTATTGAAGTTTTTAACAGTTTTTCTTGAAAAAACGCTGTTAAATATTATTTTTTGCCATTAATTGTTATTATAAATATTAAAGAATATTCTTATCTTTACGAATTGATTGCATTCTATATTTCATATTCTATGGATATAGAGTTAAAGAATTATAAAGTAATTAAATTTTATAAATCAGCCAGCTATGCTATAACCATGGAAACAGCTACTATATTAAGAAAATTTTTACTGACCGATGTCAGTGTCAATAAAAAGAAAATGAATCTGGCAGAGATGAGGATGTTGAGGTAGATATTGGGGAAGACACGGCAAAATAGGATAAGGAATGAAAGAAAAATGGCTTGAGTAATAAAAGTTTCTCGACAGATACAAGAGTGACCATTACATTGGTTTCAATGAAGAGTTTAGTAATAGAAGGTGGACGAAACGGAGTACGATCAAAGGTAAGATGGAAGAACTGTATTGCGGAAGAATTGAGAGAAAAGGAACTAAATGAGGACGACACACAAAACAGAAATGAATGGAAGAAAATAGAAACCAAAGCAACCCGTAAGGAATAGGAAAAGCTAAAGAAGAAGAGATGTCAGTGTCAAGTGCAATTTGCATAGTTTGTTTATGAAATAATTTTACTGGAAATTTATACATAATACACAGGATTGACGGAAGGTATTATGTACAAATTCCATACATAAATTTTCTTGCAAGAGATCCTATATTTCCAGTAAAGTTATTTCATAAACAAACTTTGCAAATTTCACTTCACACTGACATCTTCTTCTTTAGTTTTTCCCATTCGTTAGAGGGTCGCTATTTTTTTTCTTCTTCCAATTATTTTTGTATTGCGTGTCATCCTCATTCAGTTCCTTTTCTCTCAAGTCTTCTGTAATACAGTCCTTTCATCTTATATTTGGTCTTCCCATGTTTCTTTCACCTTCTATTAATATATCCATCTCTAATTTTTGGAATTCTTGTATTGGAGATATCGCGGCCAAAACCGCGATCACATACACACGAACACACACACGCACACAGTCCACACACACATACAGACATCATCGTAAAAATAGTAAAATCGTATTGTAAAGACCCTAAAACGTGCTTATTCAATGAAAACTCACCATCGTTTTAAATTTTCACTGTTATTTTTATCTTATGGAAGGATACGAGTACATTTGCAATTTCAGTTTTACTTGTTTCCTTATTTCATCTGTTAAACGAAAACAATTTCCTTCATGTAAAGTAGCAGACATTTAAATAGTTGAGAAATATCTGATGGTACGTCTGGATCTAGTTAGCAAAATCACGTGAAGAAAAACGAACAAGAAGAAGAAGTACCACATTAAACCTGATAGAAACTTTACAGCTGAAATATGCCGGTTTATCTTATAAGCTATCTCCTGAAATTTATTTCTCTTAAAATGAAGTGGTTAGCACAATCTAACGTCTAATTTACAAACTACCCTCACGGAAGTTCAGTGACCCTAGATCATCGCCTTTAGGGGGAAAATTAAGGGTAGATATTTACAATTTATCCTCAATCACTCGTGATCGAATGTTTTCAATTTTAAATCGTGTGGGTGTTGTTGTGGGCTGTATGGTATTTTTATAGCAAGGTTGAACTTTCATGAACCACCGGAAACAGGATATTTAAGGGAGTACAGTGCCGGAGTATATGGGGGATGAAATATAAATGTACTTAAAATTTAAAGTACGTTTATTGTTCCTCGCAATCTTAATTTTCTTTTATAAATTTGGGGACGTAGTAATATGTTATGTAACAAGTTTGGAAAATATAATTATATTATCATATAAGGTATGAGTGTAAAATTATCAAAAAGCTTATTTAATTAAATCTGGTTTGTTGTAGTTTTTCAAAAGATGAAGGTTAGTACTTTTCAGTTTACTATCATAAACTCCAACTTATGTAAAAAATTAATAATATTTTTACAACCCGTATTAAAAAATGTATTGTGTACGCCTGTGGCGTTACCCCACAGTTACCGCGTGTCGTTTCGCGTGATACAAATCCTGCGTGACTTACAGGGCTCACACACGCGTCATGTAGCCAAACACTACACACGATTTTCACTAATATTTAACGATTTTTATTGCTTGCTTCTCCATGATTAGTTTTTTAAAAATTTTATGGCTTTAATTATGTTTAATTGGTTACGCGCTACAGGGAATAGATTTTTCGGAAATCAAGCAGGAATTTTGGGTTTTTCAGATGCAATTTACTGTATCTATCAATTTGTTTACTTTCTGAAATTTTATTGTTTTGCTACTTTAGTATCACAAAAGTTTGAAGACTTTCTTTCGTTTTGATGTGTAATGTGTCGAGGTAAGACGGCTCGTCCAATTTATTCCATTTAAATATGACGGATTATCTTCCTCTATCTCTCTCTCATATTCGTAAGAAAAAGCGTAGGCAATAAAAGCTGTGAAGTATGAAGAAAGCAAAGACGCCCAACATAAGAGGTTATGATTCTTTTTCCACATTTTTTCAGATTGCGCAATGTCTTGTGCAAAGCTATGTGTGATAATATCCAAATCAGTGGAGCTCATATTGTATTAAGTGAAGAGTTACTTAATCCATGATGGCAAGAAAAGTTTTACGCTAATAATTTATTAATGAAATTATAAAGTTAGCCTCAACCCAAACCTTAGCATAAGCTAAAACAATCTATCCCTTACATTACACAAAGCACCAATTTCGGTATTGTATATGAAGATTATATTATTGTGGTCATAGGATTAGAAAGTAAAAATTAAACGATGCTCATTTTAAATGTAGAACAAATTCGAGGTCCTTATATGAAAAAATTTTTTGTTAAGCGCGCTAGAGAAAACTGATGTAAAGTATTTTTTTTAAAGATGTATGATCAAGGTCATCTACGAATTGTATGAATTAAGATTTTAGCTCCGCCCATTCCGACAAATTCAGTAGTATACAAGATAGTATTTTTATTTTATTATTACAAAAATAAGTCAATTAGTAAGTTTATTAGCAAATGTAGAAATAAATACGTGAAAAATGAGATACTGACAATGTGTCAGGATTCAGCTCTGTGTTTGATTCTTTCATAGATTATAAAAACTTCATACATATACATTGGACATAAAATGTCTTTATAGATAGACAATTGATGGAAAACAATGAATAGAACAGTATTACATTCCACACATTCTATTTCCAGGCAGTAAAAATATATTCAATTCTCCTTTGTCCGATGTAAAGTGAAATAAAAATAGCTGTGCAGCAGCAGTCACATGTTTTGTAAACAATTACGGAAATAAAACTCGTTACTCTATTTTGTTTATTGATTTTTGTTTTAAGCCAGCACTGTAATTTGCCTATTACTCCTACCTCGTTAAATGACAGAGTCAGTTTAATTGTTTTGTAATAACTTTAAAATTGGATAATTTGCAAAAATGATTAACTTTTATTCAAATGAAACAATTTTCCTGGGATTCAGCCACTTTAATAATTTCAATCACATACAGACATCATCGTAAAAATGGTAAAATCGTATTATATGGACCCTAAAACGTGTTATTCACTAAAAACTCATCATTGAATTTCTTGACCAAAGACAATACCTTCCTTACCTAAAGGTGATGGAAGGTAAAAAGTGTTCCATAATATAATATAGCTCTAGTTCTGTACTTTGAGTTGAAATAATGCAGTAGTTATAATCAGTTTCAAACATGGCAAATAACAAATCTCATTTTGCATATTTATTATGAAACTCCAACCCAGTGGGAGTAAATGCAATATGATATTAATCCGTTCGTCGTATTTATCACAGTACCTCAGCCGCGTATATAAACCTCAACATAAACAAAACACATTTATATTCAAATGACAGTTGCAGAGTATTATTCAAAATTCTAAATTTTCCCGCCAACTATCCTACATACTAGACACATATCAACATAGAGCACTTCCTAGATTGATCCAAGGCGGCCGGGCTTATCGATGGCATTGTACTCGCTAATACTATGCATTAGCAACAGTGGCGGCGTAAGGGGTGGGTTAAAGGGGTGGAACCACCCTGAACAATGCCTAGACGCGTCACGATCATTTATCATAAATGAGGGATCAATAACAGTTTTACGTCGCCTGATTTCCACTGATATGACATACAGCATACAACGATAAAGAATAAAAATAAATAATAACCAAAATTACATTAGTCAACTTTGGTTGACGGTAACTGACAACATCAGTCAATTTATTCAAAATTTTCTAATCACATAACACTCGTCACAACCACAACGAAAACACAACTGGACAGCTGTTTGTAGACACACGCGCAAATATCCGAAATGCATTTGTTTATTTTATTCAACCATAGGCGGGTAATGAAATTTGTGACAAAACTATGAAGAATTTTAACTCAATATCTAGAAAGTTTATAAGAAAAAGTTATGAAGAAATATTATTACACTCGATGAGTTCTACCACTGGTTAAATTTAATGTACTTATTTCTGTTATTGTCTGATCTGTAAGCATGGAAGTAACTTTTCGTACTCTGAAATTTGAAGTTCATATATCACGTGGATATATTTTATTTGCGTGCAATAAAATAAACCACGCTTTTTTAACTTCATGAGAACGCTTGAAGGAACATTCTCCAAAAATAAATAACAAGAATTCGCTGCTGTTTTCCGCAAAGACATTTATAGCGTCGTCATGGTGATAGATGGAATATTGTGTTTTATGAAGTGAAACTCAGTTGGCTGGGGGTTGTAGACGAAAGCGGGAAACAAATGAAACATGAACGAAACCAACATCCATTGGCTGTTTTAGTTTTACTGCTGAACGATGAAGTGATGTTTATTTTTACTATTAGACCACTAATGAAAATTTAACGCATCTGTTACAGGTTATGTTTTTCATTCAAGAGATTGTATAATTAAAATAAACATTTGCAATCGAGTGGAAAATAGACATTTACCGGAGAATTTGACATGAACCTTGTGTGAAAGGATGTTTTAAATTATTTATTTGTTACATACTTGTAAACCGTCATTTATTTGGACTGTACATTAACATTGAAAACCAACCTTTACAACCTATTAACCTGTAAAACTGACAGCTAACCTGTAAAATTTTTACAAGTTAGTAGTTGCATTGTTAACAGTTGAAAGTTCAGTTTTATTATTATCATATAAGTTAAAAATAAATGTACAATTATGATTGCCAGTTATATTAAATTTTTCGGTTGAAGTGATGTCGCTTGCGTCTGACCGATTAGCCACAGAGGAGGAAGGAATATTAGCTGCAGATTCTGCCGATGTAGAAGGCACAACATTTGTAGACTCACGTAAGGGAAACATTTTTTTCGACATTTCAATTTTTTGATTGATACAATCATCCACGTATCCTTCCGCAACCGCGCTGGATTTCCATCCTCCAGCACGTTTTAGTGCTAAAATATCTCCGCCCGCGGCTACAACCATCGTTGCTGCAGACCGACGAAAAGAGTGACCTGTATATAATTCTGGTTCTTCTAATCCTAAATATCCCGCAATTTTCTTCGGTACACCGCCAATAGTGTGGTGACCAGCATTATGGGAAATGCATTTTCCGTTACGATATGTTAAGAACAAACGTAAACTCTCTATTCCGGAAGGACGAAGAGCTGCATACTTTCTATATAAAACACAAGGTTGAAAACTGCAATCATCATCTGTGATGGTAAACCTTCTTATTGTTCTATTTTTTGTATTTCTTAATGTAATAATTATATATTTTTTAGTATCTTCCACATGAGGGTTAAAGAGAGAAGCTTATCACACCGGCAAGCACCAAAAATTCCAAAAATTGTAATAACTTTAAAGAGCAACCAACGGTCGTCGGGAGCTTCCAAAAGAAATTTTTGACTTGCTCCTTGGTTAAAACTTTGGCATTTTTCGGAACATAACGCTCACTCCTTCTTTTCAGAAACGCAAATAATTTATGAAATCTACAAATGACAAATAAAAATGTATTTTTTTTCGGTAACATCTCTAATATAAAAATAAACCTGCGAACTTCAATATTTTCTTTAATTTCCAGGCAACTCTTCAACATCGACCATTTCGACCATAATGAACTA
This sequence comes from Harpalus rufipes, assembly GCA_951394225.1. Classification (NCBI taxonomy): domain Eukaryota; kingdom Metazoa; phylum Arthropoda; class Insecta; order Coleoptera; family Carabidae; genus Harpalus; species Harpalus rufipes. The sequence continues at coordinate 66,707,859 of OX596275.1, forward strand.
GGTCTGAATCTCGTGGACAGTTGGTTAAAATAAGCTAATAGAACGTTCTCCGTCACAACAGTTACATTGTTTATTTCTTGCCATTCTTTGAAATCGGCGTATTCTCGTTCATATCTTGCCGCTGACTTTTCTGGTAATAAACTTGAAACCACACTTAAGGCTTCTTTTGTAATAGCTTCTGGCACGTTCATTTTGACTTCTACATTAATTTCAGTGAAAAAAGTAAACAATGAAATAAACTATCCGCGTTGCTACAGTAACACTGCAAAATGTTTTCCAAGGCTTATGGGATATCATTCAAGACAATCTATGACAACAATTACAACTGACAAGTTTTGATTATAAACTTAAATATGATTTACAAGTGAGTAACAAATAAAATATTGTACAATACACGCCAGGTAACTGTTTTACTGCCTCAAGGAGGTGACAGGCTCGCCTAACGGCTCGCCAGTCATTTCCTCCTTTCAGCAGTAAAAACCGTTTTACCTGGCTAGTAATGTAAAATACTATTAAATGGACTGCAGTCGAGAATATCTTCAAATTGAATAAATCATTTAAAAATAAAAATTTCCTCAACATAGGTACAGATCATTGTTTTTAAAATGAAAATATGTTTGTATTGTTATAATATTTCCTGCCATAGAATCTCAAAAGATACTTACAAAAATACAAAATTTAATAAAAATAACCTCTAGGTATAAAATTACATCCTGTGTTCCTCAAATGTAATATTCCATCAAATATTTCTACAGAATTTCAATTTCTCTGTGTTTAAATGAAATGAAAACAATGTGTAAATTTAATTCAGAAATTTTAAATTGAAATTCCATGAACCAATTTTGACACCTGTAGTTCAAGTTACAAGAATTGAAACTGTATTTTAGAAATCGATATTTTTGCCAAGTAAATGAATAAATGCTTCATATTGAAAATATATCGCAATAGTACTTCACTGAAAATGGCAGTATATTAATTTACTGAAACCGAACGCACCATGCAGAAAGATAAAGGGGGGGGGGGTAGGATGGAGAGAAATTTATAACGCCTAGACCACTGCTTTCAACATTACTTATATTTTGATACATATTGTTTTCACTTCCACTATTCATATATGATTTTGTTTAAAGGCATTATTCATATTTAATGGCATTGGAATGTTTCTAAATACGTTAAACAATGTACTGAATTTAATCAAAACTGAAATGAAATTTGTTAGCGAACGCGGAAGTTATAAACTAATTGTTTTATTTTATTGAAAACCGTAACTAATAATATATTTCTATATTGTTTGAGAAACTTTTTGTTAAGAAATTCTATGTAAAGTCCACATCAAACAGAATATAATAAAGAATATCTTCCTTTAATCAAATATTTTTAATCCTCTGCTTTGCGAATATTTCATTATGTCGTGACCTATATTATTTAATATGAAAAATATTAGTTTTATATGCATAACATATTTTCAGGTAAAAATTGGATTACAATATTGGCTGAAAAACATTATTATTTCTTGAGTTCAAGTTTAGGTGTTAAACCCACTTTCTACTGTTTTATAAAGTATACAGGCGCCGTCAGAAATATTTATTAAAATCTTCAAATGAGGCTACTTCCGGTTGACCAATTACAACCAAAATCTAATCACTTGTTCTTCAGGATGTACACTTGAGGAATACGAAAAAAATATTATGTTTGTAATCGTGGTTTTGAATTTATGCGATCCGAAACTTTCGTCACACACACACAGATACATACACACACACACACAGACACACACACACAGACACACATATATACATAATCGTAAAAATGGTAACATCGTATTATAGGGACACTAAAACATGCTTATATACTAAAAACTCATCATTGAATTTTTTGACAAAAGACAATACCTTCCTTACCTAAAGTTGACGGAAGGTAAAACTATCTATCTCAACATCCTCATCTCTGCCACATTCATTTACTCTTGATTGATACTGACATCTGCCAATTTGAATTATCTGAATATATTAGCAGTTTCCATGGTTATAATAGCTCGCTGATTTATGAAATTTAATATATTTTTAATTATTTAACTCTATTGAATATGAAGTACAAAATGCAATCAAATGGTATACGGAATAATCTTTAAGTTATAATAACGTTAAATGTCAATAAATGATATTTAACTGTTAAAATCTTCAAATGAGGCTACTTCCGGTTGACCAATTATAACCAAAATCTAATCAGTTGTTCTGGATGTAAACTTGAGGAATACGAAAAAATTATAATTTTTGGAATCGTGGTATTGAAGTGATGCGATCTGAAACTTTCGTCACACACACACACACATAAACTCACAGAGGCACACATACATACATACTAACAGACATCGTCGTAAAAATGGTAGCATCGTATTATAGGGACCCTAAAACATGCTTATTTACTAAAAACTCATCATTGAATTTTTTGACCAAAGACAATACCTTCCTTACCTAAAGGTGACGGAAGGTAAAACCTAGTCAATTACTGTAACCCGCCGAGTTGCCGGGTAGCGAGTAACAGAAAACAGAAACTTTCAGGAATAACAAGCAAACAGTGCTGCCACCACACCACGGGTTGTTTGCTCGAACTAATAATTTAATGAAAGTCTCTGCAGAGGTCCGGGCACTGATTTGTAGCCTAGATAAATAATACTCTTTAGCACAGGGAGAGATTTATGCAGCGAGTTGTTAATTTATAGTCGATTGGATCGGAATCCGAAGCAGGCATAGGAACAGAGCCAACATTGGCTAGCAGAACGGGGTTTTATTAAGTGCAGGTTATGTGCACGTGTCCGTCTTGTCTTGGATATTCGGGAGAATTAATGGGTGAATACAAATGGGTTAAGGCGAAGGCAAGGCAATGCAATGCACACCATAGCTGATGCGATAGCGTGCATAATTTATTATGCAGATTGTAGTTTTTTTTTTTAAATACGAGTTCTATTTTTACTTGTTTAGTGGAAATTATGGATTGGTTTAAATTTTACGTTTGTGTTTGTTGAATGATGTGCTGTTAGGTCACTACTAAATTTAAACAACTTTGAATATCACATTTCATTTTTTTACCTCTCGCTAAAAGAGTAATTGGATTCATGCTTAAATTTTAATTTATAAGCACCTTTTAAGGTCTCTACAAACCTATTCTAATATTTTTATGATGATGTCTGTGTGTGTGTGTATGTATCGGACATTACTAGGAAGAGCTGAAAAGGTTTTGGTAATAATTGGACGACTGGAAGTAATAGACTCTTAAAAAAATCTTCTTAATATTATTTTTTGAAAATTTTTGTTCTTACTAGAGTAAATTCTCTATCTGATACGTATAAATATTTTATTATATCTTTTATAGATTTAGAGATAAATAAATATAACTTATATAATTATCTGTTGTAATAAGTCTCACAGCCCAAATAATGTCATAGAAACCAATTGAACAACGAAAATGTTTGTAACTGACAGATAAATGTCAGTGTCAAAAATCCAGAGATATTACTGAAGATTTTTATGGGAAGTACATACATTATATTATTTCTTATTCATTTATTCATATATTATTTCATAAATACTGTCAATCCTGACAATGAATTGGAAACATTTAAAAAATCTAGAAGAGGACAAAATTTATTTATAGACAAAAATATATTTCATCACGGCATATTACCCATTGCTAGGTGTGCCAATCTGCTTCATATACAGATATCGGTAATGATGGAATATTTGTACCGTGAAATTAAAAAAAAACTAAATATAAAGAATAGATTTTTGGTGTAGAGTGTAGGTATATAAAAAATGTTAAATACAATAGGGCGTGAGCAGTCATGTGACTTTGTTGGCCTCGACAAGCAAATATGGGGGCCCGTGTCAGAATGATATCTAGTAATTATGTACATAGATGTCAAATATCATAATTCTTCATTCTAAATTTAGTGATTTTCCAATTCCATGTGGTTTATTTTCCTCGACAAGTAAATTCCATACTCCTGCTGACAAATTAACTACGTGAATTTAGAAAATCTTGAAATTTTTAATGAAAAATTCTAACATTTGACATCTTTGTACATAATTACTAATTATCATTCTGACAAGGCCAACAATGTCACTTATGTAACTAAAACCGGAAGTGGCGAGAGGTTTAATGGACGTTAAAAATTTTGCATGTGTGTTTTGGCATCGACTGTGTTTACATTGCACTGTACATAATAGCATTGAATTATACAAGCTAGGCGGTCCAGCCCGTGTTAGAACTAGTCCGGGGGTAGTGTTTGCTTTTGTGTCCAGGGTGCATAGTCCAACACGCCGATTCTACCATGGAAATAAGTATCAATATTTAATGCTCAGTTGAATATAGTATCTAGGACGCAAAGTGAATCTTTACGGTACGAGCAAGTTGTTTATGGCCGAGGCGGGGACACTTTTCATCTGAGGTACATAAACGGGAGGTATTGTGTTGGCCACAAAACATTTTTATTTTATAAATCGTCAAAAAACGTTGCTTCAGAAACTAATATAATATAAAGATATATTTTTCATTTCTCGACTTTATTCATTACGACGCAGTTCATTGACACAGATTTTTCTTGATTTATTGCATAATATCACACAACTGTGTCGGCAGGTATAGTTGTCCTAGCAGAATCGTTATGGACATGCAAACAGTTTAAATTACAAATATTTTAATCATTATTTGAGCATTAGAATATAAGTTATATAGGCATATCATCACGCTATACTTTCACATGCAAAAGTAATAAATTATGTTAATTAGGAATTGTGTCTTTATATGTTCAGGGAAAGTATATAAATGTTTTAATTTTATGATTGATTTATAAAAGTTTTTCAAGAAATAAATTAAGTAAAAATAGAAATGATATAACGGGGGTTATTTTTTAATGTCTTCATTTACAAGTATAAATCTAAAATAAAATTAGAAATTAAAATTAGCGTCGTTGGTAATGAATTATTACCACTTGTACATTTGTACAAACGCTTACTTTTATTTTCTTTATTTTCAAGAAATTGCTGCAGTGGCAAACAATATCATTTGTTTCACATTGGTCAAAATAAAAACATAAATTTCAAAACAGTAAAAATAAAGAACCGTTTGTGTTAACAAGTTGGCCGGTACGGGGTGTGATGTATGTATGTTTGCTTCTCTTGTAGTTGAGTTACCGAAACTGAAGTAGCTGGTATCCTGTAAACAACTTTGCTATGAATCATATCAGAAAATTCAGAAAAACGGAAAGAGATTGCTAAACTCTTTTCTTTAGAATTTTTTTACCTTCCGTCACCTAAGAAAGGTATCGTCTTTGGTCAAAAAAATCGATAGTGAGTTTTGGAGTCCATAAAATACGAATTTACTATTTTTACGATGATGTCTGTATGTATGTGTGTGTGTGTGAGTGTGTAACTAACGATCGTTTCGGATCGCATAATTCCAAAACCACGATTCAAAAAATTATAATTTTTTCGTATTCCTCGAGTTTAGATTCATATACAGACACGATTAGATTTTGGTTATAATTGGTACACCGGAAGTACCCATATAGAGTTACAGAATTTTAAAAATTATTAAATTTCATACATCAGCCAACTAGGCTAACCATGGAAACTGCTAATATATTTAAATAATTCAAATTAACAGATTTTAGTATCAAAGAAAAGAAAATACCTAAATTTTCTTGCAGAAGATTTAAAATTTCCAGTAAAATTATTTCATAAACTAACTATGCAAATTGCACTTGATACTGACATCTTCTTATTCTTCTTTAGCTTTTCCCATTTGTTAGGTGTCGCTATTTTCTATTTTCTTCTTCCACTCATTTCTGTTTTGCGTGTCGTTCTGTTCAGTTCCTTTTCTTTCAAGTCTTCTGCAATACAGTCCTTCCATTTTATCTTTGATCTTCTTCTGTTTCTTCAACCTTTTATTACTAAGCTGTTCATTCTTCTTCCAATATATTCTTCTTCTCTCCTCATGACATGTTCAAACAAATGCAATCGTCTCTCTTATATTTTTTTTAAAACTAGAGTTATTTCCCTTATTTTTTCATTCCTTATCGTATCTTTCAGTGTCTTCCCCAACATCTATCTCAACATCCTCATCTCTGCCACATTAATTTATTTTTTATTGATACTGACATCTGTGGATTTGAATTATCTGAATATATTAGCAGTTTCCATGGTTAGCATAGCTCGCTGATTTATGAAATTTAATATATTTTTAATTATTTAACTCTATTGAATATGAAGTATAAAATGCAATCAAGAGGTATACGGGATATATTCATTAAGTTATAATAACGTTAAATGTCAATAAATGATATTTAACTGTTAAAATCTTCAAATGAGGGCACTTCCGGTTGACCAATTATAACTAAAATCTAATCACCTCTTCTTCTGGAAGTAAACTTGAGGAATACGAAAAAATTATAATTTTAGGAATCGTGGTATTGAAGTTATGCGATCCGAAGCTTTCGTCACGCACACACAGACACACACACACACACACACACACACACATACACACACATACATATAGACATCATCGTAAAAATAGTAAAATTGTGTTATATGGACCCTAAAACGTAAAACTATATTTTTTTTAGAAACTCTTCTGCTTTTCACTGTAAGTATATACTGCATATTGTTGATATTTCTATTGTTTTTATAGTTATTAATAGTGACAATGTAAATAAATTGTGTTTTTATACTATACTTTGTGTGTTGTATGGACATGCTAGAGTGATTAATTTTAGTGTCTAAAACCTCGTCTAATTTATATTCTATCACGCGGATAATTATTTCATTTTATGTTGACAATGGCGAGTTTATATAATGATTTACCTTTACAGGTCTACCTATATTCAATCGATAAATAGTAATTAATTGAGATTATTCTGTACTAATTTGATTTTCATTGGTTTGTTATTGATTATAAGATATATATGCCTGTAGGGACTATAAATGATAAAACTCAAGTCCATTTTCTGAACTTTTGCACGAGGGAAATAATAATTACTATGTACTGACATACACTTTTATTAATAGAAGGTTTTTGACTAGATGTCTGTTCATATTTTTATACGTGAAGCTATGTTGGTCTGTTTCTAACGCCACGGATAAATTTTAAATTTGTGGTCTGTAGAGACTTTAATAAAGGGAAATATATGCAAATATATATCAACAAGATATCATTATAAAGTGGGTAGAAAATAAATATAGCTTCTAGCTTAAAATAAACTGTAATTCCATTTTAATTTTTCATCTTACGTGCAGTTTTGATAGGATAATAATATATAATTAAAGAGTTTCATATAACGTCAAAAAAAGTATCATCAAATTTAAAATTAATTTTAGCTTAATAATGCATGCGTACTTTTTCTTTATGTCATTAGTACGTAGTAAAAGTAATACAAGGTTAATGTAAGAAGTTTTCAAGTTTTGTTTTACAAATTATAGGCAGTAAATTTCAATCAGATTTCATTTCTTGTAAGTAATTAATTATCAGTTATCTGAAAATGCATATATGTATGTATGTATTATTATTTGCATTTTAGTTTAATGATTCATACAATTTAATTAATTAATTCTATTCTTGCTTGCAATATTTTAAGAATATAAAAAAGTCATCAAATAAGAAATTGAAGCGGCCCCAATATATTAATTAATTGCGAACTCGAAAGTTCCGTAAAATAGCATTTATTTTTACTATACCAACGTTTCAGATCCTTGCACCTTCTTCAGGGTCTACAACAATTATACAACAAAAATGTAATACATACAAAATATCATAGATATTATCACACTTACAGTAAGATCTTACAAATTGTTACAATTCATGTACACAAAATACATTGGTACAAAACATTCAGTTAATTTATTAAACATCGTATAAAACTTCACATCCGTTTGCTCTAAAAAACGGTAACCGAATAATATAAATATAAAAAAATCAGATGTGTTCAGCACATAACCTGTGTGCATATTTCAAGTAAAATTATTTCATTATCAAACTATTTAAATTGCACTTGACACTCTCTTTTTCTTCTTTAGCTTTTGGTCTTCCTTTGTTTCTTCTACCTTCTATTACTAAGCTATTCATTCTTTTTCCAATATATTCTTCATCTCACCTCATGATATGTTCAAACCAATGTTAACGTCTCTCTTTATCTTTCATTTCTTGTCCTTTCTCTCCGTGTTTTCCCCAACATCCATCTAAACATTTTCATCTCTCTGCCACATTTATTTTCTTTTTATTGACCCTGACATCTGTCAATCAGATTTTTTAAATATAGTAGCTGTTTCCATGGTTATAGCATAGCTGGCTGATTTATGAAATCTAATTCCTTTATCATTCTTTAATTCTATGTCCATTGAATATGAAGTATAAAATGCAATTAAATAGTATAAATAATAGCATATTCCTTAGTATTTATTGTGTCAATAAATTATATTTAACAGCATTTAAAATCTTTTTATAATGATAAATTTTTCAAATAAGGGTACTTCCGGTACATTCAAATGTAATTACTTCTGTTTTGGATGTAAACTTGAGGAATACGAAAAAATTATAATTTTTAGAATCGTCACACACACACACACACATACATATAGACATCATCGTAAAAATGGTAAAATCGTTTTATCGGGACTCTAAAATTTGCTTATTCACTAAAAACTCATCATTCAATTTTTTGAACAGACAATACCTTCCTTACCTAAAGGTGACGAAAGGTAATAAGCAAAATATGATTTTTTGTATTTATCTAGTAACGTAAGTATTTTTCGTAAAAAACAAATACCATCTTTAAAATGGTCTACTAATGCAAAACTTTGTATTAATTTCACCAACTTCGTATCCTTTATAGCTTCCCAGATCCTAATGTGAGCCTCGAAAAACAGGCATCCTAAATTAAAAACAATTAAGTCTTATTAGACACACACATCGCCCCTGTGATTGCGCGCCCCTCTATCTAAATCCTTTAAAATTTCAACTTGGTAACTCTGTTTCCAAGTTTCTAGTGTTTGTTGACTGTAGCATATTCCTCTTCCAACACTTTATGCTAAGATAATATTGGCCTTGCTTGTGCATTGAGATGAAACATACGACGTAGGTGGAATACAATGTGTGGTAATGTATAGTGTGCTGGTATCACCACAATCGCTCAAACAATTGCCTGCGCTTGCGGGACGCATTACACCTACATGAATGCGTATCGGAAATCACACCCACGCTGCTGCTGTTTCACCACACGTAGGAAAACGTACGTGAGAATCGGGAGACAGTTATTGCTAATATTCGTATCTCTCAAGAAGTGATTACCTTCCTTCAAATCGTATAGAGAATAATATGTTCTTTAAAATTTATAATCATTATATGTCAAAAGTTGCAATTGAGGGTACTTCCGGTGGACCAATTATAACCAAAATATAATCACATCTGCATGGATCTAAACTCGAGGAATACGAAAATATTATAATTTTTGGAATAGTGGTATTGGAGTTATGCGATCTGAAACAACCGTCACATACACACACACACACACACACACACACACACACAGACGCGCACACACATACAAACATCATCGCAAAAATAGTAAATTCGTATTCTATGGACTCCAGAACGTACTTATTCCTTAGTAACTTACAATCGAATTTTTTGAGCAGAGAATGAATACCTTCCTTACCTAGAGGTGATGGAAGGTAAAAACAATCCACCATCTAGTTTCTTAGAAAAACGTTCATAAAGTTGACATTTCGAACATTCTAATACATAAGCTCTTATGGTAGAAGCATTCCATAGATACATTTTGTTTATTTTACGTTGATCTTTCCAACTTTGAGGAAAAAATATCTGTTGTGGCCAGCACAATACCTTCCGATGTTTCTATTTATTTATGTAAGGAAGAGGAATACGTAAAAATTGTATTTTTACCTCTCGCTAAGAGAGGTATTGGATTCATGCTAAAAATCGCATATCCAGATTTTATTGAATAAGCACGTTTTAAGGTCCCTACAATCCGATTTTAACATTTTTACGATGATGTCTGTGTGTGTGTGTGTGTGTGTGTGTGTGTGTGTGTGTGTGTGTGTGTGTGTGGATGTGTGTGTGTGGGATGTTGGAAGGACGGTTACTCAAAAACTATAAGACTTAAAATTTGTTTAACAACGTATTTCCCAATCGGACATTCATGGGAAGATCTGAAAAGGTTTTGGTAACAATTGGACAACCGGAAGTAGAAGATTCTTGAAAAAAAATCTTCTAAATATTATTTTTTGAAAATTTTTCTTGATAATATTAAAGAAAAATAAATTCTCTTTCTGATACATTTAAATATTTTTATACATATTTTATAGATTTAGAGATAAAAGGAATATAATATATAAAATAATGTTGTAATTAATTTTACAACCGAAAGAATGCCATGAAAAATAGTTGCAAATTTAAATTATTTGTAACTGACAGATAAATGTCAGTGTCAGAAATAATGAGTAATGAAAGAAAAATGTACTTGGAGAATCCCTTAGTTCTTGATCTGTGACTATTATGGAGATGACAAGTCTAGGTTGAAGGACTTAAATTTGTTTCAAACATTATGGGACAATGTACTCCAGTACTGTAGACTAGAGTAACTTTGAATTGCGAAAAAGCTATCAAATTCTTCTCAAGTAAGTTGTAAATATTGACAAAATTACACATCGATATAAGAATAATCGGAGTGCAATCTATCCGTCACTTTATTAAAGGGAATTAGTGTTATTTAGATATAACAAGTATGAAAAAATAAAATGTAAAAGAAGATATATAAGAATAGATGCACAATCCAGATATATACATTTTAGACCGCCCAAAATTAATGTTTTTACTAGAAGAATATGAAGAGAAAGTAAACAACGTTGTTCGAATTGAAAATTGCTGTTACCAGCCTAATATTTATATATGGTAAAATCTACTTTGTAATTTATTGTAACATAATTTATGGTAAATATCTTCATGTTGAGACATGCTATTATTGAATAATAAAGAAGTTTATACGTCATAGATTTATATGAATATATTATTTGTATTTATAAAAATATTCTTTGCTTTATGCATACAGCCAGGTAAAATATACGGCGAGAGGTTATGTGCTGGCCACATCAGATTTTTTTTTTTTGGAATTCTGGTATTGGAGATATCGCGACCGAAATTATGGTCACACATACGCACATACATACACATATATAGATATCATCGTAAGAATAGTAAAATCGTATCGTGGGGACCCAAAAACGTGCTTATCCATTAAAAACGCACCATCGGATTTTTTGATTAAAGATAACGGAAGGTAAAAACAGATATAATAACATTGAAGACTCGTAGTACATTATAAGACGTTTATAATGCCTTCTTTCTATTCAAATTAAGCTAAAATGTTGGACATTTTTCTTCAATCTTGTCCTATAATAGCGGAACAGATGAAGAAGGATTTAGTAAAGTTATACGGGATAACTTATATAAAGGAAAAATATAGGAATATAACCCGTAACTATTCTATTGATAACTTTTATTCCGAATATGATAAAGCTAATTATTTTTTTGTTTTTTTTAAATTTTTCATGACTAAAATTGATAGGTAAATTTAAAACATGTTATTTTAACTAATTAGTTTCGCTATAACCTCTTTAAACATTGAACGGTTTCGTTTTATTAAATATGCTGACTACAAAAGGTCTGTAATAGTATTAATACATTTTTTCTTTCTTTTCAGGTAAGTCATCTATGCAAGTATTCCTGTAAGATTCTCGCATTGAAATTACCGATCGACCTATACATTAAGGATGAAGGTATGTTATCAAATATTTAATTACATTTCACCCTAAAGTAACACTACATTTTTGTATTTTAAACATCTAACCTCGCCATAATTTTACAAAGATCTTAATTTATTTCTGTTAACATAGAATTTAATCGCCTCAATGCAGTTATAAATCTCCCGTTTCGCGGATTTTACATCGTACTTTTCGCATCAGCGGACAAGAATTAAAATATTAAAATGCAATATATGTGGGATGAATTCAGTGAATGCCTTCAACTCTGGCGTGGCGTCGCAATTTCGCTCGCTCTGTCACATCTAGAGCGAATTGTTTACACATCAGTTGAGCAGCATTTGCTTTTTATCAAACTGAAACCAAAAAATCTCTGCAAAACAAAGATAGAATTATTTAGTTTCTTTTAAAACTATCTATTGTGGAATTTAGTTGCCGAAATAGTATGGCCGAAGAAAATAAACTACATGAGGGATATTTTTTTTCTTACAGTAAATTTTTACCTCTCGCTAAGAGAGATATTAGATTTATGCTAAACATTGCATATCCAGATTTTAATGATTAAGCACGTTTTAAGGTCCCTACAATCCGATTTTAATATTTTTATGATGATGTCTGTTTGCGTGTGTGGATGTATGTGTATGTGTATGTGAGTCGGTTGGAAGGATCATTTCTCAAAAACTATAATACTTAATATCTGTTTAACTACATTATTACATTATTGGGAAGAGCTGAAAATGTTTTGGTAATAATTGGACAACCGGAAGTAGCAGATACTTCAAAAACTTCTTCTAAATATTATTTTTTGGTAATTTTTGTTCTTGTTAGTATTAAAGAAAAGTAAATTCTCTATCTGATACATATAAATATTTTATTATATCTTTTATAGATTGAGAAATAAAGTAATATAAGGTATATAATAATACATATGTTGTAATAAATCAACCCAAATAATTGTCATGGAAACCAATTGAAAAATAAAAAATGTAACTGACAGATAAATGTCAGTGTCAAAAATCCAGAGACATTACTGAAGATTTTTTCTGGGAAGTACATGCATTATATTATTTCTTATTGTATTAATATAATATTTGAAATTATAGGTATATTACATATACCCTTCAAAATACTGTCAATCCCGACAATAAATTGGAAACATTTCTTCATAGACTGAATTTGAATTAAAAAATCTAAATATAAAGAATAGGTGTAAGTAGAATTTTTGGTGATAAGTGTAGGTATACAAGAAATGGTAAATACAATAGGACGCGAGCAGTCATGTCACTTTGTTGGCCTTACAAGCAGATATGGGGGCCCGTGTCAGAATTATAGCTAGTAATTATGTACATGGATATCAAATTTTTCATTCAAATTTAGTGATTTCCAATTTCATGTGGTTTATTTTCCTCAACAAGTAAATTCCACACTCCTGGTGACAAATTAACTACGTGATTTAGAAAATCTTGAAATTTTGAATGTATGTACATAATTACTAATTGTCATTCTGACACGGGCCCCCATATCTGTTTGTCTAGGCCAACAATGTCACATGACTGCTCGCGTCCTATAGTTATGTAACCAAAAATGGAAATGGCGAGAGATATTGTGCTGGCCACATCAGATTTTTGAATGAGTAATACTATTAACATTAAATTACTTAATGAAATAATTAGAATAAATATAACATTAAACTCTTCATTTTATGACTGGGAGAGATTGTTCTTAGTTATGAAATTACGTAGATGAATGCGTCCTTTTACGTAACATTAATTTAATATTCTCTCTATCCTCAATCCGATCCATTTCACAATTATCCTGAATCCTTGATTGTATGACGAATGTCTCTGCCCAATTACTACGGTATCTATGAACCCGATGTTCATTTTCAGTCATTGGCACTTATCGGGAATGTTCTCCGGTAAGCAGATTCACAGTCCAGCGGAAGGATAGCGATATCTGTTTAACAGTCAAGCAGGTTAACCGTCGTTAATCGGTTAGTTGCCGGGGACTGCTTCACCGGACACCAGTTGACGTTTTACCGATCAGACCGAACGGGAGTTCGTATTGTCTACGTGACCACCAAACGAAGGGGTTAGGTGTAATGTAATTTAAGAATGAATTTATTATCATATTGGAAGGAGGAGAGTTACTCAAGTGAATTATGATCGTTTAAAAATAGTTCGACCGACTTGATGTTTTAGAGAGTGTACCCGGTTAAAAAATCTGATGTGACCAATACAATACCTCCCGCCATTTACCTATGGGGTCTTTTTGCCGCGTGCCTGATGTCTGGTCGCGAATCTGGGGACACCGATTCGGTCCCGATCAACGCCAAATAATTCAAATTTTAAATGGCATAAAATCAACCCTTGTGGTAAACGCCCGTACAATACAAATATTACATTATCATTACCGAAATGTGTGTATAAATCAGATTAGCACACCCAGCAATGGATAATATGCCGTGGTAATATATTTATTTGTTTTTTATTTAAATACATACCTGCATGTGGAAATAAAATTTACGGGATAGCAATCAACCAAATTTTTATTTTTCGGCCTCTATAAGTTTAAGTACCGCATGTGCCTTCTTCAGGCAGTGAAAAAAAATTTTTTTTCGAAGAAAAGTTAAAAAACAAAATGTATTATTTTAAATACGGATATATGTAAAATATTAAATGAATATCAATTTTGAAATTTGAAATTAAGTATAATACAAACTTTGACACAATGAAACGAAACATAATATTATTACAAATGTAAAGACATGTAGGAAACAATTATACAAAAGGAAAGATCAAACACAATGAAATAATGGAGTGGCCAACGAACAAAATAACGTACAATGGCCAATTAAAAAGTATACGTGAAAAATATAACAAAGCTGAAACATTAGATCGAGAAAGCAACCACAACAAGTGTGTTAATTAAATTAGAGTAGAATACGGTATTAAAAAAAGGTTATTGTTAGAGAAAGAAATATAAAAGTAATGATTTGTTATTATTATTTGATACAATGCCCTACAGGCATATACCCAATTACAGGGTAAGGTAAAACTGATGTAAATATAAAGAAATAGGTAATCATTTAAAATAAGTTACACAATTTTTGATTTCAATAATATTATTATAAAATAAATCAATGTGGGACTCAAGAATATTGTAGCTAGTGAACATAAAATGAAAAGGTGATTTGAATAAAAACTTTGACTTGAGAGCTTGATAAAGCAATGTCATGTTGTTTCTGAATGATAATCTTGGTACTAGTATCCTAACTTGGCATAGGATGTGTGAACAAGTCTATGAGGCGATTGAGAATTTTAAATAATAAAATAATGGGACTGGGACTACGTCTTCGGTGACAACATTGATACGGACTCTTATTAGTCGTCTGTACACCAATAATAATGTAGCATGTTGTAGGAATTTAAATATAAGTTGTCAGTGTGACAATGAAACCATGCTTGATTTGTCATTCTTGTCCACTGGGCCCTTCCTTGAGTTCGCTGCAAAGCATGCCGAATGCATGTAAGCCCATTTCGACAGTCGGCATGCTTTACCGCAGTATTCTGGTGTGGTCTAACTTGAAATGTAAATAACAACCTTAAAGTGAATTTATTGAATAGTTGTACATATCTAAGTATAAAACCTGAGCACCTGTAAGCGGTACAAATGTCATTTAAACTATTATAATTAACACAAGTTTATGTCGAATTTAAAAAATACTTGTTCAGTTGGTAAATTTTACGTAAAGGCAAGTTATTAAAAAGTTTGAAAGACTCTGGTGTAGGGGAATTGCAGACATCTACAGCATAAATCGGAGGAGAGCTTTCTGTTCGCTGTAAACTCCGATTCCCGAAACGGTCCAGCGATCCGATAATTTCACATCCGGTTTGCGAATTGGCCCCGGATTCCCCAAACAATCCTATTACTCAGTGCTGGGTTCCACCCACACCTTCTTGTCAACCAGACCGATCCCAATCAATTCACCAACAAATAATTATTATTATTTGGATTAGGGGTATTACCGTAAAGTCTTATTAATATTATGGATTATGTATAATGTTATAAAATGTAATTTATTGCCTAAAAAAACTGTCTCAATGAACAAAATTGGTAAAAGGACATTCTAATAAAATTGTAAAGCTTTCTTTGAAGTGAAAGTGAATTAATTTCATAAATGTAATTAGCAGTAAAATTAATAACTTCACTGCCAACTTATTCTAATTTTCAGAGCACTTTATATTGTAAGGAAAGTTTTCATGCTAAAAATATTTTACGATGAAATATTTTCACAGGCATAGAATGAAAACTATTTCTCCATTGGATGCATTCCAAGAGGATTTTATTTTCATTCATTGTTCAAGTTTTCTGAAATATTTCTTTTGTAACTTGTAATAGGTCATACAATGAAATTACAAGTAAGAATTGTTACATTTGCAATAAAGAATTTAATCTCCTTTAATATTTGAAGGAACAACAATTTTCAAAAAATAATATTTAGAAGATTTTTTTTAAGAATCTGCTACTTCTGGTTCTCCAATTGCTACCAAAACCTTTTCAAGTCTTCCCATTAATGTCCGATTGATTAATACGTAGTTAACAGATATTAACGGCCGAATTCACCATTAATCCGTTGATTAATAATCAGTTGATTAAGGAATCAAGCTGATCTGTAGATCAACGTATGTTCTAATTCATCAACTTGATTTCTGAATCAAGGAATCATGATCAACTGATTCACAGTTTTGTTTTAGTTTTTGACAGTTAATGCAACTGTCATGGAATTTTATTCGTGGTAATTGTACTTTCCGTTAAAAAGGTATTGATATGTAAGTTTTTCATTTATTTATAAAATATATTTTATAATTTTCCTATAATAATATTATATATTTATTTTGATATAGGTAGACATTACACTGATTCCAATAAAGGAGTTTTTAAATATAGTGAAAATGATAGATGTAAAAGTATAGTTAAAAATAATAAAACCAATGCGGTTCTAAATAAAAATAAAGAAGAAGAATGAGGCAAATTTACACATGGGTGCAACAGCCAGAATCCTAACATAGCTATAAATGTCAAAATTAGGATTCAAAGATGTGATCAGTCCTTGATTTATGGAATATGATGAATCAGTTGATCATTAATTTTGATTAGTAGATTAGCTTGATTTTTAATGGTGAATTAGATTGATTTAGAATCAGCGTTGATCTGTAAATCAACTCATGATTAAGGAATGGTGAATTCGGTCGTAAGTCTTATAGTTTTTGGGAAATCGCCATTCCAACATCCACACCTACACTCACACACACATTCAAATCTGGATATGCGATTTTTTAGCATGAATCCAATAACATCTCTTAGCGAGAGGTAAAAAGCATTAAAATAATATTGAAGAAATTAAAAATCTTTCAACATTATGTTTACTATAGTTACGCCTATGAACACAACGCGGAATCTTTGGAATACAGACCTGAAAGCTCATTGTACTTATTTTGTTAGTATTTGCCTTAAGCCAGTCCTGCTTTTAAAATTAAATTATTTTATTACTGAAGTTTGAGGTTAAATGTATAGCAGTAAATAAGAGCACTTTTAAGCAAAACGCTAATAAAAGTTTATACAAGGCCTTTATTTTTTATAGATAAATAAATTTTACATTAAGAATTAACCCAAACACTGTTTCTCTTGTAACGTATGATTGGAAAAAGTTTTAATAACTTTTTTAATATCTCATTGTAATCGAATCGTCGTTTAATTTCTAGCGGCTTTCTCGCTGTATTTGATGTCCTACCTAAATTCTACATTTTTAAAAACCTTGTTCAATATTCAATGGTTTGTTCATTCTGTGCTTTGTGCTTTGTGAAATCTGTGTAATTATGTTATAAACCCAACAAAATTACTTCGTTTTATGTTTCTGTTTTCCTGGCTTATGGCTGTAGGGTCTAATATGAAAACAATTAAACAATTTGGCAACACTGGCGGTAATAAATTCCCCAGTTTACCAGAATATTATAACGGACTAACTTCTAACTATAAATAATTCTACACCTAATAAAATTGTAATTGAGCGTAGTATATTATAAAGAAGTGTTTCTCAAAATAAATCCAGTGCAGTAAAATAAAATAATAATCGTAAAAAATTGTAAGCATGTACATATAACTAAATAAAAATTGGAATATGAAATATTATATTGTTATTATAAATGCATACATAATTTAATTATTTCCTGATGGGCGGAATTAATTAAAAGTTGAACAAATCAATATATTAATAAACTAAATTGAATATAAAGTTTCATGTAAATATAGATAATTTAAAGCAAAATTATTGTATACTAAATTTACATAATTTTGAATAAATTATAATTGAAAATTATGTGAATAATTTAACTAGAAATAATAAGGGTCGTAGATGAATAGATACATGAAGTTTTATGCGAAGATTTTTATTATCTATTATAGATTTAGAGATAAGGAAATATAAGGTATATAATAATCTATTATAATAAATCTCACAGCCCAAATAATGTCATGGAAACCAATTGAAAACTGAAAATGTTTGTAGCTGACATAAATATAAATAAATAAATAAATATTTCATCACGGCATATTACCCATTGCTGGGTGTGCCAATCTGCTTCGTACACAGATATCGGTAATGATGGAATATTTGTACATAAATATTTGTGTCAAAAATCCAGAAACATTAGGTACCTACTCATTTCTTGCGTAATGAAACATATCCCACCTAGGACGTAATAAACTATAATATATCATTATTAAAAATACAATACCCAATACGCACATGCCAATTCTAGGGTAAGGAGAAGAAAAAAATTAAAACAAATTAACACATTTTTGTATTTCACGGACTGAAATTTGGAAAGTCAATCTCACCTTCAATGATATTGTACGATTTAACCATATGATGTATGGGGATTTGGCCAGAATATTTGATTTAGCTCTTTTTAAGTGGAAGATGTTTTTACAATCAATGTCATTATTAATAATTACTGTAGTTATTTGTCGTCTCTTTACGAGTGAGGCTAAATCAAATTTTTCTAGAAGTTGCGATTGCGGTGTACCTCTCTGGGGATAAATTCCTTCCAGATTGTAAATTGCAAATTTTAAAAATTTCCTTTGAATTTGCTCTAATGTTTCTAATTGGTTACTTTGTATCGGATTCCAGATCACCGAACAATATTCTAGGTGAGGAACAAATAAGAGACGTAAAGTATTCAAACTGGAAAACATGTCGGAATTACGGATTACGAATCCTAAACACTTTAATTCGGACGATGTTTTATTTGCAATATGTGCGGTGAACGACAGTTTTGGATCGAAGTTTACCCCTAGATTGCAAATGATTTCTGGCTACATTAAATTAACTATTATATTAATAAACGATATTTACTTATGTTATTCTACCAATATATTAAACAAAAGTGTCTCATAGATGGTAAATCCGGCACTGCCTTCTTAAACCCGCTGAAAAAACGGAAGCAAAAACAACTTGAAGACGAATATAAAACGAAGCAGGTCTGTAGTAAATTATTCCGATCCAGTTAAAATTGATTGATACCCCACTTGTAAAAAATGTAGTATAAATTGACAAGAAGTGTTTGAAATTTGGGTTGTGAAGTATTCCCGAGGTTGATTTCGCATTCAAGTCGTTACGGGGCTGTCAAGACGAAGCAGTGGCGTGCGCTTAGGGCTGATTGAATTACTGCACAGGTGGCCCAGACGTTGCAACGTTGACATGTGAATTAATGGCTCCCCGCTGACAAATTTCCACATTGAGGCTATGATAGACTATACCCTATAACAATTGATCAGGTGCGAGAGGAAGCCACTTTGTAATTCTCCCCCCAAAGGATTCCAGCTAATGAAATGCAATTTTCGCTCATGATGCACTAATGAGGGAATTGATTTACAATTGTCAAACAAATATTGTGTTATAATAGTTTGATCAAAAACTAATGAGATGTTAACAATTAATCGAAAACTTTTAATTAAGAAGTTAAATTTGTGCAACGCACTGTAATCTGTACTTGTTTCTAATTTTTCAAATGTGACGAAGCAAAGCAATTATTGTTAAAATACTGTGGGTTAGTGAAAAAGTCATGAAGAAGAAACTACATAGCCATTAAAAACCCGAGCATGCTGCTGACATTTAACAAAATCATGGTTTTGTCGGCCGTCCATTTGTAAATGGCACTACTTCTCAAGGTTGTATGTACTTCGTTTTATTGATGAATTCTTTCGAACCTTGTTCTATTTCTAACCTCTCGATATTCATATTTAGTAATGTATTGGAGTAGGTGTATATTTTACTACTTTGCATAAAAGATAAAGTAGTTTTATCGAAAAACGTTAAAGGAATTTATAACTTTTTTACAACAATTGCCGTACGAGATGGTGTGAATACTTTACATTCAAATAAATGGAATTTCAATAATAAAATACGAAACTATAATCGGTAAATAAAGCGCATTCGAGCCCGAACTTCAGCCAAAAATTTGGAGTTGTTTAAGAAAAATTCGATCAAAGCGTCTAAAGCGTAGATTGGACATGGTGAATCGGTCCCAAAGAAAGCGAAGTTAATTCAGTTGGCAGGAAATATGATGGTGTCAGACTATTATGACGCCAAAGGAATTTTGCTAATTGATTATCTAGGTAAAAAAATCTGATGTGGCCAGCACATAACCTCTCGCCGTATATTTTACCTGGCTGTATGCATAAAGCAAAGAATATTTTTATAAATACAAATAATATATTCATATAAATCTATGACGTATAAACTTCTTTGTTATTCAATAATAGCATGTCTCAACATGAAGATATTTTACCATAAATTATGTTACAATAAATTACAAAGTAGAGTACTATATATAAATATTAGGCTGGTAACAGCAATTTTCAATTCGAACAACGTTGTTTACTTTCTCTTCATATTCTTCTAGTAAAAACATTAATTTTGGGCGGTCTAAAATGTATATATGGATTGTGCATCTATTCTTACATATCTTCTTTTACATTTTATTTTTTCATACATGTTATATCTAAATAACACTAATTCCCTTTAATAAAGTGACGGATAGATTGCACTCCGATTATTCTTATATCGATGTGTAATTTTGTCAATATTTACAACTTACTTGAGAAGAATTTGATAGCTTTTTCGCAATTCAAAGTTACTCTAGTCTATAGTACTGGTGTACATTGTCCCATAATGTTTGAAACAAATTTAAGTCCTTCAACCTAGACTTGTCATCTCCATAATAGTCACAGATCAAGAATTAAGGGATTCTCCAAATACATTTTTCTTTCATAACTCATTATTTCTGACACTGACATTTATCTGTCAGTTATAAATAATTTAAATTTGCAACTATTTTTCATGGCATCCTTTCGGTTGTAAAATTAATTACAACATTATTTTATATATTATATTCCTTTTATCTCTAAATCTATAAAATATGTATAAAAATATTTAAATGTATCAGAAAGAGAATTTATTTTTCTTTAATATTATCAAGAAAAATTTTCAAAAAATAATATTTAGAATATTTTTTTTCAAGAATCTTCTACTTCCGGTTGTCCAATTGTTACCAAAACCTTTTCAGATCTTCCCATGAATGTCCGATTGGGAAATACGTTGTTAAACAAATTTTAAGTCTTATAGTTTTTGAGTAACCGTCCTTCCAACATCCCACACACACACATCCACACACACACACACACACACACACACACACACACAGACATCATCGTAAAAATGTTAAAATCGGATTGTAGGGACCTTAAAACGTGCTTATTCAATAAAATCTGGATATGCGATTTTTAGCATGAATCCAATACCTCTCTTAGCGAGAGGTAAAAAAGAACTGTGACTGGACAACACTACGCCACACTTGTAGACCAGCTGAAAGCAGTAATTCAAGAAAAAACTCCGAGAATGGCAATGTAAAAGATCTTGTTTCACCAAGACAATGCGCCAGCTTATTCAAGTCGAATTTCTCAACAAAAATTGAACGAACTGGGGTTTGAAATCGTCCCCTATCCACCATACTCGACCGATTTGGCTCCCTCCGCTTTCCATCTTTTCCCAAAACTCACAACGTTCAACGCTGGAAAGATATTACGATCCAACGAAGAAGCCATCAAAGTTTGTTGACATCATATGGGACTATGAAAAAAAAATGTAGCTCTCATAATATTGGGTTGTTATATATTTATTTTATATAAATCTATATATTTACGCAATAACGATGACATTAACATGTTTCTAAATCTAAATATCAGTTTACGTTGCTTATAGAAATAATAAACAAGTTATAAAACAAAACTTCTTAAGTAGGAAAACATGAGGGTTTTAGCATTTAATATGCGAACATGTTCCTTAATCGGTCCTCTCACGGTAATTAGCAATTAATTACCGCTAGGGAGAGCGCGGGGCCCTGACGGACTTCGTTGTCGGGAGCCCCGGCCATGAATATGCAAAGGGACTCCGCGAGGTATTGCACTCTACAAGCTTTGTAAGCTGGTGCGGTGGTGCGACATGCTAATTGCATAATGTACAGGGTTCCCAAACTTTTTACAGATAAGATTACCTATATCGAAATGCCAAACCGAAGAAAATGAATTTCAATTTTCATAATTTCCTTTTTTTTTAAACTAACTTAAAAAGAAAACTTTTTTCGTTGCAAAGAAGTATCCTAATGGGTTGCAATTTTATAACAATACTATTCAATTTTTGTTTAATATATATTTCATATTTTTTAATTATGAACATAGATATCAAATGTCAAAATTTTTCATTAAAAATTTCAATATTTTCTAAATTCACGTAGTTAATTTGTTACCAGGAATGTGGAATTTACTTGTCGAGGAAAATAAACCACATAGAAAATCACGATATTTGACATATATGTACATAATTACTAGTTATTATTCTGACGCGGGCCCCTATATCTGCTTGTCAAGGCCAACAAAGTCACATGACTGCTCGCGCCCTATTTTATTTAACATTTCTTGTATACCTACACTCTACATCAAAAATTCTACTTATATCTATTCCTTATATTTAGATTGTTTAATTTTAAATTCATTCTATGAAGAAATTTTGTCCTACTCTTTTAATCTTTCGAAATGTTTCCAATTCATTGTCGGGATTGACATTATTTTTGAAGGGTATATATAATATAACTAAAAAAAATAATATTTAACTATTCATTCAATAGAAATAATATAATGTATGTACTTCCCAGAAAAAATCTTCAGTACCTACTTGTGGACCTGCTGCTGCCACCAAAAAATTCATAGACAAGAAGTTTACAGTATATTACTTATGTATATTATCTTAGAGTATAGATAATAAAGGTTAGAACGTCATACAGATCTTTTTCACGTAATGAATAATGATAACTTAAAACGTGGTCATTTACCAAAATCTCGATATGCGATTTTTAGCGCGATCCCTATACCTCCCTTACCAAGGGTAGCGGAAGCCAATTTGCAATGAACACCCTTCCGTAAATTGTATAACATCTTTGTATACAAACAAGCACCTGATTTAATTATAGAAAATTCATTTTAACAGTTTCCTTATTTCGTATTTCTCAAAATAATCCCTCTTTACAAATCTATCCTTTCCATACTTGTACACAAACAAAATCCATCTAAATTTAAATTACATTGAATAGTTCGATTTGCTTCCATTTTCCATAAACTCCTCTGAGGAATATCCTCAAGAAAGAATAACAATCCGCCGTCTTTCCAGATAAACTGTTTCAGCATACGTTGCTGTTCCTTTCCTGCGAGATCGTGGACCGTAGACCCCGGATGCGGCAATGTAATTATTCAGGGTTGTTTCCGCAGTGCGCGGGAAGGGGAGGGGTGACGCTACCGATGCCAGCGACGGAAGCATTGGCCAATGAGGGGCAATGCGACACACGTGGACCGAACGCGCGAATATGAGGTTAATGATGGAAAGGACGTGATAATGGGGTTAATTGTTTCAAATTATGAAAACGAGGGGTTTTTGGAAAGGGAGAGAATTATTCATTTTAATTCTAAAATAGTCAGTTGATTTGGGACAAGACCTCGAACCCAGCAAGCGTAAAGCAGTAGCTTTGGTAACAAAGTAATCTAAAGATTCGCCAAACAAAAATTGATATTGTATACTCGTACGTCTTACGTTATTTCAAAAAATCTGATGAGGCCAGCACATTACCTCCTGTTAATCCTATATATTATGTACAAACAATGCAAATAGCACTTGAAACTGACATCTTCTTCTTCTTTATCTTTCCCCATTCTGTTTTACGCGTCGCCCTCATTCAGTTCCTTTTCTCTCAAGTCTTCTGTAATACGGTCCTTCCATCTTATCTTTGGTCTTCCTCTGTTTCGTCTACCTCCTATTACTTACTAAGCTATCCATTCTTTCAATATATGTTTCATCTCTTCTCCTGACATGTTCAAACAAATGTAATCGTCGCTCTTGTATCTTTTAATACACTTCTATCACTCGAGCCATTTCCCTTATTCTTTCATTCATCTATTTCAGCATCCTCATCTCTGCCACATTCTTTTAATTTTCATTGATACTGACATCTGTCAATTTGAATTATCTACATATATTAGCATTTTCTATGGTTAGCATAGCGGGCTGAATTTAATGTCATTATAATTCTTTAACTCTATATCTATTGAATATGAAGTATAAAATGCAATCACATCGTATAGAGAATAACATATTCTTTAAAATTTATAAACATTATGTGTCAATAGATGATATTTAACTGCGTTGTTTCAAGAAAAACTGTTAAAAGTTACAAATGAGGGTACATCTGGTGGACCAATTATAACCAAAATCTAATCATGATTATGCATCTAAATTCGAGGAATTCGTAAAAAATTATATATATTTTGCGATCCGAAACGATCGTCACATACACACACACATACACACATAGACGCGCACACACACATAAAGACATCATCATTATTAACTTACTATCAAATTTTTTGACCAAAGACAATGCCTTCCATACCTAAAGGTACGGTCTCTCTATCAACGGGCTCTAGTAAATTGTACTTGACAACGACATCTGTCAATAAGTAATTGAGTAATATTGAATTATTGAAATGGTTTCCATGGTGACGCAACAAAGATTTTAAAATTTATGAAAATTAATTGCCCTGATATCTATAAAATTTATATTCAAAATTCACATGCACTGCGTAATTTATAAACAATCATACATGAGCCTTATTGTCTATTTTAATGAGGGTTATGATTTTTATGCTTTGAAGCAAACTTTTAAAGCAAAGATTTTTATCGGCATCTAACATACAATATCCAAAAGTAGTGTTACTGTTAGCTCCCTAGTTCCCCCTAAATCCGCCGCAGAAGGAGAATAAATTTGGAAAATAAAACAAGAAGGGAAAAACATGTTACGTAGAACAAGAAAAAGTCGAAAGAGATTTGGCGGGGATATGTTTGAACAAGTGGATAGCTAAAGCAAATAATAGAAATGAATTGAATGAAGTTAAAGACATCCAGAGAACAATGAAACACATACGAGTATTGGAAAGAAGAAATTAATGGATATCAGTTTATTTTTGGTCTATACAGGTTTCGGCAGTTACATTCAAAATTATTTTCAATTGTAGAATAAGTAAAACAATAATCTTCATTTAACATTTTTTCTAGTTATTCACATATACGAGTACCTACGAAAAGAAAGATATATTTCTTTTGAACAAGTATTTAATTTAATATTAAATTATGCAAACATACTACTTACATTTAGATAAATATCATTTATGCAATATATACTATGTTTACTTATCTTACAACTTACAACGCAATTAATGTAATGAGATATAATGTTAAATGCATTATGTAGGTTTTTATATATTACTATGTACATCACGCTAACAGAGAGGTATTGGATTCATGCTAAAAATCGCATATCCAGATTTTAATGATTAAGCATGTTTTAAGGTCCCTACAATCCGATTTTAATATTTTTCGACGATGTCTGTGTGTGTATGGGTTAAATTATTAAATTTAATATCTTTATAATTCTTTAACTTTATATTTATTGAATATGAAGTATAAAATGCAATCCAATCGTATAGAGAATAATATATTCCTTAAGTTATAATAACATTAAATGTTAATAAATGATATTTAATTGCTTCTTTTCAAGAAAAACTGTTAAAACTTGCAAATGAGGGTAGCAAAATCTAATCGTGTCTGCAAATTATAATTTTTGGAATCGTGGTATTGGAAACACATGTAAATATTATTGTCTTCTATGCGAAAAGTGATTACAACTTTCCTGTAATTCATATGAAATGAATGACGCGAACAATTGCTAGAATTGAATAACCATATTGGAAAGCGATAGGCAATTGTGATGAGAAGTAATTATTACCACAACATAAATTCAATTGTTCCAATCCGAATGGCGAGAGACAAACGGCCGCGCAAAATGACAATCACGAATCACGAGCTTGTGAACAATTCCAGGCGCCGGAAATGAGAAATATTGAGAGACAGATTTATCGCTGCCGGAAACATACGAACATGACCAAACGCTGATGACATTACGTTTAGAGCCATCTTTAAAAGTCGAGTAAAAAGTTGAAAACTATTTTGTTGACAGTTTGTGGATTTTTTACCCCATTTATATTCATTATCGCGTTGTACCCAACCTGCTAGATTAATGTACAAAAATTTCATTGAAAAATTCATTAATCTTGCGCATTCTTGGAATATTCACGACCTTTTCAGGCGCGTAGAATGCCCTATTTAACTCCTTAACTTCTAACAATTTCAGAGATTTATTATTTCATTACAGCACAAACACTCAAATATAACCCAAGATTAATCTAAATTATTTTGCGAATAAACATTACTAATAAAAACTTTCACATTTATGTATTAATGTACTTAAACAAATGAAATACAAATTAAAAGATTGTTTGCGTTATTTCTTAAAGAAAATTCCTGGACTTGTGCTGCCATCTGTGCGGCGAAGTGAAAAACTAAATTCTCCAGCTTTTGACGAGCGCCGCATAGCGGGAGCTTTCAGAACTACAAACTTTACGTCATCGTGAACGCATTGCGATGCCTGCGCAGTTGTGACGTCACTGCGGTAATTCTCGTCCTCAGGTCACTGGTCTTTGTCATCGGAAAACCGCGTTAAATTATTAAATATTTACTATATATTATTTTAACTTAAATTTAAAAAATGTAATAAAAGATATGAATGGGAAGTATAAAATTTTATGGTGTTCTGTTAGTAATTTGAAATTAGAGTCCTTAGAAATGTTGGTAGGGGAAAAATCGTTGTATGGTGCAAGGATATTCTTACAGATGGCGCTGAATGTTTTGATTCCGACGCATTGCGTTTGTTTTTCTGCATTGACTTTTGCGGTTTCCAGTTCCTTGTTCGTTTTATTTTATTAAACTTTATTAAAGTAATAATACAAAATTTGCTACTTTGTTTTATTTTATTGCATTTATTTTTCAGAAATAGAAGTATAGGACAAATTTGAACTAGGCTTTATTTTAAACGGAAATTTAAAGTAAAAAGTAAGCGATGTTATTTTAGTTTCTTTTGTGTACAGCCACATTTAAAAGTTATAGAGAAAAGATCAGATATACTCCGTCCATTTCAAAACGAGAAAAATATGCTTTTAATTTTAAATCACAATTGCGTTTTTCTGTTCTAATATAATATTGATATTTTCTGTCAATTATAAACTATTCTTATTATGTACTATATACCTATTGTAATGTTTGTGGACCACATGCCACTGAGTTTAGCCCGAACGCAATCGCCGCCGCTGGTGGAACGTGCTTAATTACGTCTGGTCGGCTGATCCCTTTGTATTCTGTGTTATTATCGCGTCGAATGTTCGAGAGGGACGCCGGACGATATATATATATATATATATATATATATATATATATATATATATATATATACCGTCAAGGAGGACATTCGGGGACATTCTGTTATAGTTACAGAGATATAAATATTGCTTAAATAAATAATCTTAGTGTTTAAGTATTTAATAATATTGTTAGTCTTAATTTTGTGTTGTTTAATCATTATTTATTGTTAATTATTTTTATTATCTTTTTAATATTTATCTTAATTATTTATTGTTGAATAAACATTTATTTTAATTAATATTTCTCTGATTTTTACATTTCACCCAAAACTTTTTGTTCTTGCAAATATTATAGAACATTAAATTCTCAATCTGAAACAATATTTTATTATATCTTTTATAGATGTAGAGATAAAGAAATATACCTAATATATAAAATAATCCGTATGGGGTCTCGTGGCCGTGTGCCTGATTGTCTGGTCGCGAATCTGGGTACCTGGGTTCGATCGTGACCGACGCTAAAAATTAGTTCGAATTTTTATGGCACAAAATTGACCCCTGTGGTGCACTCTCCAAGTCAGCAATGAGTGACCGTGAGGTGACGCCTGGTAAGCGGCCGCACGGTACAAATATTTCATTATTATCGATATCTGTGTACAAAGCAGATTGGCACACCCAGTAATGGGTAATATGCCGTGATGATATATTTATTTATAAATAAATAAATAAATATTTCATCACGGCATATTGCCCATTTCTGGGTGTGCCAATCTGCTTTGTATGCAGATATCGGTAATGATGGAATATTTGTACCCTGTGGGCGCTTACCAGCTGTCACCTTACGGACACTTATAGCTGGCGTGGAGAGTGCATCACAGGGGTCAATTTTGTGCCATTAAAATTCGATGTAATTTTTGGCATCGGTCGGGATCGAACCCGGGTCTTTAGATTCGCGACCAGACACTCAGACACACGGCCACGAGACCCCATTATTTATTTATTTAAATAATCAAATAAAAATAAATAAATAAATATTTCATCACGGCATATTACCCATTGCTGGGTGTGCCAATCTGCTTCGTACACAGATATCGGTAATGATGGAATATTTGTACCGTGTGGGCGCTTACCAGGCGTCACCTCACGGGCACTCATTGCTGGCGTGGAGAGTGCGCCACAGGGGTCAATTTTGTGCCATTAAAATGCGATGTAATTTTTGGCGTCGGTCAGGATCGAACCCGGGTCCCCAGATTCGCGACCAGACACTCAGGCACACGGCCACGAGACCCGTTGTAATAAATCTCACAACCCAAATAATTTCATGGAAACCAATTGAAAAATTAACTGACAGATAAATATCAGTGTCAAAAATCTGAAGTCATTACTAAATACTTTGTCTGAGTAGTACATACATTATATTATTTCGTATTGTATTAATAGTTAAATGTTTAATTTTTAAGTTATATTATATATACCCTTCAGAAATACTGTCAATCCCGACAATGAATTGGAAACATCTCGAAAAATTAAAAGAGTTGTCAAAATTTTTCATAGAATGAATTTAAAATCTAAATATAAATAATAGGTATAAATGAATGTGAATTTATTTTAAGAATCTGAGGAAGTTATAAATATATACCAAAACATCAGTTTTGTATAAATACATTTTATTATCAAACCTAGTAAAACTTAAGAAATATGTCCTACAGCCTTAATCGACTTATAATACACCTGGAACCTAGAAAATATGAATCCAATAATGTGTAAAATGCGCTTTGAAACTTCCCTCAATTATGTTCCATGCTTCAGGTACCATTTGTATGCGAACAATCCCGCAACAATTCCTAAACAATTCCCACAATGTCTGTCATCATCGATCAGCAAGCATCGCTGCTTCATCCCTTCACAGCAGGATGGTTCATTTCAGCTTCTTACTTGCTGACCATACAGTTTGCAAGTGTGTGTCTGGAGTGGCTGTGGCCCTCTTCGTCTCGCTCCGGGACAATGTGCATGCCTTTCCAAGGGTTGCTTGATGCATTCTTCCAAGTTTGAGTTTCAGTCTGTATTGGCTTCTTGCTTTGGTAGTAATGTACAATGACAGTGAGTTGATTCTCCGGGTAGATGAGTTGCTGGTGATGAATAAAGTTGGGCAGGACGCATTGAGGTGAATGGTAGACTTGATGTTGGTTGTAGTAAAGTAAATACTGTATCGCGGAGAGAGAAACATAGGCGTTTAACATGGGAAATCAGTTTTTCCGGGCGCATTGCTCCCCTAATTATTTAAGCAAAAATTTCTACATCCATTTTGGCTACTTATTCATAACTGCAGAAATAAATTGTGAAAATTCATGAAATTACAATTTAATGGTATTAGCCATGGAATTAGAAACAAGAGACGAACAGAAGCGTAACGTTTTATTACGTCAGTGTCAGAATAATGATTGTCAAAATAAATATTTTACGTAGTAAATATTAATTTTCTAAATAGAAATTTAATAATAATAATAATACGCTTTTGTTCGTCTCTTGTTTCTAATTCCATGGTTAATACTATTACTTTGTAATTCCGTGAATTTTCAAATTTTATTTCTGCAGTAATGAAGTAGCCAAAATGATTTTTTTTATTGATTCGGATGTAGAAATTTTTGCTTTACAATATCCATTTGATACTTTTTGTCTAAAATAATTAGGGGAGCAATGAGCATAGATTTTCCATGTTAAACGCCTATGTTTTACTTTTCGTGTATTTCATATTAGTATTTTCATACGTAATATAACAAGTGATATGATTATCATCGATGATATTCTCGAGTGAAACCGAGCTGCAGATTTCACGAGTCCGAAGGACGAGTTGAAATGTGCTGCTTCGGTTTCACGAGCAATATCTTCGATTATTAATCATATCACTAGCTTATATTTAATGAGAGAATATAATGAATTTTTGCAATCTAACCTAACCTAACTTTTGATATACATATTCATATTGTATTAAAACATGGTACTTACGTGTTTTATTTAATATTTCGGAGTTTATTTATTTTTATACTCAAAATTAACTGTCAATGTCATAAATAAAGAAAACAAATCCCTTAGTAACGACTATAAATACGGTGTTTATTTCCTTGTTTTTTATCATCGCTGTGATAAACGCGTAGCTAGGGAGATTCTGAATGTTGATTGGCGGAAAACATGTCACGTGACTAAGGAATTATATTCTCTAAGGTATATTTTT
This sequence comes from Harpalus rufipes, assembly GCA_951394225.1. Classification (NCBI taxonomy): domain Eukaryota; kingdom Metazoa; phylum Arthropoda; class Insecta; order Coleoptera; family Carabidae; genus Harpalus; species Harpalus rufipes. The sequence continues at coordinate 66,738,840 of OX596275.1, forward strand.
GTCAAATGTAGATAGAAATTAGTTAGTATTAGAACTACTACTTTAGGTAGAATTATTTTATTCTCAGATAATTTTCCGGTATTATGTATTGATTCGTACATATTTGTTGTATTCATTTATAGTTTTGTTTAAAAAATTCTGATGTGGCCAGCACAATACCTCCCACTATTTAATTTTCATCCTTCCCGAAATCTGTGTACAAAGCAGATTGGCACAACCAGCAATGGGTAATATGCCGTGATGATATATATTTTTACCTTCCGTCACGTCTGGGTCTTTGGTCAATAAATTAGGTGGTGAGTTTTCAATAAATAAAGCACGTTTTACAATGTGTGTGTGTGTGTGTGTGTGTGTGTGTGTGTGTGCGTGTATGTGTGACTATAATATCGGCCGCGATATCTCCAATACTAGAATTGCAAAAATTACAATTTTTCCGTATTTCTTTTCCGTACAACCATAAGCAGACTTGATTAGATTTTGGTTATAATTGGTCAACCGGAAGTTCCCTCATTTGAAGATTTTAACAGTTTTTCTTGAAGAAACGCTATTAAATATCATTTTTCGATACAATGTTATTATAAATATTCAAGAACGATTTAATTGCATTTTACTTCATATTCAATGGACATAGAGTTTAAGATTTGCAAAGGAACTAAATTTTATTAACCAGCCAGCTATGCTATAACCATGGAAAGAGCTATTATATTAAGAAAATTCTAATTGACAGATGATAGTGACAGTGAAGAGAAAATGAATGAACAGTTTAGTAGTAGAAGGTAGAAGAAACAGAGGAAGACCAAAGATAAGATGGAAAAGCTGTATTGCAAAGGACTTGGGAGAAAAGGAACTGAATGAGGACAACGAGCGAAATAGAAATGAGTGGATGAAGAAATTCAAGAAAGCGACCACTGACGAATGAGAAAAGCTAAAGAAGAAGATGTCAGTGTCAAGTGCATTTTACATTGTTTGTTTATGAAATAATTTTACTGGAAATGTATAATTTTTTGCAAGAAAACTTATATAGGAATTTGTACATAATATACGAAATTGACGGAAGATAATGTGATGGCCACATCAGATTTTCTTATTATTATACAAATTATGTATGAGTCAGCAAGAATGAATTATTTTCTCCACGTAATCCAATTCCACATAACATGAACTCTTAACTCGTTAATATTAACGAATCTTTTTCGTAGTGCAAGCAAATCAAATGACTTGTTAGCATATCATGCATGATAAATGAACGCAAAGGATTGTTTCGCTAGATGAGTAGATGTGATGCATAAAATTTTAACAAGCTACAAACAAATGAATGTAGCAAATGCAGCGCTAAATGGCTTAAAAGTTAAAAATTAAAGAGGCAAATGAGTGAGTAATTTTATAGTTCGCTTGGAATTGCGTTAAAATGCAAATTGTTTTATGATGTGAATAGCGTAATTTATTCTCTGATGTTGAGCTTAAATAATGAAGCAAATTTCCTACACGGCGTATAATTTTTTTTAATGAAATTAATACAGAATGTATTAAAGTGTAGGGGTTACAGAGAAAAAAGCTTTTGTAATTTGTAGTGAAGGAAATTTCAGCTAGTGAAATGTAATGCATTTCAGGATCCGTGTTCTTTGATGTGGACTGCGTGCCATTTTATTAAAGGAATACTTTTACGATCAAATGTCAAATCTATATTAAGGCTGGTAATATTAATTATACTCCCTGTAGGCTTCACAGGCTGGAATATTTCGAATTTTTTAAAGAAGGTCCATATATCTTATTTACTTTTGCATAATATAATTATTTCGAACGCCACTATTGGGAACTCGGAAACTATACGAGACATCTGAAATGTGTATTTTTTTTGTATATTAATATTTTTTTGTACAGTTTATATAGAAAGTAGCCATTTACGCTTTCTTTTGTCAACGCAAAATGTCATTTTGCCGCTTTAGGGCGACAAAGTAGATAAAACGCTCGCTGTCCAAATTTCTTACTATACAATGTTGAGAAATGTCACTTGTCTACATTCTTAATGGAAACGTTTAGTCAGGAACTAATGGCACTGTAGTGAAACATTTACCACCTTTACAAATCAATCTGACATATAACTGGTCGGTATATTATATAACCAAAAAGAAAAAATGCCGCACTAGTGTGAAAATAAAAAAAGGGCATGCATTTACAAAAACGAAAGTATAAAATGTTTAGATTAGATTGAAGCAATAGGTCAAGAAGAATGGGAAATAACGATAAATTAAAATTAAATATAAAATATGTGTTTTCTTTATATTAATCCTTATTGAGTAGTAGTGTAAGTACAAAGTGTACATTTTATTATTTTTTGTTATGGTGGAGGACCCCACTGTGGCAACTGTAGAAAAAATCTTGTTTGTGTTTCGAGCGCAAATGGACATTGTCGATTTCGAGAGAATACCGCGCTCCTGCGTTGCGCGGCAACAATCTTTCAATCGACAATGTCCTATTTTGCGCTCTTAATACACAAATAACTATTACCTTCCGTCACCTTTAGGTAAGGAAGGTATTGTCTTTGGTCAAAAAATTCAATAGTGAGTTTTTAGTGAATAACCACGATTTGATATCCGTAGAAAACGAATTTACTGTTTTTACGATGATGTCTATATGTATGTATGTGTGTATGTGTGTGTGTGTGTGTGTGTGTGTGTGTGTGTGTGTGTGTGTGTGTGTGTGTATGTGTGTGTGTGTGTGTGTGTGTGTGTGTGTGTGTGTGTGTGTGTGGGTATGTGACGATCGTTTCGGATCGCACTCCAATACTACGACTACAAAAATAATGTATTTTTTTGTATTCTTCGAGTTTAAAATCAAATGCTGACATGATTAGATAGATTTTGGTTATAATTTGTGCACCGGAAGTACTCCAAGAATATATTATTCTCTGTACGATTTGATTGCATTTTATACTTCATATTCAATAGATATAGAGTTAGAATTATAAAGATGTTAAATTTTATAAATAAGCCAGCTTTGCCAACTATGGAAACTGCTAATATATTCAGATAATTCAAATTGACAGACGTCAGGATCAATGAAAAGTAAATGTATGTGGCAGAGATGAGGATGTTGAGATAGATGAAAATATATAGGAAGAAGAATGGTTTTGTAGTAGAAGGTAGAAGAAACAGCGGAAGACCAAAGATAACATGGAAGGACAGTGTTGCTGAAAACTTGAGAGAAAAGGAACTGAATGAAGACGACACGCAAAATAGAAATGAGTGGAAGAAGAAAATAAATAATAGCGACTTCTAATGAATGGGAAAAGCTATATAGCTATAGCTTGTTTACGAAACAATTTTACTGGAAATATAGGATCTTTTCCAAGAAAATTTATGTATAGAATTTGTACATAATACACAGGATTGACGGAAGGTATTGTGCTGGTCACATCAGATATTTTAGTATCAATTCCATGACTGTAACTATTTTAGGGGTAATTTTGACATTTTTATACTAAATTTCTGGGTTGTAGAGCATGTAAAATTAATAGAATAAGAAAAAAATGTTTTTGAAAACTTCATGTTTATGAAAATTAGTTTTCTTTATTTAACATTTCAGCGGCCAGAAATAAACCTAACCTATATCTAAATTTAAAATAAAATATAACATTTTAGAATTTAGAACATCTCAAATCATGTAACACTTTTAGTAAATCCATCATTTTGTCAAAACATTTCAATCCTTTGAAATTTTTAATTCGTTTCATATAACTTTTCATTTTTGATATGAGAAATAAAAAAAAAAGATTTACAAGTTGAACACAAGAATCGTTTTAACACTCTTTTGACAAACGCGGTCAAATCTCCTGAAGCTATCAAAACACACCTTCATATTTACATCTATTTTAATCTCCAATAAGTTTTATTTTATTTTCTCATATGTGAGTTCCTCAAAATACATGATCTTGATATAGTAACCTGAAAGGGTGGGGAAACTATTGCTAATTTTGAATTTGGCCCGTGACACAGTGGACGAAACCGTCTCCATCGGTTAGTTTGTGTACGTTTGCAAGTATGAACGTAACAAAAGTGATTTTCGCGAATACAGTTTTAGTTAGTGATTGGGATTTTAGTCAAAAGTGGTTGTGAAATCATCATTAAAGTGATTAAAATTTGTGTTTTCTAAGAAATGTCACTTTTAGGTTATAAATAATCCTAATTAAATTTGGAAATTTAGAGTATGCATATAACATTAATTATAAATTTATAAATAGCAAAACAAATACATTACGCTTGCCAACTATTTTGACATAAGAATAATGAATTAAATCGTGTTACCAAGTATTGAAAATTTGCGAAAATTTTACATGTGAAATACAATTTTGCAATGGTTATGAATTTGTTATAAACTCAATTCGCTTGAGGTTACGCGCCAATTCGCATAAAATTTTGTAATTTAATCAAATATTGTTATTTTCTTGAAAATTAAGAAATTTATTAGTTTTCAGTGTATAATGTTTCATATATATGAGAGAAAAACTGTAAAAAAAATCTGATGTGACCAACACAATACCTCCCGCTATTTACCTATGGGGTCTTGTTGCCGCGTGCCTGATGTCACTATTAGCATTTTACTATATTTTACTATGGTTACACAAAATTATTATTTTATAAACAATAAACGTAAAATGCGTTTATTGTCATTCTAGCAATAAAAATAATCCACAGTGTAAACAAAATTTTCCAGGAATAATAAACTTTATGTGTATTCCGTTAAGTAAAATAAACTGACGGTTTTGAAATATGTTACAACATAATATGAATATGAAACTATTATTATTTCATTATTGAATTATCGTAAAATAAATAGATTCAGCTAAATTACTTAATTTTTGCTAATTTTTTATCTATTACATCAAGTGTTGCTTAGTAATGTAACGAGATTTCAATTGATATCACTAGTGATTAGAATTTTACCGGCAATTTTTGCCGCCATAATCACGATTGCTTGTTGCGACGAAAATCAAAACGAGTGCGAATGGTATTCAGCATGGCAATTCATTGAAATACTTGTCACTCAAAAAAACTTGACAGACGTTTCTAAGCAACGCCTAGTTGTGAAATTACAGAGGCAAATTTTACTAGTGAATGGTTCAATTCACAAAAATACTGTGATTTAATTGGATGAGAGATTATGAGTGGAATTATTTAAAAAATCTGATGAGGCCAACACATTACCTCTCGCCATTTCCAGGCTATGTTACATAAATAAATAATAAATATATCATCACGGCATGTTACCCATTGTTGGGTGTACCAATCTGTTTTATACACAGATATCGGTCGTGGAAGTGTAAATGCACTGGAAAGTGCACCACAGGGGTCAATTTTGTGCCATTAATATTCGAAGTAATTTTTGGCGTCGGTCGGGATCGAATCCGGGCCATAATTAACGAATTTAACATTTTTTGTACATATAAATAATTCAAATTGTATCTATTCTTTCGTTCTATGAGGAATTTTCTTCTATTCCTTTAATATATTCAAAATTCTCTATATTCACTGATAGTATTAGCGGTATTTTAAAATTTGAGAAATCGGAACTACAACATCCTAACACACACAGACACACACATCCACACACACACACACTCACACACACACACACACACACACACACACACACACACACACACACACACACACAGAGAGACATATATATTATATCTCCAAATCTATACAAGATATAATATTTTTTAAATGTATCAGATTGAGAATTTAAAGATCTTTATTATTGTATTAACATAAATTTTCTAAAATAATATTTAGAAGAATTTTTTTAAGAAACTTCCACTTCCGGTTGTTCAATTGTTACCAAAACCTATTTAACTCTTCCCATTAATGTTAGATTGAGGAATCCATAGTTAAACAGGTCTTTAGTTTAATTTGAGAAATCGTAACTACAACATTCTAACACACACATACACACATCTATACACACACACACACAGACATCATCGTAAAAATGTTTGTATTGTAGCGACCTTAAAACGTGCTTATTCAATAAAATCTGGATATGCGATTTTTAGCATGAATCCAATACCTCTCTTAGCGAGAAGTAAAAATGTTTTCTAAATACACCCACATCATTTTTTTGTTGAAAGCAAGCGTAAGTCGTATTGTTTTGCCATTTATTTTTTTATATTTTTATTTATATCTGATTGCTTTGGTGACATTACTTAAAACAAAAGCAGTGAGTGTGCAAATGGCATCCACCTTGACAGAAGAACAATGTCCACATGAGGCTATTTTCGTCATGTCCGAAGTGTTCTCAGTGGCGATCAGTTCAGCATTGTGTCCAAGTGACCCAATCTTTGTTTTATAATTAGCAGCTGGTGTGGTGATCTAGTGGTCAGTGTATGTTCCAGTGCGAGTGTGTTGTTTGCTGGTGACGCCATCCAGGGTGACCGGTGACGGTATGAGTGATGTCGTATTTGACTACCTCCCATGCCACTCCTGCAGCCTCCAAGAGGTAGGGAAGGTAAATACAGTGTAGATATCACAACTTAATGGCACTAATGCGCCGTGCGACAAACGAGTACACCCATACACCAGTGCCAGATGTAAAAATAACGAAATTTTTTCGCTATTTGCGAAGCAAACAACGGCTTCGTGGAATTTAGTTAGGATAGTACTCATCCTGTTTGTTTAATAACATGCTCACGGAATTATTCACATTTACAATGAACTTGTTTACTAAAATTAAAATCTATAATTCCTGACAAGTTCAATGGAATTATTTCATGAATTTATTTTTAAATAGTAAATATAATCAAAAATATAAATTAAAATAATACAACCTTCTTACTTTCCGTCACCTTTAGGTAAGGAAAGTATTGTCTTTGGTCAAAAAAATTAATGATGAGTTTTTAGTGAATAAGCATGTTTTAGGGTCCTTATTATACGATTTTATCATTTTTACGATGATGTCTGTATGTATGTATGTGTGTACGTGTCTGTGTGTGTGTGTGACAAAAGTTTCGGATCGCATAACTTCAATACTACGACTCCAACAATTATATTTTTTTCGTATTCCTCAAGTTTACATCCAAAAGAACAACTGATTAGATTTTGGTTATAATTGGTGAACCGGAAGTAGCCTCATTTAAAGATTTAACAGCTATATTTGATTTATTGACATTTAACGGTATTATAACTTAAAGATATATATTATTCTCTATACGATTTGATTACATTTTATACTTCATATTCAATAGATATAGAGTTAATGAATTTTAAAGAAATTAAATTTTATAAATCAGCCAGCTATGCTAAACATGGAAACTACTAATATATTCATATAATTCAAATTGACAGATGTCAGTATAAATAAAAAGTAAATTAAGGTGGCAGAGATGAGGACGTTGAAGTAGATGTTGGGGATGGAAATAACTCTAGTGTTACAAGTTTCTATAAAAATACAAGAGAGACGATTACATTGGTTTGAATATGTCATGAGGAGAAATGAAGAATATATTGGAGGAAGAATGAATAGCTTAGTATTAAGAAACAGAGGAAGACCAAAGATAAGGACTGTATTGCGGAAGACTTGAGAGAAAAGGGACTGAATGAGAACGACATGCAAAACAGAAATGACTGGAAAAAGAAAATAAAAAATAGCGACCCCTAACAGATAGGAAAAGCTAAAGAAGAAGTAGATGTCAGTGTCAAGTGCAATTTGCATAGTTTGTTTATGAAATAAGTTTACTGGAAATTAAGTACTTTTTCCAAAAAAAATTGTGTATTGAATTTATACATAATGCACAGGATTGACGGAAGGTATTGTGCTGACCACATCAGATTTTTTAAATAGTAAATACAAACAAAAATATAAATTATAAAACATAAATAGTAGTAACTAATAATAAATTCATTTTTATTTTGGGTTGAATTTTGTCTTGCTAAAAAGGTGGTGATCGGAGTGATGACACTAAAAATAATAAAAATACCTCAAACTTAAATATTATTATGTTGGAATATAATAATAAATATGCCGATGATAATGAAAATAAATAGAACACTATCTAAAACAAATTTTGCGACTAACAAACTTGCTTTAATAGATATTTATATACCAAGTGAGTTAAGATAATGAACTTAAATATCTTGTTAAGAAATATTTCTACTTGGCACATATTTTTTATTGGAATTAAATCGCATACTTTTTCTTGAACTTGTCTTGCCTTGAAGAACAAAAATTTTAAGTTCAAGATTATTTCTTGATTCATGCGAAACACTATTTCAATGGAAAATTTGTGCACATATAACCAAAATCTAATCAAGTCTGCATATAGTTGTAAGGAAGAGAAATACGCAAGAATTGTAATTTTTTGAATTGACCAAAGACAATACCTTTTCTAGAGGTGACGGAAGGTAATTTTGAATATGAAAAATGAAAATTTGTGTAAATTATATCGTTTCAGTAAGTTTCTCTTTAATGTTTATTATATGTAAGGACATAATTCGTTATTTCGGTTATAAACAAGTTTATTAACATGTTCGATGTCACATACAATTTGTTTAATACAATCTAAAAATAAACGGCACTTTTCAATCTCACAGTAAAAGTCTGAGTGACTTGAAGTAAACAAATTTCACATGAGTATATGGCACGCATATTTCTAGTGAATTTGCCGCCTGATAGCTGACAACAACAACAATGAACATGTTGAAAGTTATAACAAGATGCAGAAGTTTGAAATCGCGTTAAATGTTCTGCCTAACGAGTTTGGGGCCTAACGCCTAATCACTGTTATTGAGATTGTAAACATGTTGTATTGTCTGCAGAATAATAAGACCTAATTTTTACCTTTCGTCTAGTATGATAAGGGCGTTTTCTTTTTAGGGGGAAAAATTAACTGATTTAACTTCGTACTGAACTGAACTACTCCTAAAAAGAACAGTATGTTTCTTAAAACAAGAAGCAGAAAATAAAACCTTATATAGCATTATATTATATATTATATTATCTGGGTGAAATTGAGGGTTTTCGATTGCGTGGCTGACCAGTATGTAAGTGGATGGATGTGGTTGGTAGGGTGTTTAAAGAGAGAGAGTTTCCAAGTATGAAGAGAAGAAGAGCATATATGAATGCGATTATGAGTGTGGCCGAGGCGAAAGAAGTCTGCTTAATATGTTTAAGAGTAAGGATTTGTTGTACGATGTTGATGTTTTTCTTATTGTTATCGGGTTTGTGCGAACCCACTAAGTGGGACACGCGTGATTTTATGTATGTATGTATATAATAATAAATTTAAGTTTGGGGTACAACTGTACAACTTAAATAAAACAGCAGGTAAAATTAATTTAGACTCTGGGTGTTTTTTTATTGAAACTTTGTTTTCAACGAATAAAAAACAAAATATGATTCGGAGCAGAGCATTGAAACTTGTTTTTTCACCCTTGGCAACACCCCGACTACCCTCAAACCCTTACACGTCTATGATTTGCCTTATTAAATATTTCTTCGGATGATATTAGTTTCGTAGTTTTCAAGAAAAAAACTTATTATTTAATTTTTTGTTCATCTGTAATTTACTCTTTTTAAATCAACGTATAACCTAAAAAGTCACGAACTAAAAAAAGATTTGAATGCGATAAATATTTGATAGTTAATTACCCGGAGAAAGAGTGAGGTAGTAAACATGCCAGAAGTGGTTAAATATAGACGTATGTCACTGACGGCTTCAATTTGGGCTACTTGCAAACCATGACGTTGACTGACAGGTGGAGCAGGCCCTCACCGTTTCGAAAATCAATCTTCATTCATTAATACAACCTCATTCCACCCAAAAGAACAATAAATTACTATCATCGAACAACTGCCAATCATTTACTGCATTGATTGTCAGTAATTGTTTTGTTACTCATAATTATATTCTTATTATGTATACGAGGCTATTAAGTTGTTCAGGTTCAAATCAATGTTTAATTCATTTCATTTTGAAGTATGTTAATTCAGTAATCCCCCCTTTGTTGCTTTTAAAACAAACTAGATATAGAAGTATTTAGCGCGCGAGCAGTCATGTGACTTTGCTGGCCTTAACAAGCAGATATGGGGGCCCGCGTCAGAGTGACAACTAGTAATTATGTACATAGATGTCAAATATCATTCCAAATTTCAAGATATTCTAAAGTCACGTGATTAATTTGTTACCAGAAGTGTAGAAGTTACTTGTCTAGGAAAATTAACTAAATGGAATTAGAAAATCACTAAATTTAGAATAAAAAATGATGATATTTGACATCTATGTACATAATTACTAGCTATCATTCTGACAGGGCCAACAAAGCGACATGACTGCTCGCGCCCTATTGTATTTAACATTTCTTGTATACCTGCACTCTACACCAAAAATTCTACATACATCTATTCTTTATATTTAGATTTTTTAATTTCAAATTCATTCTATGAAGAAGTTTTGTCCTTTTCTAATTTTTCGAAATGTTTCCAATTCATTGTCAGCATTGATTGTATTTTTGAATACTTGCTCAAACCTGTGTTGACAGTAGTGCACAAAACACACCGCAATCTGTTCTTGCGCATGCGTGAAGTATTTAGTATTTAAAGTACTTAAGTTACTTTAAATACTTTTGGATACTTTAAGTACCAAAAAGTATTTGAAGTATTTTTAATGAAAAAAAAGTATTTTAAGTACAGTACTACGTACTAATTTTCAAAAGTATTTTAAGTAAAGTATTGTAAATACTGGATGTATTTAAAGTAATACTTCCAGTACTTTTACTTTAAGTAGTTCCCAGCTCTGGTATGTACTACCCAGAAAAAAAATTCAGTAATGTCTTTTGATTTTGGACACTAACATTTATGTGTCAGTTACAAACATGTTAATTTTTCAACTGGTTTCCAAGACATTATTTTGGTTGTGAGATATATTACAACAGATTATTATATAGCTTATCATTCTTTATCTCTAAATCTATAAAAGATATAAAAATATTTATATGTATCAGATAGAGAATTTACTCTTCTTTAATACGAGCAAGAACAAAAATTTTCAAATAATAATATTTATAAGATTTTTTGAAGAATCTGCTACTTTCGGTTGTCTAATTACCAAGACCTTTTCAGCTCTTCGCAGTAATGTCCGATTGAGAAATACGTAGTTAAACAGATATTAAGTATTATAGATTTTGAGATATCGTCCTTCCAACCGACAACACACATCCATACACACACACATACATCCACACATACACACACACACACAGACATCATCGTAAAAATATTAAAATCGGATTGTAGGGACCTTAAAACGTGTTTAATCATTAAAATCTGGATATGCGATTTTTAACATGAATCCAATATCTCTCTTAGCGAAAGGTAAACAGACGATACAAAACAAATCATACTTGTAGTTTGATATTCTGATTAAATATAATCTCAGTCCAATAAATATATGTTACACCACAGCTACATATATGATAACGAAATTATAATGTCTCCCAAATATTTACGTAACATATCCTGCATGTTAGCAGACAGATTAATAGTCCAATATACGATAATTGATTTACAATCCATCATTTAACTAGCTATATATTTTCTCCATTATTCACGAGAATTTTGAAATATAAATCATGTTTTATTATTTTGCGACTGTATCCAAACCATTAAAACATTTAAGCGCCATTTAAACAATGTGAAATATATTAGCAATATCCGATTCTTGCAATAAACTTGTAAAAATACTACGCAAAATTTCGTTTCGTTCGTGTTGATTAAATTTTTATGTACAGTAAATCTTCAACAAAGAACTTAATAAAAGGTACATAAATGAGTTTTATAAATATCAGCGCGAAATGTGAAATTGATTTTCAATAATAATCGTCGTAGTTAAAAATATTGAGGCCAAAGAACATCGCTTTGTAAAGAATAAAAACGAATAATACTTTGTATTGACATCTCAATAACGCTGGAGTATTACCATATGCGTAGTTGTACTCTCAAATTGATAACACAGAATAAAGGTTTATTCAGAAATTATTCCAAAATTTATTGCCAATAAAGTAATACAATACGTGTAGTATATTGAAAGACAAATATTACAAATAGGTATTACAAATAGATGTGTTCATATTAAGGTATTTTTCTATTTGGCTTGAAGTTATTTTTATATCAAAATTATTTAAAAAATATATTAAAATTTCAAGGTTAGTAATGCCAAGAGTGTCAATAAGTTTTCATTTTGTTTTGATTTGACAACAGTTCGATATATCTACAAGATGACACAATTCAATACATTATAAATATCATATTTACGAAGATGAAATCCGCCAGATGTCTCAGCGTGTAAGGTGATAAATATTCCCGGTACATAACTGTCATGTGAATTTCAATTGAAATATTTAATCATCCAATTTTGCTTATTTTTCATTATTTTTTTAATTGTAATTAAATATAGTTTAAGTTAAAAATATATATTTTTTTAAACAAATTGTTTATTTAGTAAAAAAGTGATCATGTTGATATAATTATTTTATTAAAAATTTGTTGTGGCCAGCACAATACCTGTCGCCACTTACGTATTTGGTTAAATAAGTTTAGGGCGCGACCAGTCATGTGACATTGTTGGCCTTAACAAGCAGAAAAGTGTATGAATGACAATTAGTAACTATGTACTGATGCCAAATTTCAAAATTTTCTAAGTTCACGTAGTTAATTTGTCACCAGGACTGTGGAATTTACTTGTCGAGGAAAACAAACCACGTGGAATTGAAAAATTACTAAATTTAGAATGAAAAATAATGATTTTTGACATTCTGACACGGGCCCCCCTATCTGCTTGTTAAAAGCAAACAAAGTCACATGACTTCTCGCGCCCTATTAAATTCATTCTATGAAGAAATTATGTCCTGTTCTAATTTTTCGAAATGTTTCCAATTTATTGTCGGAATTGACAGTATTTTTGAAGGGTATATGTAATATACCAACAATTTTGAATATTTAACTATTAATACAATAAGAAATAATATAATTGTATGTACTTCCCATAAAAAATCTTCAGTAATATTTCTGGATTTTTGACACTGACATTTATCAGTCAGTTATAAACATTTTAATTTTGAATTGGTTTCCAAGACATTATTTGGGCTATGAGATTTATTACAATAGATTATTATATACCTTTATTTCTTTATCTCTAAATATATAAAAGATATAATATAATATCTGTATCAGATAGAGAATTTACTCTTCTTTAATACTAGGAAGAATAAAAATTTTCAACAAATAATATTAAGAAGATTTTTTTAAGAATCTGCTACTTTCGGTTGTCCAATTATTACCAAGACCTTTTCAGCTCTTACCAGTAATGCTCGATTAAGAAATACGTAGTTAAACAGATATTAAATATTATAGTTTTTGAGAAATCGTCTTTCCAACGTCCCAAACACATACACATACATCCTCGGGCACACACACACACATACACACACACACACACTACACAGATATCATCGTAAAAATATTAAAATCGGATTTTTTTCAGGGTGCTAAGCGCCTTCAAGCAACTACACATATGTGTATTCCTCATAAAATGAATAAAAAATAGAGGGCCATTTTTCGCTGTATAGGTAAGGCAGACATTTTTATGTCGCCAATGCATTTTATCGGTGATATAGCAAAACAAACAAATAATGCGATCAATGCAATAAATTTCAATGTAGTGAAAATACGATTCTACAAAATATGAACACATTTCATCCATTATTGTATCTTTGTTGTCATTTGAATCCGGAAAATGGAATATTCTATATTATTTATTACTAAAATAAACCCAAATACATAATATAGTCATCTAACTTACTAAACTTATTGTTTGTTATTTCCTCTCTTGTTTACATTATGCTAATTTATGCAAGAAAATAATTGAATTGAAATGTAAATTTTTATTTTTTTATTGAATGAAATATCATGAAAAAGGTGATTAAGAAAAAAGCAGAATTTTATTATTATTATTGACATATATTTTCCTTTTGACATAACCCCATAAAAAGAAGAGTCTAGGGCTGTTAAATCAAGAGTATTTGCGTGAATACCGACGAAAACTTTGGCCATTCGCTTAATTTAAATTCGGTTGAACGAATGATAAATTCATTCGACTCGTAACGAATAGTGAGTCTTTCGTTGCACTACTTTTGGGCAGTACTAGTCTACTATTTATATATTTACAAATACATTTTCATTTCCTTATATATTATTCTCAAATAATTTTGCGGTAAATATTTTTTTTAAGATTTTGGATATCTATACATTTATAAATATAATATTAAACAGTTAACATATATTACTAACAATATACTAAAACAGAATAACTAGTAACAAGCAAATTGACTTACATTATCTGCATCTTCATCAATTTCAGATTGTTATTACACTATGTTTAATTGTTACTACCGCTAACAATGAACGTTACAATATTATTTACACTTAACAAACACTAAAAACACTAATAATAACAATAGAAATAGTTAATAACATTTAGACACATTGCAAATGTTCTTTACACGGGCAGAGATACCGATAAACTAAAATTAAACATGATACAATTACTGTAATAAACGAACAGACCTGTTAGAACAAAAAATGCCGCCTAGTGCAAGCTTATTCAATGAATTTTATTTGAAAGAAATCAGTTTGTTTTTTTGTTATTGCAGTGTTAATATCAACTTTTGTGTCTGATTTTGAATTATCTGTTTGAACTTGGTTTGCATTCATACAGCATAATACTCCATATTTTGCAAATATTTTTGGTACTTCTATATTACAATAATGGAAAGTAATTTATCCACTAACGATAACAACACATTGAATTGAATATAAACAAATCGTAACTAAGGTCAGTAAAGTCGACTTACCGCATTAGGTCACTTACCGCACATGGTCAAATACTAACAAATATACAAAAGTAAATAAAAAATAAGTAGATATAAAAAATATGAACTTATTTATAGAAACATTGATGGTACAATTTGCACAATTTTGAACGTCAATGAAAGGTGTATTAACAATATTCGGAGTGTTAACCGTATTACTATTACTAAATTCTTTGTCTTGAATAAGGTTTTCAGGAATTACATATGAAATCCGACATGCCCCAGCAATACCAAATGTCGGGGGCACAACTAAGGAATCTGTCAATTTATTTTGTGAAAATTTTTGCTTTTTACCTTCCGTCACCTTTAGGTAAGGAAGGTATTGTCTTTGGTCAAAAAATTCAATGATGAGTTTTTAGTGAATAAGCATGTTTTAGAGTCCCGATACGATTTTACCATTTTTACGATGATGTCTGTATGTATGTATGTATATATGTATGTGTGTGTGTGTGTGTGTGTGTCTGTGTGTCTGTGTGTCTGTGTGTCTGTGTGTGTGTGTGTGTGTCACAAAAGTTCCGGATGGCATAACTTCAATACCACGATTTCAAAAATTATATATCCAGAAGAACAAGTGATTAAATTTTGGTTATAATTGGTGAACCGGAACTAGCCTCATTCGAAGATTTAACAGTTAAAATGATTTATTGACATTTAACGTTATTAGAACTTAAAGAATATATTATTCTCTATACGATTTGATTGCATTTTATACTTCATATTCAATAGACGTAGAGTTAAAGAATTAAAAAAAATATATAATTCAGCCAGCTATGCTAAACATGGAAACTACTAATATATTCATATAATTCAAATTGACAGATGTCAGTATCAATAAAAAGTAAAATAATGTGGCAGAGATGAGGATGTTGAAGTAGATGTTGGAGAAAACACGGAAAGATACGGTAAGAAAATGGTTTGAACATGTTATGAGGAGAAATGAAGAATTATATTTAAACAAGAATGATTAATTTAGTAATAGGAGGTTGAAGAAACAGAGGAAGACCAAAGATAAGATGGAAGGACTGTATTGCGGAAGACTTGAAGAAAAGGAACTGAATGAGAACGACACGCAAAAATAGCGACCCCTAACGAATGGGAAAAGCTAAAGAGAAAGAAGATGTCAGTGTCAAGTGCAATTTGAATAGATTGTTTATGAAATAATTTTACTGGAAATTTAGAATCTCTTGCAAGAAAAATTATATAACCATCATTTTTACCTTCCGTCACCTTTAGGTAAGGAAGGTATTGTCTTTGGTCAAAAAATTCAATGATGAGTTTTTACTGAATAAGCACGTTTTAGGGTCCATATAATACGATTTTACCATTTTTACGATGATGTCTGTATGTATGTGTGTCTGTGTGTCTGTGTGTGTGTAACAAAATTTCCGGATTCCATAACTTCAATACCACGATTCCAAAAATTATAATTTTCTCGTATTCCTCAAGTTTACATCCAGAAGAACATCTGATTAGATTTTGGTTATAATTGGTCAACCGGAAGTAGTCTCATTTGAAGATTTAACAGTTAAATTTGATTTATTGACATTTAACGTTATTATAACTTAAAGAATATATTATTCTCTATACGATTTGATTACAATTTATACTTCATATTCAATACATACAGAGTTAAAGAATTTTAAAGAAATTATATTTTATAATTCAGCCAGCTATGCCAAACTTGGGAACTAGTATCAAATTCATATAATTCAAATTGACAGATGTCAGTATAAATAAAAAGTAAATTAATGTAGCAGATATGAGGATGTTGAAGTAGATATTGGGGAATAGACGGAAAAATATGGTAAGAAAATAACTCTAGTATTACAAGTTTTTAGAAAGATACAAGAAAGACGATTACATTGGTTTGAACATGTCATGAGGAGAAAGGAAGAATTATATTGGAACAAGAATGAATAGTTTAATAATAGGACGTTAAAGGAACAGAGGAAGACCAAAGATAAGATGGAAGGACTGTATTGCGGAAGATTTGAGAGAAAAGGAACTGAATGAGAACGACATGCAAAAATAGCGACCCCTAACGAATGGGAAAAGCTAAAGATGAAGAAGATGCCAGTGTCAAGTGCAATTTGAAAAGTTTGTTTATGAAATAATTTTACGGGAAATTTAGAATCTTTTGTAAGAAAAATTATGGAATTTATACATTATACACGAGAATGACGGAAGGTATTGTGCTAGCCACAACAGATTTTTTCTTTTTAGAAATGATTTAAGTTGCTTGAATTTCGTTACCCGTATATTGTCATGAATGCAAATTATTAATTTTAACATAGAATATTCGCACCATAAGCTATTTGGTGACTTAATTATCCTTGATCTTTCATTAAAATACGCCAGCAATACAGTTTCGTTAATATCGACTACTTTTTTGGAGAGTCACCACTCTTTAAATATTCTATATGTTCTTTCATACCTTGTCTTCGATTTTTCACAATCACACACACTTTATATTTTTGTTTTAATCAATTAGTTTTGTTTTTGCGCATTGCCTACTTTGGGCATTAAGCATTTGTTTGACTTGTCACAAATGAAAATATCAAAAATAATTACGAATTCAAATGGATATTCTTTCGTGGTAGCGAGAAAAATTTTATGCGTGACGCGTTAGGTAAGTTTCTTTTCTGTCTTCGGTGGTTTATGGGCCTCAGACAGAAAAGTTCACTTACCTTACTTGCTACGCAAATAACTATTGAATCACTGTATCTATATAAAGTATGGAATAATAGTCATGGTAGAAGAACTTAAATAAGTGATATACATTTATCTTCCATGTTAGCTGTCAAAATTAAATACTTCGAAAGTTGCGGTAAACTGTCACATTAGATTGAAATATTTCACAAAATATATTTGGCAACATATTTTAAATTTTATTTAAACATATGAATGCACACCAACAATTTGTCAAAACACATAAATTACTACAATAATCATAATTTTCTCAGCAAAACATTGTGAGTCATGTTTATAATTTTATACTGTATATTTTTGTGCATACATGCAAGCAGATAGAAAGGATTATACTATATGTCACATAAAACTATGAAATATTAATTGTATTTCAACTTCTAATAACATTGTTCTCAGTTTCTTACATAAACTGTGAGAGAGTTTACTTCTTCTTGACAGCAATCTCCTGCGACGTGTGAAGCACGAGAAATAAATGATATTTCTCGAGAAATGTCAGCTGTATAGTCGAGTATTTACTCTTCTTTCATACTTTCTTATTACTACTGGCGCCAAGTGTTCTCAGAAACTATTTTAAAAATAGCACACGGAAATAAAGTATGCACATCAACACGAGTTGCAATAATATTGTGATTTTCATATAACTGCCATATGAAATTTTAAATATTTACTCGCTATATTTCATATAAACTCAAATAGCTGCAAGCGTCCACATTAATATAGGAATATTTAATTTATGAGTAGTTCAGAGGAAAAATTTATACTTGCTATTGGAAAAATTTAATATCAAGTTTTATTAATCTTGTGATATGAATATGATTGCCACTACTCCTCCTTCGGGGAGGATAGTCTTCCTCTATTCAATATTGTCCTTCGTCCACTTATGCGATGAAAATATCCTCCCAAACATATAATTTATCGGTGATACTGATTAATACGAACAAATAAATTTTAGATGAAGGTGTGAAGTCAAAATTTCAGTCAGTAATAGTGGAATATATTGATATAGGGTAAGTTAAGGATAGATGCCCCACCTTTTTATGTTCTGATATTTTTTACAACAAAATGTAAAAAAAAGACCAAAAGTATGTTGTATGATAACTCAATATACGAGGGTCATTCAATAAGTAAAGAGACAAATGGCTATAGCTCAAAAACGGTTTATTTCATTCTTTCAAAATTAAGGCTATTTTTCAACATAATCACCCCCCATAGTTATGCACTTGTCCCATCTTTCTTGCAGCTTCCTAATTCCCTTGGCGAAGAATTCTTTCGATTTACCCCGAAGCCACTTTTGCACCGCTTCCTTAACTTCCTCATTGTTAGCAAATCTATAACCAGGGCATCTTTCCCTATTGTCCGGGATAGATGCCCCGGCCAGATACCAAATTCAAAATTAGCGCCAGAATATCAATGATATCATAAACACTAACCTATACTTCATTTATATCTCTTGCAACACAAAAACAATGATGAAAGTACTACAACTTAGTGTACTTGTCGAAAGAAATTAGGGTGATAAATTTTACGAAGCTGATGAAATTAATTTTTGCACTCACACAATACAATATCTTCCTTAAGAGAAATAAAAATAATAAAGAATTCAAATCTGTGCTCACATCAACATCATGCATACCTATCAATAAAGTTTCCCCCTTCCTGACATTTTATATTCATTTTATGGATTTTTACTTCAAATAGTGAAATACGTATTACGAATTCATGCAAGCGTATAGACAGATCTGTATCTGTAATCCGTGCAGCATCAATTGATTGCAATTGCAACTGCGGCGTTATCGTAGCAACTCATCTTTCCAGCACTGTATGTTCAAGCGAGCAAGTAATCAACTTAGTGCAATCTAACGTGATATAATGCAGAATATGTTCACGTCATTTTAATCATCTAATGTATCTTGCAAGTTAGTATGTTTTAGCAAAGATGTTTGTCTGACATTGTATATGCCGCTTTTGTTAAATTTCGAGGATAGAGCTAGTTCGTCTCCTGGTGGTGCACCGTTCACCCTGGGTAACGTTAAATGAACTAGTACAAATCGGTGTCCAAACAATCTTGGGGATAACAATGGCTCAAAGTAGAGACACAGATTTTCACCATTATCTTCAACGGCGTCTTCTATCACCGACTAATTCAAATTGAGAAGAAACAACGTATGTTTAGTATTTATCTCTTCCCCTTTTAGGAATTCCTACTGTACATGTTGATATTTGCGAACTGGTAGTCTTGGCTTCGGCTCTGACGCGTTTGATTGAACGTCACCCAATCCCTGTTTCCTCAAGTTTACATCCAGAAGAACAAGTGATTAGATTTTGGTTATAATTGGTGAACCGGAACAAATTAAATTTGATTTATTGACATTTAACGTTATTATAACTTAAAGAATATATTATTCTCTATACGATTTGATTACATTTTATACTTCATATTCAATAGATACAGAGTTAAAGAATTTTAAAGAAATTAAATTTTATAATTGAGCCAGCTATGCTAAACATGGAAACTACTAATAAATTCATATAATTCAAATTGACAGATGTCAGTATCAATAAAAATAAATTAATGTGGCAGAGATGAGGATGTGAAGTAGATATTGGTGAAGACACGGAAAGATACGGTAAAAAAATAACTCTAGTGTTACAAGTTTCTAGAAAGATACAAGAAAGACGATTACATTGGTTTGAACATGTCGTGAGGTGAAATGAAGAATTATATTTGAACAAGAATGAGTAGTTTAGTAATAGGAGGTTGAAGAAACATAGGAAGACCAAAGATAAGATGGAAGGACTGTATTGCGGAAGACTTCAGAGAAAAAGAACTGAATGAGAACGACACGCAAAAGTAGGGACCCCTAACGAATGGGAAACGCTAAAGAGGAAGAAGATGTCAGTGTCAAATGCAATTTGAATAGTTTGTTTATGAAATAATTTTACTGGAAATTTAGAATCTTTTGTAAGAAAAATTATGTATGGAATTTATACATTATACACAGGATTGACGGAAGGTATTGTGCTGGCCACAACAGATTTTTTTCACATCATTATCGGCTTGACAAAGCTTGCCTCACGATAAAATCTACACTCAATAATTGTTTTACCCTAATTGAGTCAAGTATTGATATCAACAAACAATTGCTATTTTTAATCTCCCTAATATACCTCAAACAAATATTGAATTTCATGCATCGTATTTTCCATTATTTACAATTCTAGTGGGCTGGGACTATTTGAATACAAATTTCAATATTTTAATATCTGGCGCACAAACAAAAAGTCA
The DNA here is from genome assembly GCA_951394225.1 of Harpalus rufipes. Taxonomy (NCBI): domain Eukaryota; kingdom Metazoa; phylum Arthropoda; class Insecta; order Coleoptera; family Carabidae; genus Harpalus; species Harpalus rufipes. The sequence goes on from OX596275.1 coordinate 66,759,756, forward strand.
TTAATAATAATGCAAAATGCAAACAGAATAATGATTTAAAAACTAAATAAATCTTTCATGAATATTAATATCTGGCTCTGAGAAATAATTAACTTATTAAGCAAAAAATAGCTTTCTGCAAAGTAGGTTATGAGAGAGGGAGATTTTTGACGTATAGCGAGATTTATATATACATTTGATCAAAATGTACCCTGGGTGATCGTAAAACATACTTCATGTTGAAATAATCGCGAAATCCTGTCTTACAACGCTAGAATTTTTCCGTCGTAAAATTGCTATGTTATGTTTATTTTTAAAAAGATCACAAAGTAGACACGTAATAATGTAATTTGATACAACGTTTTCTTTGCCATATTGTATTCAAAATATATTCAAGAATAAATGCCTATATAAAACTACGTCATTTTAAACTAATTATTAATGATAGGAAGAGTCTAAGTTTAAATTATAACTAAAACAAAATACAATTACCCCTTAATCTTAAAATTATAAAATAAGCTATATACGTATTTCGAGAACTAAGTTCTCATCATCATTACTTAACATGTAAACCATGCCAGAGGTCCTAACAACTCTGAAAAACAAAGGAGAGAAGTGGGATTATATAGGCATGGGAGTCACAGGTGAATGAATATTTGTTGAATGCAGATTCTATGAAGAGTTTTTAGTGAATAAGAATGTTTTAGGGTCCCTATAATACGATTTTACCATTTTTACGATGATGTCTGTATGTATGTGTGTGTGTGTGTGTGTGCGTGTGTGTGTATCTGTGTGTATGTGACAAAAGTTTCGGATCACATAACTTCAATATTACGATTCCAAAAAATATATATTTTTTCTTATTTCTCAAGTTTATCCAGAAGAACAAGTGATTAGATTTTGATTATAATTGGTCAACCAGAAGTAGCCTCATTTAAAGATCTTAACAGTTAAATATAATTTATTGACACTTAACGTTATTATACTTAAAGAATATATTATTCTCTATACGATTTGATTGCATTTTATACATGAGCCATCTATGCTAACCATGAAAATTATTAATATATTCATATAATTCAAATTGACAGATGTCAGTATCAATGAAAAATAAATAAATACGGCAAAGATGAGGATTTTGGGGAACACACGGAAAGATACGTTAAGGAAATAATTCTAGTGTTACAAGTTTCTAGAAAGATACAAGAGAGACGATTACATTGGTTTGAACATGTCATGAGGAGGGATGAAGAATATATTGGAAGAAAAATAGCTTAGTAATAGAAGTTTGAAGAAATAGAGGAAGGCCAAAGATAAGATGGAAGGACTGTATTGCGGAAGACTTGAGTGAAAAGGAACTGAATGACACGGGTCCCCATGTCTGTTTGTCAAGACCAACAAAGTCACATGACTGCTCGCGCCCTATTAGGACAAACAGAGCGTTTTTGACAAAATTATGTCACAATGTGACAGATAGGTTTCTGACAAGTAAAATGTCACTATTTCACATTATTTTTGTATTAGTCTTATTAAATGAATATATATGGGGTCTCGTGGCCGTGTGCCTGAGTGTCTGGTCGTGAATCTGGGGACCCGGATTCGATCACGACCGCGCCAAAAATGACGTATTTTAATGGCACAAAATTGACCCCTGTGGCGCAATCTCCACGCCAGCAATGAGTGCCCGTGAGGTGACGCCTGGTAAGCGCCCGCACGGTACAAATATTCCATCATTACCGATATCTGTGTATGAAACAGATTGGCACACCGAGCAATGGGTAATATGCCGTGATGAAATATTTATTTATTATAAATGTATATGTGTTTATTGACAATGATTTTCACAAACATTATGACAAAATAGTGTTTCATTTATATACGAGTATTATATTGTTAGTGCTAATGAGGTTATTTAAATTCATCATAACATTTATTGCTAATTTTGAAATGCAATATGCTATTGGAGCGTTTTAATTTATTTACAAATATCACTGCAATAAACAGCTGGTGAATGTTTGCTAACAAAGTTCCATAAATATGCATTATTCATTGAGTATTGAACATATTTAAAGCTGAACTTAATATTAAAACTTGAACATCAAAGAGAGTGCTTTCCGAATTAATAGCTTCACAAGTGCATTCTCAGCGAATTCCTTCTTACCGCAGAACTATTTAATTTCCGTGCAAGTTTAGCTGCAGAACTTTAAACTGAATTTAATACTTATTATTTTGTACCATTACAACGTCAAAGGTGTGTATCAACCTAATTAAATCCAAGTTAATAACAACTTGCTTAGCTTGAAAGTTGCCACAAATTTGTTCATCGGTTTTTCGAAACCAACCCTCCAATTAAATCATAATTATAGCGCGTGCTTCTGTACAACCCTCAAACTTTGAAAGATCATATTAAAGTGTCCATATAAATATCGAAAATGATAAATGGTATTTTTGCCTGAATTCTGTGAACTCTGACAAACACATGTGTTATAAGAAAGTCATAGAAGAATCTGATTCGAATAAGTACATCTATTAGGGCAGGAGTAGTCATATGAATTTGGTAGCCTTGACAAGCAGATATGGGAGCCCATGTCAGAATAACAATTAATAATTATGTACATAGATGTCAAATGTCAGAATTTTTCATTCAAATTTCCAGTTATTTAAATTCACGTAGTTAATTTGTCATTAGGAGTGTGGAATTTACTTGTCGAGAAAACTAAACCACATGGAATCGGAAAATGAAAAATAATGATATTATAGCTATCATTCTGACACGGGCCACCATATCTGTTTGTCAAGGCCAACAAAGTCACATGACTGCTCGCGCCCTATTGTATTTAACATTTCTTGTATACCTACACTCTACACCAAAAATTCTACTTATATCTATTTCTTATATTTAGATTGTTTAATTTTAAATTCATTCTATGTAGAAATTTTGTCATACTCTTCTAATTTTTGGAAATGTTTCCAATTCATTGTCGGGATTGACAGTATTTTTAAAGGGTATATGTAATATATCTATAATTTTAAATATTTAACTATTAATACAATACGAAATAATATAATGTATGTCTGAACTTCGCAAAAAAAGTCTTCAGTAATGTCTTTGGATTTTTGACAACAGATTATTATATAACTTATATTTCTTTATCTCTAACTCTATAGAAGATATAATAAAATATTTAAATGTATCAGATAGAGAATTTACTCTTCTTTAGCAAAAACAAAAATTTACAAAAAAAAAATATTTAGAAGAATTTTTAAAGGATATTCTATTTCCGGTTGTCCAATTATTACCAAAACCTTTTCAGCTATTCCTAGTAATGTTAGATTGAGAAATATATAGTTAAACAGATATTAAGTATTATAGTTTTTGAGAAATCGTCCTTCCAACATACACCCACACATACATACACACACAAATACACACACATATATCCACACACACAGACATCATCGTAAAAATATTAAAATCGGATTGTAGGGACCTTAAAGCGTGCTTAATCATTAAAATCTGGATATGCGATTTTTAGCATTAATCCAATACTTCTCTTAGCGAGAGGTAAAAATAAAGTAATTAATTTAAATCTTGTAGCGTATGGTACTACAAGCTCACCATGGAAACAGTAAATATTATTAATTGACAGATGGTTCGTATTAAGTACAATTTGCATAGTTCGTTAAATAATTTTAATGGAAATATTTAATATTTTGCACGAAACTACCTTGTCTGTGAATAATTTATATAAAATACATAGAATTGACGGAAGGTCATGTGTTGGTCACATCAGATTTTTTCGTTCATCATTATAATATTACTTTTAACACCGAAGTGCCACTTTTAACATTCGTGCCGCAAAATAACATTTTTAACTCTAAAAACATACGCTAAGAAGTCTAGTTTTAATAGTGTTTGTAGATAAAGAATATTACGACTAAACGGTGTACTATGGTAATTTTAAATTTACTTTTCTCATTTTAAATCGAGCATAAACTTTATTCGGTTTGGATTTATCGTATGTGGTTTAGGGTAAATGTAGCGTTCTTATCAGGAAAATTCGGCTGGCCCGGGCCACGAAATTTTCGTGTGCACATAAACATGTGCAGCGTGTAGACATTGGCGGCTCTATGGGGCCGGAAGCAGGGGCACCATATGCATTCAAGGTCACCGGAAATGCCATAGACTGTCCCCATCGTGGATTAAGCGAATCGATCACGCGAGCCACCGGCTGCTTGTTGCGTCATCGGAAGGCGTGGCGCAACGTGGAACTACGCGTACTTTTTAGAGTCACGCACACTACCGCCACGTTGGCTCATAATTAAACAGTCTTCGCGTTCGTGTCAGCTCCCTTAAGACGAATTTGCACTTGATATTGTTCACCCCGGATTCATCTTGGGGTCTCGTCTAATTTAAATGTCAGAAGATGTTAGTCATGTTATTCCCTTAGCGAATTTTTCGGAAGATCTATTATTGACGTCACAAATGTTTAAGTTGGCGTTGACATATTAATAACAATGTGACATTTATGGGAGTATGTGTTATGCGAGCCCAACCCCAAATGTATTCATATCCTCTGAAATAAATATATTAACAGCAATAAGAAATAAAGTTTTAAGTTACAATAGTTAAGACTTTTTATTTTATGTCTTAATAAAGTGTACTGGATTTAAATACAATGTTATTAACTAAATTTATCATTTAAACAATAATCTACGAGCAAATATATGACAAAATACAAGCCCTAAAATATTTCGTTCCAACAGTAAATAATACAATATTTATGTTAGTATTATCTATAAAACTGAGGGTAAGAGTAACTGACAATATACTCAATTAATTGCCATCTTAAATTTTATTACATTAATAAAAATTATTTGCGAATTATTAAAGACGAAAGCATTTGTCACATGCAGACAATGGTTTATTTGCAAAGAAATTATTATTAAACCTAATAAATTTTATTACAACCAATGTATTCAAGTCCTATACATTCTATTAATACACCATGTCACAATTTGTTGAATTGGAGTAATAATCATAGCATCCAGAAGTTTATTTCTTCTTGTTTTTAGTATAATTGTAGGTTTTTTATAATAAATAAATATCACTTTGTAAATAATTTTACTAAAAAAATGAAATTTAATATAGTAATTAATTGAATATATTGTCATTTTCTTTTACCTTCAGTTTTATAAATAATACTAACATAAATGTTGTATTATTTACTGTTGGAACTAAAAAAATTAGCACGTGTCTTTTGTCATAATTTGCTCGTAGATTATTGTTAAAATGATAAATTTAGGTAATAACATTATATTTAAATCCAGTACACTTTATTAATACATAAAATAAAAAATAAAAACTATTATAATCTAAAAAAATATTTCTTCTTGCTGTTAATATATTTTTTTTCAGAGGGTACGAATACATTTGGGGTTGGGCTCGTATAGGGTGTAACAGAAATAAGTACATTAAACTTGACCAGTGATAGAACTCGTCAACAAACTCGAGCAATAATATTTCTTAATAACTTTTTTTCGAAATCTCACTTTTTTTAGCAGCTACAAGCATACTCAATAACAGCCAGATGCTGGAAAGAGGATTCATTTCGTCGTCGCCTTTATTGACAAAGTAACCAGAAATAACAGACCAACAATAAACGCGCAACAATAAACAGTAACTATTAAAACAATATAATATAACAACTAAATAACAATTGTAACGCAAAAGAACTGAACGGACAAGGAAGTATATTCCAAGTAAAGAGAAATAGTAAGAGAGAGAAATGTATTGGGCATATACGACAAGAAATATTAACATAAAAGAGAAGGAAATAAAAATACGACACCAAAACCAATAGAATACGTAAAACAAATACCACACTACACACAACAAAATACCACGAAAAAACATGCGAATTTATTAGGTGTATATGCAGTTCAATACTACCTTCCGTTACCTTTAGGTAAGGAAGGTATTGTCTTTAGTCAAAAAATGCATGGATGAATCTTTCCGAACAATTTTCTTTTAATGAAATTAAACGAAAATTAAAGGTTTCAAACTTTTGACAATGAAATGAATAAAGCGTTTATCAGAAGATTATTCAGAGTCCGGTGAACGGATCTAGAATATAAATAATTATATTGGAAGAATTAGCAGAAGATTTCAATTGAGGAAGGGATCAGAACACAAGTTGAAAAAGTGCCGGAAGCAAGTTGGTCCGATGATTAGCCACGTTTGTCGAAGGCGATAAACGAAAAGCTTAACTTGGAGAAAAAATCACGATCCGCGACGATGGAAAAGGAAAAAGAGAGTAAATGGTTCTGTCGGAACTGGATCTGGGGGCGGAAGAGAGGGAATCACGGAATGGGTTTGAGAGACGAAGGATGCTTGTAGTAAATGCAATATGCAATTCCTTCTTTATTGAAGCGTGCGATTGGACTGCGGTGAAGGTGAATGTGGCGCGCTGGAGTGGACGATGAGTGTAGTACACAAAAATCAGGACCGATTTTCTCCTATATATTCATGTATCCACATTTTTATTTATATAATTTGTTACAATTAATATCATTATTATATATAATTCCAGAAGGGCCATAGCTTGGACTGTTAGAAAGGGGGTAGACATGACCCCAATTCGCTTAGGTCTCTTTAGTATTAAAGAAACCATGAGCGAACAAGAAGGGCATGTCTCCGCGGAGCAACGGATTATCAAATTTTTGGCCAAGGAAGGAGTAAGTCCAACCGAAATTTTGCGGAGGTTGAAGGGCCAGTGCGGGGACAACACATTTTTAAGGATTTCTCTGAAGGGTGGAGAATCAGAGCCACGATTGCCGCCAAAGGATAAACGTTACTGAAGTCAACATCGAGGCGGTTCGGAATCTCATGAAGACTGATAAACGCATAATGATCAACGCACATTTAATGCGTAATATTATTGCAACATATTGGATGCTGCAAAATTGTCCTATTGTAGGAAAAGAAAAGCGCAAACTGTCAAAAATGTCATTTTGCTTCATGACAATGCCCCACGCAAAAATTGAATAGAATTGGCTGGGAAAGGTTAGAACATACACGCTACAATCCGACTTGTCACCATGTGACTTTCACCGTCTTGGGCCCCTCAAAGAAGCGATGGGAGGCCACCGATTCGACGACGATCGTGCGGGAGAGGAGTTTATGCTCCAATGGCTATGTGAAGGTCCCGCTAGTTTCAACGATGATGGGATTAAAAAGCTCCCAATCTGTTGGTAAAAATGCGTTTCTAGGGTGGGGGATTATGTAGAAAAATAATATTTTTGTAATTTTTGGAAATCGTGGCAGACATCTAACAGAAATCCACAGTGCTTTAAGTGAAATTTGCGGTGACTTAATAGAGGATCGTAGTACAGTTGAAATCACAGTCCAACGAGTCGCGAGGTCCAAATTCCACGGCCAAAAAAATTTCGGAGAGTTCAATTAAAAGTCAAACAAATGAAGATCTTTGCTTATGATTACAAAGGAATCATCATGACAAACAGAGTTCCATGTGGAAAAAACTGCGCAAAAATTTTGCTCGAGGTTGGGTCTCTTATTCCCCATAACAGTGCTCGCCCCCACATCGGAAATGTAACCGAACCTACAGTTCGGACATAAATCCACTAGACTTCGACTTATTTCCAAAGCTAAAACAGTTTATGCGTGGACACCGTTTTCCGTCTCTGGAAGAGCTCCATGTTGCCGTTACCCAAGCTATTCGACAGATGAAAAGATATGGTGTTTTGGATGGAATAAACAGTGAGACTATATTGAATGATTATAAAGAAATACTGTAATAAAAATAAATAAATGAATAAACTAACAATTGACTGCAATATTTATGATATGACCCTCGTTTCTAAAACAATTGTTGCACATTTGTTTGGTAGTATAAATTAACCGGAGTGCGTTCCAGATTAAAATGTTTGGCGCTCTTTGTTCTTCCGCATCCATAGGTACTCTACGCTCTAACCGAAACCGTAGAAGGAAAGTATCTGATAATCTTTGCTGAAATTGAGCTGGGTTAAGGGTAGAATAAGAATGTTGGTAGTGCAGAAGATGTTCCTCCAGGTCTGCGACTAAAGCTCTGGAAGGAAAGTGTCTGGTATTCTTTGTTGAAAGTTGTAATTGAGGTGGGTTGCGGCAGGTCAGAATCGGAAGGGTAGTAGCTTGACTTGGGTTATGTTATATACACATAGAGCACGTGCGTGGTGAACGCGTCTGTGTGGTGTGTGCGGCGCCGCCCCCTATCGATCGGTGGGGCGGCGTGCGCTAGTCGGAGCCGTTGTTGGTGTCTTGGAGGCTGTCAGTGTGGCGTGTGGCCGTGTCCGCAGCAGCAGTGGTGGTGAGAAAGCGGCAGCCGGAACTACGCGAGTGTTGAATGGGAGGCCCTTCGTCGCACCTGGCCGCCGATCACTCTCAGCCGGTCGCCATCGCAGCAGCGGACAAGAGCATGCCGGCTCCTACAGGCGGTGGCGGTGGTGGTGCCGGCAAGCGAGGCCGTCGCGCCGGCTTCGACTCCAACGACCCCACGCTCAACGGAGACTATCGGCGGCCGCGGCGCCGCCTCCGCAAAAGGTACAGTGTTGTCCACGTCCACGTGCCAACCAACACTCTCTTGACACACATGGCTTGTGTCCGCTTGTGCTTGTGTCCCAGGTGATGATGGGTGTCGCACGCTCCCTGCCCAGCCCGCGCTTTTCCCCCGGTGTTTCCACGGTGTTGCTGCGGTGTCTGTGTCCGCCTGCTCTCGCATCGCACGACACCCGCCTCGCACGACACCAGCACAAGCCCCAGGCCCAGCTACAGCTCCAGGACAGCGAGGAGATCCTTCCCAAAAATTTACTCGTATATCTCGTAGCATGAGACGACACCAACACGTGCCTAACAAACCCCCAGCAAAACAACGTCTCCTAAGGTGGCTTTCCATGACCAAAGAATTACATCTACACTTGGTCAATTTTTTTATTTTGATCAAATGGTTCAAATTATGGAATAGTTCTTGGCTTCTTTTTCCACTCGAGCTCAAAGTCTGTTTCATAATTCATACAATCGAGCGATAGTGAAAAATTTAGTAGAAAAAGAAAATCAAGAAAAAAAATTGTATGAGCACAAAAGTGCAACCTATTGTATTTAATCATTTCAACAACAAATTTTCATATTTTTTGTGTAAAACACTGAAATTACATTTTAGAATAATGGTTATAAAAATTCATATAAATCCTTGATTGTGTAAAGCCACTTTTAAACATTATCCATCTGGAACAGTGTTTATCAACCGGGGGTCCGCAAGCATAGGCGCCGACTTTTTAAAAGCCTCCGCGGGGGGGGGGTGCTGAATTGTTTAGTAATTATTTTTAAGGAGTAATATTTTTTGGAGTTAAATTACGTACGCAAAATGCCCGATGCCCTCCCGTAGTCGGCGCCTGTGACCGCAAGTACCTTACTAAATAGTTGCTACCATGATTTTTTTTTTTAATCAAACCAAATATAAATTTGTTTCTTTTCCACGAATTAAAATTATACTTGGGGGTCCGCCAAGTTCGTAACACTTTGCAAGGGATCCTTGTTAATAAAAATATTGAGAAACACTGTTCAAGAAGACACGCTCTTTTAAAATGAATTTACTGGCAGCATTATGATGGATAATGTAAACTGTTAACTCTTGGTTAGTCGCTAAGACGTACTCGTATATCACCTCATTAATCACTATTTACATTTTATTTACAGTGTAGAAAAAAAAATGTAATTAATTTTATAAGTACAATCTTTGTTGCATATATAATATACTTTAAACACGTAATGACAAAATAAAATATATTATAATGGGATTCGGTACTTAAAAGAAAGTTGAATATTTTATCAAATTGGCGAAATATAACTAATTTTATTAAAACATAAAACATTTTATTCATATGTTTAATAAATTATACGAGTATTCACACTATGACGCGAATGAAAGTTCTTTTTTGGGTTGTTGGACCGTGGTGTTACGCATCTTCAGAAAAATTATCTAAATTTAAGATAGTTTTTACATTTTTTGACGGGTACGGCACCCTTGCACCGTCTTCAGAGTCTACAATAATTATACAACAAAAAAGTAATACATACAAAATAACATGGACATTATCACACTTACAGTAAGATCTTACAAATTGATACAATTCATGTACACAAAATACATTCGTACAAAACATTCATTTAATTTATTAAAAACCGTACCAAAAAATTCAAAAACATACACACATCTATTTGCTCTAAAAAACGACAAACGAATCATTGATACGGACTCCTATTGGTCTCTATACACCAATAATAATGTAGCAAGTTGTAGGAATTTAAATAAAATGTAAGGAAATTAATGAAACCAAAATATATGCTGTTAAGTTCTTGGATAACAGTTCTTGCATTGATGTTATTGCAATCATCCCTGATATGTATCAAGAAACATACGTAGTTCATTATTTTCTTTACATTTTATTTAAATTCCTACAACTTGCTACATTATTATTAGTGTATAGACGACCAATAGGAGTCCGTATCAATGATGACACCAGAATCCTTACATAGGATATTTCGGGCTATTTTCCGTATTATTCGGTTGTCGTTTTTTAGAGCAAATGGATGTATATATGCTCTTTGAATTTTTTTGTACGATGTTTAATAAATTAAATGAATATTTTGTACGAATGTATTTTGTGTACATGAATTGTAACAATTTGTAAGATCTTACTGTAAGTGTGATAATGTTCATGTTATTTTGTATGTATTACATTTTTGTTGTATAAGTGTTTTAGACCCTGAAGAAGTTGCAAGGGTACATCGAAACGTTGGCAAGTAAGAATAAATGCTGTTTGACTGAACGTTCTAGTAATTGTTAAAACCTAAATATTATTATTATATTAAATGTTCGATGTAACATAAACATTTAGTAAGTGTAAGAAACATTAAAATTTATCATTTTATTCACTTTATCAGTAAAAACTAAAAATAAATCGAAAAATGCGTACCGAAACCCGTTTTATTAATAAATTATAGTTTATAATATCATTTCATTGTCTTGCTAAGTAAACTATTAATTTTAACCAAATAAAATTTGTATCTATTTATATTGTTGTTCTTTGCTTAAATTTTGTGCACAGAGCAAGAATATACAATAACAATATCTTATTTTTTTTATATTTACCGATAATATTGAAATGTTAAAAGCAGTTTTGACGATTAGCTTATATTCGGTGACTACCCAAGGGTTAAGCTGTAAGATTTACTCTCTCGCATAAATCCTACAGCCGAGATACACCAAGAACTCTCAAATCAAAGAAGTCGTGTGATGTAAATCACTTGGTCGTCTCTGATTTGGGCCGCAGTCAATACATTTTATGTTAGATAGTCCTATTGAATAATGTATTTTGTACACATAATTTGTTGCTTTTGTCTGTACATACTGCTATGTGTATGAAGTATGAATGAAATATATATTTGTAAAAATATCAAGTCTTGTGAGTATTTGCCCAACACTGTCACATGTCGCCTTTGCCGAAACCATGGCAACCTTTTGTAGCTTCCAAGCTTACTTTTTATTTGTCGCTTAATTTGTTACCAACCACATGGCTGACCAGCAAATTGTCATGAGAGGCATTGAATTATGTTTTGTTTCGACAACGGAGTGCTATTATTTACGTATTAATATTGGATATGGACATGTTTATGATATTGGAGGCAATTCTGTGGTAGACGCATTTGTAAACGACATTTGTATAAACGCTGAAGAATATTGTATATGCTTTGTTTTGAACCTGACAACGTTCATGCTTTCAGTCTCACGTCTCACGCACTACATAACGTGACATATATACAATTTGATTTTGAACATCATTAAAGATATTCGTACTTTTTCTAATACCTATGTAGATTGTTTCAATTGTAATTTTATTTCAGGAATTGAATACTTTTAATTATTTATAATCATTCGTTGAATTTATACTTCCACGTATTTCGATCCTGAGTATTGAGAAGAATATATCTAAACTTCGTGAAAACGAAACACGTGTCTTGAACTTTTTTTTAGTTTCGCGACAAACTTTTCAAATGAAATTCGGCAGATAAAGTTGTCCTTTTTTCCCAAAACTCTTTCAACTTGAGTTATGCGTCTGGAAATGAATAAATCAAATGAAAATCACTTACATTATATACTTAATAATTATTGGAATAATGTAAATTTTAAAAGACGGTTTAAATAATACATGTGCCAGTTTTATTCAGAAGAAAATTACTTTTTCTTCGATCGTCATAAAAGTAGCATCTTTTGTGACTTGATTCACAAGGTGGAAGTTTAATTTTTACGCCGCCGAAGTAGAAGTAGCTAATTTCTACGCCGCGGGCGTTAGTAAATATCCATAGAAACAATACAGTATCAACGAATAAGAAGTAACTTGTATAAAAGAAACCTGTAATATCGCCCTAAATGTCTTTATAGCACACTAGGTAACCTAAGAATAAATAAGTTAGTGTAATTTTTATGTAGGTATAAGGTAAGTGAAAAATATAAATTTGAATTATATAAACAGTCTAAGAAAAAATATTATTCATCTGTCATGTGTACAGTATTTCAGAACATAGTATCTTATCTGATTGGTTTTCAATAACGAACGATAAACGTAAATATATTTTACTTGAAACACATTTTTACCTCTCGCTAAGAGAGGTATTGGATTCATGCTAAAAATCTCATATCCAGATTTTAGCGAATAATCACGTTATAAAATCTCTAGAATCCGATTATAACATGTTTACGATGATGTCTGTGTATCTGTGTGTGTGTGTGTGTGTGTGTGTGTGTGTGTGTGTGTGTGTGTGTGTGAGGATGTTGTAGGTACAATTTTTCAAATTCTATTAGAATAAAGACCTGTGTAAATACGGATTCCTCAATCTAACAGAAATGGGAAGAGTTGAATAGGTTCTGGTAACAATTAGACAAGTGGTAGTTTCTAAAATTAATTCTAAACATTATTTTTTGAAATTTTGTTACTAGAAAACATAATAAAGATCATAAATTATCATTCTGACACATTTAATTTTTTTATTATATCTTGTATATAAGTTTGGAGATGTAGGATATAATAATATTGAATAATCTGTTTCAATAAATCTCGTTGCCCAAAAAACTTCAGGAAACCAGTTGAGATATTTAAATGTTTGTAACTGACAGATAAAAGCAAAATATCAGTGTCAAAAATCAGCAGTGTTACTAACATTACTGGAACAAAATTCTGGGAGGTACGAGTACATTTAATATATCTTATTGTATTATTAATTAAATATGTATTTAAAGGTATGTTAATATTACATATATCCTTGAGAAATACCGTTAATACCATCAATGAATTTGAAGCATTTTGAACATATTAGAAGAGGAAGACAAAATTCCTCATAGATCGAAAGAAGAGATACAATTTCAATTATTTGTGTGTACAAGAAATGTTAAATTCGTTACTTATAGAGTGCGAGCAGTCATGTGACTTTGTTGGCCTTGGCAAGCAGATATGAGGATCCGTGTCAGAATGACGGCTAGTAGTTATTTACATAGATGTCACAATTATCATGTCATAATTAGAAAAATAATCCGCGGGCCCCCATATCTGCTTGTCAAGGCCAACAAAGTCACATGACTGCTCGCGCCCTATGCAACATATGCATGAGATAGCTATATGCGGAATTACCTGCAAGCAGAATGAACATAGTGATGATATTGTCCGAAGCGTCATTGTTGAGCCAGTCTCTTGATCCTCGAAGTCTGCGTCCACAAACTGCCTTAGCAAAGTCTCCGACAATCTTCTGCGGATAAAATATTGCAAACTAGAAAAGGAATTGCCTCTCGGAAAACTCACGACGTGAGTCGAATTCTTACGAAGCTATATATGTGGCTGTGCTTCGTCTCTCAAATGGAATCTCATTAAAAATCTAGTTGCTCGTGAACATCATCGATGCTCATTTTTTATGCCCTGCTGTGATTTTCCTTCTGCTTTATAAAACTGTCTGTCTGGGACATATGCTCACTTTTTTATTTCTTTTCCTTGCGGAATTTTATTCCACTTTCGTAATTATAGAGAAAGTTTTCAAGTACTATATTTTGTAGTATTAAAGTAATGGTCAGTTAGTTCGTGTTTAAGAACTGTTTTCAAAGTTCAGCTGGCAAAAACTTGCAAGCTTTTAGTACTTTCAAAGCTTCGTATATGTCAAGTTAAATTAATAGTTATGTTCGATAAGGAATATAATCTTTTATTACCCAAATGCCCGTAATCCTACACTTTTTAGAATCGGTACAAAATCACTTAAATTCCAAGCATAATACAATAACTGTACCTACTATAACTTATATTGTTTTTGTTTCAATAATATTTTTATATTTCGATCAACTTTAAATATCAATTTTTCCATCCAATCAACCGTTAAAATTCTGCAAAAAGCATTGTTTTTCCCGAGTATTCTACAACAAAATAGTTTCAACAATAACAAAATTTCCTTCCTTACCTAGAGGTAACGGAAGGTAAAAATAGACTATGGAATATGCAAATAGTTTTACTTTATTGTGTGTCCCACTTAGTGGGTTCGCCCAAACCCGAAAACAATAAGAACATCAACATCATACAACAAATCCTTACTCTTAAACATATTAAAGTGACCGATTTTCGGAAGCGAAATACCGCATCCGGATCACAATAATAGTTAGGAAATAATCATCCTTCGCCACACATACCTATCTAAGCAGACTTCTTTCGCCTCGGCCACACTCATAATCGCATTCATATATGCTCTTCTTCTCTTCATACTTGGAAACTCTCTCTCTTTAAGCACCCTACCAATCACATCCATCCACTTACACACTGGTCGGCCACGCAATCGAAAACCCTCAACTTCACCAAGATATATACGCTCAACAAGCCGTTCACTCGCCATTCTCTCCACATGCCCAAACCATCTCAACTGACTCATACCAACTCTCTTAATCACAATGTTCCTAACCATACATTCTTCAAACACCAAATTATTCCTCACGCGATCCCGTCTGACATACACATATACACCACGTAAATACCTCATCTCTACGGCAGTCACTCTCTTCTTATACTATATATTAATGTTTAGTTATACTATATTAATTTTAGCATTATATTATTCTATGGAATCGTAACAAAAACAATCATGAGAATGGTACATGTGTACATCAACTAGTTTGTGTTTGAACTGTAACATACGTATAATTTGACATGTTTGTTTTCAAATTAAACAATAGCTTGTATATTAAATTGTCCTTTATAATGTATTCCTAAAATATACTCCATATATGTATATGTAAGCAACAAGTACTGAAACAATCTTTTTTATAATATACGAAGTTTGGAGAAAGAGCCAACTAATAGCAATAACAATATTCTAATTATTGTGTACTCAGGCACGTGAGGTATTAGTTTAAATTTGAAGTATGGGAGTTTATTATTATTTTGGAATTTAATGGTTCCCGTCTAGTGAATTCTGAAGAAATATCTTTAAAAAATCTGATGTATCCAGCACATTATCTATCCTGTGTATTATGTACAAATTCCACACATAAATTTTCTTGCAAAAGATCCTATATTTCCAGTAAAATAATAAACAAACAATGCAAATTGCACTCGACATCTTCTTCTTCTTCTTCTTTAGTTTTCTTATTCCTTAGGGGTCGCTGTTTTTATTTTCTTCTTCCACTCATTTCTGTATGCGTGTTGTCCGCATTCAGTTCCTTTTAACTCAAGTCTTATAATATACTCCTTCCATCTTATCTTTGGTCTTCCTCAATTTCTTCTACCTTCTATTATTACACTATTCATTGTCCCTCCAATATATTCTTCACCTTAGGGAATTAAGTATTTAACTATTATTTTTGTTTTTAATACCATTGTAACAGATCGTCTGTTAGCTCATGTAACAGGATTTAGTGTGCAATATATATATATATATATCGTCCCTGCTACTACCGCCAAATGTAACACCTTACAATAATTTAGGCTGGACTTCTCATGTAGCCTAGGTGAAGGCGAGGATTATTACAACCTGTTCCGGTGGTTAGCGAAGGGTTGGGGAACCACCTATTGTGTTGCGGGCAGGTTGGACCGAAAATGGGAGCAGGCGAAATGTGGAAGAAGGGTACTTACCCTGTACTAGATGTACGTTACCGAACTGCTGGGCTAAACGGCTGGAACCATGTGTATTACACTTCACTGCACTTCACAGGGTTTTTAGGTTTAATTTAAATTATACCAACGCCGATTATTTTAAATAGGTAAATACATTAAAGTAAAATAATGGTAATGTGAACACCAAAAATATAAATAATGCTTATAACAAAACGTGCGTAACTTAAACGCGGGGCGAATATGTTCGCAAACTCTAAACGTGCGAATTCTTATTCGCTTAAGCGTGACACTGCGCATGTCATAACGTTGAGACAGATAATAGGCCGAAGAGTAATCCTTACTGATTGAAGGATAATTCGACCGGCTGTTACATCTGGCGCAGTCGGTAGGATTATTTTCGCCATGTTACACCATTTACAGGAATTGATTTTGTAAGAAGGCCCACTCCCTACTAGCATTTTAACATTTGGGTTTCAAAAAGTGTAAGTCCTGCCCTGTGTATACGATATTACTTTTGCAGTCACTTATCATCATATATAACAAACGGTTACCAGATGATTGCAAAAACCACTCTAATATAACAAATGAAACACATAAAACAAAACACTTGATAGAAGAGGAAAGAAAAACAACCAAATAATGATATTACTGGAGTTTCTGTAACGTTTACTCATATAAGTCAAGATAAGCCGCTTTCCCTGTTCAATTCTACAAAGCATATCAAATTGCACTGAAGTAATGTCAACTGAAATTACATTGTATTCGATTCAGTTTCTTATTTGAAGCTCTCCTGCAACACGCTGCAAGCAAAGGAAATGTGATCGCCGCTAACAAGAGATTATATTTTCATATCTCCTTCATTAACTTTGTTGTTGATTTATGACTCTTCAAGCAAGTAAATCTTTCACGTGCCCGCAGATTTATTTACGGTTTGAGGGAATAATTACTGTCATTGTAATTTTTTAAAACTTTTAACAAACAATTTTGAAATGGAGTGAAATACTGGGATTCGCGGTTGTATGTTACAGTTTAATGAAATTAGCTATTTGGTGTTTTCATTTTGAAGTTGGGGAGAGTTTAACTTATAACCGGTCCGCAAAAAAATACATAATCAGACAAAATAAACAACTTTTGCAACAAAGAAAATATTATCACATTACATTACACCCACAAGTACTACAAAATGTAATCTGTTCTCATTATAAGTTATGTTATCATTAAAACTATTTGTTTCTATTAATTTGGTATCGAATTTTAGAAGCTGAAGATGGACCACTGTGGCCTGAAGTGTCCAAGAATAATTTAATCAAATATCCTCATACTGGATCAGTAAGGCCTTTTCTTGATGAAAACTTTCAAATTTTCAACTTGATCCTTAACGACTCCAAGATAATACTTAAAATAAATGTTGTTGTGGTCGTGAAACATACTGATGTCTCGTTTTCTTTTGCCATTCTGATAAAAGAGGTTATTTTCATCACTTTTCTTTTTGTACCCTTTTTATCTGATACACATATTTTTCATCCCAAATGAAACAAGGGAATACTATCTCTCAAAGAATTTGACATTGTCAAAGATGTCGAAAGGGAAAATGTATTTGATGTATTGCTTTATCCTTATAAACCCACAGGAACATACTAACATGCGTAATCATATTATTGGGTTATTTATTTTTTATTCCTTTTTACCTCTCGCTAAGACAGGTATTGGATTCATGCTAAAAATCGCATATCCAGATTTCAATGAATCAGTACATTTTAAGGTCCCTACAATCCGATTTTAATATTTTTACCATGATGTCTGTGTATGTGTATGTGTGGATGTGTGTGTGTGTATGTGTGTGTGTATGTGTGTGTATGTGTTGTAATAAATTTTACACCCGAAAGAATGCCATGGAAAATAGTTGAAAATTTAAATTATTTGTAACTGACAGATAAATGTCAGTGTCAGAAATCCGGAGACTTTACTGAAGACTTTTTCTGAGAAGTACATACATTATATTATTTCTTAATGTATTAATAGTTTAATATTTAATGTTATAGGTATATTACACATACCCTTCAGAAATACTGTTATTTCCGACAATGAATTGGAAACATCTCGAAAAATTAGATGAGTAGGACAAAATTTCTTCATAGGTTATAAATGTTAAAAATTATTGAGATTTCGAAAAAAAGTTATTAAGAAATATTGTTGCTCTTAACGAGTTATATCACTGGTTAAATTTAATGTTGCACCATGTATAAAGTTCTTAGGAAAGCTAAAGTTTCTCCAAAAACACTGAAGCATTTATTTTCAAGCGTAGTCACCTCGGTAATAATAGAATTTTTGTAAAAATATTCTCTAATTTCCAGAACAAATCTAATATATC
The DNA here is from genome assembly GCA_951394225.1 of Harpalus rufipes. NCBI lineage: Eukaryota > Metazoa > Arthropoda > Insecta > Coleoptera > Carabidae > Harpalus > Harpalus rufipes. Next base: position 66,778,300 of record OX596275.1, read on the forward strand.
ACTACACTCTTCTCAAATTATCTTATTATTGTGGAGATAGAAAATCCAAGTAATTCTGATTTATTCCAATGCAATTTTTCTGTAAAATAATCCGGAAAAATGTTCCAGCTTGCGTCTAGGGATGTTGTATGCACTGTCAATAAATCCTTGAACTTCTGAAGTGAGGTTAGGGACTGCGCAGGCGCACTACTACAGAGCAACCCATCGTTGTCGTCGCCTACTTACATCTGCAGGACTTTAGGGAGTTACGTCTAATGAAAATATAATTAAAACGATATTTTTGCGACAGATTTCCCGATCTTCGCTTCGTATAACAGTAATTACACTCGATTGAAATACGGCCAATAATTCCCAGCGAAGACGCAATTTTTAAATTACTTTTATTAACTTCTTAATTGTTTTGTTGCTGACTTTTACGGTAACTTTTACTACCGTTGAAGTAAAATGATTTATTACAATTAATAACATATTTTTTTTGTGGGAAAATGATAATTCGGAGTCATTTAACGTGGTAAATTCATTAAGCTTCCGTGAAATGCCAATAATGCCGTTACGCGAATTACTAAATGGATGATGAGACAGTTTCGCATTTGTACATATGGATTAATTGAAATTTAAGTTCACGGAGCTTTATAGAAGATTTCTGGGAACAATGAAAGAGCTTTTGTATTTGAGATTTCTCTCAAAGTTAGCTAAACCAGAGTCTAATGTCTTTATCTACTGGATCGAAGATATTATACGTAAAATAATTCTGTTATGAAGTTTATTTCAGTAAAATATACTTTAACGAAATAAAATCATTAAACATTAATGTATAATTACCTTGAATATGGCGGAACGAAAGAAGCTTTGCAAGTAACGTATTATACGTTTAAAATATACAAGTGTACAATATTTTAAGGAAATTTACAATAATTTAATTCAAACAATAAATACTTTAATAGCTAGTACATATCGTGTTTCTGCGAAGACAGTATGATTTTTATGTTCTAACAATTTTCTGATTTTAGTTGACATATCCTTATTTATTGCATAAAAAAATATACATTTATTATTCTTACCTACCGTCACCTTTAGGTAAGGAAGGTATTGTCTTTGGTCAAAAAAAACGATGTTGTCTGTATGCATGTGTGTATGCCTCTATGTGAGTGAGTGTGTGTGTGTGTGTGTGTGTGATATGTATGTGACGATCGTTTCGGATCGCATAACTCAAATACCACGATTCCAAAAATTATATTTTTTTCGTATTTCTCGAGTTTAGATCCATATATAAATATGATTAGATTTTAGTTATAATTGGTCCACCGGAAGTACCCGTATTTATAACTTTTAACTGTTTTTCTTGAAAAAAAAGCAGTTGTATATCATTTATTATAAATTATATGATTCTCTATACGAATGGATTGCATTTTATATTTCATATTCAATAGATATAGAGTTAAAGAATTATAAAGATATTAAATTTCATAAATCTGCTATAGCTATGCTAACCATGGAAACTGTTAATATATTCAGATTATTGAACTTGACAGATATCAGTATCAATGAAAAGAAAATGAATATGGCAGAGATGAGGATATTGTGATAGATATTGGGGAAGACACGGAAAGAGAGGGTAAGGAATTAGAGGATATAGAAAATGGCTCGAGTAATAGAAGTTTCTAGAAAGATACGAGATAGTTGATTACATTGGTTTGAATATATCATAAGGACAAATGAAGAATATATTGGAAGAAGAATGAATAGTTTAATAGTGTAAGGTAGAAGAAACAGAGGAAGATCAAAGATAAGGTGGAAGGACTGTATTGTGTATGAATGCATATAATACACAGGATTGACGGAAGGTAATGTTCCGACCACATCAGATTTTTTGAGAAATGTTATTAGGAAAATATGCGGCATTTGATATTAAAATAGTTTTAGCTGTACAGTAGAACCCCGATTATCCGTGCGCGTTTAATCCGGGCGGCGGATTTTCCGTGCGGCATTCTACTGCTACAGAAAGTTCTGGCAAAAGTAGTGATGAAAATAATTGTGTCATCAAAACAAGTCATCAAGACGCCAGAGATACAGTAAATGTATTTGTCGAATATTTTGAAGAACAACCTGGAACTGATTGATCCACAGTTACTTCAGCTTAGAAATTTGAAGGAATTTATAAGGAGTAAAATTTACGAAGCCCAAAAATAGAAAAAAATAACTGATTTTTTCAAATGATTTTATTCACATATGTACATACATAAACGTACATAATTATGTACAAATGCATATTATACAATGTATATTCATACATATGTGTAAATATTAAAACTTTTATTTTTTGTTACATGTATCATGTTTGTTTTATTCCTCTGACATATGTATTTGTCCAAATAAATTATTAAAAACATGGAAAATGACGTGTTTGGATTATCCGTGTTTTCAATTATCCGGCAAAGGCTCGGTCCCGGCTAGCCCGGATAATCGAGGTTCTACTGTACTTGTATCCCCAAATGTGATACATAATGTACCTAACAGCTATTTGAATAAAATTACGAATCTACTGTTTACATTTCATTGTTCAGAATGGATGCAATATGTCGTTTGTATAGGCTGGCCAATAAATGATCACCATATGGAGTCATAATTTAAAGCCAAATTACATTTTCAACACTTGATGAAAACTACGCATTAGTTTTGCATCTATTTTCTCACTTGAATACATAATTACAGCGCACACATTATCACTAATTGTGCTACAATTATGCAGGTGTAAATTAATTACAACATCCTGGCCGATAGTTCAATTAAAACAAGCTACGAGCACAAAATAAAACAAATTGCAAGCAAGTATTGTCGCCGCTATATTGGCGAACACATCGGCCATTAGCAGTTTAGATGAATTTTGCAAGGCAAATGATTCATAAAAGGATTTGTAATTATCTTTCCTCTTGGGGGAAGACTCCAACTCCTTGTAATTTGGCAGAGGAAAAGAGTCGACTTTATGGTGATATTTTCTCCTGCAATTAGCGGTTTTGCTAGGTCAGCAATGTAAATGAGTTACAAGTTAGAATCCAACACGCAACCTGGCGACGAGTGACGATTTTTTTATCAAGGCCCTGAACTAATTTCTTGTTGTATTGCATGTAAATCAAAGGTGTAATTAGTACAATTTTAAATTTCGGTCATGGAAATATGAAGGAAAACTAGCTACTAACATGAAAACTGATTGCAATCGATATAAGTAAATATATTATCACGACGTTTATAGTCAACAATAGACGTATTGCTCAATGTAGATTGTTGCTTAAACAAATATTATGTAGCTATGGGGTCTCGTGGCCGTGTGCCTGAGTGTCTGGTCGCGAATCTGGGGACTCGGGTTCGATCCCGACCGACGCCAAAAATTACATCGAATTCTAATGGCACAAAATTGACCCCTGTGGTGCACTCTCCACGCCAGCAATGAGTGCCCTTGAGGTGACGCCTGGTAAGCGCCCGCACGGTACAAATATTCCTTCATTACCGATATCTGTGTACGAAGCAGATTGGCACACCCAGCAATGGGTAATATGCCGTGATGAAATATTTATTTATTTATTTATTGTATGAGAGACATTTCATAAATAATGCTCAGGTTGGCAACACTGAGAAATGGATGATGCAACGACAGTAACATTAAAGTCAATTGTAGTAGAAGGCTTGGAAAGCAGCGTGTGTTTTGTTTTTAACTCTAGCGTAATCAGCTAGAAATTGAGCCTGCACGTATCTTGGCTATTGTTACTATTGAAGATCAGAGATCGAAACGTTTTAGCCTGTAGTTCAAAAACAAAAGACGATCAATAGTTCCTGCGGTGCCTATTAAAATTGTCTCAAAAGTTGGTCAATAAAGACTGTTGTTCCACCGTGTACAGTACATATTCGAAAATTAAAAATACCCAATTTCTTCTAGGATGAAGCATTATTTTTTTATTTATAAACAAACTCCTCCTCACAACCAGGACGTACAAAGAGGGGTGGGGGGAGGCTGGTAGTTAGCCTATAAAAGTATTAACCATCACGCATTTTACAAAATTTAATTATATTTATGTATCTAAATTCTTTTTGTTTAGATAAAACATTCATGCATTTTTTAAAGTATCTTCTTTCTTATCCATAGTCCTGGGCCATTTTTGGCGGATGCGACTAAAATATACTTTAATCGACACGTCGTCTTGCCTGATGGTTATAGTGTGACATATCTGTCAAAAGGCATCAACACTGTTATCAGACGACAGCTTTCTAGTGCGATATTTATAATCTACGAAAAAACATCCCATAAAGATGGTATCGCATGAAAGTCTTATATCAACATTAACATTTTTATCAATGGGTTCATTTAGTCGGGTTGGTTTTTATGTCCCCAACACGTCCACATTACGGAATGTTAAGTAACATTTCTTAAAATTTTCCATTTTAAATGCGAGTTCTGCGATATCTGATTACGAACAATCGCGATACAATACATTTTGTCTCTCGACTGTCTAGTCTAGAGTCTAGAGACAATCGATAGTGCATGGTTCTGAGAAGTCGCGCGACCTCCTAGCGAAGTGTAGTAAGGTAAGTATGCACGGAAAGTTTATAAGGAATTAAATTATTATTAATAGTCTAAAAAAATCACTAAAGAAAGAAATTGAAAGTGATGCAACGTAACTATTTTATATTGAACCATATCTTATTTTGTAATATTTTTTAAAGCCACTCTTTTTTAATAGTTTGTAATTTATTATTCTTGCAATACTTTATATTAAATTTCCCAAAAAATAAAATATATCTAAAAATTACAATTTTCTATTTTGGTTATTATTGGCTGATCACCGAAGTTCCTCCCCTTGCCTACCTTCATAGTTGATACAAAGAATAAATACCTATTTTTCTTCCGAAGGAAGAGTCCGATTCTTGGCAGAACTCCAGGAGATCAGGACCTGTGGCGTGGTTGACATGTTGAGTAATGCAGATCTCTGAACTAGATAATCATGCGAACTAGTTGCTTCGATTATTTATTAAAGTAGAACATCTGGATTATACTTTTCAGATATTAAACAGATAAATGTGATATTGATGATTTAATTTCGATATGTAGGTCAAATTAAGTGGTATGGACGATCTTCTTTATATGTAGATCAAGAACAGAAATTTCTATGTTTATTAAAATTTAAAAAAAATTATAAATTAAAAAAGTTATTTTGAGTGACCTGCTTTAATTTAATATTTGTTTAATTTCAATTATTAAAATATTTTTACAACCGGCCATAAATCAAGTAAAATAAAACTATTGTAAATTATATTTTTTTAAGGACAAATCAATATTTCAAATACTTTTACAAATATGTCCTCCATATTTCAAGTTTCCCTGACAGTCAAAAAATCCAATAATACTCACCAAAACCGTTGTAAATCGGTCATCTAAAGAAAGTAGGAAACCTGTGCGATGACTTAATTCTTACCCAAAATTCTGGAACGGTACATTCTTCACATTCCTTACGTGAGTGCTCTTGTTATGAAGGACAGAACGACTTCATGACCTGAAATATATATCTCGAGGGTTACTACAATTAAAATTCGAATGAAAGGTTTTATACCATTAAATTAAAATTATTTATAATCACTACATATAAAACACGAAATGAATGTGGGTTTGACATACCTTTGTTGAGTGTCAGAATTTAATTAAATATTTAATTACAGAAACGAGTTAAATTTGTAATTATTTTTGTACAATAAATATTTAATGAAATGAATATATTAAAATTAAAATAACATATCTGGGGAATCTATTAAAAATTTATGAAATTCAGTTTTTTTTTTCTCTCAATACATACATTCCGTTAACTTTAGGTGAGGAAGGTATTGACAAAAAATCGTTTTGGGGTTCCTAGAATACGAATTTACGATTTTTATGATGATGTCTGTAAGTACAGTGGAATCCACCTATAATGAACTTGCCTGTAATAGGAACTGTGTTATAATGTACCCTTTTTTAAAGTCCCGGTACAAACACGTGAATAATCCTCGGTTAAAACGAACTCGATTATAACAAACTTTCACCTATAATGAACCCAAATTCGTTATTTTGTTCATTACAAGCGGATTCGGTACTTAAAATAAAGTCAAACTAATTCTAGATAAAGATTATATAGCTAACCGTCTTCTTTCAAAATATGTAATGGTAAATAAGTTTTCGCTTTTATTTTCGTGCTTATGTATACCCATTTACGAGTAGGTACATAGTTTCATGTTGTCCCTGGTTACTTTTTCTTATTAAAAACATGACAATGAAATAACATAAATAAGCATTTGTTTAATTACTAATTATTCTGATGAGATGAACACTCGACTATAATGGATTATTTTCCTTAGTCCCCGGAAGTCCATTTTAAGCGGATTCTATTGTATGTGTGCATCACATCAGCCAGCTATGCTAACCATGTATACTGCTAATATATTTAGATAATTCAAATTAACAGATGTCAGTATTAATAACAAGTAAATTAATGTGGCAGAGATAACATGGAAGGACTGTATTGCGGAAGAATTGAGGGAAAAGAAACTAAATGAGAACGACACGCAAAACAGAAATGAGTGGAAGAAGAAAATAAAAAAAAACAGATGTCAATATCAATGAAAAGTAAATGAATTTGGCAGAGATACTGATGTTGAAATAAATATTGGGGAAGACACGGATGATAGGAATGAAAAGATAAGGGAAATTGCTCGAGTGATAAAAGATTCTAGAAAGATACAAGAGAGACGATTACATTGGTGTGAACATGTCATGAGGAGAGATGAAGAATATATTGGACGAAGAAAAAATAGCTTAGTAATAGAAGGTAGAAGAAACAGAGAAAGACCAAAGATAAGATGGAAGGACTGTATTGCAGCAGACTTGAGAGAAAAGGACGACACGTAAAACAGAAATGAGTGGAAGAAGAAATTAAAATATAGCAACCTCTAACGAATGGGAAAAGCTAAAGAAGAAGAAGATGTCAGTGTCAAGTGCAATTTGCATACTGGAAATATAGGATCTTTTGCAAGAAAATTTATGTATGGAATTTGTACATAATACACAGAATTGACCGAAGGTAATATGCTGCCCACAACAGATTTTTAATGAAAATGATAAACTGAACTTTCTTCTCTCTTTAGTAGCATTAGTATAATAGTTATCGTATAGTCTGTAACAATAGATTGCAATTCAAGGTCGTTGGGGGGTGTAAAAACGCTATTTTCCAGCGACGAAAACCATTAACCAGCAAGAAGTAATCATGATAAACTGTTAAACACATCGCAGTTAGAACTCAGTTAATTAACTCAATTTACATGCAAAGTAAACTGCCCACGAAAACATGTCTATACGCATAGAGTCGGCCTTAAATATTTGCTTGGCTGGTGTGCGGTCGCAGTTCAAATAACGAGTGGAATTATCTCTGAACAATCTCCTTCAACCGCACGTCACTAAACATCTTACCTGAAATGAATTCCACAAATAGAATTTACTTCCCTGATGAAGAAAATTTTAAAATGATTTAAGATGCGTTTGCTGCTTCCTGGTTCCGGGAAAAATATGAAATGTAATTTGTACGGAAATGAAATTTAATGAATAAATGTAAATAAAAATAAAAAGGTGAATTGTAGAATGAAATATGGCGGCTGTGCTGATTCAGTGACTACGTAACCGGCAAAAATTAATTAATTTTTAAGGTTAATGTTTCGTTTTTTACACGTACATCTTGATTTACCTTTGGTGTTCATAATTCAATATATATTTCTCAATGAATACTGTAGAAACTTAATAAACTACTTTTTAGTCTACATTCTAAATTCGTGCAAATAAAAAATTAAACTTACAGATGTATCCTGTAAGTCTTTCAAACTTCTGTAAAAATTTGATAAAAACAAAATTATACAGATTAGTTATCTTGTTCGTAAATATGAAAATCTGATGTGGCCATTAAAATACGTCCCGTTTAATTTAATTTTTATTAGTGCGAATACTTAAAATTAAATTAAATTTAAATACCGAATTCGATCCCGAACGACGCCAGATATTTGACCCTGTGGTGCACTCTCCACTCCAGAAATGTGTGCCCGTAAGGTAACGCCTTGTATACACCCGCACGGTACAAATATGTCATCATCATTCCCGAAATCAGTGTACAAAGCAGATTGGAACGCCCAGCAATGGGTAATATGCCGTGATGATATATTTATTTTATTAATTTATATTCTTACTGGAAACTGTATTAAGTCCGTTTCCATATAATTATTGGTCTATTTACTATTTTTTTTTAAAACGTTACTATTATTATTTAAAGTGATTAGTTTGTTGACAGTGACATATATGTCAGTTTAATACATTTGAGATTTGAACTGTGTAACCATGTAGTTGTGTAGGCGTAGGCTCCGAGATTTAAATTATAGATAATTTTATAAATTTATCGATAAAATACAAAAAGTATTAATGCAAACTTATATAAAATTTAATGATCGAAACTATTTTGAGCTTCAAGTAAAATACCATTGCCGGTTATCTGATATACGAGTACACCAAAATCTAATAGCTTCTTTCTATATTAGAATAAGGGTTTTAAAATTTTCTGAATAGTAGTTTTTGAGTTAGAGCGTAAAGAAGATCCACACACACACACACACACACACACACACACACACACATACATTAATAAAAAATCTGATGTGGACACCACACGACTTCCTTGTACGATTATTAAACTATACATATTTTTTTAATAATTAAATTACAAAATATTGACAGGCTTAAGCCAAGCCCGAGAAATATTTTGATATAGAACAAAAAATATTTCATTTACTACTATCATTCTTAAATTAACATTAATCTAACCCGGTTCTTTTTAAAGAGCGTTTTGATTACAACAATGAATATGACTAACTTCACAATAAAAATATAATATTTGTTATTGTATGAATCATAAAATTTAATAATACTTGATGTGCTAGACGCAAAAATTAATTCTCTAAAACTTTTATTTGAAGCATTTATTTCTAAAATCAAAATAAAATCATTTTTTTCAAGAAAAACTTTTAACAACTTCAAGTAATGTACCACTTCTGGTTAGCCTATTTTAACCAAAATCTATTATGTTATTTCGATTGACATAAAAGTCTTGTATACCAAATTTGAAAAGTTTTGGATTATATTTTAGAACAGGTTTTCATTAAAATCTATTATAGGCTTCATGTAAAGTGCCACTTCTGGAAATTGTGTAATAACCTGAAAGGGAGGTGCACAACTAGATGTTATAGGAGTCCTAAATACAAAATTTCAACTTTCTTACCGTTTTTGACTTATGCGAGATACGTACGTACATACGTACAGACGTCACGACGAAATTTGTCAAAATGGATTCAGGGATGATCAAAATGGATATTTCCGCTGAAATCTGAAAACCGAAATTTTTCGCGATTACAATACTTCCTTTCTTACGTACAAGGAAGTAAAAAACCGATGAATCACACTGCTATCTTAATTTTTATTCTTTTTTACGTGTTTACAACAAGAATAAATACAATAATTTGAATATAACTTCGTTTTATTATAATATTATTTATAAATTTTGTTTACTATTAAAAAAGACAAATGTAAAAGTAATTAGTTTGATTAAAAATTGCATTGATGAAATTGATAACAAAAAAAGAGAAATTTAAATGGAATTTCAATATAATATAAACATTACTCTGTAGAATGCTAAATTTGCAATTTCATGATTTTAAAATAATGAAACGCTAACACATTTCAACATACATTTTGACAGGTAATTTTTCAACTTTAATAAAACGCTTTAATCTTTGAGGTTACAACTCCATTGTTTTAAAGCAACGAAAAGTGAGATAAATATCAATTATTTTCCAATTAACCTCTATTGTGTTTGAAGTGGATTTTATTGCTAAAAGAAACAAAAAACTACTCCACGTTCTGTGCGAAGTATTAAGTGAAAAATACCTCGCTTTCTTAAGTCCCGCAATGACGAAACTGATATGATTAGAGTGTGTTTGTTGTTGACGAGGAGCTAATTTACCGAGAAATTTGCAGCTTTAATTAAAGTTGGCAAGCCTGACCCCCAGGCGCTCAAATTCGCAATATAATTTGCAGTAATTTAATTCTACAGGTACTTGTAATTAACCGGTAAATATGGACTACAATTAGATAGCAAGGTCTATTTTTATGTAATTGCGTGGGCTTCCTCCGTGGGCCACACCAGGAATAGAACTGTCGTTATATTTTCTGCATTCCGGTTATATATAGAAAATGAAATCATTCCATTCTGTTATCTCTCCATTTGTCAAATGAAAGAGTGGGACTACTTGTCCATGTAGGCTGGACACACTCCATAAATGTGTTATCGTCTGTTGCACTCCTCTTTGCAATTTATGAACTGTTAAATATTACATACTAACTTTGTTTCATAAATTTGGGTAATCGAGCGTTCTAATATAAGCTATACGAGAGGAATGTTCTTTTTCTTTATTTTTTGAAAGGTGGCTGTGCCTCCCTTGCCTTCTTTGACGAGAAGCCACTGATAGCGTGTTGGCTAAGTTATATGTTCGGTTGTTTTGTAATTTACTAAGAGAGTGAAAGTTTCCCAATATATCTGTTAGGTTAAACAACTGAAAATCATTTAAAAATTTTCAAAATTTTGGGCTGTTAACCACTTATGTTTTCCAGTCACGGTTTAAACCAGAAATTTGGTTAAGTTCAGGGTGAGGGTTTAAACTGTTTTTCAATCTGGTTTAAACCATGAGCTCTCTATCAAAACGCGATTAAATATCATTTTTTGACCTTTTATGTTATTATAAATAAAAGAATATGTTATTCCCTATTCGATTTAAATTTATTTTTTCTTCATATTCAATGAAGTTAGAGATAAAGAATTATAAAGAAATATCTTGCAACCTAATGCTGCTAAAAGCTGCATCATGGAACAGTTAGAATATTCAAATATTACTAATTGACAGATGTCAGTGTCAAATAATACATAATACCTTTGTGAAATGATTTAACTGGAAATATAAAAAATCTGTTGTGGCCAGCACAATACCTTCCGTCAATCCTGTGTATAATGTATAAATTCCATACATAATTTTTCTTGCAAAAGATTCTAAATTTCCAGTAAAACTATTTCATAAACAAACTATTCAAATTGCATTTAACACTGACATCTACTTCCTCTTTAGCTTTTCCCATTCGTTAGGGATCGCTATTTTTGCGTGTCGTTATCATTCAGTTCCTTTGCTCTCAAGTCTTTCGCAATACAGTCCTTCCATCTTATCTTTGGTCTTCCTCTGTTTCTTCAACATCCTATTACTAAACTATTCATTCTTGTTCCAATATAATTCTTCATTTCTCGTCATGACATTTTCAAACCAATGTAATCATATTTCTTGTATCTTTCTAGAAACTTGTAATACTAGAGTTATTTTCTTGCCGTATCTTTCCGTGTTTTCCCCAACATCTACTTCAACATCCTCATCTCTGCCACATTAATTTACTTTTTATTGATACTGACATCTGTCAATTTGAATTATATGAATATATTAATAGTTTCCATGTTTAGCATATAGCTGGCTGGATTATAAAATTTAATTTCTTTAAAATTCTTTAACTCTGTATCTATTGAATATGAAGTATAAGATGTAATCAAATCGTATAGAGAATAATATATTCTTTAAGTTATAATAACGTTAAATGTCAATAAATCAAATTTAACTGTTAAATCTTCAAATGAGGCTACTTCCGGTTCACCAATTATAACCAAAATCTAATCAATTGTTCTTCTGGATGTAAACTTGAGGAATACGAAAAAAATATAATTTTTGGAATCGTGGTATTGAAGTTATGGAATCCGGAACTTTTGTCACACACACACAGACACACATACATACAGATATCATCGTAAAAATGGTAAAATCGTATTATAAGGACCCTAAAACATGCTTATACACTAAAAACTCATCATTTTTTGACCAAAGACAATAACTTCCTTACCTGAAGGTGACGGAAGGTAAAAAGTAGAATAATTTTAGGTGGCAGATTATAGCCATAAGACAATTCAGCAGATTATTATGTTATAAATAAATGCTATAAATGTTTTTATTTTCTTATTTTAAGAAACATACTGTTCTTTTTAGGAGTAGTTCAGTTCAGTTCAGTACGAGGTAAGAACAATTCATATCTCTCCTAAAAAGAAAAGGCCCATAGAATAGTTTGCAAAAAAAATCTGTGTAGAATTTGTACAAAATACGTAGAATTGTCGGAAAGGTATTCCCTTTAGTAGTAGTCTCATACGAGGGTATCATTCCTTCCATATAACCAGTATATACGTTCTTCCAGGTTAAACTAATATTTGTTTGCATTTCCTTCATTTCCATAACGGAACCTTGCTATTATTTTTAGGTTCTTTTTTTGTCAATAATTAATAATGCATTTCTCTCACATAACCTCCACATTATTCTTCCAGGTTAAACCAATATATTTTTTTATTTTCTTTTCCACAACGGAATCTATAGGTATTGTTTTTGTTCTTTTATTGTTATTAATTAATAACGCGTACTGTAACATAAACAAGAATAGAATTCTCATTAAAATTTTACAAGAGACATGAATTAATATTTCTCTTTGTTGCTAAGGAATGTATTTATAGTGAAGAGTACTTACTATATAAATCATACTATTAATGAAGTGTGTACAAATATTCAGTACAAGTTTCGAAATCGCAACAAGTCAAAGAAACAAAGAAATAATTACAATTTATCTGCAATGCATTACATTTCAAGGTTGCGCTATACAATTTCCATAATCGCTGTATTATTATAGCGCAGTTAAAATGTCATACCAACAGATTACTGCAGTAACTTACAGAAAAATACGCAAATAAAATACCATTTCCATATGTCCCTGGCCAGGATATTTTTTATAATTTCCTGGAGGATTTCATAAAATCTAGTTATAGCACCGGAATATATACTGTGGAAAATGTGGTCTGACTTTTCATTTATTCCTTAGTTCGCATGGTAAGTTTTCCATGACATGAAACATGAAAGACAGATTTTGATCGAAAAGTAATGGTAATTTATGCTTTTTTGTCGCGTCGAATAACCTTAAGACTAATGCCTTATTCGATATTAATTAACTTTTCAACAGGTAGGTCTATATAATCATAACACATCTGCATAGTTTCACGTACTCCAGATTATGAATGGCTTACTTAGTAATGCAGATTAACATCATAAAATCGGGTTTTATTTCTGCTATATTTCCATATATATTTCTCTATTAAATTAATACTTCTGTTCACACCAATGGACTGAAAAGGATCTAAGTATAGTTGAAATTATTTTAAAAATAATATTACCTTTAACTGCATGCTTAATTTTTACCCCTGCATATCCAGGTTTTAATGATTAAGCAAGTTTTAAGGTCCCTACAATCCGATTTTAATATTTTTACGATGATGTCTGTGTGTGATGTATGCAGAAGGGGAGGTTGGAAGGACGATTTCTCAAAAACTATATTACTTAATATCTGTTTAACTACGTATTTCTTAATCGGACATTACTGGAAAGAGCTGAAAAGGTTTTGGTAGCAGATTCTTAAAAAAATCTTCTAAATATTATTTTTGGAAATTTTTGTTCTTGCTTGTATTAAAGAAGAGTAAATTCTCTGTTTGATACATATAAATATTATCTTTTATAGATTTATAGATAAAGAAATATACGGTATATAATAATCTGTTGTAATAAATCTCACAGCCCAAATAAAGTCTGGAAACCAACTGAAAAATTAAAGTATTTGTAACTGACAGATAAATGCCAAGTGTCAAAAATCCAGAGACATTACTGAAGATTTTTTCTGGGAAGTACATATATTATATTATTTCTTATTGTATTAATAGTTAAATATTTAAAATTACAGGTATATTACATATACCTTTTAAAAATATTGTCAATCCCGACAATGAATTGAAAATATTTCGAAAAATTAGAAGAGGACAAAATATCTTCATAGAATGAATTTAAAATTAAAAATCTGATGTGGCCAGCACATAACCTCTCGCCGTATATTTTACCTGGCTGTATGCATAAAGCAAAGATTATTTTTATAAATACAAATAATATATTCATATAAATCTATGACGTATAAACTTCTTTATTATTCAATAATAGCATGTCTCAACATGAAGATATTTTACCATAAATTATGTTACAATAAATTACAAAGTAGAGTTTACCATATATAAATATTAGGCTGGTAACAGCAATTTTCAATTCGAACAACTTTGTTTACTTTCTCTTCATATTCTTCTAGTAAAAACATTAATTTTGGGCGGTCTAAAATGTATATATCTGGATTGTGCATCTATTCTTATATATCTTCTTTTACATTTTATTTTTTCATACTTGTTACATCTAAATAACCTTAATTCCCTTTAATAAAGTGACGGATAGATTGCACTCCGATTTTGTCAATATTTACAACTTACTTGAGAAGAATTTGATAGCTTTTTCGCAATTCAAAGTTACTCTAGTCTACAGTACTGGTGTACATTGTCCCATAATGTTTGAAACAAATTTAAGTCCTTCAACCTAGACTTGTCATCTCCATAATAGTCACAGATCAAGAATTAAGGGATTCTCCAAGTACATTTTTAATTCATTACTCATTATTTCTGACACTGACATTTATCTGTCAGTTACAAATAATTTAAATTATCAACTATTTTTCATGGCATTCTTTCGGCTGTCAAATTTATTACAACAGATTATTTTATATATTATACTTCTTTTATCTCTAAATCTATGGAATATATAATAAAATATTTAAATGTATCAGATAGAGAATTTAATTTTCTTTAATATTACCACGAAAAATTTTCAAAAAATAATATTTAGAAGATTTTTTTTCAAGAATCTTCTACTTCCGGTTGTCCAATTATTACCAAAACCTTTTCAGATCTTCCCATGAATGTCCGATTGGGAAATACGTTGTTAAACAAATTTTAAGTCTTATAGTTTTTGAGTAACCGTCCTTCCAACATCCCACACACACACATACACACACACACACACACATCCACACACACACACACACACACAGACATCATCGTAAAAATGTTAAAATCGGATTGTAGAGACCTTAAAACGTGCTTATTCAATAAAATCTGGATATGCGATTTTTAGCATGAATGCAATACCTCTCTTAGCGAGAGGTAAAAAAATCTAAATATAAAGCATATGTAAGTAGAATTTTTGGTGTAGAGTGTAGGTATACAAGAAATGTTATATACAATAAGGCGCGAGCAGTCATGTCATTTTGTTGGCCTTGACAAGCAGATATGGGGGCCCGTGTCAGAATTACAGCTAATAATTATGTACATAGATGTCAAATACCGTAATTTTTCATTATAAATTTAGTGATTTTCCAATTCTACCTTTCAAAAATAATGTCAATCCCGACAATGAATTGGAAACATTTCAAAAAATTAGAAGAGGACAAAATTTCTTTATAGAATGAATTTAAAATTAAAAAAATCTAAATATAAATACTAGATGTAAGTAGAATTTTTGGTGTAGAGTGTAGGTATACAAGAAATGTTAAATACAATAAGGCGCGAGCAGTCATGTCTTTTTGTTGGCCTTAACAAGCAGATATGGGGGCCCGTGTCAGAATGACAGCTAGTAAATATGTACATAAATGTCAAATATTTTTATGTATTCTTCTTCCTTACATCCATATGCAGACTTGATTAAATTCGAAGCTGAATGATTAGGAACTTTCGACGTACTTGCGATTTGAAATATTTTATATTTATACGTATTTTTCTTTACCTATAGAAAACTTTGTTCATAAAATTAGATCCATTTTTCAATTCATATATAGTATTTTTTGCACTAATTTCTCCTGTTTATAAGCTTCAATTAATTTTAAAAATTGTATAAATCTTTACGTTAGTCTCTCAGGACCCAGACGAGTGGGAGTGTGTTTGAACAAAGTTTGCTAACCAGTGGACTGCAATTTAACTACTTCATATTAAGCAGTTCTAGCATGGTGTATTTTGATTTTATTTGCATTTACCGTAGTGAAATTTCCCACGTGATAAAGTTCAAAGCTGGCTGTTGTTATCCCAGTCCAGGTAGCGATTGTGTAAATTTGATTGTGCCCATCCTTTGAGCAGTCAGCCAAGCAATGATTATAGAGTAGAATAGGAATTTCCTAGAATTCTAACTCTCTCGTGTTCGACCTATGTATATTTTAAAATAAAACAGACATTTATTATTCTATTTATAGTGGCCTTATACATTGCAATGATTTTCCACAATAACCAAGTATTTTCTCAATGGCTAGTTCAGCTTTGGGAATAGGTCGAAGTTTGGTGGACTCATGTTCGGAGCATGAGATAACACATCCCAAGTGTATTCCCAATGTGGGGGCGAGCATTGTCATGGGGAATGAGTGGCCTAGCTTCGAGCAAATGAGGTCGGGTTTTGTGCAATTTTCTGCGCAGTTTTTGCATGAAGGCCCGAAAACAAAACACACGCTGCTTCCCCAAGCCTTCTACTACAACTGACGCAAATGTCACTGTTGTTGAATCATCCAATTCGCAGTATTGCCAACCTGTGCACTATTCATGAAATGCTCCTCGTACCTAATCAATAATAATAATTAGAAATTGTCGGTCTTTCTGTAATACAACTACACTCAAAAGCTTGTATTATGCATTTGTCCAATATATCATAAATATATATCTAAGATTGAGTCTGTCCAGCATAAATTCATCAAATACTGTTATTTTAAAATACATGCACAATATCCTATTTTTACCCATGATTATTCTGTTTTATTGCCTGAAGTGAACTTGGTGCCATTAAGTAGCAGAAGACATTTACAATTATCTCTCTACTTATACAAATTAATTAATAATTGTATTGATGACCCATGTACTATTGAGCTAATACATTTCACGTTCCACGCGTCACTTCAAGAAATAAAGTACCATTTCATTTTAAAACAGCTAGGACTAATTATGAATTGAAATCTCCAATAAGACAACTCTGTGTAGCATATAACAGTGTATCGTGTACTATTGACATTGACATATTTGGCGACTCCTTATCTAAATTTAAGAGTATATTAACAAAATATTTTTTGTAATAAGTCACTCATTAATTTTTTATATGTACTTACTGTTCAACTCATTCGTTTTTGTATTTGTATGTCATATGAACGTCCTGTAATTGGGATCTTGAATCCTGTTGGATCGATTTATTAATAAATAAATAATAGGTACGAATATTAAACTTGATACTTAAAACGAATACTATTGTGTTGATATTTCTCGTAGGACTAAACACAGAACACAGCAAAAAAATCTTTTTAATTCGCCGTAAGCGACAAAGTTTTACAACCCTGAAGTTAAAAGGTTTTGTAAACTCAGCAAACTACTTTCGTGCGTTTAAAATCTAGTTGAGAAGTTTTCATACCCTTTAAAGTGTTTCTTACATTGCAAAACTTTGTTAATTTTCGCGACGATTTGAGTTACATATGTAATCTCGGATAAATGCACAGGGAACGCAGTGTTAGAAAAACAATAAACTGTCTAGAATACAGAAAGAGGAGAATTGCAATGGAAGGAGTAACTTCTAAACTGGACGGGGAGTGCCAGACAGTCAATATACGATGTTTCTATGAATCTAAAACCGCTAGATAAGCGTCTTCCATTACTGTGCGTTGCATCTAGGGCGTTTAAAGAAAAAAAACAGAGACAAATGTTTATTTTATTTATTATTTACACAAAAAAATATAATGTGGCCAGCACAATATCTTCCGTCAATCCTGTGTATTATATATAAATTTCATATATAAATTTTCCTGCAAAAGATTCTAAATTTCCAGTAAAATTATTTCATAAACAAACTATGCAAATTGCACTTGACACTGACATCTTCTTCTTCTTTAGCTCTTTCCATTCGTTAGAGGTCGCTATTTTTTTTCTTCCACGCATTTCTCTTTTGCGTGTCGTTCTCATTAACTTCTTTTTCTCTCAAGTCTTCCTCAATACAGTCCTTCCATCTTATCTCTGCTACATAAATTTATTTGTCATTGATACTAACATCTGTTACTTTGAATTATCTGAATATATTAGCAGTTTCCATGGTTAGCATAGCTGGCTGATGTATGAAATTTAATATCTTTATAATTCTTTAACTCTACATCTATTGAACATGAAGTATAAAATGCAATCAAATCGTATAGAGAATAATATATTCTTTAAGTTATAATAACGTTAAATGTCAATAAATGAAAGAAAAAAATAAAATCTTCAAATGAGGGTACTTCCGGTTGACCAATTGTAACCAAAATCTAATCACCTCTTCTTCTGGATGTAAACTTGAGGAATACGAAAAAATTATAATTTTTGTCACACACACACACATAGATATATACAGACATCATCGTAAAAATGGTAAAATCGTATTATATGGACTCTAAAACATGCTTATTGAGTAAAAACTCATCATTGAATTTTTTGACCAAAGACAATACCTTCCTTACCTAAAAGTGACGGTAGGTAATATGTTCCGTGTACTTCCGCTTCATCTTAGTTAAGATATGAAATAAAAGCTGTCTTCTTTGCAAATACAACTTTAGGAATAAAAATAATTAAATTTTAATATTTAAGTTAAATAATTTACAATAAAAAATAATGGTTTGTTTTTGTATAAAATAGAAGTAATATATACAATTAACCTACATATATTCCTACGCAGAAAATTTTGCTACCATCTAGGAATGTTAATATACTTGTACAATAACAATGATATTAAAAAATTCATGTAATAACAGAATAAAGGAAACAAAGGAATATCAAATTAAATTTGCTGAGTAGCTTTCATATACAAAACAAAATTATGTGAAACAAGATGTATATCAAATATACATTCATTATAAAATAGCATGAATAAATAATTTTCACGATAAAAAAAATAAATGTTTTGTAACTGATTCTTTCTTCTTTATCCTGGAGTACTAGAGAATACTTGGAAAGCAGAATCAATATCATAGTAGGTAATAGCATAGCGTGAACAAGTATGGCCCAGTTACTGTTTTTACAAATTATCTACACACCCCCAGGAGTCAGTTTTTTAGTTCAAGGCTGAACATTGTTCGAATTAAACTAACCTACATACATGCACATCTATTTATACTATGTGTGTTAGGGTTGTTTTCATAATTACCGCAAATTTTATGAATATAAAACAAGTGAACTGGAACGTGGGTTATGTTGCCCATTGTTTCTGTTTTTGGTTACATACGTGAAGGGCGCGAGCAGTCATGTGACATTGTTGGCCTTGACAAGCAGATGGGGGTCCGTGTCAGAATGATAGCTAGTAATTACGTACATAGATGTCAAATGTCAGAATTTTTCATTAAAAATTTCAAGATTTTCTAAATTCACATAGTTAATTTGTCACCAGAAGTGTGGAATTTACTTGTCGCATGGAAAATTATGAAATTTAACATCTACGTATATAATTACAAGCTATCATTCTTTCGCTCCCCCATATCTGCTGGTCAAGGCCAACAAAGTCACATGATTGTGCGCCCTATTGTATTTAACATTTCTTGTATACCTACTACACTCTACACCAAAAAATCTACTTAATATTCTTTATATTTAGATTTTTAAATTTTAAATCCATTCTATTAAGAAATTTTGTCCTACTCTTCTAATTCTAATTTTTCAAAATGTTTCCGCTTCATTGTCGGGATTGACAGTATTTTTGACGGGTATATGTACTAAACCTATAATTTTAAATATTTAACTATTAATACAATAAGAAATAATATAATGTATGTCTGTCAGTTACAAACTTTTTTCATTTTTCAATTGGTTTCCATGACATTATTTTTGCTGGGAGATTTATTACAACATATTATTATATACTTTATATTTCTGTATCTCTAAATCTATAAAAGATATAATAAAATATGTATGTGTCTGATACACACAAAGAATTTACTCTTTTTTTACCAGCAAAAACAAAATTTATCAAAAAATAATATTTAGAAGATTTTTTTTAAGAATCTGCTACTTCCGGTTGTCTAATTATTTTCAAAACCTTTTCAGCTTTTCCCAGTAATGTCCGATTGAGAAATACGTAGTTAAACAGATATAAAGTATTATAGTTTTGAGATATCGTCCTTCCAACCGACCCACATACATTTTGAATTCATATTTCAGGTGTGAATTCCGCATACTAAAATAAATGTACTGCGATATAATAATGAATATAAATGTCAGAAATAAATAGAAATTTGATTAAAACATGGCTCAGAACTATGTAATAATTAATTGATTTTTCTATGAATTTTGCATCATACATAATTGCAAGATATTTTCCGATATTGGGTCAAAAACTGGGTGAAGGTAAAAAATCGGTCACAACAACACGAGATTCGATAATTTTTCATTCAACTTCAAATTATTAAAGTTTGGGATAAGAATCTGGACAGTTCCGCCTGTTCGATGTTTTGTTTTCCTTTGAAGTATTTAACACACAATATTTAATCTTCATTAACAATGAGAACAAAATGTAGTTGTGAAATTTTTTATAATTATAAACAAGAGATGTTAACATTGTTTCCATGGTACAAATAAACATAATAGCTGATACCTCTGTCCAATAATAGTCAAATTTATGCATTTTGTCGCAAAACATTTTTAAATAACTTATAAATTCATAAGAAAACTATGTTCGGCTAGCGCCTCGGCCGCAATAGCTGGGTTCAACACAAAAAGACCGCTTTCTACTCCTAATAACATAATATACTATTTTTCGTATTCCTCAAGTTTACATCCTAAAGAACAAGTGATTAGATTTTGGTTATAACTGGTCAACCGGAAGTAACCTCATTTGAAGATTTTAATAGTTAAATATGATTTATTGACCTAACGTTATTATACTTCAAGAATATATTATTCTCTATACGATTTGATTACATTTTATACTTCATATTCAACAGATATAAAGTTAACCATGAAAATTACTAATATATTCAGATAATTCAAATTGACAGATGTCAGTATCAATGAATATGGCAGAGATAAGGATGTTGAAGTAGATGTTGGGGAAGTTACGGAAAGATACGGTAAAGAAATAACTCTAGTGTTACAACTTTGTAGAAAGATACAAGAGAGACGATTACATTCATTGAAGGAGGGATGAAGAATATATTGGAAGAATAAATAGCGTATTAGAAGGTTGAAGAAATAGAGGAAGATCAAGGAACTGAATAAGAACGACACGCAAAACAGAAATGAGTGGAAGAAGAAAAAAATAGCGATCCCTAACGAATGGAAAAAAGCAAAAGAAGAAGAAGCAGTCAGTGTCAAGTGCAATTTGCATAGTTTATGAAATAATTTTACTGGAAATTTAGAATCTTTTGGAAGAAAATTTATGTATGGAACTTATACATAATGGATTGACGGAAGGTATTGTGCTGGCCACATCAGATTTTTTTATAATTGTAAACACCGCCAAAATTCTTTGCTATTTTTAAGTTGCAGGAGTAATATAATTTTGATGTCACTAAACTTTAGGCCATGTGTAATTTAAAATAGATTTTTCTGGATTCGCTGATATTTATAACTCATTTGCAAAAAGGTCAAAGACATTTTATCGCTCACATAACATTTACTCGAAAATAGATCATCTTTGATACGATAGTTTTATTATTTGTAGAAAGATCAGCTAGAAAATAAACATTCCAGAGTAAAAATGGATTGTATAAATATTTTTTTACAACAAAACAATATTCCCATGAAGATGAATATCTTTTCAATTGAATTATTTGAAGAATAATTATTCTACTTTTGTTTCACTCTGAAAAAATAAATATTTTGCTTGTACTTAACGATTTATACATTAAACTTCTAAGTTGTATTGTCTAAACAATTTGAAAAGTTTGAAAACTATTTAAATATCGTCATGGACATGCTTTATGAAATAATTCAGTTCTCCAGCGGCTTTCAGACACGGTGCACGCAACAGGAAATAATACAATCGAACAGTTGGCAAGGTGAACTTTATATTGACTGCCTCATTAACTTCACACCTAAGACTGCGTGTTTAATTTTAGGCAATGTGGAAAGTAAGGTTTATTTGCAACCGATAGGAAATAGACATTTACCGAACAATTATTTAATGAGAACGTTTTCGGACTGTTCGTTAAGGCAACGAGACGATAAAATGCACAAATATTTGACATTTTCTGTTTTCAATTATATATTCTTGAGTGTGACATGTTATTAATTATTCTACTTTTGAATATATTTTTGGTAGCAGATAAAATAACACACACAACCAGTCCAGATTTTTTTTTCTACTTCCATTGTAGGCTAGTAATATTCTAGGATGATGTTTAAATTTTTAATGGTTCGAACTTTTCTTCTCCTTTAGCTTTTCTTATTCGTTAGGGATTGCTGTTTTTTCTTTTCTTCCACTCATTTCTGTTTTGCTTGTCGTCCTCCCGCAGTTCCTTTACCCTCAAGTCTTCCGTAATACAGTTCTTTTTTCTTATCTTTGGTCTTCCACAGTTTCTTTACCTTCCATAAGTAAGCTATTCATTATTCTTCCAATATATTTTTCTTATGAGACGTTCTAACCAATGTAATCGTCTCTCTTGTATATTTTTAGAACTTGATCACTCGAACCATTTACCGTACCTGTTATTCCTTATCGTATCTTTGCGTTCCTTCCCCAATATCTATCTCAACATCCTTATCTCTACCACATTCATTTTCTATTCATTGACACTGATATTTGTCAGAATTTTCTTGAAATAGTAGCTGTTTCCATGGTTATAGCATAGCTGTCTGATTTATAAGATTTAATTTCTATATAATTTTTTAACTCTATATCTATTGAATATGAAATACAAAATGCAATTAATTCGTATAGATAAGAATATTCTTTAATATTTATAATAACATTAAATGTCAAGAAATAATATTTTTTCGGGAAATATAATGTTGGACTTTTGCTACACCATATCAACACTTCATTTTGCTTACACATATTTAAATAATTGCTAGTTGAACGACACTTCAAGCTTTGCCTTCGGCACCTACATAAACGTCAAGGATCAACATTTTTTATTCTTGAGCACGGATATCCACTTTAAAATATATCACCACAGGAAATGATAAAAATGATACGGAAATATCAACCTTAGCAACTTTGATTTACAGACCCAAGAAATATTTCAATCATCTTGTCTACCTTATTTGTTTTATTTATTTTGCTGCACATATCTATCCACGTATCCGTCATTTTCGCCTTATAAATCACTGCAATCCATTTAAAGAAAAATATTATGATTTATGCTTCGCATTTTCTATTTTAAGTCTTTTAACCCGACTTGCAACTGGACACGATGTGAACTAGTGGGGTCACTTTTCTACTATTTGGAAATTAAATTTGTTTAAGTTTTATGTTAATCAGAATCATACTAAAACTGAATAATTTATATCTCTTGTAGGTTAATACTTTTTCTACTTTTCAATACAGAATTTATCTATTTTATACAGTACACAGGTATCGGTTTTAACGTAACAAAACTTATTTAATAACTAAGTGATCACGTATTCGATTCTTGCCCGATATTTGCTATAATATTAATTACAGCTATGGTCGAATTGATCGAGAGATACAAAGGAAAGTGATTGCGGGATGTAAGGTGCTCTGGGTACGTTTACACGAAACGTTAACGTATCAAGGGGTGCTCGGTTAAGTTTAAATAATGGAGTGTTAGAGCCTGCTTTGATGTATGGAAGCGAATGTTGGGCGTGGACGGGAAAGCATAAAAAGAGAGTGACTGCCTTGGAAATGAGGAATTTACGTGGTGTATGTGGGTATGGAAAACGGGATCGCGTGAGGTATAATTTGGTGTATGAAGAATGTATGGTTAGGAACAATGTTATTAAGAGAGTTGGTGTGAGCTAGTTGAGATGGTTTGGTCATGTGGACAGAATGGCGAGTAAACGTGTTAAGCGTATATATCTTGGTGAAGTTGATGGTTTTTGATTGCGTAGCCGACCAAGTGCGTAAGTGGATGGATGTGGTTGGTAAAGTGCTTAAAGAGAGAAAGTATCCAAGTGGGAAGAGAAGAAGAGCATGCATAAATGTGTTTATTAGTGTGGTCGAGGCGAAAGAAGTGTGCTTAGACAGGATGACAGGAATGTGTGGCGAAGGATGATTGTGATTCGGATGCGGTATTTCGCTACCGAAAATCGGTCACTTTAATATGTTGGGAGTGAAGATTTGTTGTATTATGTTGATGTTATTATTTTCGGGTTTGTGCTAACCCACTAAGTGGGACATGCGTGATTTTATGTATGTATGAATGTTTGGGTAAATATTTTATTATGTAAACGATGAGTGAACCTATGATTATTTAAAGGAAGAAAATGAATGCCAACAAATTTATATTCACAAAAATCAAATGTATCAAATTAAAATTTAACAAAATTGTTATACGAATATGAAATCGAAAAGTGTATTATGATAAGTGACCTGTCACCAGTCACAGTCCTTCTGCGTAGAGCTTAATATTCTCCCCTCAAAATGATAATAATATTGGAATATTTAAGAAAGTCTGGAAAGTTATGAAGCACGTTCCGGTAAAAACAACAAAAACGAGTCTGGTTTCCGGTGACGAATATTTGACAATCGCTGACGCGAACTGATAAAGTGGATCTTTAAATTTGCGCCACGTACGGAATATTTCCTTTACCAGACGTTACGGGAACGATGCAGAAGTTAATGTAATTTTACTAGGCCTGTCTTCTATGTAATTGTATTAGCACAAGAAACTCTGAATAGCTTTTTAGTGCATGATGTTGCCACTAGAGGTGCGATGCAAGATTGTAATTTGTCCAACTGCAAAAGTACCTAGTGTTTAAATGCTTAAGTGAATTTATACTTTGAATTTTAGATGTACGGATTTCATGATTCATAGATGAAAAGTGAAAGACAATGCAATTTGCAGAAATTTCTATAGAAATTGATAGTAAAAGGTAGCATTTTGAAACTTATTAAAAGTGAAACACATATTTAATGCTTATTTTGCATGATGCGTTTACTCCCTCTGTATACATATTGTTTCAGGGAAATATTTAAAATAAAATTAAGAGATATAAAGGGTCCAATCGTATGTAATCGCACTAAAATAAATGTAAAAATCTGATGTGGCCAGCACATTACCTTCCGTCAATCCTGCGTATTATATACAAATTCCATACATTTCTTGAAAAGATCCTATATTTCCAGTAAAATTATTTCATAAACAAACTATACAGATTGACACTGACATCTTCTTCTTCTTTAGCTTTTCCCATTCGTTAAGGGTCGCTATGTTTTATTTTCTTCTTCCACTCATTTCTGTTTTGCGTGTCGTCCTCATTTAGTTCCTTTTCTCTCAAGTCTTCCGCAATAAGATCCCTCCATCTTATATTTGGTCTTCCTCTGTTTCGTCTAGCTTCTATTACTAAGCTATTTATTCTTCCGATATATTCTTCATCTCTTCTCTTGACATGTTCAAATCAATGTAATCGTTTCTCTTGCATCTATCTATAAACTTCACTCGAGCCATTTCTCTTATTCTTTCATTTCTTGTCCTATCTTTCCGTGTCTTCCTCAATATCTATCTAAAAATTCTCATCTCTGTCATATTCATTTTCTTTTCATTGACACTGATATCTGTCAGTTAGAATTTTCTTAATATACTTAGCTGCTTCCATGGTTATAGCATAGCTGGCTGATTTATAAGATTTAATTTCTTTATAATTCTTTAACTCAAGAAAAATCTAATCAAGTCTGCATATAAATGTAAGGAAAAGGAATACATAAAAATTGTAATTTTTGGAATTTTAGTAATGGAGATATCTCGGCCGAAATTATAATCACACACACAAACATACACACACGCACACACACACACTCACACACAAACACGTACAGACATTATCTTAAAAATAGTAAAATCGTATTGTAGGGTCCTTAAAACGTGCTGATTCATTGAAAACTCCGAATATTTTGACCAAAGACAATACATATATATATGTAGTGGAGGACTTAGTATTATTACCAAATAAAAATTCATACATGAGCAGTGAGGACACTCCCTGAAAACAACTACAGCTTGTTACTTTTCCAGAATTTATATTCTTTTGTTTGTGCTTCAGTTTTCAAGCTATGCTTTAAACTTTTCCGACTGCTATACAAAATGACTCTATGGAGAACTACTACACTACATCAAAAAGATGATGAGTAGGGTCATTAATACGAATTTATCCATTATATTTTTAAATTAAAGTTTATTTAGTTAGATTAAAGTTTTAGGTTTGGTTTTATCTAAGTAATTATTTAGTCATGTTCTGTTAGGGAAATCACCAAGTTCAGTAATTACGTGTCCCTTGAACAAAATGTCAATGAAGAGTCAATAATTAATCATGCCCACAGACATGCAAACTATTGGCTCCCTTCCAACGGAACATGACAGACAAGATAGGAGATAGAATTTTCCAAATTACTTTTTTTTTCAAAGTGTTTGTATATAACTAAAAAATTAAATTAATCTTGTAGGAAAAGATATATTTTATCAGCTTTCATAACAACCTTTATATGTATTATAAGGCTTTGAATTTGAATATCAGTACAAGAATGACGCTAGAATTATTGACAAAAGGTTCAACTCATTTGTTTTGCGTTTCGTTCTTATTCAGTTCCTTTTCTCTCAAGTCTTCCGCAATATAATACTTCCTTTGTTTCTTCAACCACCTAATACTAAGCTATTCATTCTTCTTCCATTCTTCATCTCGCTTGTATCTTTCTAGAAACTTGTAACACTAGAGTTATTTATCTTTCCGTGTTTTCACCAACATCTACTTCAACTTCCTCATCTCTGCCACATTAATTTACTGTTTATTTATACTGACATCTGTCAATTTGAATTATATGAATATATTAGTAGTTTCCATGTTTAAATTTATAAAATTTAATTTCTTTAAAATTCTTTAACTCTATATCTATTGAATATGAAGTATAAAATGCAATCTAATCGTATAGAGAATAATATATTCTTTAAGTTATAATAACTTTAAATATCAATAAATCAAATTTAACTGTTAAATCTTCAAATGAAGCTACTTCCGGTTCCCCAATTGTAACCAAAATCTAATCAGTTGTTCTTCTGGACGTAAACTTGAGGAATACGAAAAAAATATAATTTTTGCAATTGTGGTATTGAAGTTATGCGCTCCGAAACTTTCGTCACACACACACAGATACACACACACATACATACATACATACAGTAAAATTTTTGAAAGATGTCCGGTAAAGGTCATCTGTATCATGAACGAATTAACAAATTGGCATACATTTATCCCCTTCCTTTACAAAGGCTTTAAGCGTGTGCGATAAGGATGGATATATCACGCTTGTCTTTCAAAAATTCATATTGTTTCGACTAAGTTAGGACATTTTAAAATGACGCTCGTTGTTGATAATACTTTCGCTGTAACGTAAGTTTATATATTAATTCAGATACATTACCTTGATTCATAGCCGTACGACTAACGTTATTTTCCGTCAGTGTCGACATTGTGTCAGTATCTTATTTTTCACATATTGGTTTTAAATTTAATAATAAACTTACCAGTTGATTTAGTTTTGAATTTTTAATGCTGTTATTGTAACACATATTTTTATAATAACAAAATAACAGTAGTATCTTATGTACCCTCACAAAAACTAAGCAAACGACACTACTGAATTTGTCAGAATGGGCGGAGCAAAAATCTGAATTCATACAATTCGTAGATAACCTTGATAGGACATCTTTCAAAAATTTTACTGTACAGACATCATCGTAAAAATGCTAAAATCGTATTATATGGACCGTAAAACATGCTTATTCACTAAAAACTTATCATTGAATTTTTAGACCAAAGATAATACCTTCCTTACCTAAAGGTGACGGAAGGTAAAAATAATAATATAACATAATGAATGATATGTTATTATAGTCATATAATTTAAAACGTAACAACAGTGCTTGTGTATTTTAATAATGTATTCTTTAACTTTTTTACTTTAACGATGTATTCTCAACTAATGCTCGTTCCATAAAAAAGCTCATAAATTCTGAAGAACGCTGTTTATCTTATCACGTGCTCTATATTTTTATACTCATAAGCTTCTAATTTCGTAAACAAATTTGTGCTTCAATATTAATTTTCTGTGTAAACTTGTGGAGTTATTTATGCATAAGTTAGTTGGTAAGCTTCTAATACCGCAACTCATCATCTGATTATACATAGCAAAAAACTATGCGAGATCTATTAGCATGCAAAGAAGTTTTTTGTTACTGCTGAAATGTATGCAGTGTAAATATTGGATGAAACATTTATTAAACAGGGTCCAAGACGAATATTCAATAGATAAATAATTCACCTACAGTTGAGAAGAAAGTAATATTTACCAGCGTGAAATAAATAAGACTTTCCTAATTTACAGCTTCCCTAATTATTTTAGGTAAAAAAGTTTCAAATAAAAGTTGTAGAGCATAAAATTCTGCATCTGAATCAATAAGGAAAATTAATTTAGTATGCTTAGTAACGGCAAAAATTAGGGATGAAAATATAGAAATCAGTTGCTCCCCTAATTATTTTAGACAAAAAAATTTCAAATGGATGTTGAAAAGAAAAAAAAATCTACATCCGAATCAATAAAAAAATCATTTTGGCTGCTTCATAACTGCAAAAATAAAATTTGAAAATTCACGGAATTACAATTTAATAGTATTGGCCATGGAATTAGAAACAAGAGACGAACAAAAGCGTATTATTGTTATTATTAAATTTCTATTAAGAAAATTAATATTTCCTACGTAAAATATTTATTTTGACAATCATTATTTTGACACTGACGTAATAAAACGTTACGCTAAATTAAGACGCTCGTTGTTAACAATACTTTCGCTGTACCGTAAGTTTATTTATAATTTAGATACAGTATTTTTTTAAAGATGTCCGATCAAGGTCATCTGTACATGAACTAATTAACAAATTGGCATACATTTATCTCTTTCCTTTGCAAAGGCTATAAGCGTGTGCGATAAGGATGGATATAAATTCAATTGTTTCGACTAAGTTGCACTTTAAAACGATGCTCGTTGTTGATAATACTTTCGCTGTAACGTAAGTTTATTTATTAATTCAGATACATTCATAACGTTATTTTTGCAGAGTCACTGACACTGAAATTGTGTCAGTATCTGATTTTTAACATATTTGGTTTTACATTTGCTAATAAATTTACCAGTTGACTTTGAAATTTGAATGTTTTTATTGTAACATATATTTTTATAATAATAAAAAACAGTGGTATCTTATGTACCCTCATAAAAACACTACTGAATTTGACAGAATGGGCGGAGCTCAAATTCATACAATTCGTAGATGACATTAACCGGACTTCTTTAAAAAAATTACTGTATGTATTTAAATTCAATTGTTTCGACTAAGTTGCACTTTAAAACGATGCTCGTTGTTGATAATACTTTCGCTGTAACGTAAGCTTATTTATTAATTCAGATACATTCATAACGTTATTTTTGTCAGAGTCACTGACACTGACATTGTGTCAGTATCTTATTTTTAACATATTTGGTTTTACATTTGCTAATAAATTTACCAGTTGACTTTAAATTTTGAATGTTTTTATTGTAACATATTTTTATAATAATAAAATAACAATGGTATTTTATGTACCCTCATAAAACACTACTGAATTTGCAGAATGGGCGAAGCTAAAATCTTAATTCATACAATGCGTAGAAGACATTAACCGGACTTCTTTAAAAAAAAATTGCTGTATGTATTTATTATGCTACAAGTAAATCAATATACAGGAAAGACGTGATGCTAAATGTGTATCGTTAAAATTTTAAGTTTTGGGAGGTTTCCGTTGCAAGTAAAGTTTGGGAAACACTGCTTTATCATAACCTACCCCAACGTAATAACCTACCCCAACTTAAGCTGATCTAACCATTGAAAATTCCTGCGATGAATTTTGTATGTTTAATTTGCCGGGCACGATTTTTAAAATCAAATGTTTTGGTTTTATTTTATAAGTATTTTTAACAATTCACGTTTAGTTCTAGACAATCAGTAAGATAAACGTCGTTATTGACGATATCAATGATAAATCTTCTTTTCAATTGAATTCATCTATAGTTTTCATTCACGTTTAAAACTAAAAATATGCGCAATCCAAAATAGCTATTCGCACTTTGTTATCAAACTATCATTTATCAAAAACTTTTTACATGAAAAATATGTTTCGTGCAGTGAAAGCATTTCGCGTGAATCGTAGCCACGTAAGCTTTAACTTTACGTATGAATAATAGAAAATGTTTTAGAGGAACAAAAATAAGTGTTTAATATGCATATGCCCTATCTGAGTAATTACATTACTTTATAATCCTTTCCGAAATAGGTGTGGAAGTAATAAAAGTTGGGCGTATGATCGTAAAAGCTTTTTTTCGATAAAAAGCTGCAGCAAAATTCATATCACTTGACTGAAAAAGTTGCAGCTGAGCTTTGATGTCTAGGGAAAAATCCTGACGAGGTATAATTAAATTTTCATTAAGTAATATTGGAAATAATTTACAGAGGATGCACTAGTAGCGTTCTTTCCATCCAACAATACATCTTCTTTATTTTTAATGAAGTTAAATTGACTTTAAAAAATATCATTTGGTTAAATAATTCAGGGGACCAGGATACCTAATAACAATAAAACGTTGAAAATTTATATCTTGACGGCTATTATTGGTCCATAGTTATCCTGAAAAGGATACGGACAAAATGAATCATATGCAAGATGATTGTTACATTAATAAACAATACAAAAAATATCATTTGGTTAAATAATTTAGAGGAACAGGGTACCTAATAACAATAAAACGTTAAAAATTTATATCTTGTAATTACATATCTTAGATAGTTTGTTTGCCTTGAGTTACAATTGGTGGAGTTGTTAAAAACTGGGTAAAAATAAAATTATTGTAAAATAAAACTCGTAAACTGCTTTTATAGGCAACACTGAATGCAAAAATTCGTGAATACTTATGGCCGGAAGTAAACTACGGTTTACTGCTTCCTTTTGCTGTTTATACGAGGGTTTCAAATGAGGTCCCAATATTTTAATAGCTCTACTGTTTACACCTTACACGTAATCTTTTTGAAGTTTGACGTTTATCGTGAATCCTTCTCAAATTGTGTAATCGTAAAATATTAAAAGATTCTACTGATAGAAGAAACATTCGTGTTTTACTATTATTAGATCAACAAGCACACAGGAAACTTGCGCCAGCAGTTGTAGTTGGATAGTTTCTAAAGGTGATAGAAGGTAGGTAAAATACAAAAGAAATTCTGACCTTGCTTATATTCCAAAGAAAAATGAAATATTTAAGTTCATAGTATTATAAAGAAAGTAAGTAGCGCAACATAATTAAATATTAAATACATTTCTATCTATCAATTGATTAAATTATAACTTGCATTGTAAGTATAATAATTTCTAATTTACATGTCAATGTCCTTGTCGTGGAAGTATTACAAGGTTTAAGGCTATATTATACACATATCAAGATTTATGTTTAGAAATAAAAACTATTATTTCATGCTATTGATTCAATGCATGCTAATAATTATTTACTTTAATAAGCTGCAATTTATTTAGAAACTAACCTTATTATTTACTTAAGTTTAAAATCAATATACCGGGAGTATATTTTATCAGTAAATATAAGGTATATCATTACCATAGTTACAGTATAAAATGATTGACAGCAATGTATTAAATCGTTTATTTTGTTTTTTTATTTGAAAGAAAATTAACTCAATCTTTTTGGTTATTGGCATGAACGATACATATGTGATGTTACTTAATGTATTATTATTTCCATATATTTCATGCTAAAAATCACATATCCAGATTTTAATGATTAAGCACGTTTTAAGGTACCTACAATCCGATTTTAATATTTTTACGATGATGTCTGTGTGCGAGTGTGTGTGAATGCATGTGTGTCTACATGTGTATGTGGGGAGGTTGGAAGGACGATTTCTCAAAAACTATAATATTTAATATGTGTTTAATTATGTATTTCTCAATCGGACATTACTGGGAAGAGATGAAAAGGTTTTGGTAATAAATGGACAACAGAAAATAGCAGATTCATAAGAAAAACTTCCAAATATTATTTTTTGAAATTTTTTGTTCTTGCTTGTATTAAAGAAGAGTAAATTCTCTATCTGATACATATAAATATTTTATTATATCTTGTATATATTTAGAGATAAAGAAATATAAGTTACATAATAATCTGTTGTAATAAATCTCACAACCCAAATAATGTCATGGAAACCAATGGAAATATTAAAATATTATTTTTATTGTTAAATGTTT
The DNA here is from genome assembly GCA_951394225.1 of Harpalus rufipes. Classification (NCBI taxonomy): domain Eukaryota; kingdom Metazoa; phylum Arthropoda; class Insecta; order Coleoptera; family Carabidae; genus Harpalus; species Harpalus rufipes. The sequence continues at coordinate 66,810,892 of OX596275.1, forward strand.
AAAATTATACGTAAATTAAATATACACTTCAAAAATACTGTCAATCCCGAAAATAAATTGGAAACATTTTGAAAAATTAAAATTTCTTCATGGAATGAATTAAAAGTTTAAAAAGCTAAATGTAAAGAATAGATAAATAAAAATAAATAAATATTTCATCACGGCATATTACCCATTGCTGGGTGTGCCAATCTGCTTCATACACAGATATCGGTAATGATGGAATATTTGTACCGTGTGGGCGCTTACCAGGCGTCACCTCACGGGCACTCATTGCTTGCGTGGAGAGTGCGCCACAGGGGTCAATTTTGTGCCATTAAAATGCGATGTAATTTTTGGCGTCGGTCGGGATCGAACCTGGATCCCCAGATTCGCGACCAGACACTCAGGCACACGGCCACGAGACCCCATGTAAAGAATAGATGTAAGTAGAATTTTTGATGTAGCGTATAGGTATACAAGAAATGTTAATGACACGGGCCACCATATCTGCTTGTCAAGGCCAACAATGTCACATGACTGCTGGCGGCATATCTTATATAATCAAAAACGGAAGTGTTGGCCACAACAGCTTTTTTTTATTATTAGAATTTGATATATAATAACCACCGTATTGCATCGAATTATTCAAGTTCACATTGGCGCATCGAATAAGCAGAACAGAAGCTCGTTTATTTATCGAATCAATAGCTATAATTCAGTGTTTCATATGTTGTTCCAGTATTATGTTAATATCACCACGGGTAGCATTCTGCCATTACCAATGTAGACGTCGCATGTCCCATACCGCATACGTTACCTATATACGTTCGGTTACGTGTACATAATGAGCTTCCATGGCCTACTACCCTCGTTCCACGCGCCAAATTCAAACAAAGGAGCTAATTAAAAATGTCTGCTGATATAAAGAGCCTGTTAGTCTCATTACGGAAGAAAGTGGTTGTGATTAATAAAATTAAAGTTTTTCGTAAAGTTTTTTAAAAAACTACTTCCTTTGATCCTTGAAAATTGGTTAATATAATTTGTTAAAAATGAGACGCCTTTCTTCTTATTAACGTAGCCTCTGAATATTCTAAGACTTTAAATATTTGGCAACCGTAAAATGCTGAGCGAACTCTTATTAGTTTGGCCTTGTTACCAGCCCTCTATGAAAGCTTTCTGTAGTCATTACTCTCAATTTGCAACAGCGCGTGTTTCGCCATATTACAAAATACTAAGTAATATTATTTTTTTCGGTTGCAACTATAAATACGGCGGAATACGAAGGAATACTAACTGGTCACCAATGATAAATTTTAAACTAAGGGTATATAGTTTGACAAAATAACTTTTATGAATATTTTTTTAATTCTCTTTCCATATTTGTAAACTAGGCTTAGGGGCTCACAAATCATGGTGTTTGGTATGATGGTAGCGCGTCCGGTTTAACCGAAAATGACTTTAACTTACACTTAAATCGCTCACCAATTGTGGATTAAGGAAGCCATAGGGATCTCTTATGAAAATGTGGTTCTTATTTTCACAATGAACTGGGCATGAGAAAAAAGTGCACCAGATGGCGCCGCAATTGCTCATTTCTGAACAAAAGCGCATTCAAGCCCGAATTTCAGCCGAAAAATTGGATGGAATATGGGTACACTTTTACACTCCAGAAACGAAAATTCAATCGAAAGCGTGGATTGGATATGGTGAGTTTGCTCAGAAGAAAGCAAAGTTAACTTAATTGGCAGGAAAGGTGATGGCGTCAGTCTATTGGGACGCCAAAGGAATTTTGCTAATTAACTATCTTATTGTGAGAACCTCAAAGAAATCCATTTTCGAGAGGCAATCGAAAAGTTAGGAAAACGGTACCTAACTATAAGATACCAATGAGTAAATAAAACAAGTACGAATTTTTTCATAGGTTATTTAGATACTTAAGTATGGTATTTTCATCTCGGGTTAAATTGATTATTAGCCAATTGTTTTTTCAGTGACTTGCTGCACTCAAATTGCCAATTCTCGACTTCCTTTTATTAATGTTTCATGCATCTAAACCTTCAAGAGATGTATACTGCAAACATCATCGAATAAACAAATAGGAAAATAAACATTATATATATATCTTTTTTTTCTATTATGTAGAAATCCAGATTCCATAATCATGCACGCAGCACGTAGTATTTTCAACCTATAATTACCTAATAACCACATTTTACGTCCATTTTAGTACTTCACACAAATCTCCATCATAAAATCATAGCTGCTTAATAGGCTCCTCATTATACGCCCCCTTCATAACAATCTCCAACCATAAACCATCCAGTTCCTCATAACCTCTTCTTCCACATCAATTACGTCGGTCACTCCTCCAGTCCTCCAACGCCGGATAATCCGCCGGGTGATGACGACATTCTCTATCCGGCGATGCTAGCGCCAGACAGACCTAGCGGGCGCCTAATTAATGACAGTGGAACACAGAATTGAAATCTAAAGCCGGGCATTCGGCGGCAGGTGAACTAATGCCGTGTAATCCGAGATACGCCGACCGGGTGATTATTCAGCGGAGTTATACCGGATGTTTGTCAACAAAGATTCTGAATATTAATGAAGGTATAAATGGATTATTTTTGTTGAACGAATTGAATTACTTTGGGTTTTATTAGTGGATGTTATTTATTACGAGTTTTGTTTCCTTTGTTTTTGTTGGTGTTTTGTTTTATAGAGGATAATAAATTTGTACGTGGTGAGTGGGTTTTATCTACTTTTTACTCTCGCTAAAAGAAGTATTAGATTCATACTAAAAATCGCACATCCAGATTTTAATGATTAAGCACGTTATAAGGTCCTACAAACCGATTTAAATATTTTTACGATGATGTCTGTGTCTGTGGATGTATGTGTGTACAGTAAAATTTTTGAAAGATGTCCGATCAAGGTCTTCTATATCATGAACGAATTAACAAATTAGCATATATTTATCTCCTTCCTTTACAAAGGCTATAAGCGTGTGCGATAAGGATGGATGTAACACGCTTGTCTTTCAAAAATTCATATTGTTTCGACTAAGTTAGGACATTTCATTTTAAAACGATCTTCGTTATTGATAATACTTTCGCTGTAACGTAAGTTTATTTATTAATTCAGACACATTACCTTGATTCATAGCCATACGAATAACGTTATTTTCTGTCAGTGTCACTGACATTGACACTGTCAGTAATCTAATCAGTATCTTATTTTTTACATATTTGGTTTTACATTTGCTAATAAACTTACCAGTTGACTTATTTTTGAATTTTGAATGCTTTTACTGTAACATATATTTTTATAATAACAAAATAACAGTAGTATCTTATGTACTATACATAAAAACTAAGCAAACTACACTACTGAATTTGTCAGAATAGGCGGAACAAAAATCTGAATTCATACAATTCGTAGATAACCTTGATCGGACATCTTTCAAAATTTTTACTGTATGTGTGTGTGTGTAGGGGGTTGGAAGGACGATTTCTCAAAAAATAATACTTAATATTTGTTTAACTTTTTACGGGTTGTAATATCCAAGGCCACAGAATACATTGCTCTACTTATTTATCTATAAATCAGTGTTTTGCATGTACATATTTATTACCAAGGATTTCTAAAAAAGTTAATTTGTAAACTTAAATTTCTTAACGATTACCTAGTTTACGTTTACAACACATGTAAGAATTTCTGATGTATTTGTTGAAATATGGTTCAAGGTTACAATATTATCGAGTGAATTATAATCTGTACAGAAATCTTTACGTTAACCGTATTATAATATGAAAATGTGTGCATGAGCGTACAGGAGTTTTCTTTGTATGGGGGGTTATGTAGTATATTATGTAGGTAGGTACCGGACGTTAAAATCTATCATACATATAGAGGGTATACAATATTAATTTTTACTTTCCGCCACCTTTAGTTAAGGAAGGCGTCTTTGGTCAAAAAATTCAATAATGAATTAGGGTCCATATAATACGATTTTATCATTTTTACGATGATGTCTGTATGTATGTGTCTCTGTGTGTGTGACGAAAGTTTCGAATCGCGTAACTTCAATACCACGATTCCAAAAATTAAAAAAATTTCGTGTTCCTCAAGTTTACATTCAGAAGAAGAGGTGATTAGATTTGGGTTATAGTTGATCAACCGGATAATAAAAAGTAAATTAATATGGCAGAGATGAAGATGTTGAAGTAGATGTTGGGGAAGACACGGAAAGATAGGTAAGAAAATAACTCTAGTGTTACAAGTTTCTAGAAAGATACAAGCGAGATGATTACATTGGTTTGAACATGTCATGAAGGGGATGAAGAATATATTGGAAGAAGAATGAATAGCTTGGTAATAGAAGGTTGAAGGCCAAAGATAAGCTGGAAGGACTGTATTGCGGAAGACTTGAGAGAAAAGGAACTGAATGAGGACGTCACGCAAAACAAAATTTAATGGAAGAAGAAAATAAAAAATAGCGACCCCTAACGAATGGGAAATGCTAAAGAAGAAGAAGACGTAGACATCAGTGTCAAGTGCAATTTGCATAGTTTTTTATGATATAATTTTACTGGACATTTGGAATCTTTTGCAAAAAAATTATGTATAGAATTTATATATAATACACAGGATTGACGAAAGGTATAGTGCTGGCCACATTAGATAATCAGATCAGGCATATGTACCTACATATTAAAACCAAGGCTGTAAATAAGTAATCTAATGAGTAGGTATAGTCGCTTCGATTATATCCCTTCATTGAATATTATAATAAAATGCTTTACAAGTATTGAAATGACTAATTGCGCAAAATATTAGTAATAATAATTGTTACTGTATGTTAGAATGTTATTGTCATTATGGTACGTTAAAAATAATAGAAAAGTATTGAAATAGGTACTTGAAAGTAACTAATAAATAACAATGCATTTTCTGCTATTTGAATATACCGTACGTACGTGTTTTTATCGTTTCCATTTAGAAATGTTAGCGAGCGTGTTATATAACATACTTGAATAAATTCTCTTTCCACAACGTTATCTGTCTGCATCCCTTATTTAGCTCTTTACGACAAGTGCAAGACCAATTTTATTTCTGTCAGACCCAGAGCTAGTGCGAGACATATTACTTGACAAATAAACTACACTCAATAGCCAGAAAGTTACATTTCCTTTCTATTAAATAAATATATCACAATGTACTTTTGTTAGATTGAATGTAGCAGCCACAGATTTTGATAGACGATATAGTGATTTCTGATGGAGAGTTAATAGATTTCACTTCCACCTCAGACTTTGGAAATGATTGATTTAAAAAGAGGATGATTGTGAATAAAATAATATATATTTATTCATTCATTAGGTTGAGAGCTTTAAGCTTTAACCGATTTTGTCACTGCGACCTGTAAAATCTGTTGTAAGATGGCCCTGTCTTAGTTTTCTGGAAGTAGTTACAGAGTTCTTAAGAAGCCAATTACTACTCCAGGAATCAGTCTCCTGATCTCATTTGCCGCGAGGTACCTTTAACGAAGATGATTAAATCTACTTACAACCACAGCTGGACATCACATACAATGTGTTCTGAAGTTTGTTCGTCCTCTTCGCAGAATCGACAGATATTCAGCTATACCAATCTTACATAGATGTTATTTCACAGGAGAATAACCAGTGAAGATACCTGTCATAGTTCTAAGGTCCTTCATGCTGAGAGCTAATAGCTCTTTGGCGTTTGTCAACAAGGGTGAAATGAATTTCTTCGACTGACTAAGGCCCGGGAAGTCTCTCCAATATGAGGCAACGACTATTTCCTCCCAGTTTTTGATGTCCTTTTTTATATGGATTTTCAAGAGTCCACAAGAAGATTCAGGCCCGTAAAACGGTAGTTTAGTTTACTTTTTAGCGAGCTCATCTGCTTTTTCATTCATGGCTCAGTACCCACCACAAAGTGACGTGGTTATCTTTGACCAGGTGCTGTAGGGTGTTCATGCAATTCCAAACTAGCGTTGACTCACAAGTGAAGGCACTTAGTGCCTTTAAAGCAGCCTGGCTGTCTGACAATTTGTTGATTGTTGCTCATTTAAGACCTTTAAGGTTTATTTGAGCACAGAGATTTATTGCGTAGATCTCTGCTTGAAATATGGTGGGACTGGTGTCCGTAGATTCCTTTATGTGGTAACCTGGAACAAATACATCCACTCCAGTTTCTCCTGACTCTAGTTTTGAACCATCCGTAAACCAGGACAAAGAGTGCTCGGTGGGGGTTCTTCACAGCCTCTCCTCGCGCTGTATACCACCTCGGAGCTTCGCCTTCGGCTGTAATGAAACACATCCCACCTCGGATGAAATATACTATTATTTACAATAATATTCAGAATAAATTATTGAGTTATAACCTTTCATTTTGTTAATATTTTTTCTATCTATCTATGACAATGTTGCTAGGCAACCCCTACATAATCATTCCTAACTCGGGGGGTGGAAATGAAATTTGTTGTTCCCACCCAAGTGATTATCATTGCCGTTAGGAATGACGTATTTTCCAACCTCTAAAAGGTTAAGAATCCACATATTACTATAATGATTGTGAATAAATATTGTTCGCACAGTTCGCAACGAACACAAATTTTGATTGGGTACCGCTTGTTGACGAGAATTATACTGAACATTATTAATAAAAGTTAAAGGGGATGTTGATGAAGGCTAGTCAAAAATAGTTTGGAATCAGTCCTAAATCTTTGTAGTAAATTTAATTATTTGAGAAAAATCGCTTAGTTCCTTAACGGAGATAGTTTTTGGTTTATTTTCGCGTGATTAATATGTGTGTATATGAGTCATCGTAATACCCATTGCATTATTTTGTTACTATATAGATTACTATCAACCCCCACAATGTAATAATGAAAATAAGTTTTACATATCTTTTCCTGCACGATATACAACGCCCACTTATGAATCACTGGATTACCCTTGCAAACAAAACACTGTAATACTTCCGTATAAAAAAAGTGTGTCTCCCATTAGGCGTATCCCAGATTACGTTAATGTTAAGCAGCGAGGAGGTTACAGTTTGCGGTGTGTGGGAGGGCAGGGTGAAGGGTAGTGCACAAATGAACCGGTCCAAGCTGGGAACAAAACATATAGAGCATTTACTGTAATATGTTACCGTATATAACGCCTCGAGCCTGTGGGGCCATGGCCGGAGACAACAGTGACGTCGAACTAACGCTCAGCTTTAAGTTTAATGAAAGAATGGAAGAAATCTTAAAGTTGCCTTTTAGATTTTATGAAAAACATTTTAAATAATATTTTGTTATAGAAATCGTGGTGCAGTTTCAAAAAATTACGAAAGAATGTGAAAAAGCGTTCAAGGTAAACTGTAACATTCGTGCTTAACACTCATTTTGAAGTTTTCAATGGATAATATAAGTATTATCCGTAAATATCTTGTTACCCGCCCATGTTGCGTGCAGAAACCGAATATCCTCTGGTCAGCTTATGAACAACACATAAAGGGTAGATCGGGTGACACTTTTATTTACTTTCAGTTACAGAAAAAAAAAACCATAATTATTTAGATAAAAATATGTTGTGACCAACACAATACTTACCGCCATTTACCTATGGGGTTTCGTTGCCGCGTGCCTGATGATTGTCTGGTCGCGAATCTGGGGAATCGGATTCGATCCCGATCAACGCCAAATAATTCTAATTTTAAATGGCATAATATTAACCCTTGTGGTAAACGTCCGCACAATACAAATATGTCATCGTCATTACCGAAATGTGTGTACAAATCAGATTAGCACACCCAGCAATGGATAATATGCCGTGATAATATATTTATTTATTTCTTTATTTAAATACATACCTGCATATTTACTAATGCTAGAAATTATGTATTTTTCCATAAAACTATTGTTCTATTTACAATTTTCCTTTTAAAACGTTACTATTATTAATTTGAAATGATTATTTTTTTGACAGTGACATTTATCTGTCAGTTCCATACATTTGAGCTGAACTATGTAACCATTGAGAAGTGTTTAAAGCATAAGTTCCAAGATATAATTTTTATATTACTTTATAAATTTATCCATAAAATATATAGAAAAAGTATTAAAGCAAACCTGTAGAAAATGGAACAATCTTTCATTTTTATAATAAATTGCGAAAAATTCTATTTAAAGGTATTTTTTGAAAAAAAAACTATTTTGAGCTTAAGTAAACTGTCATTTCCGGTTATCCAATTGCCACCAAAATCTAATGGCTTCTTTCCATATTAGAATAAGGTAGAAATACATGGTTTCAAAACTTTCTGAATGACAGTATTTGAATTAGAGCGTAAAGAGGATCCACACAAACACACACACACACACACACACACACACATACATATAAACATACACGTCATTTACCAAAATCTCGATATGCGATTTTTAGCACGATCCCCATACCTCCCTTACCAAGGGTAGCGGGAGGTAAAAAAATAAAGCTGCAGTAATTGATAGGTTTTTTATTCGAGAGTGATAGAAGAAAACAATGATGACAAAAATAATATCTCTAGCCATAAAAAATAGATTGGAAAAAACGTTGGCATAAGTGTTAAGTGTACGAGTAATAGAGAATAGTTTGTAAGGAACAATATTAATATTGATAATTAAATAATTTATTTTTGAAACAAATGAAAATTATCGTTATTTTTTTATTAATCCTAGTATATTAATTATTAGATAATAGATAAAACTTATTATACTTAACACTTTCGGGAATACCTAGCAAATAAGGAATAAGTTCCCGCAAATTGGATGTTAAATCAAATTTCTACTGTACCCATACCAGGAATCAGCTCGTTCGGTGAACACATTTACTCGTTCTCTGTAATTGTCCTTCATTCAGAACCAAAAAGACGTATTTTCTCATGTAATTATCTCACACTGACAAACCAGAATATCTATGTAAACGTATATGCATTTCTCATTATCATTACAATGTAGGTACATTCTACAAATCCCAATATAACTTCATCATGTAAAACAATCATGTTTAAATTGAAAATGCAAAACAAGAAAATCTTCTGGGACTATAGAACAATATTCGTAGAATCGTATATTTATTTATTTATCGATTAAAATGCAATTCGCTAACATGCCTCCCTCGTTGAGTGCATCTAATCATCGGATGATGTAACGCCCCGCTTGGCATTACACAACGTTGGTATTACAATGCTCATGGAAATTTCATGGCGTTATTAATTGACATCAGATAAGCGCTGTCAACGACAGAACGGCGGAATTGTCCGAGCTGAACTTGAAATGTATTGATCATCTGACAATCGCTGACTAATAGATCTGTTTCTATTTATTCACTAAAGTTTACATTTATACTTTTCAATTGTTTCTTAATTCCCATGAATGGCCGGTTGCATTATCGTAATTTTTTTTTTTCGTAATACTATAATAACAGAACAAAACACGTAAATGAAAAGGAATCTATAACGGACGCCGGCCGTTAAGGATCATAACGTACGCACGAACGAAAAACAAAAGTGAAAAGGAGTCTATAACAGCCGGTGGCCATTATTATAACGGATACCGGCCGTTAAGGGTTTATAATACGCGCCTGCAATTAAGGATAAAATATTTCTAAAAAAAATCACAGTATCATGAAGAACTTTATGCATGGTATTACGAAATAACTGACTCGGCTGATTATAAACTTCGACTATCGCCTCGGTTAACAAACCTCAGCTGCGTTCGTTATTTGCTTTATATCGGCCTAATGCTTGCCATATCTTACTCTTGTTGTGGGAAATGCACCATAGGGCACATAATAAATGAAAGTTGGCTTGGTCTTGATTAGCACTTTAGTATACTTAGACCACAATACATTATTTGAACCATGCAGACCTGGTCGGTATCTGAGTGTGTTTACAGTACTGCACATTGCATGTTGGCTTGTTTCAATCCAATATGTTTCATCAGTTCAAATCTACCTACCGAGCAGTGTGTCAGTCACTCGGATTTAATTACAGTTGGACGCTACGGGCTGACCATTCGTTCTCCTGAAATGTAGTTCCAGTAGTAGAGTTTCAGTGATATTATATATACTAGCTAATGGCGCACGTACATATATTAAAACTTCTGGTACTGGTCCTGAAATGTCACATTTCTTCACCTAGGGAGTTTATATTATTTTCACAGTTCAGTTGTTTAACATATTATAGGCTACATCATATATATTTCTTAGATTTCGTTGGTAATAAATTTTCTTGTAAATGCTCCGGGGCCCGGTGTGACTGTTGATGACCCTGCATCTTGCCCTTTTCTAAAGGCATGTAGACCCGGGAAGAAAGAGTATATATTGCGTTATGTCATTTCATAAATCCCGATTAGACATGTATGAATATTATTTGAAATATTTAAATTTCAGAAAAGTTTATTTCCAATCATATCCATTTATATTCAGGAAAGAACAGTCGATGCAAAATATAATGAAAAGATTATAAAGAGCTTAAGATAGATCCGATAGCATTCCCGGAAACAAGAATAGCTTCCTGAACAAACATCTCCGCGTTTACTCAGATTCTACGCATCAAATCCCATAACAAGGCAAATATTTGCAATCGATTGAATATCCTTCAATGCACGATGCATACAATAACAGCGAGTTAGAGATAAAGTTTAAAACAATTATAAAATATTGATAAACGATGAAAGCAAGCGAAAACTTTCGCTGAGCTATTTTGTGTACAAACAGAAATTTAAATGACTTTAGTAGATGTCTTGAGGAAAAAGAAACAGATGAAGTAATTTGAGAACATATATCTATATCAGTAACGGCAGAGATAAGCCAGAGGATTTCACGGCTAACTGAGATAAAGTGTCAGCGATAGAAAACGAATTTGAAACTAAGTTTGGGAGTTGTTGTGTAGTACACGTGTAACTGACCCTTTTACGCTCGGGTTCCACTTGTTACATGGATGGCACAAATACCATAATTTTGCTGAAGTATGGAATATGCAAAATGATACACTAAATTGGTTAATAATAAATCCACGTTTGAATATAATTTAAATTCATAGGTCGAGAAAAATTCATACAATAGCAAAAAAATTTGAATGAAAAATTATATTTGTCAGGTATGGACATAATTAATAGCTGTTCATATCTTCTTACCAGGGTCAGTAAAGTCGTGCCCTATACATAAATATTCTTGCAAAAGATCATTTATTTCCAGTAAAATTATTTTATAAACAAACTATGCAAATTGCGCTTGAAACTAACATCTTCTTCTTTAGCTTTTCCCATTCATTAGGGGTTTCTATTTTTTATTTTCTTCTTCCACTCATTTCTGTGTCGTCCTCATTCAATTCCTTTTTACTTCTCGCTAAGAGAAGGTTCCTAGAATCCGATAATAACATTTTTACGATGATGTCTCTGTATGTGTGTGTGTATGAGGTTGTTGTAAGTACGATTTCTCAAATTCTATAAGACTAAAGACCTGTGTAACTACGGATTCCGCAATCTAACAGTAATGGGAAGAGTTGAATAGATTCTAGTAACAATTGGACAACCGGAAGTAGTAGTATTTTAACAAAAATCTTCTAAATATGATTTTTGAATATATTACAAATATTAATAAACAAAGTTCTCTATCAGACACATTCAAAATTTTCTATAGATTTAAAGATATAGATATATAATAATATATTGCAGTAAATCTCACAGCCTGCTCACAGCCCTATAAGAATTTTAAAGAAATTAAATTTTATAAATCAGCCAGCTATGCTAAACATGGAAACTACTAATATATTCAGATTATTCAAATTGACAGATGTCAGTATCAATAAAAAGTAAATTAAAGATAGGTAAGGAAATAACACTAGGGTTACAAGTTTCAAAAAAGAAACAAGAGAGATGATTACATTGGTATGAAAATGTCATGAGGAGAAATGAAGAATATATTGGTTGAACAATAAATAGCTTAGTAATAGAAGGTTGAAAAAACAGAGAAAGACCAAAGATAAGATGGAAGGACTGTATTGCAGAAGACTTGAGAGAAAAGGAACGGAATGAGAACGACACGTAAAACAGAAATGAGTGGAAGAAGAAAATAAAAAATAGCCACCCCAACGACTGGTGAAAGCTAAAGAAGAAGAAGATGTTAGTGTCAAGTGCAATTTGCATAGTTTGTTTATAAAACAATTTTACTGGAAATTTCGAATCTTTTGCAAGAAAATTTATGTATGGAATTTATACTTAATACACATGATTGACGAAAGGTATTGTGCTGGCGACAACAGATTTTTTTAATTGAGTGATACTGATGTTAAGGGTTAAAAATGCTACTGAAGTTGGAAACATTGTTCTCGAAATACCTTTAGTTTTTATTTTTATTTAAATTTAAAATTGGGGTAATATTAATTTTATTATGAATTGCCATATGTAAATATATACATTGTCGACAATTTCTACTCTGTCTATTTTTTCTACTTATTGCCTACAAGGAAAATTATAGTTTCTTGTCATTTTATCAAAAGCGCTTCAAATATAAGCGAAGGTAAATTTAATAAAAAATTCACATAAATTCTTTCACATTTATCATCGTTCGCCACGGCTGAAATGATAGATTTTCCGACATTGTACAAAATCATACAAACAAAACATTATTAAATATTTACATTTCGCCGGTAAAGTCAGAAATCAGAAAACCGTTAAATTTTTTCAATTTCCGTTTAGAAAATAAACGCAGTCTCGCGTTTTCTCCACATCCGGTTAGTGGCACTCTTGGAATATGGTGAGAGTTTTAGTATTCTGAAATCGTTGCCCGTCTGACCTGGAACCTGCAAGGGATTCTGTAGATATATCGACATCTTGCTCTGGGTTGTCGGGTAATTTTTTATCCGTTTAACGGCAAGAAATCTGTCACTTAATCACTACCAAACACAATATTAGTTTAACAAGATCCTTAACAGCAAATAAATAATTCGGAACAGATGTTGCTGACACATAACTTCTAACAAGAAATCTATTCTGCACAGCGAGAGGCAATTCGTGAGATTGATGTTTAATTAAGATATACAGCGTGCCTAATTTTGGTTGTAATATGTGGCAAATTTTTCACCTTCCGTCACCTTTAGGTAAGGAAGGTATTTTCTTTGGTCAAAAAATTCGATCATGAGTTTTTAGTGAATTAGCACGTTTCATGGTCTCTAGGATACAATTTTACCATTAATACGATGGTGTCAAATGGTCAACCGTACCCACATTTGAAGGTTTTAACAGTTTTTCTCTAAAAAATGCTGTTGAATATAATTTTTTGACATTTAATGTTATTACAAATATTAAAAAAAATATTAGGTGTTAACAATTACTCCAAAGTTCAGTCAAACAGCATTTATTCTTATTATAATAACGTTTCGGTGCACCCTTGCACCTTCTTCAACAATTATACAACAAAAATGTAATACATAACATGGACATTATATCACTTACAGTAAGATCTTACAATTTGTTACAATTTATGTACACAAAATACATTCATACATATTCAGTTAATTTATTAAACATGGCACAAAAAATTAACTGAATGTTTTGTACGAATGTATTTTGTGTACATGAATTGTAACAATTTGTAAGATCTTACTATCCTGAAGAAGGTGCAAGGGTGCATAGAAACGTTGGTGTAGTAAGAATAAATGCTGTTTATAAAAATGTAATTTTGAGTGGCCCGTTCTTCAGTGCACCCTGTATAGTTTTACTATAATTTCGTATTAAATACCTGAGTTCACAGGAAGTAAATCTTTTTAGAATTTTGAATGGTTTTGTAAAAACTCATGAAAAATAATATATTTAAATTTCATTTCAATCTGTCCTAAATGCTTCCATGATATATCAACTTAAAATAACTACATATTTTATAGGAAAAAGAATAAATTTATAAGGGAACAGGTTAGGACATATTGAGGATCACTGAAGAGAACACCACATCGACATTCTCCGGATCGATACCTTTAGACTAGAAATTCCCAAACTTTACCTATATACGAATAATACTACAAAATAATATTTCCAATGAAACTAGAACTTTGGATAAAGTTTCGTAGAAATCTGGTAATGTTTTTGATATTATTTATTTATATATTTATTGTCTTTGTTGTTTATTCCCTGAAGAAGGCAACAGTTCACGCTGCCGAAACGTCGTTTTTTTTTTAAAAAAATATGTTTTAAGCAAACATACTTCATATTCTTTCCCAAAAACTGTTTTATCCTTCTATATGATCCATTTTTAATGCTGACTATAAGTCTTGATAGTAAATTATTTATAAAATAAAATAAGTTAGTTTACACTGTTCTCCATATGAAATGCTATGCTATGCTATGCTATTTATATTATTCAAGTTATTTTCTTGATATAATTTTTAAATCATGATTGAAAAGGATCACTTTTAAACTAATCAGGAGTCACAAAATCACAATAACAACACGAAGGAACACGGTTATTACTTCTTCAATTAACTACAACACCCTATTGGATTTGAAGAACAAAACACTCTTATTCAAAATGAATATCCTGAGAAAAAGATCAGACCAGATTTACAGACAGAAGTACCACAACATAACCAGTCCGAAACATATAAAAATACAGAAATAATTATAATATTCCTTATATTACAGGTATTTTAAATAACCTTAAAATACTCATAGCAAAAAGTATCCAAAATATTCGAACCCATCTCATTACACAGAGAGACTACAAATAGATATCAACCGTGTTAGATTATAGAATACCTTCATATCATCTGTGGTTTGTTATGAAATTGTCACTAACTCTGCAACCAACACTTAACTCATATATTTGCGTTTTTAAAAGAAACATCATTACATAAAACTTTTTTCATTTCAAGTTTCTTCGAACAACTCTAACTCTCAACAGATATAAATGTTCTACTTTTATATTTTAAACCGTGTTTCAGTAGCAGCTAATATGATGCAAAAGATGGAAACTTTTTCAAAGTGCTGCTAATGTTTTTGTCTTATTGTAATACTAGTTGAGATTTTTCTTGATTAGCTTTATAATTACTTAATTTCACAATAAAATATTCTTTCATATTTATGTATTTAAGGACTTCAAATAAGGGTACTTCCGGTTGACCAGTTATTATCAAAATCTAAACAAGTCTGCATATGGATATAAGGACGAGGAATACGTAAGAATTGTAATTTTTGGAATTCTAGTATTGGAGACATCGCGGCCGAAACCGCGATCACACACACGCATACACACACATACAGATATCATCGTAAAAATAGTAAAATCGTATTGTAAAGACCCTAAAACGTGCTTATTCATTGAAAACTTACCACCAAACTTTTTGACAATACCTTCCTTACCTAGCGGTGACGGAAGGTAAAACAAGTTTGAAAATACAGCCTTTTGTATTTAACCCGAGTATAAAATTTATTCTAGGAATAAAAATATTTAACTAAACTTGGAAATACCGGCCCTTAGTGAGTTAAAACGTGCAAAAAGAAACTTTTTCAAGCTACTGTTCGTTGATGCCTTTGTGTTAACTCTTGCTGAATAATTAAACTTTCTTTTGATTGGCCCTATAATTACTTCATTGAATAATTTCTTCAATTGTGTCAAGTTTTCGGCCTTTTCTCTTATTGTATTCTCATTCTGCTTTGGACGTTTTAAAATACTTACAACGCGAGAGCTGCAGTGTTTATTCTACTTTTAATTTATATGCACTTTAAGTAGTGAATTATTCTTGAATATAGTCTGCGTGGAGGAGAACCACATTTATTTTGTTCCCCCCAACAAAATTAAAATATGTTCTGTCTTAAAGTTCTTTCCTACGCGCTATTGAGTTTAATCAAGATTAAAAATTCCACAGCAAATTCTTCCCTAACCGTAAATGGTTTAACTGCCGTTTTTTTCATTATTGCACATATTTGTTCGCTTGATCTTTAACCTTTAACAAAATATAAACAACTTTTAGAACTTTTAACAAGAACCATTTCACGATTACTTCAATTCTCTTGACACGGCTTTGCACCAAATCATTGAGACAATCATTCCGTAGAGGATACAACTTTTCTTTTATTGTTTCTACTTTCATTCTGATACTTTAGAATAAATTAA
Source organism: Harpalus rufipes (assembly GCA_951394225.1). Taxonomy (NCBI): domain Eukaryota; kingdom Metazoa; phylum Arthropoda; class Insecta; order Coleoptera; family Carabidae; genus Harpalus; species Harpalus rufipes. The sequence goes on from OX596275.1 coordinate 66,827,040, forward strand.
GGAATTTTTTTATGTTTTCGCAGTTTTAAGTATAAAAAATCTGGCCAGCACATTACCTTCCGTCAATTCTGTGTATTATGTACAAATTCCATAGAGCGCTGACCTTGGCAATGAGATATGGGGCCGTATTTTGCCAGCTATTATTTATTTCATTTTTTTATGAAAAATTATGATATTTATCAGTTATAGATATAATTAATAGCTGTCATTTTGTCCCCATATCTGCTTGCCGAGGTCAGCAAAGTCACGTCACTGCTCGCGGCCGATACATAAATTTTCTTGCAAAAGATCCTATATTTCCAGTCGCTATTCTTTATTTTTTTTCCACTCATTTCTGTTTTGCGTGTCGTCCTCATTCAGTTCGTTTTCTCTCGTCTTCCCCAATACAGTACTTTCATCTTATCTTTGGTCTTCCTCTGTTTCTTCTGCCTTCTACTACTAAGCTATTTATTCTTTTTCAAATATATTATTCATGTCTCCTTATGACATGTTCAATGCAATCGTCCCTTTTATATCTTTCTAGAAACTTCTAACACTAGAGTTATTTACTTTATTCTTTCATTCATTTACTTATTATTGATACTGACATTTGTCAATTTGAGTTATATGAATATATTAGCAGTTTCCATGGTTAATATTAATCGTATAGAGAATAATATATTCTTTAAGTTATAATAATATTTAACTGAATTTTACAAGAAAAACTGTTAAAATCTTTAAATGAGGATACTTCCGGTTGACCAATTGTAACCAAAATATAATCAAGTCTGCATATGGTTGTAAGGAAGAGGAATACGCAAGAATTGTAATTTTTGGAATTCTAGTTTTGGAGATATCGCGGCCGAAACCGCGGTCACACACGCACACAAACACACACACACACACGCACATACACACACACACATACAGACATCATCGTAAAAATAGTAAAATCGTATTGTAAAGACCCTAAACGTGCTTATTCAACAAAAACTCACCACCGAATTTTTTGACAAAAAACAATACCTTCCTTACCTAGAGGTGACGGAAGGTAAAATTTTTCAAAATATCCTTCTTCAACTTCAATAAGGTAAAACAAAAGACTTTCTTCAATTGTTTTCTATTGTAATAGAAGGTAGAAGAAACAGAGGAAGACCCAAGAAAAAATGGAAGGACTGTTATTGTGCAGAGAAAAGGAATTGAATAAGAACGATACGCAAAACATAAATGAGTGGAAGAAGAAAATAAAGAATAGCAACACCTAACAAATGGGAAAAGCTAAAGAAGAAGATTTTAGTGTCAAGTGCAATGTTCCTAGTTTATGAAATAATTTTACTGAAAATATAAAATCTTTTTCAAGAAAATGTATGTGTGGAATTTGTTTATAATCCACAAGATTGTACTGGCCACTATAATTACATATTATTACATAATTCAAACTACCATTTTTAAAGACCGTTAATTCAGTTTGAACCCTTATATTACAGAGCGCAATCACGGAATAAAGAAATATAGTACTTTTCTCAGAGTTATGATTGTAAAACACCCTAAACTGAAAAATATTTAGCTTCTTAGGATTCCTGAACAAATATTTACTTTCGTATCAGAACAAATGCGTTCAATTTTGCTTGCGGCAAAAACAACCCTTGGCCGCGGTTGATATATTCAGTCGGGGCGGTGATGGCGGCAGGTATTTGTTTTGCTGACGTGTTGAGCACTGGAGCATTGCGAAATGCGGGGGCATGTCTCGCTGTCACTCCACCCCTTGTCGATAACCGATTAGCGGATAATGCCACCCTTAATATCAAATGCTTCCGGTCCGAATACCTATTTTCAATTCAAATGAGAAATTTAACGCCAAACAAAACAAACTCAACAACTGGAGAATGGCATATCGCCGTCCTGCAATACTTCCAATGCCTTTGTTTTTCACAAAACCCATTGATTGTGGACCTATTTTTAGCAGGTATAAATTTTATTACACTGACTGTTTTTCAGTAAATCCTGTAAAGCGATTTTATGGAGCACTGACAGTTCTACCGGAAAGATAAGAGGAATAAAATTTTATTGTGTTTAATTAAATTGAAAGTGACTAAATGCCTGCTTGCTGGTATTATATATGTTAGATGCAAAGACGTAAAATGGACAGTATGAGAAACACACTGCCATAGTGCAAGATGGTTTTATTTAAAACGAACATTGAGAAATTACTTAATATCAGGCAACCAAATAAGTTCGTGCGATTTTTACCTCCCGCTTCCCTTAGTAAGGGAGGTATAGGGATCGTACAAGTGCAAACTGCAAAAAGCAAATTGCGAATTTCTCCGTGAAACAAACAATATAGTAAAAATTACAAAGTTACGTTTCTGAGTCAACTTCCATGAAGCCATCGTCAGAAGTCAGCCAGCACAACAAGTAACCACAGACGCGTTTCGCACTTATTGGTGCTCTTCAGTGTGGTGTAGCCTGTGGACCGGACAGAGACCACAGGTTACACCACATAAATTTTTAATTATTTGGCATTGACCGGCGATCGAATCGGTTTCCCCAGATTCGCGACCAGACATCAGGCATACGGCAACGAGACCCCATAGGTAAATGGCGGGAGGTATTGTGTTGATCACATCAGATTTTTTATGGTAAAATATATATATTTTTTAAGAAACAATAATACACTATTATTCATCGAAGTAATTACCATCACACTCAGTGATCTCTATGGATTTTGAACCAAAAAAAATCATTTATTACATCAACTTGAGTTTTGAACTTTCTATGTCTCATACAGTTGTCAAGAGACAAAAAAGGTGGTAATCACTTGGCGAAATGTCAGAAGAATATGGAGGGTGTGGTAACGTTTCCCAGCCAAGTACAGAATTTTTTTTCGGGTCAATATTGCGGTACGCGGTCTGGCGTTATCCTGTAAGAATACCACTTTCTTTTGATTGACTAAAGAAGGCTGTTTTTGGATGAGTGCTGCTAGTACTCGCTGAAGCTGTTCACAATAAAAATTCGCAAATTTCCAAAAACTCATAATGGACTATTCCTTTTGCTGTCACCAAACACGCAATAAAATCTTGTTTGGGTGCAAGGAAGCCTTGGAAGTGTGTAAGCGATAACCAATGATACGAACGCTTGCACATTTTGAGTACAATATCCACTTTTCGTCGCAGGCTAACAACCGATCAAGAAATGGTTCATTATCGCTGCGTGAAATGTTTGCCGAACAAATGGTAAGACGACTTAATTTGTTATCATTTGACAATTCATGTGGGACCCATTTGCTTAACTTCTACGTCTTTCCTAGCTGATGAAGGTGCAAACGAATGATTTCATCACTCGCATTGAACCTTTCTGCAACCTGTTGAAGATCCTCGTTAATGATCTGCAGTCTCCCAGAGCGCGCTTCATCGGTCAAGCTGAGATCTCCCGAAGAAAATTGCTTGAACCACTTCCGTGCTGTTCGATCAATTACGGTATCATTTCTGAATGCGATACATATTTTTCGCGCCACCACTGCAGCTTTGGTACCAAGTTTGTACTCTTTAAACAACCTCGAATTAAAGTTATATTCGTAGTCATTTTCAACTATTCAAATTAGGAATTGAACAATTGTCATCAAATGTGTATGTCCCCGAAAAAAGAAGGATCTATATTTAAGTGTTTACAGATTTCTGTAAAGATAAAGTCCACTTTAGCGGATTGAAGTTTGTCAATTCCAGATGTTAGCCTTCACATTCAAGATGAAGAATCGGATCCAGAATTAAAATTTGAATCCGGATTCGTAAACAAAACATCGAATCCGGATCCGTAAACAAAATATCGAATCCAGATCCGGATCCAAATTCTAATTAAATTTTCCGATATCCGCTTCAATATCTGAATGTCGGATATCTGAAGACGGATATTTTGAAATCCGGGTTCTCCCAAATTTTGTCGGATTCTCACAGCACTAGATATTATCAGTGATGTGTAGTCAACATAAAGAATAATTATTTTAGCAATAGTAAGAAGTATACAAAATAAACAAAATTGGAGACATGGCACCCCTCCTGCGGTACACCTAAAGGAACACCTAAAAACCTGATTCGAAATCAAGAAGAGAATTCCTATTTTGGTGTTAATTGTAATAACTGTTTCCTGGTTTCTAAAAAACTTTTCAGCCATTGTAGTGTTGTACCTCTTATTCCATATTTTTTCAATTTTTGATACTAACAACTTATGATCAACGCAGTTAAAAATTCCTACAAGATTTTCACCTCGTTCCTTGCGGAAAAAATATCTTCTTCAACAAATGACCACACCGTTTGAATTTAATTGAAAACAGGAAATAATTTAGCGGGAAACATGTCTATAGCATACGCGTAATGAAATAGTTGATACGATCTGCCGTTAGTGTGGGCGTCAGTGTAATGTCAGTGGAATTGAATTAGAAAGGATCGGCAGGATAGTTTTGATTGCAATCGCAGTGAGACGAATTTGAGCGCTGTTTAATTTTTGATGAATAAATAAACGTTGTCAGTGGCATCGAGGGTGTGTACGCATGCGTATAGGATGCTGCCAGAGAGCGGGAGAGTCAGAGAGAGTCCGGGAGAGAATTCTCTCTGTTCTGTGTCTGTCTCTCTCTCTGCCGCAGCAGAGAGACGGTGCCGCGTAGCAGTAGACTAGTTGCAGGCGTAGGCAGCCTCCGGACCGGAGTCGGGGCCCGGGCATCTAGTGCGTGAGTGTGGTGAAGCAGCCAGCTAAGAAACAGCAGGAGAAGATGCCGCAATCGCAGTGACCACGCAGTGCCCGCGTCCAGTGCTTACCGTCGCCGTCGCCGTCCCGGTCGCAGCCGTCCGCCCGCGACGCCCGACGCGTGCCGTGTCCGTGCGTGCGCGGCATGTTGAGCGCGCCGCCGCCGCCGCTGCGGCGGCGGACAACACTACCAGTTCTACACTACCAACCACAACCACACGAATTTCTTCTTCGCTTGCCTTAACACAATTCAGCTTGCTGCATCTATTTTTTCACCTCGCTTCAAATTTTAACTCTACAAATATATTTTCGTTATTAACCAATCATTGCTAGCGTTTTTAAGCGACAAGAACCCGTCCAAGAACAATAAACGAAACGTCCACGTGTACTTTAATTAATCAATTAACAAATTAACGTGTAAAACAGCAGTGCCATTATTTATTAAGTTAGCGAAACGTAAGCAAACCAAACCGAACCGAACCGGTGAAGGTAACATAACCTAACCTGTTCGAGACGCCGGGTCACGCGCTGCTTCAAGTTGCCGTCCCTGTCGCCGTACCGCCCCCACTCGTCACGTGACTCGGCTGTAATGTGTTCTACCACACGCGGCCATCATGTTTGCTATGACGGAATATTTCGGCGAGTTCGCCCTTGCGAGGTAACGTATCCACCTCACTGAACAGAAAACAAAAACACAACACCAGCGAACCATCTTCCACTGCATTCCTCCGAGTGACATAGTCAACAAAGTAGGCTCAGCGCGCGGCGTTTGTTTTGATGTAGAAACAAAGTGAGGGGCCAGGAATTTGGAACTATTTGCATTGCTTTTATTTAAAATAAATTCGAATTTATAATTAATTACCTACTTTATTTGCAACATAAATATACATAGTTAAACATATTCAAAAACTATCTAAAATATTATTTTGATTAATCCTTACAAGGGCTGAGAAATTATTTGAGGAGCTTTATTTTTTTATTTTTTTAAAGGGAGCTTCGCGAATAGTTCCAATTTGTATATTCTTTTCTTATTGTAACTTGGAACTAATTTACATCAAATTATAATTAATAGGCCGCAAATTTTCATATTATTATAACTTCTAGTTCGTAAACTATGCTTGCTCTTCTCAAAATATACAAACAAATATGCATATCGCGATACAAATAGTGCCGCCTACCCTAATCCTAGTTCCTATAACAACAAATTGTGGAATAGAATAGAGGGTGAACATAAGAATCCGTCACATATGCGTTTAATACGGGAAAACAGATATTTCCAAATATTACCTGTCCCGTAAAAATCTTTATTCACAATCATTATAGTATATGTCGATTCCTAACTTTTTAGAGGTTGGGAAATACATCATTCCTTATAGTAATGGCAATCTCTTAGGTGGGAAATAACAGATTTTATTTTACTTTAATAGAGCTATCAAAAATATAAATAAAATTAAATGTTATAACTCATTGATTTATTTTGAAAATTAATAATTTAAAAAGAGGATGATTGTGAATAATCCTATATTACATCCGAGGTATGTTTCATTGCAGCCGAGGCTGTAATGAAACTCCCACCGAGGTATGTATACTATTTTATTCACAATAAATCAATAATTTTCAAAATAAATTATGGTGTTATAAAAATCTACTTTTAATAGATTTGTAGAAAAAAATATATTTAGTTTATATTTCAAAAAATGATTTGTTAAAAATATTATATAGTTGAGTCTCATTTTTTGAAATAACGAATACTTAATCTGTTTAAATAATGTTTTTACGGTCGCTAACACAATTTTAAAAATGTTTACATTAAAAAATTCAGAATATTATTCTCTAAAAATGTAAGTATTAAACAAACCTTATACTTTCAAGAGACGTACAATATTGGAAAAACTGTTTTCACCTCGTAGAGCGCTCTGATGTTGAGTCTACTTTGTTATCCTAAGTCAATGATTCCACTATACTATTTCGCTTATATCCTCTCCTTTCAAATTTGCAAATACTTTGCACTATTTTCCGTAACTATTTCAAATATCTGACAAAACTTCAACACATAATGACATACGATACCAACTTATCGTACAGGGTCTTATATTTGGCGGGAATGATAATCTATAGCCGGATCATCTATGGCGCGATGAAGGATAATAGTATATTCTACAACAAGTAATGGAATGGCCCATATTCCACAGGAGCAAAAAGTTTGTGGCCCGAGCCGAAGGCGAAGACTATGGTTTGCGAGTGTGGATTATGCCATTCCAAAAGTGTTGTAGACTATACTTTCTCTAACAAGATTTTAGAAATTATACATAAATTGTTGATTGATAATAACAATATATTATCATTTTTTTGACGCCAGTCCATAAATTGCTTATAATAACTCCATTCATATTTTTCTTTTGATTTATTTGGTAATAACTGACTCCCTGTATCATTAGCAAGTTCCCTTATTTCTGGTGAAGTACATTCCATATCTATATCTTCATTTCCACTTTACATTCTATAAAATGTCTTCAGTTTTCTAAGTAATATATTATTATTTAGATAAACTTATTACTCTGGACAACTCCAAAAACCTGTAAAAGTTAACAAAAAACTCTAAAAATGTTCAAAACTTAAAAAAAACAGAAATAAATAAATATAAAACAAAGAGTCATAACCATAGCAACCGAACCAAGATAGTTGATATACCGCGCTAATATGCGGCTAAATCTGTTTCGTCGAAAGCCGGGCGGAATTATTCCAAACAGCGTACGGAATTATTCCACACGGTTTGTTGGAATAATATTAATTCCTACATAATTTTTAGTTGTGGGATGTTGGAGAATAGTTTTTACAAGAACTTGAGTGTACATAATTAAATTTTATACCCTTTTGATCTTAATTTCTTAATTCACTTAAGATCCAATGAGTGTAACACCCACAGTGCACTGACATTTTAAATCTGGTGTCATCAGGTGTAAAATATTTTCACAAACGGTTCGCAATAAAAAAGTGCTCTCCAAAATTCACTTCCAGATCGGGTTCAGGAACAATAACAAGTCAGAGTTTTTATTTACCCCTTGTTTTTATTGAATAACATGTTTGCCAAACCTACGAAAATAAATTTCCAAATGTCAATATTTTCTTGAATTCTATTGAACTAAAAATAAGGCTTGTAAACAAATGGGCGTACTCGCAGTTAAGAACTAACTTTTGAAGGTGTCTAGTTTTGTTCTCGTGTTCACGCCTCAACAAATCACAATATTTCTTTGTAAATGATGAATTATGATATTTGTGTCAGAGAAATAACTCTTGGTAAAAAGACTTTCTTATAACTCCAGTCGATCAGTGTCAGGCGAAAATGACAACCAATTAACTCAATGCTGTTAACGTTATCTTTTTTTTTCTTTTTTACGTGTCAATGAAATCTGGAAATATTTAAAAACTTGATTGATGCATTCGTTAATATAGTGCAACTGTATTCTTACTCGGGGGGATTGAAAAGTTGGAATTATTCCCTCCCTGAATGTGTTACTAGAGAGGAAAGAAGATGGTTCTTTACTACTTTCAGTCTACAGGAAGCCTACGCACACTAATCAATATATTAATGCCAGTTCACATCATCATCCTTCTCAGAAACATGGTACAATTAAATGCTTAATAAGAAGAAATTTATCATTCAGAGAAATTAGAAGAAGAGATGAAAACATGTCAAAAACCGAAAAGACCTATTGACAATGCAAATGAAAGAGACGTATTGTTTGTTTCGCTTCCTTATGTCAGGGACAAAATTGGCACAATTCTTCGTAAGAAGAACATGAAGATTTCGTTTTCTCCATATGTTAAAATTCGACATTATGTTGAGACAAGTTAAAGACGTCATCCCTCTTCAGTCATCAGGGATTTCCAGATTCCATGTGTCTGCAGGAAAGTTTACATTGGCCAGACTGGTAGAACCATTTCTACAAGATTGAATGAACACCAGCATTCGACCAGATTGAACCAGCCAGAAAAATCTTCTGTTGCAGAGCATACCCTGGAAGAATTTCACTGTATAAAATTCGAAGATTCAAAAATAATGGCGAGACCAACACACCTAAACAACAGGTTAATTAGAGAAGCCATTGAGATTTTCAAAACCAAGAGTAATAATCTCAATCATTATGACGGTCTAGATCTTAGTCGTGCATGGCTTCCTATATTAAATATGTTGTAATTGTCACCTTGGTTACTTGTTGCTAATGTTTTTATTATTTTTATTAATATATTTGTTGATTTGTTATTCATTCCTGAAGGAGGCAGTAGTTAATACTGCCGAAACGTCGTTATTTAAACAAATATACAGAAATAAAACTAAAAAAGGTTGTATCATTTTTTAGAAGTTTTCGTTTGTTTTCTTGGTGAAAAAAAATATATATTTCCATTTTGAATATGAAGATTTCTTGAAACCGCGTTTTTATGATGAAGTCATTAATATATATATATATATATATATATATATATATATATATATATATATATATATATATATATATATATATATATATATATATATATATATATATAATTGGTGAAAGTTCGTCACTGATATAAACTGTAGTAGTAATTTTGTGGGGAGTCAGTGAAAGGGCAATCGCAAACGATCAAAAAATGTTATATGACCTATAGTTGAATTCCTCTTTGTTTCGGAGATATCGAAGAAATTAAAAAAAAAGATAACTGAGTTAGCCTTGACGGATTTGTTTAACAAAAAAAAAACAGTTTAATGACGTGTTTACTATCGTAGTTAATGCTGAATGATTTTGGTGCTGTCTTATTAATTTAAGCCATTATGCCGCATTTTACTAATGCAGAATATGCCGATATGGTTTTCGTGTATGGTTTTTGCAATGGAAGTTGACGTGCTGCAGCTGCGGAGTACCTTAGGCGATACCCAGATCGCATTGTTCCTCACCATACAACTTTTTCAAACGTTTTTCGTTGCTTTGTTAAACAAATCCGTCAAGGCTAACTCAATTATCATTTTTTTAAAATTTCTTCGATATCTCCGAAACAAAGAGGAATTCAACTATAGGTCATATAACATTTTTTGATCGTAATGACCCCTGGAATATATGGTAAAAGTTTGTCGGTCGAGTCGTGGAACACCCTGTATATATATTATATACAGGGTGTTAAAAAAGGGTAAATTTTTTTGAAGATATACAATTGACCAAAATGAGTAAAAAAACTAAATCAACCTAAGTTTGATGTCATTTGTTTTTCCTAGACAAACGACAAGTTAAAGAAAAGATAGTGAACAAACGGCATAACATAACCGGAATTTTACGCACAGGAACGTTGTTCCGGTTTCTTCCGGTGCATTTCGAGCACTGTTTGAGTATCAAAGAATAAAGAAAAAAATATTTGCACTATTAATACGGGTTTATTTTCAAAGAGTTAATTTTAAATAATTTTGCCTTTGTAACGATAGCTACGAGCAATATACGCTTTTAGATTTATAAACTGAAAAATTGTCATACATTAAATGTTTACTCGGAAATAATTTCTATCTGAAAATATCCAATATCACTGAAACATAAAATATTTTTAATTACTTGGTCCGCAAACAAATTCCAATATTGAATGTGCTATCTGTTTTAATTACTTTTAAAATTTATTATTTCCAACTTTACAAACTGTAATTAAATTTAATCATAACCGGCTATTTTAACTTTAAAACCAAGTACTAGAATTAACAAATGAAAATACTTGTTTGGTTTATAATTTTTGCATTTGTTTAGCAAAATCGCTAATACGCTACAGAATTCTTGTCCGTGTGGACAAACACAATAAAGACGTTTATCTGATGAAAGATGTAGTTTCACCCGATATTGTTTGTTATGCGTGGAGCTTATATCTGTTATTGTTCAATTAATTAAGGGTGCTATTGAATTCATTGTATGTAAATTCCGGAAGTAATAAGGTCTGAGTAAAATTGAGCGGAATTCTCTTGAGAGAAATATGCTGTTTTGTTTACTCTGCATTCTAATATGTTTTTCGTCCTATTGTTCCAACATTTCGCACTAAATTCGCTAAATTAATGTGATGAAGCAGATTGCTATTAATGGTATTGAATGGAAAACAACACGTAAAATTTAAAGAAATACATTAAATGAAATACAAATTTGTAAACAATAAGAAGTGCAATAAATAAAATTACAAAATATTGCACATACATCATTAAGAAATTCGTCAATACTATAATAACATTTTTCTTTTTTTAAAGGGTTCAATATTTTCTTCTGCGTCCGGGGCCTCAACCGACTATAATTCGCCTCTGTTCTATGTAAACATAAATATTATGATAATAAATCGGAAACATTTACTATTCATTACTCAGGAATAGAGTGTATCTACAGGTGTCTCCCAACACCCTATTTGCATTTATAGGTTAATTTTGTACAAACTCAAAGTACGGCAAAATTTAAAGTCTATTATCGATTTTTCGGAAATTGTAATTTCAGTCATTTCTATGGAAAATAGTAGTAAAAGCTTTTTAAAGGGGAACGTGTTTTTAAAGTTCACTTAGTTTGAAACGTTTATAATCCTCAATGCGTACCTACTAACAATAACAACAAAATATAATTCATATATGCTATTAGAGAAATTAGTTTTGAGAGTGTTGTTTCGTATATATTTTGTTGTTAATTTAAATTCGCCTTTGTACACAATGAATAAATGCTCAAAACGATCCTGCTTTTGCTAGTGGAAGTGTTACATATAAAACTGTATTAAAACATTAGATAAATCTTATATATATATATATATATATATATATATATATATATATATATATATATATATATATATATATATATATATATATATATAAAGGTCTGTAGAGGTAAGTTAATACCAGCAGACCCATCTACCGAGAGATAATTTGACTAAAGTCACTAATACAAGTGCAAATACTTACCTCTACAGGTCTTTTACCATCGTAGATGATCATATTCGTATGATCACCGCCAGCACAACGAGTCATTGTGTCTGCTCCAGGAGTCCACTCACTGGACCGGACAGAGACCACAGGTTACACCACACAAAAGAGCACCAACAAGTGCGAAACGCGTCTGTGGTTACCTGTTGTTCTGGCCGACTTCTGACGATGGCTTCGTGGAAGTTGACTCAGAAGTTGTAAAACAAGTGAAACTAGACGTAACTTTGTAATTTTTATTATAAAGACAATGCCTTCCTTACCTAAAGGTGACGGAAAGGAAAAAAACTATATTCTTGCACTATCAATAATAATTACTTATTATATGGCGAAAAGTTGGCTACCACTATTGTAAATGTATTACTCGTATACCACATTATAACTACATATTTTATTTAAATGTATAATATAAACATCTATATACGCTCCGAACAAAACGGCAACAATAAAAATATGTTGGTATGTACGTATTCCAATATAAAAATGTCAAGATATAAAGATATTTATTTCTACAGCATATTTCACAGTTAAAAATTTTAATAGCTGCTGATATACATACAGTAACATATCTTTTAAAATATCGTATGTTATTGTTACTATAAATGTAAACAATACTATTTTTCCCTTGTAGTGCCAATAGCTATAAAGATGTATTGATAAAATTTAAATATTGCGCTACAAATAAAACGTTTGGTATTTTATTATGATAGGAAGTATATGTTCTCAGTACATATTTTATTCAAATGCTCAGTAAAAACTAAATTCTCAATAAAGAGGTTATATTAGATATATTTACAAGATATTTAATGTTTGGCAAAGTCATTTTTGGCTAAAAATAAGTTTGATACTCCAATAACGGATTAGTTTTCTCATTCTCCATAACTTGGTGTGATGTTTACATACAAAAACTCATCAATAAAATTTACGGTTAAAATATCAGGTTAGTTTCAAAACCTGACAAATCCAGAACTGATTAAAATCTAATGCCAGCAAATCGAAATTAGCCAATCAGAGTAGCGATTAGGAAGTCACGTGGTCTTATTGGGTATACATTTTGTTTAATAATGTCAATTGTTTCTTTGCAATAAGCGAAACGAAACCCCTAATTGTGGGTAATTCCTCGACTGTGACAATTACTCGAAAGTTCAGTCAAACAGCATTTATTCTTACTATACCAACGTTTCGGTGCACCTTTACACATTCTTCAAGGTCTACAACAATTATACAACAAAAATGTAATACATACAAAATAACATGGACATTATCACACTTACAGTAAGATCTTGTAGATTGTGACAATTCATGTACACAAAATACATTCGTACAAAACATTCAGTTAATTTATTAAACATCGTACAAAAAATTTAAAGAGCATACACACATCTATTTGCTCTAAAAAACGACAACCGAATAATACGGAAAATAGCCGGAAATATCCTGTGTAAGGATTCGGCGACATCATTGATACGGACTTCTATTGGTCGTCTGTACACCAATAATAATGTAGCAAATTGTAGGAATTTAAATAATGTAAGGAATTTAAGGAACTCAGTTTGGCCTGAAATTTGCCTTTTCCTTTTCGAACTTTTCCAATACACCAAAATATACGCTGTTAAGTCCTTGAATATCAGTTCTTGCATTTATGTTATTGCAATCATCCCTGATATGTAATATTTCAAGAAACATACGTTTGGGTTTGGAGTAATTCTGCTCTTCCTTTAAAATCTTGAAATTATCCAGATCAAAAGTGTGTTTTAGTGTTCAGCCAGAGCATATTTGTTTGCCGTGTTGTTCTGTTTTCTTCTGCGATATCGTTCCAACGTATGTGGCTTTACAGTTGTCAGTGGAACAATGAACTTTATAAACCACGTTTGATTTGTCGATCTTGGTGGTTTATAAAGTTCATCTTGTTTTCTATGATTTTTTTGGTGGCAGCAGCAGGTCCACAAGAACTAATAATTTCTTGTGTTTTTATTTCTTGTGATTGGATTAATATTAAAAAAAGTTTGAGAGCCCCTGGCGTGGCAGTTGACGTATACTCCATGAATGCACCACTTGGACCGCAGCCAACTCTGTTAAACGTGGAAATTCAGGACATGTTATTCTTTTGTAGATAATTTATTTTTTAAAAACTGCGACAGGCCTGCAGTTTATGGCGAGTTATTGCGGCATTTAATACAGTTTCGGAGCACTAGGCGTATTTAGCGACGCGTCTAATTTTGTGTTTAATTAATCCCTTGTTTGAACAACAGCCAGATTTGTATTCCATGGAATACACTAATACCATGCTGTAGATATCATCAGTTGAATTTGCGAATTTGGCACGCATTGTTGATCAATTTCCTATTGGATGTAATATCATTTTATTTTAACGTTATTTGTTTAAGCATATTTTATATAATTCATGATTCCAAATCACTGCTTTACATGTATGTACTTCCGTCACCTATAGGTAAGGAAGGTATTGTCTTTCGTCAAAAAATTCAATGATGAGTTTTTAGTGAATAAGCATGTTTTAGGGTCCATATAATACGATTTTACCAATTTACGATGATGTCTGTACGTATGTATGTCTGTATGTGTGTGACGAAAGTTTAAGATAGCATAACTTCAATACCATGATTCCAAATATTATAATTTTGTCGTATTCTCAAGTTTACATCCAGAAGAACAACTGATTAGATTTTGGTTATAATTGGTGAACCAGAAGTAGCCTCATTTGAAGATTTAACAGTTAAATATGATTTATTGACACTTAATGTTATTATAACTTAAAGAATATATTATTCTCTATACGATTTGATTGCATTTTATACTTCATATTCAATAGATATAGAGTTAAAGAATTATTCAAAATTGTTAATATATTCAGATAATTCAAATTGACAGATGTCAGTATCAATAAAAAGTAAATGAATGTGGCAGAGATGAGAATGTTGAAGTAGATGTTGGGGACGACACAGAAAGATACGGTATAAGGAAATAACTCTAGTGTTACAAGTTCCTAGAAAGATACAAGAAAATGTCATGAGGAGAAATGAAAAATAAGATGGAAGGACTGTATTGCGGAACAATTGAGAGAAAAGGAACTGAATGAAAACGACACGCAAAACAGAAATAAGTGGCAGAAGAAAATAAAAAATAGCGACCCCTAACGAATGGGAAAAGCTAAAGAAGAAGAAGAAGTCAGTGTCAAGTATAGTTTGCATAGTTTGTTGATGAAATAATTTTACTGGAAATTTAGAATCTTTTGCAGGAGAATTTATGTATGAAGTTTATACATAATACACAAGATTGACGGAAGGTATTGTGCTGGCCATAACAGATTTTTTCTTTTACCTATTAGTTTTAGAGAAAAGCTGTACTTATACATGGTGTTCATTAAAAAGCATGCCATACGTGTTTAACATGGAAAATCAGTTTTTCCTTGGGCAAAAGTTCCCAATTAATTTTAGACAAAAATATTACATCCATGCCTTAGTGGGATTCAAACCCGGGACCTCGAGACTGCTCAAGACTATTACACAGATACATGTAACTGTAAATTTCTAATACCTTCCACGAAACATGAAAATTGCAAATTTGTAAACAGTTCTAGTTATTATATCTAGTATAAAACACCTTTTAAATTCAATTTTAGTATACATAATACATAAAAACATTAATTATACATACCATTCAATAATACAATACTTCAGTTAATAATTTAGTACATTATGAAAAGAATTCCGTGAAAATGATGTATAATAGATATAGTATCGATTTCCACTTGTAGCTATAAAATAGTACACCTGTTTTTTAAATAAAACGCAAGTAAATAGATAATTTTCTGGCCCTTTACGACGCGTTCCCCTAAGTGATATAAAATACACATTGTCATTCCAATCACAACAATTATCATAGGCGTGAACTATCATCTAATAAGATAGACAGGGGGGGAGCAGGAATTAGGTCATTCCCAAGTCCCAGACTTGGGCAGGTGCCCCGCATATTAAATGCGGCCTAACACCTCGTGGGTTCCGGTACTTATATCCGCAAAGGTATGCACCCAGTGCAGGGATAATTTGCTGGAATACGGCTCTCGTGAATAGTCACTTCGGAGCCACTAGCGGTACCGTAGCCACCTACGCATATTCCACAATTGGGCAGGTGCCCCGCATATTAAATGCGGGCTAATACCTTGTGGGTTCCGGTACTCCTATCCGCAAAGGTATGCACCCAGTGCAGGGACAATTTGCTGGAATACGGCTCTCGTGAATAGTCACTTCGAAGCCACTAGCGGTACCGTAGCCACCTACGCATATGCCAGAATTGGGCAGGTGTCCCGCATGTTAAATGCGGGCTAACACCTTGTGGGTTCCGGTATTCCTATCCGCAAAGGTATGCACCCAGTGCACGGACAATTTGCTGGAATACGGTTTCTCACACCTTCAGAGCACATGACTCTATGGACCCAGAGTTGTCCCAGACAGCTCTTCGGATAATTAGGAAACTACTAGTTTGCGGCGACAAACAAATAATACAACTGTATATCTCACATATACCATGCGTATCAAATACACAAATAGTGTACAACATATCGATCAACCTTTAAGCATTAGGTGATTCACACCAGATCGCTATACCTGTACAACAATTGGGATGACCGTGAGTTTTACCACTCACCTTTCATTACAGCAAACTGCTTGTCTTTTCTTATGGGCACTATCCCACACATCTGCATGGCACTGTTAGCACACACAAACTAAATTGCCCGTCCAAGGGTCGGGGGTGTCTTGTCTTTAAGGAATGGTTTCCCAAGTTGAAGACCCATCGTCTATGTCGCGGTTTTCAATATCCATCTATTCATGAAGCTTCTAATGCTCCGTGTAACACTACTGTAATAAATACAACATTCTGAAACGAATTCATTGAATATTACGGATAGCGTAACATTATTGATCTCCTTTGTAAAATAGTACCCGTGTTCTTTGAATGAAAATCTTACAAAACACAGCTTGTGGGTTAAATTACATTTCAAGTGTTTTCTTTTTGTAAAAAACGAATTGTCGCTCAGTGTTGGCACGAGTTTTCTATAAAGCACAAATGACCTTGACCTAGTCCCAGTTTCGCTCGTTAATTATTACCCACTCATTCCTTCGTGATAAAGTAATTCTCTCATATCTCTTCAGACACATGTAAATAATAAATGAACAATGCGTGGTTGGCATATTTTTACACGATTGTCGCTAAATTCTGCGTGATGATTGGCTAGTCATGCAGTCGAGTCGTCGCGTGACTGCCTCACATGTTGTTAAGTTGGCAGTCATTCATATTTAATCATTATGAAAAATAGAGCGGTTACTGGGTTTATGCTTCGAACATAAATTGTAAATTAATGGATTGTGGATAGGAAAATTGATTCTGAGGTAGAATGCTTTTACGGAAATTTATTCCATTGTTGTCGTTGGATATGGTTGTATACACAACGTATTTTGATTTATAATAACCTTATTATACTTTCATTTATCTAAATAAGTAAACAGATATGCCGGTTTAACAACAATTCAATAAAATTAACGATGTATTTATTGTGTACCGATTAACATAATTTAGATGCTCTTTTATAAATATACCTACATTAATACAAATAAATAAATATGCCATAATGACTGTTTATTAATGTTTAGGTGTGACAATCAGAATTTCAAATATTTGTGAAAACATGGCCCTGTTACGGAAGTAAGCTTAAGTTTTTGACTTCCTTAGTCACAGAGAAGGTTATAGGAATACAACATTTATTTTTAACTTATTTTTTGAGAACACGATATAAATATGAATATCGCTATAACAAATTCTCATTGAATGTTTTTGTCATAAAATATGGTTATATTATTTTTACTAAGTAATGCAATAAAAGGATAGTGTTTTCTTTTAAATTTTAAGTGTATTTTTTGGGAAATTCCTATACTATCGTTTCTAGATAAGGAAATAACCATCCGAGATAAGTTCGCCCTTTTTACCTCTCACTAAGAGAGATATTCGATTCATGCTAAAAATCGCATATCCAGATTTTTATGATTAAGCACGTTTTTAGGTCCCTACAATCAGATTTTAACATTTTTAGGATGATGTCTGTATGTATGTATGTATGTATGTATGTATGTGTGTGTGTCTGTGTGTGTGTCTGTGTGTGTGTGTGTGTGTGTGTGTGTGTGTCTGTGTGTGTGTGTGACGAAAGTTTCGGATCGCATAACTTCAATACCGCGATTCCAAAAATTATATTTTTTTCGTATATATCATTCATAATTTTAAATCACTGCTTTACATGTATGTACTAACAATATACATTAAACTGCCCACTTGAAATCTGTTGTTCTGTAATTTCTTTTTACCTTCCGTAACCTTTAGGTAAGGAAGGTATTGTCTTTGGTCATAAAATTCAATGATGAGTTTTTAGTGTATAAGCATGTTTTAGGGTCCCTATAATAAGATTTTACCATTTTTACGATGATGTCTGTATGTATGTGTCTGTATGTGTGTGACGCAGGTTTAAGAGCATAACTTCATTATCACGATTCCAAAAATTATATTTTTTCGTATTCCTCAAGTTTACATCCAGAAGAACAAGTGATTTGATTTTGGTTATAATTGGTGAACCAGAAGTAGCCTCATTTGAAGATTTAACAGTTAAATTTATTTTATTGACATTTAACGTTATTATAACTTAAAGAATATATTATTCTCTATTCGATTTGATTGCATTTTATACTTCATATTTAATAGATATAGGGTTATAGAATTTTAAAGAAATTAAATTTTATAAATCAGCCAGCTATGCTAAACATGGAAACTACTAATATATTCATATAATTCAAATTGACAGATGTCAGTATAAATAAAAAGTAAATTAATGTGGCAGAAATGAGGATGTTGAAGTAGATGTAAGGGAAGACACGGAAAGATACGGTAATGAAATAACTCTAGTGTTACAAGTTTCCAGAAAGATACAGGAGAGATGATTACATTGGTTTGAAAATGTCACGAGGAGAAATGAAGATTATATTGAATAGCTTGGTAATAGAAGGTTAAAGTAACAGAGGAAGACCAAAGATAAGATGGAAGGACTGTATTGCGAAGACTTGAGAGAAAAGGAACTGAATGAGAACGATACGTAAAACAGAAATGAGTGGAAGAAGGAAATAAAAAATAGCGACCCCTAAAGAATGGGGAAAGCTAAAGAAGAAGAAGATGTTAGTGTCAAGTGAAATTTGCATAGTTTGTTTATGAAATAATTTTACTGGAAATTTAGAATCTTTTATAAAAAAATCTGATGTGGCCAGCACATAACCTCTCGCCGTATATTTTACCTGGCTGTATGCATAAAGCAAAGAATATTTTTATAAATACAAATAATATATTCATATAAATCTATGACGTATAAACTTCTTTATTATTCAATAATAGCATGTCTCAACATAAAGATATTTTACCATAAATTATGTTACAATAAATTACAAAGTAGAGTTTACCATATATAAATATTAGGCTGGTAACAGCAATTTTCAATTCGAACAACCTTGTTTACTTTCTCTTCATATTCTTCTAGTAAAAACATTAATTTTGGGCGGTCTAAAATGTATATATGGATTGTGCATCTATTCTTACATATCTTCTTTTACATTTTATTTTTTCATACTTGTTATATCTAAATAACACTAATTCCCGTTAATAAAGTGACGGATAGATTGCACTCCGATTATTCTTATATCGATGTGTAATTTTGTCAATATTTACAACTTACTTGAGCAGAATTTGATAGCTTTTTCGCAATTCAAAGTTACTCTAGTCTACAGTACTGGTGTACATTGTCCCATAATGTTTGAAACAAATTTAAGTCCTTCAACCTAGACTTGTCATCTCCATAATAGTCACAGATCAAGAATTAAGGGATTCTCCAAATACATTTTTCTTTCATTACTCATTATTTCTGACACTGACATTTATCTGTCAGTTACAAATAATTTAAATTTGCAACTATTTTTCATGGCATCCTTTCGGTTGTAAAATTAATTACAACATTATTTTATATATTATATTCCTTTTATCTCTAAATCTATAAAATATGTATAAAAATATTTAAATGTATCAGAAAGAGAATTTATTTTTCTTTATTATTATCAAGAAAAATTTTCAAAAAATAATATTTAGAAGTTTTTTTTCAAGAATCTTCTACTTCCGGTTGTCCAATTGTTACCAAAACCTTTTCAGATCTTCCCATGAATGTCCGATTGGGAAATACGTTGTTAAACAAATTTTAAGTCTTATAGTTTTTGAGTAACCGTCCTTCTAACATCCCACACACACACACACACACACACACACACAGACATCATCGTAAAAATGTTAAAATCGGATTGTAGGGACCTTAAAACGTGCTTATTCAATAAAATCTGGATATGCGATTTTTAGCATGAATGCAATACCTCTCTTAGCGAGAGGTAAAAAATTATGTATGGAATTTATACATATTACACATGATTGACGGAAGGTATTGTGCTGACCACAATAGATTTATTTTTGTATAAATCTCATGGCAAATAATGCGCCGACACCCAACATTATCCGTATTTGTTACTCGTAATACAATAGGATATAAATTCTGGTTTGAAAGGATTTCCAATTTTAAAATGCGCTAAACACATACTAATTCCCAACGAGGATATGCTACAACAAATTGAACCATAAATCTTGTTAAAAATAAGCGCAACGAACAAGCGTCGCAATATTGAATCTGCCATTACATCGAAAATAATTCAAATATCCCTTGACAAATCTAACATAAATAAAATAATTTACGAGTACTGTTAACGCAATCTGGGCATTCAGCACTTTCCATTACGTAAATAATTTAAAGTTGAGTGTACGTAAGATTGACGGACCGGGCACTAGAACTAGAATATGCTGAAGCATTCCGACACGCTTTTGACTCAAATAATCATGGTCTTCTACTGTCCAAATTAGTGCTTCCGGTGCAGCTAATAATGGCTTTATTTTAAAGGAATTCGTTACGTCTTCAGGGGTTCCACAGGGTTCAATTCTAGGGCCTTTATTCTTTATTTTATTTATAAATGAATTGCTTGATCTTTTTACCTGCTCTGCATTGACTTATGCTGATATTAAAGTTTTTACCTCTTGCTAAGGGGTATTGGATGCATGCTAAAAATCGCATATCCAGATTTTATTTAATAAGCACGATTTAAGGTCCATAGAATCCGATAATAACATTTTTACGATATCTGTGTGTGTGAGGATGTATGGGTGTATGTAGGTGGGATGTTGGAAGGACGATTACTCAAAAACTATAAGACTTTATATTTGTTTAACTACGTATTTCCCAATCGGACAACTGGAAGTAGAAGATTCTTGAAAAAAAATTCTAAATAATATTTTTTGAATTTTTTTCTTGGTAATATTAAAGAAAATTAAATTCTCTATCTGATACATTTAAATATTTTATTATATATTGTATAGTTGAAAATTTAAAATGTTTGTAACTGACAGATAAATGTTAGTGTCAGAAATCCAGAGACATTACTAAAGATTTTTCTGTACATACATTTTATTTCTTATTGTATTAATAGTAAATATTTAAAATTATAGGTATATTATATATATCTTTCAAAAATACTGTCAATCCTGACAATGAATTGGAAACGTTTCGAAATATTAGAAGCGGACAAAATTTCTTCATAAAATGAATTTAAAATTAAACAATCTAGATAAAAGGAATAGATGTAAGTAGAATTTTTGGTGTAGAGTGTAGAGTTAAATACAATAGGGCGCGAGCAGTCATGTGACTTTGTTGGCCTTAACAAGCAGATATGGGGGCCCATGTCAGAATGATAGCTAGTAACTATGTATATATATATCAAATATCATAACTCCTCATTCTAAATTTAGTGATTTTCCAATTCCATGTGATTTATTTTCCTCGACAAGTAAATTCCACACTCATGGGGAAAATCTTGACATTTGACATCTATGTACATAATTACTAATTATCATTCTGAAACGGGCTCCCACATCTGTAACATGACTGTTCGCGCCCTATTCTTATGTAACCAAAAAAGGAAGTGGCGAGAGGTACTGTGCTGGCCACAGCAGATTTTTCAACATAAATTCTATTAACGACGCTCAGTAATTGATGTAAGTAACACCAGAATTTCTCCCTCCAGTAACTCTTGAAATTCTTCTGCCAAAATTTCATTAAAAACTCACCATCGAAGTTTTTGACCAAAGAAAATACCTTCCTTACCTAAAGGTGCCGGGAATACCCCATTGTAAACATGTACTAACATTATTAAATAAGCAGCATAAATGATTCTGTACGTAATTTGATTACCCTGAAGTTCAAGTAAGAAGATCCACAAGTTTTGTAAATATTTATCTCTTATATACAAAGTCAAAGTACTTTCAAAGATGACTCTGTTGGTTTTTGTTTACTTTTGGCACGCCCGCATAAATATTTCTCGTTATGATTAAATTGTTCTTCCCGGCTTTCTTCACTTAGTCAGAGTCGGAAATACAAATTTCTGACATTTTGTCAGCCTGTATTTTATCTCGTGACAGTTTTAAATTTAACTCACTAATTTTTTTAACTGAAAAGTTATGAATAGTGTTGTCATTGGCATTGAGTTCACTAACACTGCCAAAATTAACATGTTTTTGATTTAAGAGTGTTATGCAAAGAATTTTGTTTTGAAAGAATAAGCTACGGTTGCTTACATCTCCATTTATCTATTTTAAAGATGCTTTTAAAACTTCATCGTACACTAGACAGAACAAAGGATTAGTCATATCTTACAAACGGAGGACGCATATTTTAACACGCTGTAGGTACATCTAATCATTCTATCACATTAAGGGTTGTTCCAAGTTCAGATAAAATAGCAGACTTTCAGCTACTATTACTTGACTTGAGCTTGGCTTGATTTCAAGTTAAGCCGTGAAACCCTAAAGTGGTTCTCCATCTCAAAATGCATCTCCTTTAAAACGTTGTTTACTGTATACCGATTTATTTACTCATCTGTTTTTCGAGTTGAAAAATACTTCCTCGTAATAAGATCTCCGTCTCCGCGATCGTTCTCCGGTGCTCGAGGCTCAGTGACGTCATCGTCACATCCGCTAACCGAGTTATCTGTCATTAGAGTTCTCTTGTCATAAAGCCGCATCCTTCGGCGCCGACGCCATTAGAGCTGCGAGATGACGGCGTTAAGAGGCTCATGGTAAATATTGCGTGCTGGAAGCTGCTTCTAGCTCAAAATCAAAAGAAAAAGGAGAGTGGCTGTTTTCAGGATAATGAAGGAGCTGTTTATTTTGGAGATGATTGTGAGATTTGCAAGATAAAAATTTAATTTGGGTTAAATAGAGCAGATAATTAAAGTGTAATACCTTTATATATTTTTACCTCTCCCTAAGAGAGGTTTTGGGATCCTGTTAAAAATCGCATATACAGATTTTAATGAATTTTCACGTTGTAAGGTCTCTAGAATCCGATAACAACATTTTTACGATGATGTTTGTGTGTGTGTGGATGTGTGTGTGTGTATGAGGTTGTATTTATAAAATCTTGAAATTCTGAATGAAAAATTGACAATTGACATCCATGTATATAATTACTAATTATCATCCTGAAACAGGCCTCCACATTTGCTTGTCAAGGCCAACAATGTAACATGACTGTTCGCGCCATATAATTATGTAACCAAAAAAGGAATTGGCGAGAGGTATTGTGCTGACCATAGGTGTATGTGTATGTGTGTGTGTGAAGATGTGTATGTGTAGAATTTTGAACATATTAGATATAGAGTACAGTAGGACAAAATTCCTAATAGAACGAAAGAAGAGATACAATTTCAATTATTTGTGTGTACAAGAAATGTTAAATTCGTTTCTTATAGGTCGCGAGCAGTCATGTGACTTTATTGGCCTTGGCAAGCAAATATGAGGATCCGCGTCAGAATGACGGCTAGTAGCTATTTCAAAATATTCTGATGTTTATTTGTCATCAATAGTATGGAATATCCTTGTCGAGGAAAATAATCCACATGGATTTGGAAAATAATGTTTTGAATAAAAAATTATGATACTTGATACCTATGAACATTATTACTAGCT
This sequence comes from Harpalus rufipes, assembly GCA_951394225.1. Taxonomy (NCBI): domain Eukaryota; kingdom Metazoa; phylum Arthropoda; class Insecta; order Coleoptera; family Carabidae; genus Harpalus; species Harpalus rufipes. The sequence continues at coordinate 66,850,876 of OX596275.1, forward strand.
CTCATTCTGACACGGGCGCCAATATGTGCTTGCCAAGACCAACAAAGTCACATGACTGCTCGGACCCTATGTTACATAAAATGGAAATAGCGAGAGGTATTGTGCTGGCCACAACAATTTTACTCCTCGGGATAAAATCGTACACTTTTCTGCCTTAGTGTAAAAGTCGTCAAAATATCTCGATAATTAATTGCCGATTAACATATACGTTAGTTTGAACAGTGAAAATTACATATTCAACATTTGCACTAATTGAAAATTGAGAATAATTTTCATGTTTGACTTAGACCAGTTTCGAACTTTAACCATGGGAACAACCACCGTTCACTTGTTCATTCAGCCGCCTGATAATTTATTTTTCTTCTACATTTCATTATTTCCATTTAACTCTCCATTAAAGCCTTTATTCACGCGCCCCTTTTTTCAATGCTATTATCGCGCGACTTTTTCCGCATGTTCAGTCATGAGTGAAAAAGCTCGGAGTCACATGTCAGCTCAACAAGTGTTCCGGCTTCTGCGCATATGCTTTCCAGACAGCGTCGCGACGACTTGAAGCGCCACCCTACATCCAAACGTGCAACTTCCGTCGACGCTCTAATTCAAGCTTCGCCGAACAGATGGCAGCACGAGGAATGATCCTACCGAATTTTTCATGATGCAGGAATTTCAAGTTCAAACGGAATTAACCTGACCGGCCTGACACCGGAAATATTATTTTTATTGAATTTTTTCATTGTACAATTATACCTGAATTAATTGTACCCGTTCTACTACTATTATTATATTCCTTTTTACCTTCCGTCACTTTTAGGTAAGGAAGGTATTGTCTTCGGCCAAAAAATTCAATCATGAGTTTTTAGTGAATAAGCATGTTTTAGGGTCCTTATAATACGATTTTACCATTTTTACGATGATGTCTGTATATATGTATGTGTGTGTGTGTGTGTGTATGTGTCTGTGTGCGTATGTGTGTGTGTGTGTGTGTGTGTGTGTGTGTGTGTGTGTGTGTGTGTGTGTGTGTGTGTGTGTGTGTGTGTGTGTGACGAAAGTTTCGCCGGAAGTACCCTCATTTGCAACTTTTAAAAAAGCAGTTAAATATCATTTATTGACATTTAATGTTATAACTTAAAAGAATATATCATTCTCTATACAATTGGATTGCATTTTATACTTCATATGCAATAGATATAGAGTTAAAGAATTATAAATATATTAAATTTTATAAATCAGCCAGTTATGCTAACCATGGAAACTGCTAATTCAAATTAACAGATATTAGTATCAATGAAAAATAAATGAATTGTGGGAGAGATAAGGATGTTGGGGAAGAAACGGGATGATACGGTAAAGAATGAAAAATAAGGGAAAATAACTCTAGTGTTAGAAGTTTCTAGAAAGATACAAGAGAGACGATTACATTGGTTTGAACATCTAATGAGGAGAGGTGAAGAATATATTGGAAGAAGAATGAATATATTAGTAATAGAAGGTTGAAGTTACCTGTGCAGCCTTAATATCTTTGTGGGATGTTTATCATCCGTCCGCTCAACTGGTCTCAGTGTCTCCAAGAAGCGTTAGTACACCACACTGAAGAGCTCCAATAAGAGTGAAACGCGTCTATAGTTCTGGTTGAGTTGGCCAGTCTCTGATAAATGACCGAGAGGTTGATTCAGAGACTGAAATCTTGTAAAACGAGCCAAGTGTTTTAAATATCATATTATTTTCTACTACATAGCAACTCTGGACGAATTTGACTGAAGAATATACAAAAAAATTCCACCTTCCGTATCATCGAATTTAATAAAATCAATGCTTAGGGGTCTAGACTACTGAAAGCTATTATTAAAGCCAATGAGTATCCCATTAAATGTATTATGTGTTAAATATTTTTTGTGGGTATATAATTTTTCATCACAAACCCAAAAATCAATACCATTATAACATCGCAAAATAAATCTCCATCCCTTGTGCATTTACGATTGGTGGCGCCTCACAGATCCGTAGCGGAGATTGCGCGAACTCCTACGGCGCGAGACTGACTTCCTCGCCGGCAGGAGACAAGTCCAGTCTCCTGCTGGCTCGCGGCAGGATATGGGATTGCTTATACAGGAATCTATTAGGACTTGCCTAGACTAATTTTCTGGAGATGATTTGTTGGGATTAGTTAGAGTCTGAAATTGATAGGAGTATGAGAAGATGAAGGATGATGTAAATTATGTTATTATTACAGTGCAGATAATAATATCCTTTACATACTGGGTGCTCATGCGAAGATGAACCAGCAAATATCGTCGTTATAACAAGAGAGAGAGAGACGAAAATATTTGCTGGTTCATTGTCGAATGATCACCTTGTATATAAATAATGGATTATATACATTTTTAAATTATTTACTTATTAACAAACACCGCAATTCTGTAACAAAGTTAATATCTGTTAGCAATATTGCATAACAAAAAACAAATAATAATTGTAAACAATGAATAGAACATTCTGCAATCAAAATTGTAAATAAGTTTCAAGTTTGACGTCGGTTGAAATTAAACTCGGACCAATCGAATCAAAAACGGTCACCCAACAAAAGCGGTCACCTAACAAAAGCGATCACCAGACCAAATAGAAATATTAAAAGTATAATTGATTTGATAAATTTTATAGTTTTATTCAAAGATTTTTCATTCCTTCCGCTTCTTCCCTCTTCTTCGTATGCTTTAATATCAGTTATTGCCCGTTTCAATTTCATGCAGCTGTGCTTTTTCTGCTCTTTCTTCTCTTTCTAGCTCTCAACGAGGCGGTATCTTCCAAAATTTAAGGTATGTTTTAAAGATCATTATGATTTTTCTGGGAAGTACATAGATTATATTATTTTTTATTATATTAATAGTTAAATATTTATCATTATAGGTATATTACATATAAATAAATAAATAAATAAATATTTCATCACGGCATATTACCCATTGCTGGGTGTGCCAATCTGCTTTGTACAGATATCGGTAATGATGGAATATTTGTACCGTGCGGGCGCTTACCAGGCGTCACCTCACGGGCACTCATTGCTGGCGTGGAGAGTGCGCCACAGGGGTCAATTTTGTGCCATTAAAATGCGATGTACTTTTTGGCGTCGGTCGGGATCGAACCCGGGTCCCCAGATTCGCGACCAGACACTCAGGCACACGGCCACGAGACCCCATATTACATATACTGTTCAATAATACTGTCAATCCCGACATAGAATGAATTTAAAATTAAAAAATCTAAATATAAAAAATAGATATAAGAATTTTTGGTGTAAAGTGTAGGTATACAAGAAATGTTAAATATAATAGGGCGCGAGCAGTCATGTGACTCTGTTGGCATTGACAAGTAGATATGGGAGCCCGTGTCAGAACGATAGCTAGTAATTATGTACATAGATGTCAAATATCATAATTTTTCATTCCAAATTCACGGGCCCCCATATCTGCATGTCAAGGCCAACAATGTCAGATGACTCGTCGCGCCATATATTTATGTAACCAAAAACGGAAGTGGCGAGAGGTATTGTGCTGGCCACAACAAATTTTTGTTGTTGAATTGGTTGTTTTATGGTTGTTAAAATTATTAACAAATCTAGAATTTACCCGAAATTTATTTCATTTCTACTTTAATTTATAAGTAAAGTAATAAATTATTCTTTCAAAACCGATATTTTGATATACACTTACACTTTCGTCATGGTAAATAAAATATTTTTTCTTCAAGTGTATAATAATATTCATATTATGCTACTATACACATACTATAGAAGATATTCATTTTATTACTAGTACAACAATGTTGTTCATTATTGTACTAGTAAAAAAATGTTAGCTTCTTAGTTCACCGCTGGCGGCAGCAGTCGTCACAACAACACAGACCATATGGAAAAATTGTTATTTGACAGTTGTATCGTTTGTGTTTTGTAGTGTACACAGCCAACTATGGCTGAAATTGCAAATGCTATAATTAAAACAATTCTAGAAAAATATAAAAAATCACCAGTTTTCTTTGAAACACTTGAAGAAAAAATAGTATATGTTATTAGGAGTAGAAAGCGGTCTTTTTGTGATTTACCCAGCTTGCCTGGCCTCGGCTGGCGCCTCGGCCGCAATAGCTGGGTTCAACACAAAAAGACCGCTTTCTACTCCTAATAACATAATATACTATTAGAATCATAAACAATTTCATGTACACATAAAAACATAAAAAGGTGTATACGGAAATGTCGATTTTATAAGAATAAATGTTGAAGGTATACTTGAAATCTATACCAATCCATAGTAGAAAAAATATTCATATTTGTTATAAATTTATCATTAAATTATAATTATAGAAGTGTAGAAAAACATGCCAAATTTCCTACGTCATGTAATATAGCTAAAGCAGCTAAGAATGAGGGCAAAACAAAAATTTCTAAATTAGTTTAATACGTAACATACCAAATATTTAAAACTCATATATTCCAAACCTTCTTGTTTGTGTTGACTCAACACTGTTGAGCAAATAAAAAAATAGATAAATAGCGCAAAAACAACCATTCATTCCGGGTATTCTTGCGCGTACCGGTTCAGTTTACCGGTTCCGGTTGCGGCCATTCAGTCGGCGTGTCGCCACGCACGTTCTGTTTGCAGACGCGAAAGACGCCCTCTTTACCTACCCCATAGCGAACGCCGCATTCTACGGAGAAATAAACGTCCTTTTGTTGTATACGAAGAGTGCTTGTATTTATGTATTTACGGAACATATTTTCTGCATATTGTACTCCATGGAAAAAATTAAATACAGTTGAGAATAAAATGAAGTTTGTTAAGTGGATATATCTAGTTTTTGCCCAAGTTAATTTTAGGATTATAAATTTTGTAGGTACATAATATAGAAGTTTAATATAATTTTCATTCTGTACCTTTGTATTCGTACTTATTTTTATACAGGGTGGTGACCGGCATAAAATTCTGCAACTGAATCAATAATAGTATATTGTGCTAGCGTGGAAGTTTGCACGACGAGCGAAGCGAGTCGGACAATTGCACGCGAGGCACACATTAATGGGGAGAGTTGAAAAGGTTTTGGTACCAATTTATGAACCAGAAAAAAATTCTAAATGTTATTTTTTTGATTTTTTTATTATTTGTATTAAAGAACGTAAAATTCTCTATTTGATACATTTTAATTTTTTATTATATCTCCTATGTGTTAGGAGCATTACTGGAAGATTTTTCTGGGAGGTACGAGTACATTTAATATATATTACATATATCCTTAAGAAATACCGCTAATACTGTCAATTAATTTGAAGAATTATTAGAGTAGGACAAAATTCCTCATAGAACGAAAGAAGAGATACAATTTCAATTATTTGTGTGTAGAAGAAATGTTAAGTTCGTTACTTATAGGGAGCGAGCAGTTATGTGACTTTGTTGGCCTTGGCAAGTAGATATGAGGATCAGTGTCAGAATGACGGCTAGTAGTTATTTACATCCACACGGATTTCGAAAATTATAATGTTTTGAATGAAAAATTATACTTGACACCTATGTAAATTATTACTAGCTCTCATTCTGACACGGGCTCCCATATCTGCTTGCCAGGGTCAACAAAGTCTCAGGACTGCTCTCGCCCTATGTAACATAAAATGAAAATGGCGCGAGGTATTGTGCTGACCACAACAGATTTTTTATACTTGCGTACTAGCTGAGTTTACAAATATGAAAAGAAAATTAAAAAATAATTCAAATCAGTTTTATTTCCATGTTCATATTAAAATCATTGCTGTCAAAAAATCGTGTTATAATAATTAATGAAATAATTGACCCATACCATGTTATGTTAATTGTAGAAAGTAATGGGGCAAAGAAAAAAAAAGAGAGTTGTTACACCTGTAATATTTATACACCGTATCTAAAAAGAGACGAATCTTCGTTTGTAAATAAATATTTAAAATAGTAAACCATTATTGTTCAAATTCTACGCTTAAGATTATTATTATTCCATTGAAAATTGTCAATGACCTTGACACAATAATTCGAATGAAATCTACCTTGTATAGTCCAACAAAAATCACAATTTTTATGTCAGTTACGTGGAAACCCCATATATCTTTGTTACGTTTTGTATGTTCAAAAATGTGATCAACTCATTAACAATACCATTATCAATACCAATTTGAAACTTCCGCAAATGCTTCCGTTGTTCGCCAATAGATGCGTTAGCGTCGTACTACCTCGGCAACGATCGCCGGCGCCGACGCCCCAGCGCCCCGCAACGTTTGCGGAGCGTCGCTGCATTGCGGAGGCTTCCCGCTACCCCCCATTATCCAACTGAAACGTCATCCCTCCACCCCGCAACATAGCACACATGTTGCCATGCTTCATTCATGCATGCGATGGGTAATGTTTTGCGACATTATAAATAGTGGTTGACAAAATTTACCTCACTGAATTTTTTAAATATTCGGCATATTAAAATTATTTTATTGAATCATCGTACCCTACAGTTATAATTATTATAATTTTTATTTAGAATTAAAATAAAATTTAGAATTTAGGTTAATTATTCGTAGTTACACAGGTCTTTAGTCTTGTAGAATTTAAGAAATCGTACCTCCAACAATCTCACACACACACATACACACACATCATCGTAAAAATGTTATTATCGGATTCTAGGGACCTTTAAAACGTGCTTATTCACTAAAATCTGGATATGCAATTTTTAGCATGATTCCAATACCTCTCTTAGCGAGAGGTAAAAAAATCTGATGTGATTTTCTTGCAAAAGATCCTATATTTCAGTAAAATTACTTCATAAAAAAAATATGCATATTGCACTTCACACGGATATCTTTTCATTCTTTAATTTTTCCCATTCGTTAGGGGTTGTTATTTTTTATTTTCTTCTTCCACTCATGTCTGTTTTGCGTGTATTCCTCATTCAGTTCCTTTTCTCTCAAGTCTTTCGTAATACAGTCTTTCCATCTTATCTTTGGTCTTCCTCTGTTTCTTTTACCTTCTACTAATTAAGCTATTCATTCTTCTTCTAATATATTTTTTATCTCTCCTCATGATATGTTCAAACCAATGTAATCATCTCTCTTGTATTTTTCTAGAAATTTTATCACTCGAGCCATTTCCCTTATCCTTTAATTTTTTACGCTATCTTTCCGTGTCGTCCCCAACATCTATCTCACCTCTGCCAATTTTTTTTCATCTGTCAATTTGAATTATCTGAATATATTAGCTGATATTAACTGATTTATAAAATTTAATATATTTATAATTCTTTAACTCTATATCTATTTAATATGAAGTATAAAATGCAATCACGTCGTATAGAGAATAACATTCTTTAAAATTTAAAATAACATTAAATGTCAATAAATGATATTTAACTGCTTTTTTCAAGAAAAACTGTTAAAAGTTGCAAATGTGGGTACTTTCGCTGGACCAATTATAACCAAAATCTAATCATGTCTGCATATGAATTTAAACTCAGGGATTACGAAAATATTATAATTTTTGGATTCGTGGTATTGGAGTTATGCGATCCGAAACACACTCACACACACATACACACATCATCATAAAAATAGTAAAATCGTATCGTAAAACATGCTTATTCATTGAAAACTCAGCACCGATTTTTTTGACCAAAGACAATACCTTCCTTCCCTAGAGGTGACGGAAGGTAAAAATGATAAACATATTACGATATATAATGAACTTGTGAGTTAGTTGCTAAATTTAAATATAACTTCTGACAAAGATAACTATTATCAGTAGCGTATATGGTGGGTGCCCAGTTAATTATTAATACTTGATTCGCGTATAATTTCAATTCAATATGTTCAAAAATATCAAATTCCTAAACATCGAAGAACTATAGTATATTCATTATTATAAATAGCCACATCATTACTCGTATACATATAATTAAACTAAAATTATGAATGAATTCTATTAACATAACATTCTCTTTTTCAGGTAAGTGACCTTGGATTACTTCATTCACCTTCTGCTAAAGTAGTAAGTAAAATTATTTCAAAAAATATTTACTATGTCATCATTATCACGTCAAAATCGAATTTCGCGGTGTATCCGCATCTCTCGGCCAAAGCTCCCCAACAGTCCTGAAAGTTCGATCGCCTGTCGACAGATGTCGGTCGTTGTACTCTGAAAGTTCCATGGCCAGGCGAGATGTAACGATCCCGTTGTCGGGACACTTGCGCATGTTGTGTGTCCCGCAGTGACGTACGAGCGGTTTTTGCTAAGGGATGGGGCAGGAATTTTGCACTACATTTAGTTTCTACAACTCTAATTTGCACTAACAATAAAAGTATCTCTTATAAAGGAGAAAAAAGAATGTGTGAAAGAGATGAAAATAATTTAGAAAGTAGTTACATTGTAGAATTGTTAGAGATATAGAGATTATAACAATGAAATGACATTATTATAACAAATTTTGTTAGAAAAACATACGAAGTGTATAAGCAAGATAGCACACCTTCAAAAATGTTTAAATATAAATCCCTGATATTACCATACAAAACAACAAATATGTTTACATTAATGTATAGAAAATCATCCATTAATGACCCCTGTAGCGATAAAAAAACTACGAATTTACTTCAATTACGAGTGTTTTTAAGAATGATATACTTTTTATAGCGAAATGTCATTCTTTCATGATGAAAACTACCTTATATGTACTAGTAAAAGTATATTCGAAATCAACATATTTTGTAAATGTACGAAATCTTATAAATAAAATATTTTGTAGTAATTTTTTAGTACATAGATATTATTTATTTATTTATTTAATGAGTTAGGAGAACCAACAGCACAATAAAGGCCAAATAAAGGTTCTTGCTAATTACATTAAGATATAAACAAAAATATTAGGGACCCTAAAACATACTTATTCACTAAAAACTCATCATTGAATTTTTTGACCAAAGACAATACCTTCCTTACCTAAAGGTGACCGAAGGTAAAAATATTTAAATTTGAACCAGCACCTAATAATTTAAAATAAATGTGAAAGTTTAATATTTTTTAACAGGCATTGTGCTTTCATTTGTAAACATACGCGTAATTATATCTGTTTTTAAACGTTTATAAACTGATATGAAAACAAAGTTCAAATTGTCAATTCCCACCCTAAACACGCAAATGTAAATCCGAAAATAATATTCTGTACATTGACTAACACGCAATTCCATTTGAAATGGTATGAAATCACCCCCGCTGTACGCAAAACGAAAAGTTAAAAATGAAAACTGAAACATAATCGTTTGTTTGACTTTCCTGTGGACAAGGTTGGCAAGCAGGTGCAAACCGAACCTTGCGGTTTGTAAATAATAGCTTTTATTTATTACCACTAAATAAATAAATATTTTTAAAAAATTAACATTATTTAAAATATAGGTTCCATTAGGGTTAAAATGAAACAAAAATAAAACTAATTATAATTAAAAATTAACTACGATTCAGAATGAAGTCTTTTAGCATTGTCCTTAGATATATGTATATATAAAAAATCTGTTGTGGCCAGCACAATACCTCTCGCCGCCGTTTTTGCTTACATAAGTATAGGGCGCGAGCAGGCATTCAAAATTTTAAGATTTTCAGGTGGTTAATTTGTCACCAGGAGTGTGGAATTTACTTGCCGAGGAAAATAAACCACATGGAATTGGAATATCACGAAATTTAGAATGAAAAATTATGGTATTTGAAATGTATGTATATAATTACTAGCTATCATTCTGCTTGTCAAGGCCAAGAAAGTCATATGACTGCTCTTGCCCTATTGTATGTTACATTTCTTTCTACACCAAAAATTCTACTTATATCTATTCTTTATATTTAAAATTTTAAATTCATTCTATGAAGAAATTTTAACCTCTTCTAATTTTTCGAAATATTTCCAATTCATTGTCGCGATTGACAGTATTTTTGAAGGGTATATGTAATATATCTATAATTTTAAATATTTAACTATTAATACAATAAGAAATAATATAATGTATGTACTTCCCCGAAAAAATCTTTAGTAATATCTTTGGATTTTTGACACTGATATTTACCTGTTAATTAGAAACAAATTTAATTTTTAAATTGTTTTTCATGACATTATTTTGGTTATGAGATTTATTACAACAGATACAAGCAAGAACATTTTTTTTTAAATCTGCTACTTCCGGTTGTCTAATTATTACCAAAACCTTTTCAGTTCTTCCCAGTAATCCACACACACACATACATTCACACAGACATCATCGTAAAAATATAAAAATCGGATTGTAGGGACCTTAAAAGAGCTTAATCTTTAATATCTGGATATGCGATTGGCATGAATTCAATACCTCTCTTAGCGAGAGATGTATTTCAGTTATTTTTATATTGTTGTGTATAAGTTGGCGCTACTTGGAGTGGGATAAATGGCTTCAGATTTGCAGAAACTTGCTCCCTCCTTATTTATTCCTACATCCACGCTTCCAATAGATTAAGACAGCCGTGCCTGTAGTCCTATAGATCCCAACGTCCACTGTCGTTGTTTATGTTTCTCTTTATGAGATATGCATTACCTCCGTCCAAAACTGATTGTTTTAAAATGACTAATGAATAAAATTTTATTAGTTCCGTGACGTCAATGCAAACGCACACATTCACGCCTGCTCACTGCCGTTTGTAATCAATTTCAAAATAGATTCGTCCCAGTTCGTTTAGGCCGTTGGCTTTGTTTATCTTGCAAACGCCGATTTTATTGATTTGTTGCATTTAGTTTAACAAGTTTAAAACCGCTATTAAACCAAAGGGGATATCAAACCACCAGCCAAACTTCTAAACATGTGTAACAATGTTCTGTTTTACTACTCTGTTACATTGTAATGGATCGGACACAGCAGTCAGCCGCCCATAAATAATAACTGTTCATGCCAGAGTAATAGACGCACTTTATTTATGGCTCTTTGTTTTAAAATATCTCTAATAATTGTAATAAATTTTCATTATGAACTATTCTTTACAGTAAATTCTCTAGGGATATTTTTAGATTTTTGCATGAATATTCTTTCTCATTTTAGGAATAAAAATGGTATAATGTAACACGTTTATTTATACTAGAAGGAGTTTCATTCTTAAACGATTTTAAGTGGGACGAGGGCTGTTTGATAAGTCAGTGGCTTTTGTAAGTGATGGCACTCAGATCGCAAATTCGATTTTATTTTTAACATTTGACGTCCATTTTAGGCATAGAAACAAAATTTCATATAGATCGGACAAATAGAATATTTTTAGTAGCGTTCGAAAGCGTATAACACTACTTTTTACGTGTAAAACTATTAAGATCTGAAGAAAAGCTAAAAAATATGATGTGGCCAGCACCTTACCTTCCGTCGAAAAATCAAGTAAAATTTCTTCTATAAGATTTAGTTGCTTGAATTTGGCTTTATAATATGACATTTGTCACTTTGATTTGTCAAAAATTGAATTGAAGTAAAAAAATGCCTCGAATTAGCAATATTGTGAAGTGTTCGGTAATTGTTAAAGCGGAAGAAGGAATGCCGATCAGACAAATTGCCCAGCCCTATAATATTAATAAATATTCTGTCATTAACATTTTAAATAAGTGGGGTTGTCAAGGATCAGTTTACACTAGAAAAAAAATACTGTTCCATTTTTTCTGTCCACCACTGTACAAATTCCATATATAATTTTTTTTGCAAAAGATTACATATTTCCAGTAAAATTATTTATAGTTCAGCTTAACTGACATAAATGTCACTGTCAAAAAATAATCATTTCAAATTAATAATAGTAACGTTTTAAAAGGAAAATTGTAAATAGAACAATAGTTTTATGGAAAGGAACTTAAAGTACATAATTTCTAGCATTAGTAAATATGCAGGTATGTATTTAAATAAAGAAACAAAAAATAAATATATTATCACGGCATATTATCCATTGCTTGGTGTACTAATCTGATTTGTACACATATTTCGGTAATGATGATGACATATTTGTTTTGTGCGGGCGTTTACCACAAGGGTTAATTTTATGGCATTTAAAATTCGAATTATTTGGCGTTCATCGGGATCGCATCGGATTTCCCAGATTCGCGATCAGACATCAGACACGCGGCAACGAGACCCCATAGGTAAATGGCGGGAGGTATTGTGTTGGTCACATCAGTTTTTTATGACTCTTATTGTGTTTAATTTCTTATATGCAGTTTTGTAATTCAGTACTTTGTTCATTTTTACCTCTCGCTAAGAGAGGTATTGCATTCATGCTAAAAATCGCATATCCAGATTTTATTGAATAAGCACGTTTTAAGGTCCTTACAATCCGATTTTAACATTTTTACGATGATGTCTGTGTGTGTGTGTGTGTGTGTGTGTGTGTGTGTGTGTGTGTGTGTGTGTGTGTGGATGTGTGTGTGTGGGATGTTGGAAGGACGGTTACTCAAAAACTATAAGACTTAAAAAAAAATTAACAACGTATTTCCCAATCGGACATTCATGGGAAGATCTGAAAAGGTTTTGGTAACAATTGGACAACCGGAAGTAGAAGATTCTTGAAAAAAAATCTTCTAAATATTATTTTTTGAAAATTTTTCTTGATAATATTAAAGAAAAATAAATTCTCTTTCTGATACATTTAAATATTTTTATACATATTTTATAGATTTAGAGATAAAAGGAATTTAATATATAAAATAATGTTGTAATTAATTTTACAACCGAAAGGATGCCATGAAAAATAGTTGCAAATTTAAATTATTTGTAACTGACAGATAAATGTCAGTGTCAGAAATAATGAGTAATGAAAGAAAAATGTACTTGGAGAATCCCTTAATTCTTGATCTGTGACTATTATGGAGATGACAAGTCTAGGTTGAAGGACTTAAATTTGTTTCAAACATTATGGGACAATGTACACCAGTACTGTAGACTAGAGTAACTTTGAATTGCGAAAAAGCTATCAAATTCTTCTCAAGTAAGTTGTAAATATTGACAAAATTACACATCGATATAAGAATAATCGGAGTGCAATCTATCCGTCACTTTATTAAAGGGAATTAGTGTTATTTAGATATAACAAGTATGAAAAAATAAAATGTAAAAGAAGATATGTAAGAATAGATGCACAATCCATATATACATTTTAGACCGCCCAAAATTAATGTTTTTACTAGAAGAATATGAAGAGAAAGTAAACAAGGTTGTTCGAATTGAAAATTGCTGTTACCAGCCTAATATTTATATATGGTAAACTCTACTTTGTAATTTATTGTAACATAATTTATGGTAAAATATCTTTGTTGAGACATGCTATTATTGAATAATAAAGAAGTTTATACGTCATAGATTTATATGAATATATTATTTGTATTTATAAAAATATTCTTTGCTTTATGCATACAGCCAGGTAAAATATACGGCGAGAGGTTATGTGCTGGCCACATCAGATTTTTTTTTATTGTAAATTGGTGTGTACCTATTATTAGTAAAATAAATAAAATAAATATTTCATCACGGCATATTACCCATTGCTGGGTGTGCCAATCTGCTTCATACACAGATATCGGTAATGATGGAATATTTGTACCGTGTGGGCGCTTACCAGGCGTCACCTCACGGGCGACTATTGGTATTCCTTGTACATTTAAATAAATATGTCGATTCCTAATCTTTTAGAGGTTGGGAAATACGTTATCCCTCACTGCAATGACAATCTCTCGGGTGGAAAATAACAGATTTTATTTATATAGAGTATGTCTAGTAAATTGTCATGGATCCCTATATTAAAGTACGCTAAATAAATTTTAAGAGAGCTGCCAGATAACATTAACAAAATTAAAGGTTATAGGTTGAATGAAATATTATGCGTACCTCGGTGGGAGTTTCATTACTAATAATTCACGAACAAATAATCAGTTACTTATAGGTGTTGGCATGGAGTTAATAATGACAGTTAAAAAAGTCAAAATTGAATAAAAAATATATTACTTTGTGTTTATTAGAAACAACCAGTTTAAATAATGTAATGTTGAAATTAAATAAAATAAAAACAATCTAAAAATTGAGTCATTTGAAATTACTTCTCCAACTATCAATTTATAAACAAAACGAAACTTTCCAATACTAGATTGATGATATTACTTGCACAAAAAATTGTTTAGAATTTCGTGCTAAAGAATAGTTTAGCAATCAGATAAAAACTAAACTTCTGGGAGAATTTAATTCGTTTCGGAGTCTCATCGTCTCGCTCGTGCTTTTTACTTGGAGTTGCTAACTCTTTCAAGCTAATGCTTCCCAACTCGTCGTGAACTAATCTTAGTCCTGCTCGGGACAATTGATAAGTTATAACTGGGATTAATTACCCTTTCTGGCGATTAATGTAAACGAACTGAATTCGGGACTCACTGAGAGAGATTGTGTTACTTTACGTTGAGTTATGCACTTGCCTAATGGCTAGGAATTTGCTTGTTAGTACGTCGTACATTATAGCATTTGCTCACTATCTGATTCAAATTATTGCATATGTTACAACTTTATAACCAATGTATGAAACTTGGTACAATGTCGAATTCTAAAACACAGTAACTGACAAAGTATAAAATGAAAGTGGAGGACTAATCAATTAGATAAATAAGTAATAGTTATTTATTATATGGGTATAACATATCAGTCACGAAAGAAAAAGTTTAGCCACTAGGCCGCAAGTGTAATACAATGTTTATCCAACATTTTTTTAACTAATGAAATCATTTTTACCTCTCGCTAAGGGAGATATTAGATTCATGCTAAAAATCGCATATCCAAATGTTAATGATTAAGCACGTTTTTTTTAATATTTTTACGATGATGTCTCTGTGTGTGTGTGTGTGTGTGTGTGTGTGTGTGTGTGTGTGTGTGTGTGTGTGTGTGTGTTTGCGTAGATGTATGTATATGTGTGTGTACGTGGAGACGTTGGAAGGATGATTTCTTAAAAACTATAATACTTAATATCTGTTTAACTACGTATTTCTCAATCGGACATTACTGAGAATTGCTGAAAAGGTTATGGTAATAATTGGACAACTGAAAGGAGCAGATTTTTTATTTTTACTATTACTAAAGAAGAGTAAATTTTCTATCAGATACATATAAATATTCTATTATATCTTTTATAGATTTAGAGATAAAGAAATATAAGGTTTAATGTTACTATAAATATTAAAGAATATACTATTATCTACATTGCATTTTATACTTCATTTTCAATGGATATAGAGTTAAAGAATTATGAAGATATTAAATTTCATAAATCAGCCAGCTATGCTATAACCATGGAAACAGCTACTATATTAAGAAAATTTTAATTGACAAATGTCAGTGTCAATGAAAAGAAAATAATGTGGCAGAGGTATGAGAATGTTGAGATGGGTGTTGGGAAGACACGGAAAAATAGAATACGGAATGTGAGAATAAAAGAAATGGCTCGAATAAAAAAAGAGATAAATGTGTGCCAAATTTTTAATTCGTTACAACCTTTATTAAGGGTAGCGGGAAGTTAAAATGCCGAAAAAGTCATTAAATTTTAAGAGCTAAGCGATCCTGTATTATCAATAATTTAATTTTCATAAAATTGTAACATATGAATTCGTTGTTACTTTATTGAAAGTTTAAAATACCGGCGAGTTTATTTTATCAGTAAACATAGTGTATGTCATTACCATAATTACAGTATAAAATGATTGACAGCAATGTATTAAAGCGTTTATTTTATAAGTAAAAATAGGGATAATTAACATAGACTAACATAAATATTATATTATTAATTAAAGAAAAAAGAAATTATTTATTTATACATTTAAGAACTATATTAAATTAGTGAGGAATTTTTATTTTAACTTATCAAATACTTAAAATTGGCACCACTAACTTCCAAACAAAATTCTAAACGATTATAAAAATAATTAATAGCATTCGTTTTTTGCTGGGGAGTAATATTTTGTGAATTGCACAAATTTTGTTTTATAATTGTTCAATGTTCATTCTGTCACCAGTTTACACATTTTTTAAGGGTCCTCAAAGAAAAAAATCATTTGGTGCAAGTTATTTATTATATATTTTTCGAATTGGTGCTGGGCAGGGTCTGGGGCGATTATTAAATATAGCAGCAGTTACATCTTAAACTTATCTTAGGCAATTTTATAAAAAACTATTTTGAAATGTGAAATTTGACGAATCTGACAACTATTCCCTATGTTTACTCATAAAATAAACGCTTCAATACATTGCTGTCATTTTGTAACTATGGTAATGAAACTACTCCATGGTTACTGATAAAATAAACTGTCTATATATCATCTTAGTGTTGACGTTGAGTTAAAGTGTTTAAACCGTTTAAGAGTTTGAATTTTCCGTTGTATCAAGAGTGTTATCCATCTTGAGTATAAATAACATCAGTCTTGTGTTCGTCAAAACATTTTGAGAAAGAAACAATTCCCGTTTCCTGCTACAGGAAATTAAACTTTATGCCTCCGGGCGAAAATCGATAGCGGGGCTTGGTGAACGAGTTTGCGAATCTAGTAGGCGAAACGGCCTAAAGAAAATCACCAGCTTGGAGCTTACTGAACATCTAATTGGGCTATGCTATGGAAGTCTGTCTGTATGCCTCCTGCCTCCACAATGGTTACTTGCGTTTTCATTTTGCTTGTGTTTTGTACACTCCTTTAGAGACAATTTGTTTCTTTGCTGACAGAAAAGGAAAGAGTTTTTGTTGAGGAAGACAGTCAGCACGTGTACGATTTTTATAATATTGCTCATAGATAAAATCAACTTTTATCTCTGTATCGTTGATACGAATAATAATATTTTCTTTTCTTATTACCTCCCGCTACCCTTGGTAAGGGCGGTATACGGATCGTGCTAAAAATCGCATATCGAGATTTTGGTAAATGACCACGTTTTAAGATCCCTAGAATTCAATTTTAACATTTTCACGATGATGTCTGTGTGTATGTATGTATGTATGTATGCAGAGCTGGGAACTACTTAAAGTAAAAGTACTAAAAGTATTACTTTAAATACATCCAGTATTCACAATACTTTACTTAAAATACTTTTGAAAATTAGTACTGTACTTAAAATACTTTTTTTTCATAAAAAGTACTTGAAATACTTTTTGGTACTTAAAGTAACTAAAAGTATTTAAAGTAACTAAAATACTTTAAATACTAAGAACTTTACGCAAGCGCAAGAACATATTTCTATGTGTTCTGTTCACTACTGCCAACAGAGTTTGAGCAAGTATAGAAAAGTACTAAAGTTTTCGCCATCTATAGTTTTAATTTAATAGTTGAAGACGTAAATAAAGATAAATCAAGACGTAATGCAGTATATTATGATGAACATGTTGAACAACTTATTTATTAAAGAATATTTCTATTTGCTCATCAATATTATAGAACTAAATGAAGAATTTTTCTACTCCAATGCGTGAAGTAGTAGCTACAAACATTAATCGCAGTATGTGAAGTCTGAATTTTAATAGCGATGCGTAATATGCAATGGAGTCTTATGGAGTTTATTTTAAAACATTTTATATGCGTGAAGCCTTTTTTACACGCATGTGGACAGACTTCTTTACTTATTTCACAAATATAGGTACTACTTTTTTTAAATAGGTATAGTACTTTAAAATTAGTGGGCTACTTTAACTATCTAAGAGTGATATACCTGAATTCGATCATTTTTGGTAATATTTTAACTGATTTCATAAAAAAATACTTAGTACTGGTACTGTAAGTAGGTAAATAAAAGTATTTAAAGTATTACTTTACTTAGTATTTAAATACTTTTCTTATAAGTATTTAGTATTTAGTACTTAAATACTTTTTTCGAGTACTGGTCACAGCTCTGTATGTATGTATGTATGTATGTATGTATGTATGTATGTATGTATGTGTGTGTGTGTGTGTGTGTGTGTGTGCGTGTGTGTGTGTGTGTGTGTGTGTGTGTGTGTGTGTGTGTGTGTGTGGATCCTCTTCACGCTCTAACTTAAAGTTTTGAAACCTGTTAGTATTTATTGACTCGACAACATAAACTTTAGTTTATAAATGTAGCTTTAAGAAGAAAGCAAATATATGAAAATAGCAAATATTGAAAAATTATTGATTATTTGTCTGGGCGTATCACATTTCACATCAACATAATGTAAAATATGCAAGAAAACTTGTAAAATCTTTGCTCTCCAGAGAACCGGTCTAATATAGAAAAGCACATCAAGCACAGGAAATGATATAAAACGTACAAGGAATATATCATATAGAAATTGAGTGCTGAAAAATTGTCAATATATTCAAGCACATATGCAAAAATGTGAATTTATGTGGGGGCTGAGAAATGTCTAGCGGGCACGTGTGAGCATACACGCACAAATTTACAAGCCGGAAGATCAATTGAGCTACTTATCCTGGAAATATCAGTCGCCTGCCGATTCTTCCGCGAATTGGAAGTTTTGTCACGGAAAACTGCGGAGGGCGCTCTGTCTGTTTCATACGTCTCCAACTAGGTCTTTCCATCTTGGAACTGGAAATACTGGTCGTTCAACCGAATTGTACGACGAAGAGTTAAACAGACTGTATTCCTGGAATGTTTTTACCTCCCGCTACCCTTGGTGAGGGAGGTATAGGGATCGTGCTAAAAATCGCATATCGAGATTTGGGTAAATGATTACGTTTTAAGGTCCTTACAATTCAATTTGAACATTTTCACGATGATGTCTGTGTGTGTATGTGTGTGTGAATCCTCTTTACGATTTAACTCAAATACTATCGTTCACAAAATTTTGAAACCTAGTATTTCTACGTTATCCTAATATGGAATTAGATTTTGATGTAATTCAGATAACCAAAAATGGCACTTTACTGGAAGCTCAAAATATTTTTTTTCTTCAAACGTCATAAAAGTAGTATCTTTTGTGACTTGATTCACTAGGTAGAAATAAAATAAATATCCATATAAACGAATAAGAAGTAACTTGTATAAAAGAAATCTGTAATATCGCCCTAAATGTCACTATAACACACTAGGTAACTACAGTAAAATTTTTGAAAGATGTCCGATCAGATTTTTGCTCCGCCCATCATGAAATTCAGTAGTGTCGTTTGCTTAGTTTTTATGAGGGTACGTAAGATACTACTGTTATTTTATTATTATAAAAATATATATTACAGGAAAAGCATTCAAAATTCAAAAATAAGTCAACTAGTAAGTTTATAAGCAAATGTAAAACCAAATATGTTAAAAATAAGATACTGACACAATGTCAGTGTCAGTGACTCTGACAGAATATAACGTTATACGTACGGCTATGAATCCAGGTAATGTATCTGAATTAATAAATAAACTTACGTTACAGCGAAAGTATTATCAACAACGAGCATCGTTTATAAATGAAATGTCCTAACTTAGTCGAAACAATATGAATTTTTGAAAGATAAGCGTGTTATATCCATCCTTATCACACACTCTTACAGCCTTTGCAAGAGAAAGAGATAAATGTATGCCCATTTGTTAATTCGTTCGTGATACAGGTGCCCTTGATCGGACATCTTTCAAAAAATACCATCAATAGCTGTCAAATTTAAGTAAATAACCTATGAATTGAAATATAAACAGAGTTTACTTTTGAGGAAATAACATATTAAAGAATAGCAGACTTACAGATTACAATTACAGGAACGGTAATGAACATAAGAATACTTAGAATTAAAGTGATAAGAAAAGTTTATATTGATTCCTGGACATATCTTTCAGCCACACTGTTAGATTTCTATCCAACAGAACAACTTCAGGAGGCGTACATTATAATGCACCACAGCATGGACCCTTCCTACCTGAAAATTTTTGGAGTGTTCACCAGAACTTACAATTTCCCGGAAGACAGATTTCTTGGCACATGTGTTTACGTAATGAGTCTCCGGAAGGGTGTATCACTATACCGAAATTATATATTTAATTACCTTTTGGGCTTTATTTAGTAGTTCCAGAAATTTTCTCGGGTTTCCAATACATGAGATAACTGAATATTGTATGAATTTCTGCGAACAACTTCAACAGCTTATTTTAATAAAGAAGAGTTAAAAGAAAATGCGTTGACTTCTGTGAAATCAACTGTAACAATCGTACAAAAAATTCAAAGAGCAAATGGATGTGTGAATGCTCGTTGAGTTTTTTGTACGATGGTTAATAAAGTACGAATGTATTTTGTGTACATGAATTGTAACAATTTGTAAGATCTTACTACCCTGAAGAAGGTGCAAGGGTGCACCTAAACGTTGGCAAGTAAGAATAAATGCTGTTTGACTGAGCTTTAGAGTAATTGTTAACATTTGTATCATTTTAATTTGCAGATTCAGATTATTTCTATTTTGATAATTGTGAAATCTAAGAAAGTTTGTCTTATTTTCATTTAGATAAAGAGATTTTTTACAAAACCAATCTGTTGATATTTTCAAATAAATATATTCATAAAATAATTAGATTTACTACGTTATAATACAGTTATAATACAAATTGAGAAAGGTTCTACAGTAAATCAATGGCGAAGTAATCCCCTATTTACCATATTAACCCAATAAGTCCATAGGTGAAACCAATTCTTCACAAATGCCAACATAACCTAAAATCTGTAATCAAATCCAAACAAAGCATGAATTTACTTCCTCTATAACTCATCGACATTCGTTCGAGTTCCGAATGACCTGAAATATTCTCATTCTGCAAAGTTCTTTATTTAGTTCACTAATAATTGCTTTTATTGTCGACGAAGCGTGCATGCTCTCAGCTCATAAATACTTGCCGCCATGTTTGTTCTCCTGCTCAATGAAGGGCTTTGAGCACATTGTGTCCGACTCCGGTGGAAATGGAAATGGAAGCGATGTCTGACGGGAAACTTGAATATTTCTTCGAAGATTTTGCTTAATTTCTTTTTCTTACTTAAACTTCTGAATGAATCGAGGAAATATCAAATTTTCGCAAAGAAAACTTGTGACAAGAATGTTTTGTCTAGTTTCAGTTAAAGAATTTGTAAGATACTGTCAGACTATACATCACTAAATTCTCTATCTAATAAGTAAATAAAAAATCTGATGTGGTCAATACATGTCCTCTCGCCATTTACATTTTATGTTACATAAATAAATAATAAATAAATATATCATCACGGCATATTGCCCATTGCTGGGTGTCCCAATTTACTTTGTACGTAGATATCGGTAATTGATGAAATATTTGTACCGTGTGGGCGCTTACCAGGCGTCACCTCACGGGCACTCACCGCTGTGGTGGAAAGTGCAGTATAGGGGTCAATTTTGTGCCATTAAAATTCGAAGTAATAATTAATAACGAATTTTAAATTTGTCCTACATACATATTATTCAAATTGTATCTATTCTTTCGTTCTATGAGGAATTTTCTCCTACTCTTCTAAAATATTCAAAATTCTTTATATTCACTGACGGTATTAGCGGTATTTCAAGGATATATGTAATATTAATATATCTATAATTTTAAATATTTAATTAATAATACAATAAGAAATTTTAAATGTACTTACTTCCCAGAACAAACTTTCTGTAATGTTAATAAAACTGTTGATTCTTGACACTGACATTTAAATATCTCAACTGGTTTCCATGGAGTTGTTTGGGCAGCGAGATTTATTACAATATATTATTCTATATTATTATATAATGTATCTCTAAATCTATAGAAGATATAATAAAAAAATTAAATGTATCAAATTGTATTAACATAAATTTTCAAAATATAAAATTTTTAAGATTTTTTTTAAGAAACTACCACTCCCGGTTTCCAATTGTTACCAAAATCTATCCAACTCTTCCCATTAATGTTAGATTGAGAAATCCATAGTTAAACAGGTCTTTAGTTGAATAGAATTTGAGAAATCGTACCTACAACATCCTAACACACACACACACACATACACACACACAGACATCATCCTAAAAATGTTAAAATGGTAATCTGGGCTCTTAAAACGTGCTTATTAAATAAAATGCGGATATGCGATTTTTAGCATGAATCCATTACCTCTCTTAGCGAGAGGTAAAAATATATGGCCCCATGTAAAATAACGAATTAGGCCCCACAGTTTGAAAACTACTAGTTGAAAAAAAAAATACATTCATTAAAAAAGTCTAGTAAAATAGAAATTATTTGCTAATTCAATTGACCTCGTACTCTTATAGTTCTCGGGATAGTAGTACCTGGGACAAATAAAATATATACCTGTATACATATGTTCATAAAGAATAAATCAACAATTAGTGCTGCTTGTGATCTAACTCACTATGTATTAAAATGTTTAGACTCTCGTCAGTTTGTTATGGGACTGTCATGCGACCTGTCAAAGGCTTTTGACACCGTAAACCACGAAATATTATTATCGAAACTTCAATGGTATGGTATTAGAGGGACTGCACACAACCTATTGCAATCCTATCTTCAAAATAGACGTCAGGTGACCAAGGTAATTCACAAAGATGTAAAAGGCCATTCAAATGTGTACTACTCCGATTCCAAAAATGTAACACGCGGTGTTCCTCAAGGTTCTGTATTAGGCCCTTTACTATTTGTGTTATATATTAATGATATTCCTAATATTATCCAAGACAATGAAAATTCTAAATGTACTATTTATGCTGATGACACTTATTTTATTTTGTGCAATAAACACTTACCTACCCTGCTTAATAATATGGTATCACTTGTAAAAAAATTAGAACAATGGTGTAACACAAACTATTTAACACTTAATTTTTGTAAAACTAATTTCATAGATTTCAGTCTAACTAGCATTGATTCAAACAGAATGAGTATTCAATACAAACAGATACATTACACTACATCAATTAGTTTGTTGGGAATTTATGTAGACTTCAATTTTAAATGGCATACTCAGGCGTCTAACCTTATTCCTAAACTGAATAAATCTATCTTTTGTATGAGAATTTTAAACAAATGTATTGACACAAACTCGCTAAAAGGTGTCTACTATAGCTATTTTTATTCCATTGCAACTTACAGTGTATTAATATGGGGCAACTCTCAACTTATAGATGATGTTTTTATTATTCAAAAAAAAGCTATTCGCATATTATGTAATCTACGACATAATGAATCTTGTAGAGGCAAATTTGTTGCATTAAATATTCTTACGATACACAGCTGTTATATTTATCTTCTTTTAAAACATGTGTTTGCTAATGTACATAAGTATAATTCGGTGTCCCAGTCTACTTATTCTACACGAAATTCAAATAATACTCGTATTTTAGAAATCCCATATCACAATACAACTGCCTATGAAAAAGGTTTTTACTATTCTAGTATAATATGTTATAATGCGTTACCACAATGTTACAAGGAATTAAAGGTAAAAAGATCACTGTCTTTAATTAAACAAATTCTCATAGAAAAGGAATACTACAACTGTAACGATTATTTTAATGACTGTAAAAATAATACTTTCAGTTATTTGTAATTATTGTTAAATATAGTATTGTTATTGTAATATTAATTAATTCATAATATTAATAATTTAAATCAGTTAATAAGTTTGTTAATTACTTCTCTCTTTGTAAATATTTAGATTAATAATTAATTATTGTCAACTATTGTAAAATATATTTTGTATTCCATACGTTGCTTCTGTACAACTTTTTTTTGGAATAAACTATTATTATTATTATTATTATGACTCTATAAACAACAATAAATCATATGAATTTCCCAGTAAAATAGCTTATATTGATATAGTTTTCATATATGTGACTTGACCAGTGTCCCGTTCAAGTGCATAGGTTCTTGAAATCGATCTTGAAACGACGTGAAGAACACTTGAAGTTTTTGCTTTATTTTCAATTTTTCTTTCTTTTCGGTCGAATATTTCAAATGTTGATTTTTATTCTTAAGTCTGTTGATTTCCTGTTATATTCGAAACTGTTTTTCAATTTGCTACTACATACATATTTAATATTATTTATAAGATTCAAAACATTAAATTTATATTTTCGTATACTTTATCTGTACTTGGAGTATTAAAAGAGAAAAAGTAAATAAATATTTAAATGATAAGATACTTTTTAGCTGAGAAAATGTATTATTAAGTATATATTTCCTTTTTGTGTTCAATTTAATTTGTAACGTAAAAAAATGTTATTATGTTTTACAAATTTTCTGTTTGACTGAATCATTCTGTTTAATTTATAATATAATGCATAAATTAACGTACGAGTACTTATGTATAAGAAAAAAATCTGTTATGGCCAGCACAATACCTTCCGTTAATCCTGTGTATTATGTATAAATTCCATACGTAAATTTTCTTGCAAAAGATTCTAAATTTCCAGTAAAATTATTTCATAAACAAACTAGGCAAATTGCACTTGACACTAACATATCCTTCTTCTTTAGCTTTCCCCATTCGTTACGGGTCGCTATTTTTTATTTTCTTTTTCCATTTCTGTTTTACGTGTCGTTCTCATTCCGTTCCTTTTCTCTCAAGTCTTCCGCAATACAGTCCTTCCATCTTATCTTTAGTCTTCCTTTGTTTCTTCAACCTTCTATTACCAAGCTATTCATTCTTCATCCAATATATATTCTTCATTTCTCCTCATGACATTTTCAAACCAATCATCTCATTTGTATCTTTCTAGAAACTTGTAACACTACAGTTATTTCCTTACCTATCTTTCCGTGTCTTCCCCAACATCTACTTCATCATCCTCACCTCTGCCACATTAATTTACTTTTTATTTATACTGACATCTGTCAATTTGAATTACATGAATATATTAGTAGTTTCCATGTTTAGCATAGCTGGCTGATTTATAAAATTTTATTTTTTTTAAATTCTTTAACTCTATATCTGTTAAATATGAAGTATAAAATGCAATCAAATCGTATAGAGAATAATATATTCTTTAAGTTATAATAACGTTAAATGTCAATAAATCATATTTCATTGTTAAATCTTCAAATGAGGCTACTTCCGGTTTACCAATTATAACCAAAATATACTTTTTTATACACACATACATACATACATACAGACATCATCGTAAAAATGGTAAAATCGTATTATACGGACCCTAAAACATGCTTATTCACTAAAAACTCATCATTAAATTTTTTGACCAGTGTAAAAATGTTTTATGATACTTTATTTAAATTGATAGACATTTGTTGCTCTAGTCTAGTAAGTCTTAACCTTCCTTTAGCGTGCAAACTTTTCTGGTGAGTTCAATAGCGCGGCCTACCAATATAACCAATAAATATATTAATAGTTATGTATGGAGCTAATATTGTTTTATCCCTATTCATGTTCGTATTCATTCATACATTCGTGTATATGTACATGTGCAGTACATGCATAATACATAATTCATAAAAACATGTTTCCCCACACTAAGTTTCAACAATATTCATAATACATTGGGCATATAACTCATTGTTAATGCAAACTTCGTCATTTTGCCATTTTCAATCACAAACGCAATTACCCACCCGTCTCTTGCCAACAATATTTTTATACTTTTAATTTCTCACTCAATATTCGTTCCTCATTAATTTCTCATTTCCCAGAATAATTTCTCATTAATTAAAGTATTCTAAATTTAGTTACTTTTCACCACCGTTTAAAATTAGATCTAGAATACACTATTTCTTATACGGTTAAGCGTTTTTGCAGTACGAAAGATGGTAATTAGAAAAGTATATTTGCACAAATAGTTTAGATAGCATTAGGTAAGTTCCGATAAAGTGAATGTGTTGGTTGCATTGGTAATCAATGGTCGTCGTAAGATCTTGGCTAAACAAGATTGAATCGATTTTAGAATGAGTAGTTTGTACAGTAAAACAAACCTACACAAATGTGTTTGTTGCAGGTAAATAGTTATTTTAGGAAAATAGCTACTTCCTGGGTAAATACATGTCAAAGAAAATGGTCTTATTCAATTGAAAATATATCTGAGGTTCGGTTCTAGGTTTAGGTTAGCTAAAATGTTACGGTTTGGTTTTGGTTTTCGTAGTAAGAGGCGTTCACAACCAAGTAATTTTAATATGTGCTTGAATAACATAATTAAAATAAATATATCGTCCCAGATTTCGGTAATAATGATGACATATTTGTACCGTGCGGGCGTTTACCAGGCGTAACCTCACAGGCATTCATTGCTGGCGAGGAGAGTGCTGTCATTATTTGGAAGTTGTTAAATATTAGAAATGAATTGCAAAAAGGCTCTTCAGTTTCAGTTATCTTTTGTCAAAAGTCTCGATGTATACAAAAGTGTGCAGAAATGTGGCAAGGAGAAACACAATATACGCCTATGGTTGAATTCAAAATGGGACTATTCTGCGCGTGCGTCTACAAGCAGTTATTTCTGTTGTTAGTTGTGTCTGCGACTGACTACAATGAAAGAAGGAATGAAATGCCAACACACAAAAAAGATTAGAAACAGAATAAAATATCTCGACTAAGGTAACAAAAATAACCATACGTCAAGTTTTTATGTTACAACAGGTTGGACAATCCAAAAATGGTGGAACATTTATTAGATGCAGTCGATCAAGAATAACTCTACAATTGACGGAAGAAGAAAACACATAAAGATGATTAAAAGTGATGCAGGCATATTTGAAATCACAATAAATGTTCAAAATGGTCACCGTCATTATTAATACAACACTGAAGGCGTCGACGAAATGATGTAACTGTTGTTTTTTCAATATACTCCAAATTGTCATATGTGACACTCTGTGTTGTAGTGCTATTCTTCAAGTACTAGATCCTGGCTGAGCCTTAACACTGTTCTAAACATCCTCTTCAATATTATTTATGTGATCAGTGCGTGTTCTACCACGGTCTTGAGCAGCAAGCTTAAAGGACTCATGATCTCGGAGGTTTATTTATTTTATTTACATACATGTACAAAAGTGTAAACATTTAGAAGATGACGATTCGGAAAATGTTCTAAATAATTTGGCAGCGTTTTCCTGAGCATAATGTCAGCATACTCGCTACCCGTAAAGGCAGGCATTTTTTCTGATTATAACTTTTATAATAATTATTCATCGATTCATCAATTTCTGTTACACTCTGTATATTAAACAATCAACTAAAGCTGTATTCTACGGGTAATTATACATAGTTGAATTCTATTTATAGCCATCATATCCTATCTATCTAATGAAACCCATCTTCAAATCATCCATTCTCACAATTCATGCCAGTCGTGTAGGTATGAATATAGATCATGGTTCATACACAATTTGCACCTCGCCTGGGACTCGCGCGGTTATTTCACAATTCGCTAGCCACGGTTTTCGTTTGCTCGCGATGCAAAGGCCTCGGAACTCTGGGGAGGCCTAGACCTCCGATTCTACTTTGTTATTCGCACGTTTATACCCACTCTGAGGATAATTCTGTGTAATTTAAACGTCGGTTGTTTTATAGTGCTACGACGGTGTTGACTTGGAGATTGATAGAAGTCTGGAATGATTATTAAGGCACCACACGCGATGTTGTATAAGTTTTACTAGGCTCTTACAATGGTGAAAAGCGTGAATTTCAAATGAATTGGTGTTGGTATGCATTACAACTCATTTGCTCATTCTATATTACTATTACTTGCAACAAAATGTTATTTTTACAAAACTAACTAGTATTGATGAAAGTACCAACTGAGGTATCAATTCAACTATTAGGACTACAACCATCACACAAGAATATCACAGATCACAAGTATGCATTACCTGAAACTCCATGCACCATACACCTACACCTGTGACTTCTATTATGTATTTTATAAAAGTGATAGAGTATTTTTTTACGTTTTTTTAATACAGGCGAAATTTTTCGCAGAAATTATAAAAAATGTATGACAAGTTATAGATTACCTTACACCCCCAGTAATTGTGAAGAGTATTCATAGAATGTTTGAGAATGACGAAATAACACTTAATTATTTTGTAAAAAAATCTGTTGTGGCCAGCACAATTCCTCTCGCCACTTCCGTTTTGGTCACATAAGTATAGGGCGCGAGCAGTCACATGAGATTGTTGGCCTTGACAAGCAGATATGGGGGCCCGTGTTTTAATAATTATGTACATGGATCTCAAATGTCATTAAAAATTTCAAGAATTTCTAAGTTTACGTAGTTAATTTGTCACCAGGAGTGTGGAATTTACTTGTCGGGGAAAATAAACCACATGAAATTGGAAAATCACTAAATTTAGAATGAGAAATTATTATATTTGATATATATGTACATAATTACTAGCTATCATTGTAACACAAGCCCCCATATCTGCTTGTCAAGGCCAATAAAGTCTCATGATTGCTCGCGTCCTATTGTATTTAACATTTCTTGTATACCGACACTCTACACCAAAAATTCTACTTATATCTATTCTTTATATTTACATTTTTACGTTCCGTCACCTTTAGGTAAAGAAGGTATTGTCTTTGGTCAAAAAATTCAATGATGAGTTTTTACTGAATAAGCACGTTTTAGGGTCCATATAATACGATTTTACCATTTTTACGATGATGTCTGTATGTATGTGTGTCTGTGTGTCTGTGTGTGTGTAACAAAATTTCCGGATTCCATAACTTCAATACCACGATTCCAAAAATTATAATTTTTTCGTATTCCTCAAGTTTACATCCAGAAGAACATCTGATTAGATTTTGGTTATAATTGGTCAACCGGAAGTAGTCTCATTTGAAGATTTAACAGTTAAATTTGATTTATTGACATTTAACGTTATTATAACTTAAAGAATATATTATTCTCTATACGATTTGATTACAATTTATACTTCATATTCAATACATACAGAGTTAAAGAATTTTAAAGAAATTAATTATTATAATTCAGCCAGCTATGCCAAACTTGGGAACTAGTATCAAATTCATATAATTCAAATTGACAGATGTCAGTATAAATAAAAAGTAAATTAATGTGGCAGATATGAGGATGTTGAAGTAGATATTGGGGAATAGACGGAAAAATATGGTAAGAAAATAACTCTAGTATTACAAGTTTTTAGAAAGATACAAGAAAGACGATTACATTGTTTTGAATATGTCATGAGGAGAAAGGAAGAATTATATTGGAACAAGAATGAATAGTTTAATAATAGGACGTTAAAGGAACAGAGGAAGACCAAAGATAAGATGGAAGGACTGTATTGCGGAAGATTTGAGAGAAAAGGAACTGAATGAGAACGACATGCAAAAATAGCGACCCCTAACAAATGGGATAAGCTAAAGATGAAGAAGATGCCAGTGTCAAGTGCAATTTGAAAAGGTTGTTTATTTAGAATCTTTTGTAAGAAAAATTATGGAATTTATACATTATACACGAGAATGACGGAAGGTATTGTGCTGGCCACAACAGATTTTTTAACTTTAAATTCATTGTCGGGAATACCAGTATTTTTGAAGGATATATGTAATATACCTAAAATTTTAAATATTTAACTATTAATACAATAAAAAAATAATATTATTCTTTAACTATGAATTTATAAGATAATGTCTCGTTATTAAATAAAATTGACTTTTGGACTTCCATTATCTTTATTAACAAAAACACAAATTGTCACAACGTTTCGGTAGCTGATATCTGCTGCCGAAACGTTGTGACAATTTATGTTTTTGTTAATAAAGATAATGGAAGTCCAAGAGTCAATTTTATTTAATAATATTATTCTTCTTTAATACTAACAAGAACAAAAATATTCAAAAAATAATATTTAGAAGATTTTTATTAAGGATCTGCTTGTTGCGGTTGTCCAATTATTACTAAAACTTTTTCAGCTCTTCCCAGTAATATCCGATTGAGAAATACATAGTTAGACAGATATTAAGTATTATAGTTTTTGAGAAATCGTCCTTCCAATATCCTCACTCAGAAACTACAACTTTCGGTTGTCCAATTGTTACCAGAACCTATTCAGCTCTTTCTATTACTGTTAGATTGAGGAATTCGTAGTTACAGAGGTCTTTAGTGTTATAGAATTTGAGAAATCGTACCTCCAACATCCACACACACACATACACACACACACACACACACACACACACACACACACAGACATCATCGTAAAAATATTAAAATCGGATTGTAGTGACCGTAAAACGTGCTTAATCACCTGCATATGCGATTTTTAGCATGAATCCAATACCTCTCTTAGCGAGAGGTAATTAGGCATTTTTGTTTGTAAAAAAGTTCATCTCTGCTACGTTAAATTATACGTATAATCATTCAGTTCACAAGTTTTTATATCTTCCTTGTAACGTTTAACGAATTTTATGGTCATTAAATTTTGTATTAATTTAATCAATATATCAAACAAAGCTATATGTCACATTTTAATTTATGTGTACAAAACAATGTAAAAATATTGCATGAAAATTAATTTTCTATATGTAGCTTTTTGGATAATTCGATGATTAAACTTGAAAGAAAAGAAACGCGAAAACAATATAACAGTTATGACGGCTATTGAGCGAGAATTGCGTTTTTATCTATGTGTATGTCATGTTATATCCTCTGTAAAGTTTTAGTAACATCTGTGTCCAACATCGACATATTACATTTTATTGTTTTGTTTTTCGTCGTGTTGAGAATAAAGGATTTTAAAACACAAAAATTGTCTATAAAATTTTATTGTTCACTTTCATAAAACAATGACTAGACGTTTTTCACAAGGACATTGCTCTTAATAAAATATCAAC
Source organism: Harpalus rufipes (assembly GCA_951394225.1). NCBI lineage: Eukaryota > Metazoa > Arthropoda > Insecta > Coleoptera > Carabidae > Harpalus > Harpalus rufipes. The sequence goes on from OX596275.1 coordinate 66,881,718, forward strand.
AAGGTCATCAAAAAGGATTTTTTACATCCTTCCTATAGGTACAAGAGGTATAAATCATGTTAAATTTGGCTTTACAGATTTTAATAAGCATGTTTTAAGGACCCTAGAATTAAATTTTAATATTTCACGGTCATGTCTGCGTGTAATTTATTTGGATGCGGCACAGAAAATTTCTCAAATACTATGATACTAAATTTGGTCAAATTTTTGGTAAAAATTCGTTAATAGAAAGTAAAGTTTTTTTGAAGACTATAAACAGATTGCCGACCCAGGTGGAGTAGCGGTAGCGCAATCGCTTCACGCTCCAAGGGTCCTGGGTTCGAATCCCGGGTAAGGCATGGTTGTTGTGTGTGTCTTTCATCATTTCATCTTCATCAACAAAAGGTATATAATTCAAAAGTTATAAAAATGTATTAAGCAAAATGTCACCACCATGTATCAATTGTAATAAGTTCAATGTAACTTTAAATACAATAAAGAATTATTATTATTATTATTATAAACAGATTTTCTTTGTCAAATTTGTTTAAATATCGAGTTCCCTTGCACCTTCTTCAGGGTCTACAACAATAATGTAATACATAGAAAATAACATGGACATTATATCATACTTACAGTAAGATCTTACAGATTGTTACAATTCAAGTACACAAAATACATTCGTACAAAACATTCAATTAATTTATTAACCGTACAAAAAATTTAAAAAGCATACACACGTCCATTTTCTCTAAAAAACGACAACCGAATAATATGGAAAATAGCCGGAAATATCCTTCGTAAGGTTTCTGGTGACATCATTGATACGGACTCCTATTGGTCGTCTGTACACCACTAATAATGTAGCAAGCTGTAGGAATTTAAATAAAATGTAAGGAATATAATGGAACTCAGTTTGGCCTGAAATTTGCCCTTTCCTTTTATACACCACAATATACGCTGTTAAGTTCTTGAATATCAGTTCTTGCATTGATGTTATTGCAACCATCCCTGATACCTATGTAACATTTCAAGAAACATACCTTTTGGAGTAATTCTGCTCTTCCTCCAAAATCCTGAAATTATCCAGATTAAAAGTGTATTTTAGTATATTGGAATGTTCAGCCAAAGTACATTTGTTTGCCGTGTTGTTATGGTCACGGGTTCCACTGTCCAGGAAATGACAACAGTGAACCACGTGACCGGTTAAAGTTCTACGTATTGCCCAATATAGATTTATTATTATTAATCCAAATTAACCGAGTAAAAAAAAAATTCAGAATACCTCTCGCCAATTTCATTTTATGTTACATAGGGCGAGAGCAGTCATGTGACTTTGTTGGCCTTCGCAAGCAGATATAGAGGCTCGTGTTAGAATAACGGCTAGTAGTTATTTACATAGATGTCACAATTGTCACATGTCATAATTTTTCTTTCAAAATTTCAAAATATTCTGATGTTTATTTGTCATCATTAAGTATGGAATATACTTGCCGAGGAAAATAATACACAGAAAAAATGTTACAATTGGATTGTAGGGACCTTGAAACGTGCTTAATCATTAAAATCTGGATAAGTGAGTTTTAGCATGAATCCAATATCTCTCTTAGCGAGAGGTAAAAATATATTAATCTATTACAGCACTCGATGAGCTGTTGACGAACTCTTTTGGCTCCTGTAATAGCTTTGTTAACAGACGCTAATTAGAAAAACAAGTTTAAAATATTGTAGATATCAATCTGTGTCCACTCTGTTGAATAATTTTCTATTCTCTGCGAATAAATTGAATTAAGTGACAAAGAAAAATGATAATATGGAGAATAATATATGGCGAGGGAGTTTGTGATGTAATGTAACGACATACGATTTCGTTATTGTAAAATTGATTGAAAATAGTCCGTGCAGACTAAAATTCCAATTTTTCGATAGTGGGTCCTGTTCTGCACGAAAGCATCATTCCATCTTGACCCCATTATTTTTTCCAGTATCGAAAAGCGAAGTCCCTCGCGATAACTGCCATACATATTACATATACGTGGAACGGTTAAGACTATTGAACCTTTATCAAACGGTGCGAATACGCGACAGTTCTCCTTGCATTGAAGAGTTTAAGTCACAGAGAGAGGATCTCGCTCCTTTACTCGTAGATTGAGATTACCCAGCGAAAAGCGGAAGCTCAATACGCAAACGAATCCCGAACTCAGACAGGAAATTGAACACAATCAAAGTGCTCCTCTAGTTCTATTCCGGGTCGAAGCCCTCAATACTTTATTCAAATTATTCACAAACGATACAAATATTTGAGATTCAGTCGACTATAAATTAAAAACATATATAAATAAATAATCAAATTGAGACATTTAAGAAAGATTTAATTAGAACAAAATCTGTTCTAGTCAGTAGAATACCTCTCGCCATTTTTATTTTATAGTGCATAGGGCGCAAGCAGTCATGTGACTTTATTGGCCTTGACAAGAAGATATGGGGGCCCGTCTCAGAATGACAATTTTTTATTCAACACATCATGATTTTCCAAATCCATGTGGATTATTTTCCTCGATAAGTATATTCCATACTTTGATGACAAATAAACATCAGAATATTTTGAAATTTTGAATGAACAATTATGTACATAGAATAGTTTGCAAAAAAATTCTGTGTGTATTAAGTACATAGAATTGACGGAAGGTATTGTCCTGGCCACATCAGATTTTTTATTGTAATACTATATATGTAATTAATTTCGTACCATGAGCATTATATTGACAAAACAAATATTTTATATTTATCTGACATTTTAGATATTGTTTTTGTACAATATTTTATTTTTATCCGATAGTATAGGTAATCCTCTTCAAATGGAATTAACTATTTTTATTTTTTGATTTAATACTAGAACTACAAATACTTGTACACATTGCAAATGCGACATCCTTTTTGGACTGTAGATAAAATAATCCATGAACCTTTGAATATATGAGGCATGTCATGACTAACATTTTTTAACTCACCAAAAAAGTAAATAACAATGTTCCGTTAACATGTTAAGGGCTATGTCTGCTCCTCTTTTCCACAGCCCTGCAAAGCAGCAAAAGAGGACGAGCCTAATGTTGGCATTTGTTGGGGGAGGAAGGCAACGAACGCAAATATCCTTGACGATTACTCCCAAAAGAGAACACTCCCAGGACTTTATCTTTCCCTGCGCAATCCTGCTACAATCCCATTGACTTTTTCGGCGACAAATTAAGCAATAACCACAAAAAACTGTCAGTAATTAATATCTACAACGTATGAGACAGCAGTGGAGGGAATAATGATGCTTTTTCCGTTGATGGGACCGAATTAAATGCTTAATTAACAACAAAAAATGGAAATGTCAGGATTAAAGAAGATGTCTAGATATTATGATAGATTGAAATGATAATTACTTTGTAGAGTGTTCACAGCAAAAATAAGTTCTTAGTTGAGTTATTTAGAAATACGAGAGGATGTATAAATATTTAAGATTTCACTTTCTGTTCCACGGTTTTATAATTTATTTAGAAAAAGAGACTAGGTGAGGCACGAGTACATTCATTTTATGAATGGTTAATGATAAATTAAAGAAGATTTATTTATTTTTCTTTACTTCAAAGTGAAATAAAGAATTATTTATTTCAGTTAAAAGTAAGAGTAATGAACAAAATAGACCTTTTCAATTTAACAGATATCTCTTTCTATCGCTGCACATAATAAGTAAAATGGTATCAACAACTACCAGCTGGGCTGTCAAATGAAACGTCAAAAATATTGCAATCACTATAATACATGTATTTTGGCTGAAAATTTGCATCGTTAGATATTTTAGCTTCAATAAAAGCTTTTGTAACTCCTTTCGAGAAGTTTTTTAAAGTTGTCAAAGACTTTTCTCACATTTTACGTCTGAATTTGGGAAAATAAACGCCATGAAACTTGGAACTCAGGGAGGAAGCATGTATCCATGACTACCGTCATTTGTTGGCTTACTATGCGCAGATATTGCACTTATTTTCTATCTCTTTAAATCGTGTGTGTGTGTGTGTGTGTTTGTGTGTGTGTATGTGCGTATGTGTTGTATGTAGCGATGACTCCAATACTACAATTCCAAAAATTAAATTTCTTTTCGTATTTCTCATTCATACATCTAAATACAGACTAAATTAGATATTGGTTGTAATCGAACAACCGGAAGTACCTTCATTTAGAGCTTTTAACAGTTTTTCATATTATGTTGCATAGAGCGCCAGCAGTCATGTGACTTGTTGGCCTTGGCAAGAAAATATGGGGACCCGTGTCAGAATGACAGCTAGTAACAAACATCATGATTTTCTGTCCATCAAAATATATTGAAATTTTTAATGAAAAATTATGATATATGACAATTGTGACATCTATGTAAATAACTACTAGCCGTCATTCTGACACGAATCCCCATATCTGCTTGCCAAAGCCAACAAAGTCACATGACTGCTTGCGCCCTATAAGTAACGAATTTAACATTTCTTGTACACGTAATTGAAATTGTATTTATTCTTTCGTTTTATGAGGAATTTCGTCCTACTCTTCCAATATATTCAAAATTCTTCAAATTAATTGACGGTATTAGAAGTATTTCTTAAACATATATTAAATGTATTCGTACCTCCCAGAAAAATCTTCCAGTAATGTTAGTAAAACTACTTTGATTTTGACACTGACATTTTGCATTTATTTGTCAATTACAAACATTTAAAATAACTTAACTGGTTTCCATGGAGTTGTTTGAGCAACTAGTTTTATTACAACAAATTATTCTGTATTATTATATACTATATCTCTAAATCTATAGGAGATATAATAAAAATTATAAATGTATCGGACTGAGAATATAATTATCTTTATTACTTGTAGTAACATAAACTTTCAAAAATAACATTTAGATTTTTTTTAAACTACCACTTTCGGTTGTCCAATTGCTACCAGAACCTATTAAACTCTTCCAATTACTGTTAGATTGACGAATCCGTTGTTACACAGGTCTTTAGTCTTACAGAATTTGAGAAATTGTACCTACAATATTCTCTCACACACACACAAAACACACCATAGTAAAAATGTAATAACCGTATTTTAGGGACCTTAAAACGTGCTTATTCAGTAAAATCTGGATATGCGATTTTTAACATGAATCCAATACCTCTCTTAGCGAGAGGTAAAAATATAGTTACATATCACCCTAATTTTTCAAAGGCTTTTGATAATGTGGACCATTAAATTTCACCAACTTAATTCGAAATATCAAAAATGAATTAACTTCTATATAAATGGAATGCTGCATCTGACAACAACAATTAACCGAAAAAATTCCATCTATGTCCGAATAATCTGCAGCCTTTAAAAGCTGTTAGTCCCTTGCAAAAACAATAGGGTTAGTGCGAGTGCCATTAATTTGTAATTAAATTTGTTATTAAAACAAGTAGCCTACCCTAATCACTGTCTCTTGTTCATTCCGTTAGATATCACATGAAGGAAATCATATATCATAACCATATATGCTTGGATATTTCCCTTTTTCGCGACGAAACTATTGGGAACCAAATTGTGAAAAAAATTCTCGACTTCCGTTCGGCAAAAAGAACAAGGAATACGCAGACAGGTACAATTTCTCTATTGGAAAATAAATATTCTTGCTGACAGTCTAAGGCTATAAATTCTTCTTCTAACAAAATGTCGACATTAAAAAATAATATGGTCTAGGAGTGACGCGAATGCGAGTAGAGCGCTAATTTTGAAAGGGAATTAATTTCCCGCGTGTCAGCTGCTCCTAAAGGGCACAAGGGATTGAAGTACCCTGCTCCAGAATAGTAAGGGTTGTGTTTCATGTGGTAAGTTTCATTGTACTCAAAATCACAAACAATGAGAAGATAGTGATCTTATGGAAAGTAAGGCATTGAGTATAAATGAGTAATTTATAGAATGATCACGTCTTTCAAATTTAGTGCGGAATTTCAATATCAATATTTAATATTTATGCTTTCATAAGATATTTCATTAGGACTTAAGAATCTTACGTGAAAATTAATAAAAGTAAAGAGCTTTAATCGTATTGGAGATAAAATTATGAGTGTCTGGTCGCGAATCTGGGGACCCGGGTTCGATCCCGACCGACGCCAAAAATTACATCGCATTTTAATGGCACAAAATTGACCCCTGTGGTGCACTCTCCACGCCCGCAATGAGTGCCAGCTGACGCCTGGTAAGCGCCCGCACGGTACAAATATTCCATCATTACCGATATCTGTGTATGAAGCAGATTGGCACACCCAGCAATGGATAATATGCCGTAATGAAATATTTATTTATTTATATAATATAAATAAAAAATCTGATGTGGCCAATACATTACCTTCCGTCAATCCCGTGTATTATGTACAAATTCCATAGGGCGTTAACAGTCACGTGACTTTGCTGACCTTGACAATCATATATGGGGGTCCGTACCAGAATTACAGCTATTAATTATATCCATAACTGACAAATGTCATTATTTTTTTTTGATATTTCTCGAGAACTGAATTTCACACTCCTAATAACAAATAAACCACATGCAATATCAAAATCATGGAATTTTGAATGAAAAATTACGACATATCAGTTATGGACATAATTAATATAATAATATAATATAAATAAAGTCACGTGACTGCTCGCGCCCTATACATAAATTTTCTTACAAAAGATCTTATATTTCCAGTAAAATTATTTCATAAATAAACTATGCAAATTGCACTTGACACTGACGTCTTCTTCTTCTTTAGATTTTTCCATTCGTTAGGGGTCGCTACTTTTTATTTTATTCTTCCACTCATTTCTGTTTTGCGTGTCGTTTACTCTCAAGTCTTCCGCAATACACAGTCCTGCCGTCTTATCTTTCGTCTTTCGTCCTTTGTTTTTTCCACCATCAATATATTCTTCATCTCTCCTCATTACATGTTCAACCAATGTAATCGCCTCTCTTGTATCTTTCTAAAAACTTCTAGCACTAGAGTTATTTCCCTTATTCCTTCGTTCCTTACCGTATCTTTCCTTGTCTTCCCCCACATTTCTGCCACATTCATTTACTTTTCATTGATACTAATTTAATATCTTTATAATTTTTTAACTCTATATCTATTGAATATGAAGTATAAAATGCAATCCACTCGTATAGAGAATAATATATTCTTTAAGTTATAATAACATTATATGTTAATAAATGATATTTTTTCAAGAAAAACTGTTAAAAGTTGCAAATGATGGTACTTCCGTTGGACCAATTATAAACAAAATCTAATCATGTCTGCATATGGATTTACACTCGAGGAATACGAAAAAATTATAATTTTTGGAATCGTGGTATTGGAGTTATGCGATCCGAAACAAGCGTCATATACACATACTCACCCAGACACACACACAAACACTAACACACACACACACATACAGACATCATTGTAAAAGTAGTAAATACGTATTGTATGGACTCCAAAACATGCTATTCATTAGAAACTCACTATCGAATTTTTTGACCAATGACAACGCCTTCCTTTTCTAAAGATGACGGAAGGTAAAAATAAGTAGAAGAAAACTTGATCAACATAGTTCTGATCTTCAAACGAGTATCGAAGTAAGACTGGTATGGTCGTGCTTTGAGCTTGTTAAAAAATGATTTAGTTATTCTAAATCTATCACTTCCACTTCTCGATAAAGTATATTTTTATCGTTTTGTGTAATAAATAACTATATGTATCTATTATGATGTGTAGTATTTTGAGTCTGCTAATCGTACATCAATTCAAATTAATTTTCTCAAAAAGCTTCTTATATGTAATAAACAGAAATCTTCTCCGGACATATTTATTACATGTCGTTGTACATGACAACGTAGTGTAAGTTATCACTTTTATTTAATATCATGAACCAGAGTCTCTCGTTTTAATTTCCGATGTCGGACGGGGTTGTCTCACAGCCGTTGCTATTGCTTGCCATCCTTAAACTCTGCGCCTGCTGCGATATATCTTATTGGTCACTCCTTACTATACGCTCCAACTGGGCTTGACGAAATTCACTCGACTCAACTTGGCCGCTAAGCTGCGCTCACAAAGGGTTATCGATTTTTCTCCAAGCCCCCAACTTTTCCTTCCGCATCCAAGCAATCTATTTATCCTTCACCCCAAGCAGCGATGAATTTTAAATTTGAGAAAGGCTAATTTTTATGTATTGTTCCCATTTTATTATTTACAATTTACTGGCTTCTTAAGAATGATGAAACGTGATTATGACGCCGTTTAGAATTTTATCGGATCTGGGACTGGTCCCAAGATGCTTCGGGACATTTGATTTCTTCATTGTCAGCAGAATTTAACTAGGGACAATTGAACATCTTGACGGTTAATTTAAATATAAAGAAAGGAGAAGAAGTTTTTTAAACGACATATCTGACCTATAGGATATCTTGTCCCAGGCCAGCGCAATATCTTCCGTCAATCCTGTGTATTATGTACAAATTTAATACATAAATTTTCTTGCAAAATATTCTAAATTTTTGGTATGTTATGATTCCCAACTGAATTCCATACTCCTGATAACAAACACACCACATGAAATAAGAAAATCATGAAATTTTTAAAAATTGTCAGTTATGGACATAATTAATTGCTGTCATATTTGCTTGCCAAGGTCAGCAAAGTCACGTCACTGCACGCGTCCTATACATAAATTTTCTTGCAAAATATCTTATATTTCCAGTAAAATTATTTCATAGACAAAATATGCAAATTGCACTTGACACTAACATCTTCTTCTTTTTCTTTAGTTTTTCCCATTTGTTAGGGGTCGCTATTTTTATTTTCTTCTTCCACTCATTTTTGTTTTGCGTGTCATCCTCATTCAGTTCCTTTTCTCTCATGTCTTCCGAAATACAGTCCTTTCATTTTATATTTGGTCTTCCTGTGTTTCTTCCAGCTTCTTTTACTAAACTATTCATTTTTCTTCCAATATATTCATCCTCATGACATGTTCAAACCAATGTAATCGTCTCTCTTATATCTTTCTAGAAACATTAGAGTTATTTCCCTTATTCTTTCATTCATTTACTTTTTATTGATACTAACATCTGTCAATTTGATTTGAATATGGGCACTATAAAAGATTGTTTAAGACAAGTGGGAAATATGTTTTGAGAAATGGAAAGGTCAAAAAGATAGTGTAAGAAGTTGAGAAATATAGAAGAACAGGCTTTGAGAATATAAGCTGGGGGTAATCAGGACCAGGATTATGAGATGGTTTGGAAATGTAAATTATAAGGGAACTGGCAGAATTTTAATTTATTCGATAGGAATATTTCATGAAGTACCTATTAATGCATTTACAATCAAGTTTTGTTTACTTTATGCCATTATGCATGTTCACGAGTTAGTTTACTAGTAAATTGGGTTTATGTCAGATTCCTTATGCATGTACATAAGTTTGTAAAATTATAGTAGAGTTAATATTGTGTTAAATGACGAATGAACATTTCATGGTTGAATATTTACTCCTGTTTAACTATTTATAATAACAGATATTTTAGATTATTCCAAATGTTTTTGGTTGCAAGTAAAAAATTCTATACTTAGTAAAATAAACTAACTCGTGATGTGATCCGCAATCTAAATGATCAAAATGATCATGATTGAGAAGAAGTATGTTTTTTCCTTTCCTATTTGTTATCCCCACTTTCTCATTTGTGATCACTAGACAACCTTTTCTTTCTGAATCATAATTTTTGGGTGATCACACGGATTCATTTTAGAGCAAATTTAAAAATCTGATGTAGCCATCACAATACTTTCCGTCAATCCTGTGTATTATGTATAAACTCCATACATAAATTTTCTTGCAAAAGGTTCTTCTTCTTTAGCTTTTCCCATTCGAGAGTTATTTCTCTCATTCTTTCATTCCTTACTGTATCTTTCCATGTCTTCCCCTACATCTATCTCAACATCCTCATCTCTGTCACATTCATTTTCTTTTCATTGATATTGACATCTGTTAATTTGAATTATCTGAATATATTAGCAGTTTCCATGATTAACATAGCTGGCTAATTTAAAATTTAATGTCTTTATAATTTTTTAACTCTATATCTATAGAATATGAAGTATGAAGTATAAAATGCAATCAAATCGTATAGAGAATAATATATTCTTTAAGTTATAATAACGTTAAATGTCAATAAATAATATGTAACCGCGGGTTTTTTCAAGATAAACCGTTAAACCAATTATAACCTAAATCTAATAATATCTTCTTCTGGATGTAATCTAGAGGAATACGAAAAATTTATAATTTTTGGAATCGCGGTATTGAAGTTATGGATCCGAAACTTTCGTCACACAAACACAGACACACACACACACATACATACACACGCACACACACACAGACATACTTACATATAGACATCATAGTGAAAATGGTAAAATCGTATTATATGGACTCTAAAACGTACTTATTCACTAAATACTCATCACCGAATTTTTTGACCAAAGACAAAACCTTCCTTACCTAAAGGTGACGGAAGGTAAAAATGCCCAAATATAGTCTTAACTATTGTTTTATTGCTGTTAATATATTTATTTGAGAGGGTACGAATACATTTGGGGTTGGGCTCGTAGAGATTCGAGCATAGAAATTTATCAAGGTGAGGTTTGTTGCATCAAAGAAAACATGATTTTCCTACAAAAGCATTTTTAATGCTGACATAACAATTGGCAGTGCATCATTTATAAAATAAAATAAGTTTGTATTGATCTACATATGATATTTGACGCTAAGTGGTGTATATATTATTCAAGTTCTTTTCTTGATACAATTTTTAAATCATGATTCAAAAGAATCATGATTAAACTAATCACGAACATGACTTAATTGAATCTACTTTTATTATTTTATATTTATTATATTAAATCCACCTTAAGGTCATTGGCAAGACGACAAAAGCATCCTGCCTTTTTTCATTTCTTTTGATAGAAATATCTGATGTTTCATTATTCTTGGATAAGGCGTGAGATTGGAGAGTATAGTTGAGGTTAAGTAGACCGTACACTGTGCCGAACTATACCGAACCGTATATCCTCTCTGATACGTGATAGGATCGGCGGTGATGAGCGAGTGACGGCGCCGGACGTCGGACAAAGCGTCCCAGCGGGCGTCGTTGTTGCGGTGCCAAAGCCTCTATCCTGACCACACTTCGGCCCATCAGCTCCATAATATGGCTTTGTTACATATGTAAATAAACTCGTTATGCAATTAGTCAAATAGGTACACGCAGATGATCGGAATTATGATAAATTACCGCTTTTGCTACAGGAAATACATATGTACAGATGTTTATACGTTTTAATATTTGGACCTCATACAATTTGTGTATTCATTGTTTTTGAAAAAAATACTTAATATCTATTTAACTACGTATTTCTCAATCGGACATTACCTGGAAGAACTGAAAAGATTTTGGTAATAACAACCGGAAGTAGTAGATTCTTAAAAAAAATCTTCTAAATATAATTTTTTTTAATTTTTTGCTCTTGCTAGTATTGAAGAAGAGTAAATAATCTACCTGATTCATACAAATATTTTATTATATCTTTTATAGATTTAGAGATAAAGACATACCGTGAGTATTTTTACCTCTCGCTAAGAGAGGTATTGCATTCATGCTAAAAATCGCATATCCAGATTTTATTGAATAAGCATGTTTTAAGGTCCCTACAATCCGATTTTAACATTTTTACGATGATGTCTGTGTGTGTGTGTGTGTGTGTGTGTGTGTGTGTGTGTGTGTGTGTGTGTGGATGTGTGTGTGTGTGTGTGTGTGGGATGTTGGAAGGACGGTTACTCAAAAACTATAAGACTTAAAATTTGTTTAACAACGTATTTCCCAATCGGACATTCATGGGAAGATCTGGAAAGGTTTTGGTAATAATTGGACAACCGGAAGTAGAAGATTCTTGAAAAAAAATCTTCTAAATATTATTTTTTGAAAATTTTTCGTGGTAATATTAAAGAAAATTAAATTCTCTATCTGATACATTTAAATATTTTATTATATTTCCATAGATTTAGAGATAAAAGAAGTATAATATATAAAATAATCTGTTGTAATAAATTTGACAGCCGAAAGAATGCCATGAAAAATAGTTGATAATTTAAATTATTTGTAACTGACAGATAAATGTCAGTGTCAGAAATAATGAGTAATGAAAGAAAAATGTACTTGGAGAATCCCTTAGTTCTTGATCTGTGACTATTATGGAGATGACAAGTCTAGGTTGAAGGACTTAAATTTGTTTCAAACATTATGGGACAATGTACACCAGTACTATAGACTAGAGTAACTTTGAATTGCGAAAAAGCTATCAAATTCTTCTCAAGTAAGTTGTAAATATTGACAAAATTACACATCGATATAAGAATAATCGGAGTGCAATCTATCCGTCACTTTATTAAAGGGAATTAGTGTTATTTAGATATAACATGTATGAAAAAATAAAATGTAAAAGAAGATATGTAAGAATAGATGCACAATCCATATATACATTTTAGACCGCCCAAAATTAATGTTTTTACTAGAAGAATATGAAGAGAAAGTAAACAATGTTGTTCGAATTGAAAATTGCTGTTACCAGCCTAATATTTATATATAGTACTCTACTTTGTAATTTATTGTAACATAATTTATGGTAAAATATCTTCATGTTGAGACATGCTATTATTGAATAACAAAGAAGTTTATACGTCATAGATTTATATGAATATATTATTTGTATTTATAAAAATATTCTTTGCTTTATGCATACAGCCAGGTAAAATATACGGCGAGAGGTTATGTGCTGGCCACATCAGATTTTTTAACATGAAACATGGGATTTGTTATATCCATGGTTACGATTTGATTGACAGCAATTTTATTTGCCTGTCTCATTTAAAATGAAACATAGGGGACAATTTTGATATTTGTCTACTCTGTCAGTGTCAAAAAACCAATTTGAAATAAAATGGTTTATACTGTGCAAGAGAAAGTGCAGATTATTACGTGATATTAATTCGTATTTTAATCCAAGTTTAAGGCATATGTCGAACTTGTCCCGCACTTCATTTCCTGACAGGCCTACACCAAGTGCAGCAACAATTTTAGGAATAATGAATACCTTTAGAGGAAATGGTTGCGTCCAGCCTGCACATAACAGTAGGAATAGATCCTGTGATATATTAACTGCGCAGAAAAACATGAAATTCTGACGACTATACAAATACAAAATAAAAAGAGATTAACATTAAGAGAGATTGGGTAAGCTACTGCTGTAAGCATAGCTACTGTACACAGGCTATTTAAAAAGGAGCATTACAGATCATACCATTTCCAAAATCACCTTAGTTATGGACGACACGAGACGAAGAATAAATTTTTGTGAAAGAATGTTTGAAAACGTTAATAACAATACAGATTTGCTGCAAAATATAATTTTTACGAACGAAGCAACTTTTTATTTACATTGCGAGGTAAATTCACAAATTGTCGGTATTGGTCCAGGGAAAATCTACATTTGTATCGTAGTACGAGGACTCAACGACCCGAGAAAGTTAACAACGTTTGGGCTGGCATAATAGGAAGCCACATTATTGGGCCATTTTATATTAACGGGAATATTACTGCTCAATATTTAAATATAATACTTCTGTCAAATTCATCCCCTATGTTTCAGTTTAAATGAGACAGGCAAATACATTGCTGTCAATCAAATGTCAAGTCGTAACCATGGATATGACAAATCTCATGTTTCATGTTAAAAAATACTCACGGTATAAGGTATACAATAATCTGCCCAAATAATGTCATGGAAATCAACTGACAGATTAATATCAGTGTCAAAAATCTAGAGACAGTACTGAAGATTATTTCTGGGAAGTACATACATTATATTATTTGTTATTGTATTAATAGTTAAATATTTAAAATTATAGCTATATTACATATACCCTTCAAAAATATTGTCAATCCCGACAATGAATTCGAAAAATTAGAAGCGTACGACAAATTTTTTTCATAGAATGAATTTAAAATTAAAAAATCTAAATATAAAAAATAAATATAAGTAGAATTTTTGGCGTAGAGTGCAGGTATAAAAGAAATGTTAAATACAATAGGGCACGAGCAGTCATGTGACTTTGTTGGCCTTGACAAGCAGATATGGGGACGCGTTTCAGAATGGTAGCTAGTAATTATGTATATAGATGTCAAATATAATTTTTATTCTAAATTTAGTGACTTTCCAATTCCATATAGTTTATTTTTTTCGATAAGTAAATTCCACACTCCTGGTGACAAATTAACTAAGTTAACTTAGTAATCTTAAAAAAATTTAATGAAAAATTCTGACATTTGACATCTATGTACATAATAACTGTCATTCTGACACGGGCTTGTCAATGCGAACAATGTCACATGACTGCTCGCAACCTATACTTATGTAACCAAAAACGGAAGTGGCGAGAGGTATTGTGCTGGCCACAACAGATTTTTTTATCCAAAATATATCCCGGAATAAACTTATACTATACTCCCGGTTTAATTCTAGTTATGAATGATCTAACCAGCCAAGAAACAAATATATGTATGTATAATGAACATATGAACAGGAGCAAATAAACAAGATTTCATTTTTCTAAATAAATGTAACAATTACATTTAAACTTTTAATTAATTTGTTGAAAACTAGAATTTTAATTATCAAATGAAGCTTTTCCATTAATAAAACAAAAAATAAGAATCTTTGTTTCCTCAATGTATGGAAATAGAAAATCAAATTTCTGCTCGCAGACTGTGCAACAAATTTCCATTAAAAATAATTCAATATCGGCATAAACCACATAATAAATTCCAAAACTTTTTCGGTTAGCTTTGATGAGATTAAATTTTACTCGCACATTTTCATATTTAATATCGCCACTAAACTTCGCGTTAAATTTACCGAGACTAAATTACGTCCACGATTTGTATGACTGGAAATCAATACAGCTACTTAAAATTTTAAGAAAGTTGAAACAATTTCTTCCGGCGAAATAAATACAAATGTGTATGTTTACAAAGTGAAGTTATAATTGAATTTTTAATACCATGAGTGTTCATTACAGTGTGCAAACAGAAAAATAATCATTGAATTCCGTGGTGAGTTGTTGGCAGGCGGGACAATAAATCCAATCAGTGATGAATAGCACCAAGGGACGAATATTAACGAAATTAGACTCTAAATAAAGGTCCCTTATCGCCTTTGATATCTCAGGAATAATTACATGTTTCATTACTCATAATGGATTACTCTGTTGAGTGACAATAATTTATTATTAGTTATAGCATGAGTACCGGTTTATTTATTAAAGATAACCCCCTCCCCTTTAGTTGTGTCAAATGGAATTATTAGGAACGATAATGCCTAATCTACACTAAATATTTTACGTATACCTATTCTTTACATTTAGATTTTTAAATTTTAAATTCAATCTATGAAGAAATTTTGTTCTACTCTAATAATTTTTCGACATGTTTCCAATTCATTGTCAGGATTGACAGCATTTCTGAAGGATAATATACCTATAATTTAAAATATGTAATTATTAATACAATAAGAAATAATATAATGCATATGCCTCCTAGAAAAAGTCTTTATATTAATGTCTGTGGATTGGTTTCCAATGACATTATTTGGGCTGTGAGATTTATTACAACATATTATTATATATCTCATATTTCAGATTATTTTATATAATTCTTTATCTCAAAATCTATGAAAGATAAAATAAAATGTATCAGATAGGAAATTTAATCTTAATACTAGCAAGAACACAAATTTTCACAGGATTTTTTTTAAGAATCTGCTACTTCCGATTGTCCTTTTTTACCAAAACCTTTTCAACTCTTCCCAATAATGTGCGATTGAGAAATACACACACACACACACATACACATCCACACACACACACACACACACTTACACACACACACACAGAGAGAGAGAGAGAGAGAGAGAGAGACAGAGAGAGATAGAGTCATAGTAACAATGCTAAAATCGGATTGTAGGGACCTTAAAACGGGCAAATCCAATACCTCTCTCAGCGAGAAGTAAAAACATTTAGAAAATTGTACCATGATTATGGTTTGCCAATAAATACACTTAGAAAAAAATCTGATGTGGCCAGCACAATACCTTCCGTCGATCCTGTGTATTATGTAAAAATTCCATACATAAATTTTCTTGAAAATTCATTAATAAGCTATGCAAATTGTACTTAACAGTGATATCTTCTTCTTCTTTAGCTTTTCCCATTCGATAGGGGTCGCTAGTTTTTATTTTCTTCTTCCATTTATTTCTGTTTTGCGTGTCGTTCTCATGCAGTTCCTTTTCTCTCAATTCTTCCGCAATACAGTCCTTCCATCTCATCTTAGCCCTTTCTCTGTTTCTTCAACCTTCTATTACTCAGCTATTCATTCTTCTTCCAATATATTCTTCATTTCTCCTCATGACAAGTTCAAACCAATGTTATCGTCTCTCTTGTATCTTTCTAGAAACTTCTAATGCTAGAGTTATTTCCCTTATTCTTTAATTCTTTATCGTATCCTGCGTTTTTTCAAGAAAAACTGTTAAAATCTTCAAATGAGGGTACTTCCGGTCGACCAATTATAACCAGAATCTAATAACCTCTTCTTCTGGATGTATATTTGAGGAATACGAATAAATTATAATTTTTGGAATCGTGGTATTGAAGTTATACGATCCGAAACTTTCGTCACACACACACATACATACATCATCGTAAAAATGATAAAATCGTATTATAGGTACCCGAAAACGTGTTTATTCACTAAAAACTCATCATTGAATTTTTTGACCAAAGACAATACCTTCCTTACTTAAAGGTGACGGAAGGTAAAAAATGTGTTGTTTAATTAAATATTTTATTCTGTTCATTGTTCATGATTCGAAAAACACTGTTCAATTACTGGCGTATTTAGGTTGCAAAATTGAAATAATTGGAAGGTTATCTACCTATAACCTGTTTGTGAGTATTTATTGAACTCTGAAAAATCTAAATGCAACGGTTTTTTTTAAATTAATTGTTGCAACGTCTGATATTTGTACTGAATAACAATTACATGTATTATTTAATATTCCTAAAAATAAATTTTGTAATCTTTAATCCTTGATAAAATTATAAACAAACAAGTATCTTCTTTTCAAATTGTAAATTATTGATTCAATATTTTTCTTAAAGAAAAGATATTTCAATAATAATAGAAGTTCTTTGAAAAGGTTGTAAAGAAATTGGGTGGCAGCGCAGCGCGATATCCTAACTTTAGAATGGAAGTGTATTTTGAGCAAATCTAGATATAGTTCAATATAGGAATCTATGCGTAGTATAGAAACGCCCTAGTTATCATGAAATATGGTCCACGCTTGCGTATAATACCGTCACGGTCTATTTAACAATGTAATCTAATACTACGATTGAGTCCTGTGGTCGTCATGAACTTTAACGAATGTTCAAATTCAACAGATTGACTTGAAATACTGCACGAGCAAGAAATATGCTTGAATTCTTTCATCTTACGCGAATATAAGACAAGCGAAAATTGCATTTTTATCATTTCATCTCATCTACTTTATGCTTAAATTAACCGTGTTGACGGTGACATCGAATTCAACCAACTTTGCTGATGTCAGATATCTCAGATTTTCTGGAAATAGGCAGATGGGTTTAATAAGAATTATGCTAATGGATTATGGATTAGAATGCAATCTGTCAAAGTTTTGAAATGAAATCAATTGTTTATATTATTATTATATTTAAAAGGAGGAAAATATATATTTATCTATATTATCATGATCTTAATTGTCATTATAGTATTAGCTCTCATCTCATATATTATATTTATGCATTATGAAGTTTATTAATATGACTAATTAATTTTGAGTGTATAAGCTAATGAAAAATATCATTTATGTCTTCAAATATTAACATGTGTATGATTACATAGAACGGTAATTGTAATCCACACGCACATACTAGTAAAAATGTATTTACATTTGTAATCTTATACCTACATATTTTCTTGCCTTGATGTATAAAGTAGGCAAAACCGAAGTGAATTATTCATAATCCACAAGTACAAGCTTCTCGTAGAGTGGATAACGCACTATATGTAAGTAAAGATGCAAATCTTATTGTCAAGAAGTATAGAACTTCGAGGATAAACTATAGCGGCACAGCTGTAGAAGTTAGATTACTTAGAATATTGACACTTGTTTTCCTGTAAAGTAATACGGATAATGTGTCATACTAATACGAAGAAACTTTTAGTCATCAAATTTTAAGGAGTGCATTACCGTAAATTAAATAATACTACGATTCCTTTCTTCCAATATTGGAAGCCAGAATAAAATATTTACCTCATATGCAATTGAAATTGTTTCTTATGAGCACAGTTGAGGAATGTACAATTCTATGCAATAAAATTCACACAAGTTTTGCGATTTTTTTTTCGCAAATTTTACTTGTATATTTCCTGTTTATTTTAATTGCTTTAGTATCAGTTTCAATGAATGACAAACACCCTAATTGATCGCTATAAAATTGGTAAATAAATAAAAAACCTTACTTTAGCACTTAGTGTAAAAATATTGGTAATTGTACATATAAAAATAACACCTTTATTAAATGACCGAAATAGAAACATTTTGAAAAAATCTGTTGTGGCCAGCACAATACCTTCCGTCAATCCTGTGTATAATGTATAAATTCCATACATAATTTTTCTTGCAAAAGATTCTAAATTTCCAGTAAAATTATTCCATAAAAAAACTATTCAAATTCTTTCCATTCGTTATGGGTCGCTATTTTTCATTCAGTTCATTTTCTCTGAAGTCTTCCGCAATACAGTCCTTCCATCTTATCTTTGGTCTTCCTCTGTTTCTTCAACATCCTATTACTAAACTATTATTATTATTATTAGCTTATGGCATTACATACACAATAAATATTATAATAAAATTAATATAATTCTTCATTTCTCCTCATGACATTTTCAAACCAATGTAATCATATTTCTTGTATCTTTCTAGAAACTTGTAATACTAGAGTTATTTTCTTACCGTATCTTTCCGTGTTTTCCCCAACATCTACTTCAACATCCTCATCTCTGCCACATTAATTTACTTTTTATTGATACTGACATATGTCAATTTGAATTATATGAATATATTAATAGTTTCTATGTTTAGCATATCTGGCTGAATTATAAAATTTAATTTCTTTAAAATTCTTTAACTCTGTATCTATTGAATATGAAGTATAAAATGTAATCAAATCGTATAGAGAATAATATATTCTTTAAATTATAATAACGTTAAATGTCAATAAATCAAATCTAACTGTTAAATCTTCAAAAGAGGGTACTTCCGGTTCACCAATTATAACCAAAATCTAATCACTTGTTCTTCTGGATGTAAACTTGAGGAATACGAAAAAATTATAATTTTTGGAATCGTGGTATTGAAGTTATGGGATCCGGAACTTTTGTCACACACACACAGACATACAGACACACAGACACACATACATACAGACATCATCGTAAAAATGATAAAATCGTAATATATGGACCCTAAAACATGCTTATACACTAAAAACTCATCATTGAATTTTTTGACCAAAGACAATACCTTCCTTACTTAAAGGTGACGGAAGGTAAAAAGAGCTATTAATATATACAACAAAACTGAAAAGCCAAAACATCATTTCTTTCTAATAATGTGTCATGCTACCATTTCGAGCTATTACTTACTATTTCTATCAATATTGTAATTAAATTCAAAGACATTATTTCTACTACGTGAAAAAGAGATAATGGAACATTTACTGTAGTTGATGCATAAGTCATTCAGCTAAAGATAAATATTTAGTCTATCAAGATCTTCTTGAAGACTCAACCAGTCAAAGCTATTTTTTATTACTGCCAGAAGTTGTTGTTTTCGTGGAATACAAAATCAATTCTTTTTCATTTTGTTCGCGAATGAAAAATATGACATGTGACATTTGTTTCATTATCTGTGTGTAAAAACCTTCATGTGAAGAATATATACTCAATTCTGTATAAAGCTTTGGCTTTTTATATTCCCTGTAGGGAAATCAGCAAGAATCCTTTTTCATCTCCATTTTCGTAATTAATTTGATATTACGTTTAAGTACCAAAACATTTTTTCCGAAATTGTAGTCTATTTTTCAATTCATTTTGTAGTTTCGCTGTGGTAGATGAGCGTGTTAGGATGGTTTTACTACACGCTCATGCAATTTGTGCAAATTAGGTTGCGCAAATAAATCGTTATACCTATGCTGCAATTTGAATCTTGCACAAGCTAAAAAAATTAGCTGGAATAACATTTTTCACGAAATTAGCTCCAAATTTGCTTATAGGAAGAGTAGAAGGATAAAACCAGATATAGTCAGAAAAAAATGACTGTCGGGTCCAACAATAAAACTATAAAATTCGAGGCGAGATCGATATAACTGCATGAAGCGAGAAATATCGCGAAATTCTCGCGAAATTCTCGCGAGCATCTCGCAATAATTAGTGTTGGTAACATATAAAGCTTTGATTCGTAAATTCAATGAAAAATAGAATGTAGAACGATTTACAAGGGGTGAAGTTATTTTTACCTCTCGCTAAGGAGGTATTGGATTCAAGTTAAAAATCTCATATCCAGATTTTAGTGAATAAGAACGTTTTAATGTTCTTAGAATCTGATTATAACATTTTTACGATGATGTCTGTGTGTGTGTGTGTGTGTGTGTGTGTGTGTGTATATGAGGATGTTGTAGGTACGATTTCTTTAATTCTATAAGACTAAAGATTGGTGTAACTAAACAAAAAATTCTAAATATTATTTTTTGAAAATTTGGTACTACGACAGGAGGTACGAGTACATTTAATTATTGTATTATTAATTAAATATGTATTTGAAATTATTGGTATGTTAATATTACATATATCCTTAAGAAATACCGCTAATACCGTCAATGAATCTGAAGAATTTTGAACATATTAGAAGAGTAGGACAAAATTCCTCATAGAACGAAATAGAAATACAATTTGTGACAATGTGGATTTAACGGGTTAAATAGTTGAAAGCCGTGTAACTAAGCCCTTATAAATCCGCGAACTGTGAAAACTTTTCATCCCGACAATTGGAATAAGGCGCATAATTTGACCAGGAAATAAACCACATAAAGGGTCGTCAACATCGTGTTCAATACAGATCCGTAAGATCACCTCGACGCCTAGTGTCGGACAAACCGAAACCATCCGAACACATTTCTATCCATATTTTTGGATATCCGTGCATCTACCGCCCATCCGCCGGCAGCATCTTATTTTACCCATCAGGGACCACCATACTATTTTATACAACGAGTTATCATATAATAAAGTTGTCTTGTACTTTTTATTGTAATTGTGTTCTTCATATTTCACCCTATCTCCAAACCTGCTATCCGACCGTTGGCGCCCGAGTAATCTCACATCAACTTTATGCCCGCTATCCCCAAAATAGCGTTACAAATTTCAATTATTTGTGTTTACAAGAATTGTTAAATTCGTTAGGCCGCGAGCAGTCATGTGACTTTGTAGGCCTTGGCAAGCAGATATGGTGGCCCGTGTCAGAATGATAGCTAGTAATTTTTGTTTATATTTGTTACAAATCATTTCATCGATCGGCCGTATGAGACAATGACTCACTGGGATCCTTCTGGTAAACCGTAAGACCAGTCTACAGTCCGTCCTTGTCTGAAGTGTCTTTTCCAGGGTGAAAAAGAAAAGAACATTGCTAAATAACACAATTGTGAACCTTAAGGCTTTCTCTAAAAATTTCAAATCCAATGAGAAAACAACACAATTTCTATCGCTTGTATTGACCATGTGTTTGCAAAATCGCATCGACTCATCTTCCTTAGCACAAATCCGTATCCTTGTTACAATTACGATTGAAACTCATCCTTGCCCGCTTCCGAATCAATCATACTTGTCATTGACTACTTCCTCTTGGTAAACAAACCTCCCCTGCTTGATTTCATCCTTGTGACTTCGTTTCTATTCTTGCTGAGGCCGTGAGAACCTCTGCGATGCACGCTGCACGTGATGTTCTCATACTTGGTGCATACACAGACGTGCTGTCTGCGTTGCGTGCCGCCACGGTGCCGCCTCCAAGCCTCCGCCGCCGCCGCTCCACTTGTTATCGACTGATGACGCTGACCCGGGCCCGCCATGTGCACAGTGGGCTAGGCTGACACCGTTCGGAAAAGCTCGGCAGGAGTCGGACTTTCTCGCAAAGGGTACTTCTGTTTTAGGGAAAAAATAATGAGGAAAGTAGTTTTTGGTGGGTGGAATTATTGAAAATATATTTGTCAAATCGTATCGTTTTCTTTCATCTGGAGAGCGAGTGACGTCTAATACGTCACAGAAGTTCTGGATTCTTAAACACATAGGAGTTTATAATGAATTCAAACGGCAGGAATGATTTGGAGAATATGATGTGGTTACATATTATCACTCGCCACGTTTAGTTCATATTCATACGGTTAAAATTAATTAATTTTTATGAATCACATGACGAAATCTTCAAGTATGAAATAGAATTAAATTATCTCTCTTAATTTTTGAGGTACAGGCCTGTAAAGCCAAAATTTGTTAGAATATTTAAGATATGTTTAAAAACATTACCTTCCATCAAGTCTAGGTAAGGAAGATATTGTCTTTCGTCAAAAAAATCGGTGGTGAGTTTATATTGAATAAGCATGTTTTAGGGTCCCTACAATACGATATTACTATTTTTAGGATGATATCTGTATGTGTGTGTATTCCAAAAATTACAATTTTTACGTATTCCTCTTCCTTACATCCAATGTAGACTTGATTAGATTTTGGTTATAATTGGTCAACCGGAAGTATCCTCATTTGAAGATTTTAACAGTTTTTCTTGAAAAAACGCTGTTAGATATTATTTTTTGACATGTTATTATAAATATTAAAGAATATTCTTATCTATGCAAATTGATCATTTTATATTTCATATTCAATGGATATAGAGTTAAAGAATTATAAATAAATTAAATTTCATAAATCAGCCAGTTATGCTATAACCATAGAAACAGCTACTATTATAAGAAAATTTTAACTGACAGATGTCTGTGTTAATACAAGAAATTTAATGTGGCAGAGATGAAGATGTTGAGATAGATGTTGGTGAAGACACAAAAAGATACAGTAAGGAATTAAAAATAAGGGAAATGGCATTTCCAATAAAATTATTTCATAAACAAACTATGCAAATTGTATTTGACACTGACTTCTTCTTTCTGTGTGTCAGTGACACTGACAGAAAATAACGTTATTCGTACGATTATGAATCAAGGTAATGGATCTGAATTAATAAATTAATTTACGTTACAGCGAAAGTATTATCAACAACGAGCATCGTTTTATAGTGGAATGTCTTAACTTAGTCGAATCAATATGAATTTTTGAAAGACAAGCGTGTTATGTCCATCCTTATCGCACACGCTTAGGAAAGACATAAATGTATGCCAATTTGTTAATTCGTTCATGATACAGATGACCTTTATCGGACGTCTTTAAAAATTACTGTACATTGCGATTATTTTACAACAATAGTAAACCGGCACTAGGATAGCGGGAAGTGAATAAGAGAGAAAAACTTACGAAAGTTTTGAATGTTATTCCTCTCTGAAGGTAAGTAGACTATATATTTTTCGTGAAGAAATTCTTAAATTTAAAATTTCTGCTAATTAAAAATTTCAATCAAAAGGCTCTAAATTTTTTTGTATGCATATACTGATGAGTTTACAGCTTCAAAAATTTCTATAGAGTTTTACAAAAATCGTCAGTCATTTATTTATTTGTCTTGAACAGATGTGCTACTATAATAGGTACAGTATATACCGGGTGTCTACTTGAAACCGTTATACAGGGTATAACAGAAATAAGTACATTAAATTTAACCAGTGATAGAACTCGTCGAGTGTAACAATATGTCTTAATAAAATTTTCTTGCAAACCTTCTCGAAATTGAGTTAAAATTCTTCAAAGTTTTGTCACAAATATCATTGAATAAAATAACACCTGAATGTCAGAAAAGTAGAGCGCATTGCATATTACATCTACGATCAGCTGTTTCTGGCTTGTTTCCGTTGTGACTGTGACTGAATACAACACGAAAAATTAGATATTGGTGAATAAATTGACAGATACACCAGAAGATGAAACTATACACAAATCGGGAAAGATAAAAGATATGAGTAGAATAGAATACCTCGATTAAGGTAATAAAATACGTCAAATTATTGTTACAACAGGTTAGACAATCCAAACATGCGGATAATTATTGGGTGCAGTCGACGAAGAACAACTGCACAATTGGCGGAACAAGAAAATTGCCGCGCGCTGGAGAGCGAAGGTTTCCGAGTAATGTACCTTCCTGTAGGTCAAAACGGAATTATCTCTCTTGAACAACTAGAAAAATCTCTATAGTTTCTATTATGGCTGTCAACAATGAAATCGGCGTTCAGCAACCCATAACTGAAATCGGCCGAATGTGCAAAGCCCACAAAAATCCCTTTAGATGTACAAGGGATGAGTATAGATCTCATTTCCATTTCTGGCCATAAGATCTACGGAGCTTTGTACGTACGAAGAAGACCTAGAGTAAGAGTTGAAGCCCTTTAAAGTGGTGGCGGACAAGAACGAGGAATTAGAAGTGGTACTGTCCCCACTCCTTTAGCAGTGGGAATGCATAAGGATGATTGAAAGTGATGCAGGCATAAATCATAATAAATGTTCAAAATGGCCAAATGGAAATGATGTAACTATTGTTCTTTCAATATCTTCCAAATTGTCATATACGATACTCTGTGTTGTAGTGCTATTCTTCGAGTACTAGACCCTGGAGCTAAGCAACCCCTTCAATATCCTCAATGTGCTCAGTGCGTGTTCTACCACGATCTTGAGCAGCAGGCTTAAAGGACTCATGATCTCGGAGTTTTATTTATTTTATTTACATACATATACAAAGGTGCGAACGTTTAGACGGATTTAGTAGCTTTTCTCTGAGCTTCAGCACAGGTCAGCACAATGTCTGTATAGTATCCGTAAAAGCAGGCATTTTTTATTACATACATACATTTATCATAAAACAATCGTGTTCTAGGGGCCTTAAAACGTGTTTAGGTAAAAATGGATTACCAAAGTTCTAACTTAACACGTTCGCTGCGTATAAATGCACGCGTCGCAGCCGTAACGCGGTAATGAGTTTTGGTGCAATTCTAGTTTTTACCTCTCGCTAAGAGAGGTATTGGATTCATGCTAAAAATCGCATATCCAGATTTTATTGAATAAGCACGTTTTAAGGTCCCTACAATCCGATTTTAACATTTTTACGATGATGTCCGTGTGTGTGTGTGTGTGTGTGTGTGTGTGTGTGTGTGTGTGTGTGTGTGTGTGTGTGGATGTGTGTGTGTGGGATGTTGGAAGGACGGTTACTCAAAAACTATAAAACTTAAAATTTGTTTAACAACGTATTTCCCAATCGGACATTCATGGGAAGATCTGAAAAGGTTTTGGTCACAATTGGACAACCGGAAGTAGAAGATTCTTGAAAAAAAATCTTCTAAATATTATTTTTTGAAAATTTTTCTTGATAATATTAAAGAAAAATAAATTCTCTTTCTGATACATTTAAACATTTTTATACATATTTTATAGATTTAGAGATAAAAGGAATATAATATATAAAATAATGTTGTAATTAATTTTACAACCGAAAGGATGCCATGAAAAATAGTTGCAAATTTAAATTATTTGTAACTGACAGATAAATGTCAGTGTCAGAAATAATGAGTAATGAAAGAAAAATGTATTTGGAGAATCCCTTAATTCTTGATCTGTGACTATTATGGAGATGACAAGTCTAGGTTGAAGGACTTAAATTTGTTTCAAACATTATGGGACAATGTACACCAGTACTGTAGACTAGAGTAACTTTGAATTGCGAAAAAGCTATCAAATTCTTCTCAAGTAAGTTGTAAATATTGACAAAATTACACATCGATATAAGAATAATCGGAGTGCAATCTATCCGTCACTTTATTAAAGGGAATTAAGGTTATTTAGATATGACAAGTATGAAAAAATAAAATGTAAAAGAAGATATATAAGAATAGATGCACAATCCAGATATATACATTTTAGACCGCCCAAAATTAATGTTTTTACTAGAAGAATATGAAGAGAAAGTAAACAAAGTTGTTCGAATTGAAAATTGCTGTTACCAGCCTAATATTTATATATGGTAAACTCTACTTTGTAATTTATTGTAACATAATTTATGGTAAATATCTTTATGTTGAGACATGCTATTATTGAATAATGAAGAAGTTTATACGTCATAGATTTATATGAATATATTATTTGTATTTATAAAAATAATCTTTGCTTTATGCATACAGCCAGGTAAAATATACGGCGAGAGGTTATGTGCTGGCCACATCAGATTTTTTTTTCTCAATTTGTTAATATTGTGTTTATGTAGAAGTCTTTACTCATATTTTTCAGTATTTTTTTTAACACATACGGTGCGTCGACAGCATTGTGGACACCTTTTGTTCGGCAGTGCTAACGACGCACCTATATGTCCAGTCTCTTGAATTCTGAAATCAACATATTGTTAGACAACTCATGTTTATTTATTTACTTGATGTTTTATCTTTTATTTATGTAATAGCCATTATTTTAGCCCTTTTGAGTTATAAATAGCCCTGGTCGTTGTCTCCCATGACGAAAAAAAAAAACTGTAAACTAACCCCACAAATCACTTTTCTGTAGTCGTCTGACGATGCTGACCAACGCACAGTGTTCTCTTTACAAAGCTGACGAAACGATGCCGGTTGAAGCAAGATAGAGTACTGGACGCAAATGTTGCGGCTTGCGCAATGGTTCAACAACGTACAGGACGCAAAATGTGCGTCGTACGCAGCGAAAGTGTTAAATTTTGCAAGTTTATTTCAAATGATAAATAAATAAATGTTTAAAATTATTTAAGTCTGATCCTCGTATATTATCATTACCAAAATCTACATATAAGGACAGAATGGCACGCTTATAAATGGGTAATTAATAAGCCGTGATGATATATTTATTTAAGTCGTGATACATTTGCCTACTCATATTTCTAACTGGTGCATGTTTCTGTGACATCATTAATTAATGTATTAATTTTAAACGTTCTGCTTACAGTTAACAGTTTAATTAATTTTTCCTATCTTCCTGTTGCTACTTTTTATAGCTTTCTAAAAATAAGTCTCTCTCATTTCTTTGTATCATTAATTTTAATTTAGTAACTGCGGTTGAATGTTAAAATGTGTATGATCAAAACTTCTTTCGTGTTTGTCATAATTTGCGCAATTTACGAATTAGTTCAAAGAGAAGATTTATAATCTTCTTACGTTTGACTCTTTTTTTACCTCTCGCTAAGAGAGGTATTGAATTCATGCTAAAAATCGCATATCCAGATTTTATTGAATAAGCACCATTTAAGGTCCCTACAATCAGATTTTTACATTTTTACGATGATGTCTGTGCGTGTGTGTGTGTGTGGGTGTAAGACTATAAGACTTTATATTTGTTTAACTACGTATTTCCCAATAGGACATTCATGGGAAGATCTGAAATGGTTTTGGTAACAATTGGACATCCGGAAGTAGAAGATTCTTGAAAAAAAATCTTCTAAATATTATTTTTTGAAATTTTTTTTTGGTAATATTTAAGAAAATTAAATTCTTTATCTGTTACATTTAAATATTTTATTATATATTCTATAGATTTAGAGATAAAAGAAATATAATATATAAAATAATCTGTTGTAATAAATTTTACAGCCGAAAGAATGCCATGGAAAATAGCTGAAATTTTAAAATGTTTGTAATTGACAGATAAATGTCAGTGTCAGAAATCCGAAGATATTACTGAAGATTTTTTCTGAGAAGTACATACATTATATTATTTCTTATTGTATTTATAGTTAAATTTTTATAATTATAGGAATATTACACATACCCTTCAGAAATACTGTTAATGCCAACAATGAATTGGAATCATCTCGAGATTAGAAGAGTAGGACAAAATTTCTTCATAGAATGAATTTATATATAAAAAATCTAAATGTAAAAAATAGATATAAGCGAGAATACAGCTCGAAGGAAAACGATATTTAAATTTTATAAACACAAGATGAAAGTGAAGATGGTTTCCACTCTGCAACGTAAAATACAGAAAAGTTGCATTTCATCAAAATAATGAGTAATGAAAGAAAAATGTACTTGGAGAATCTCTTAATTCATGATCTGTGACTATTATGGAGGTCACAAGTATAGGTTAAAGAACTTAAATTTGTTTCAAACATTATGGGACAATGTACACCAACACTGTAGACTAGAGTAACATTGTACTGCAAAAAAAAGCTATCAAAATCTTCTATCCATCACTTTATTAAAGGGAATTGATGTGTTAATTAGATACATGTATGAAAAAATAAAATGTAAAAGAAGATATGTAAAAATAGATGCACAATCCACATATATACATTTTAGACCGCCCAAAATTAATGTTTTTACTAGAAGAATATGAAGAGAAAGTAAACAAGAACGTTGTTCGAATTGAAAATCCCAGTTACCAGCCTAAAATTTATATATGGTAAACTCTACTTTGTAATTTATTGTACATAATTTATGGTAAAATAGCCTATAGATTTTGTGAATATATGTGAAAATTGTTTTATGTTGAGACATGCTCTTATTGAATAATAAAGAAGTTTATACGTCATAGACTTATATGAATATATTATTTGTATTTCTAAAAATATTATTTGCTTTATGCATACAGCCAGGTAAAATATACGGCGAGAGGTTATGTGCTGGCCACATCAGATTTTTTTAAACTGTATTTTATTTACGAAATTAATTATGCTACTTTAAGGTGAACTCATCTTCAATCGTTCTTTGAACTAAAACTCAATTTTCCAGTAATACCAACTGTCGCCTTCAGTTTGATTCACTTGGGAAATCCATTACCCCTTTTTTACAGAACTAAAACATTCCATGGCTGATTTCTTTGTTGCCTGATGCTGATGGTAATCGAATTTGTTTAAATATTCATTCCTACCTGTGGCTGCTTTTCAGATTTAAATTAATCATCGACTCCAAGAAATAACATTCAATATGACTAACCCACCATTTACAGACATTTATTCGAGTTTATATTAGTTCTATACTTCTTTTTGATGTGACAGTATGAGAAATATCAAGAGCAAAATTCTAAAATGTTGTTCTCCTCCAAATTCGAGGCAAGTTCATTATTTAATAGTTATTATAACAAGTGTCGAAAAAGGGTCGTTACGTGAAAATGCAGAGTTAACACCAGACTTGCCATATCCTTTTTCGACATATGTTAGAATTAGAAATAACATTTTTTCTACAGCTGGTAATTTGGAAAATCAGTAATATAGAAGAGTCATTTCATAAATATTGCACATAATGGGGTAGTTTTGTCTTTTTTGATTTTTACCTTCCGTCACCTTTAGGTAAGGAAGGTATTGTCTTTGGTCAAAAAATTCAATGATGAGTTTTAGTGAATAAGCATGTTTTAGGGTCCCTATAATACGATTTTACCCTTTTTACGATGATGTCTGTATGTATGTATGTATGTATGTATGTATGTATGTATGTATGTGTGTGTCTGTGTGTGTGTGTGTGTGTGTGTGTGTGTGTGTGTGTAACTTCAATACCAAAAATTATATTTTTTTCGTATTCCTCAAGTTTACACCCAGAAGAACAATTTGTAAGATCTTACTGTAAGTAATTATAAATCTAAGTACTTTACAGCCACTTCTGGTGTTCCTCAAAGTTTTAATTTGGGTCGTCTACTATTCTTATTCTTTATTAATGACATTGTAAATTCATTTCAGCACTCTCAAGTCTTATTATATGCTGATGACTTTAAGATTTTTATAACCATTAATTCTATTGAAGATCCTAAATTCTTACACGCAGATATTAATAATATTTTAGCTTGGTTTGTACCGTCTAAGCTATTTTTAAACTATATAGTAAATTTCAAAAAAACTATTACAAATATGATTACAAAATAGACTTTCACATTCTTGACAGGGTCGCTCAATTTAAAGATCTTGTTGTTTTATTTGACGAAATGCTCAACTTTACTAATCTTTACAAACTGTTAAATCTGGTTACAAAAATTTAGGCTTCATTTTTAGAAATACCCAGTACTTTATTCATATAACTCTAAAGATATTATATTTCTCGTTTGTAAGAACAAAGCTGAAATATTGTCAGCAAGTTTGGTGTCCAATCTATAATAAATACAACACTAATTGTGTGCATTTAGTATTGTGTCTCTCGAAAATTCGATCATCGTTGTTCCTTTATAAAATTTTGCATTGTGTCATAAATGATACCATAATCCTAGGAAAAGTTCCTTTCTTAGTTCCTAACCATAATTCCCGGTTAAAATATATCTTTTATTTTAATAATTTACCTGATTATTTTGACATCTTTCTCATCTCGGTTGAAATATTTAAAAATATAAACCTCTTGAAAGTAATATCGTATTGCTCGTGCGTTGTCTAACTCAGTTACACCGTGTTCATCAAACTTCTCACTCGCACGATATTTCTCACTTTCGATACTCGTTATAAAATATACTCATAATGAGCTGATTTTGCACATATATCTGAAAATACATTGAACGGATCTAGGTAGTGAAAAGACTTGTTCGAAAGAATTTATGGCTTTCAGGAAAAGTTTTACGCTAAATTGAAACTCTTAATTTAAGAATTCGTTCAACTTTCGACTTAAAAAGTACTATTAACGAAACGAGGGCTAAAATAAAAAGAAATCAATGGATGTTGTAAATATGTAAATAAGTTTCTGCACAAAATTAGTTCAGCACCTTGAAAGTAGGGCAGTAGGACGTTAATACTTATCTTTTATTTCTTAATAACAGATAAACAAACACATTTGCGAATAGCATATCTTTGAAATTTTTCTCTTTTATCTTTTCCTTTATTTGAATAAACACAGTGTTATATTTTTATCCCAAGCTTTCAGTATGCACGTTTAAAACAGATGAATTATCATATGTCCTAGAATACAGGGTGTTTATTTTAAATGGGCCACCATATTGCTATCTCGAGAACTATACGAACTAACGACGGTTAAATGAACACACAATTTTTGTTTTTCTCAAATTACTGCACCTAACTTTATTTATTTTAAATGAGAACATATATTTTTATTTACTAATTCGTCAGAGAATTTAATTCTGAATTCAAAGATAATATAATATATTTATTCTCACGATTCGTGAAAATGCATATATATAGTTTTATATTAATTTGATAAAAATATGACTATAACAAGAGCGCCACGCATGGACAACTGAATATTTTATTTTTTTAGATGGAGTTAAATTACCATAAAAGAAATATGTGAATTATTTATGTATGTAACATTTCGGTTGACATTTTTACTTCACACTAAAAGAGATATTGGATTCATGCTAAAAATCGCATACCCAGATTTTAATGATTAAGCGCATTTTAAGGTCCCTACAATCCGATTTTAATATTTTTTCGATGATGTGTGTGTGTGTGTGCAAGTGTGTATGGATAGATGTGTGTGTGTATGTTTGTGGGGATATTGGAAGGACGATTTTTCAAAAACTATAATGGGAAGAGCTGAAAGGGTTTTGGTAATAATTGGATAACCGGAAGTAGCAGATTCTTAAAAAAATCTTCTACATATTATTTTTTGAAAAAAATTGTTCTTGCTTGTAATAAAGACAAGTAAATTCTATATCTGATACATATAAATAATTTATTATATCTTTTATAAACACACCCCTCATATATATAATAGAAACTATTTGTTCAGAGCTACTAATTTATTGTCTATGAAGATATACATATTTATATGAATGACGCGCATAATGACTTATGGCATTCTATTAGACTCTATCATATTGAATTTCATCATTACAATACGTTTAATGAATGAAAATATATCGTAGCAACTTCCTTCACTTTTACTGATTAAATTATGTTATTATACACTTTATACTACAATATAAGTATTCGTCACGTGCCTTACTTCATAAATACATTATTCATTTAGTAATTTCATGCTTCGCGTCTAATATATACAAAATATAATTTGAGGAACTTGTGAAAATAGAGGATATGTACTGTGCACGTATGGCAGAGTGACTGGAACTACATGTACGTTATAAATTAATAGTGGAACATACGTGGATGTACGAGGTGTGTTCAAAAACTATCGCGAATTTTGAATTTTCGCGGGTTACGTATATTCGAATTTCGATCTTTTTGTGGCTTTATGTTGGTACTCATGTCTCTCACTTATGTCGACAAGCTCGGCCATTTTGAATGTTCACTTACTTGTTGACAGCTGCTTTGCTTGCACGTGTTTTGGATCGTCTTCGATTTTTACCTATTGTGCTTATTCGTTAAAAACTGACTATGAATTTTTTGACCAAGACAATATCTTGCTTATCTAAAGGCGACGGAACGTAGAAAAAAATAATTCATTTAAAATTTGTCATTGTCATAAAATGTTTTTATCAACGAGTAGAAATGAAATAACTTCTTTGATAAAAACATTTTATGACAATGACAAATTTTAAATGAATTATTTTTTTCTACGTTCCGTCGCCTTTAGATAAGCAAGATATTGTCTTGGTCAAAAAATTCATAGTCAGTTTTTAACGAATAAGCACAATAGGTAAAAATCGAAGACGATCCAAAACACGTGCAAGCAAAGCAGCTGTCAACAAGTAAGTGAACATTCAAAATGGCCGAGCTTGTCGACATAAGTGAGAGACATGAGTACCAACATAAAGCCACAAAAAGATCGAAATTCGAATATACGTAACCCGCGAAAATTCAAAATTCGCGATAGTTTTTGAACACACCTCGTATGTGTGTGTGTATGTAGTTATGTATTATGAAAATTAGAGTAGGTTGGTTATGCGAAGCGAAACAATGAGGAACTTAGTATGGCATTAATTGTTTACACTTTATTCGAGTACAATAGACCTTTTCGAGTTGAGAGTTATTTATAAATTTAATTTTGCATATGAATTTTAAATATAAATAAATGATAGCAAAGTAATAGCTCAAGCTCTGTGCTTAATTACAGAAACGGCTAGCAAGACTATACTCTGGGGCGAACAATCATTTTATTTTTACCTCCCGTCACCTTTATAGGTAAGGAAGGTATTGTCTTTGGTCAAGAAGTTCAATGATGAGTTTTAAGTGAATAAGCATGTTTTGGAGTCCCTATAATGTATGTGTGTGTGAAAGTTTCGAATCGCATAACTTCAATACCACGATTCCAAAAATTATATTTTTTTTTTGCACGATCAGGTTTTTTTTTTAAACTTTACCGATAGGGTTTCCAAGGCAGTAAGTTTTGTTTACAAATTACTGATCACTAAGTGATGTGATACTAATCAGTAAGTTATGTGACTGACCGGTAAATGATGTGACTACCTACCGATCTGGAGGTGGTGAAAATTACATACATAAAAAATAAATGTACAATTTTTAAAGATTTAACGATAACAAAACAACGATCATACCTTACTTAAAAATGATAACTTTTTTTTTAAATGTCAAAATAATTTTTAAATAATTCTAAACTTTAATTTGTTATTATTGGTACGATCGACTTCGTCTCGATCTCCAAACTAATCCTCAACCGGTAAGGTGCACTTACTGCCCTTAATACTTAAATAACTATTTCGTATTCCTCAAGTTTACATCCAGAAGAACAACTGATTAGATTTTGGTTGTAATTGGTTAACCGGAAGTAGCCCCATTTGATGATTTAACAGTTAAATATATTTATTGACATTTAACGTTATTATAAGTTAAAGAATATATTATTTTCTATACGATTTGATACATTTTATACTTCATATTCAATAGATATAGAGTTAAAGAATTTTAAAGAAATTAAATTTTATAAATCAGCCAGCTATGCTAAACATGGAAACTACTAATATATTCATATAATTCAAATTGACAGATGTCAGTATAAATAAAAAGTAAATTAATATGGCAAAGATGATGTTGAAGTAGATGTTGGGGAAGACACGGAAAGATAGGTAAGGAAATAACTCTAGCGTTACAAGTTTCTAGAAAGATACAAGCAAAATGATTACATTGGTTTGAAAATGTCATGAGGAGAAATGAAGAATATATTGGATGAAGAATGAATAGTTTAGTAAGAGAAGGTTGAAGAAACAGAGGAAGACCAAAGATAAGATAGAAGGAAGATTTGAGAGTAAAGGAACTGAAGACACGTAAAACAGAAATGAGTTGAAGAAGAAAATAAAAAATAGCGACCCCTAACGAATGGAGAAAGCTAAAGAAGCAGAAGAAGATGTTAATGTCAAGTGCAATTTGCATGGTTTTTTTATGAACTAATTTTACTGGAAATTTAGAATGTTTTGCAAGAAAATTTATGTGCGGAATTTATACATAATACACAGGATTGACGGAAGATGCTGGCCACAACAGATTTTTTGATTCACTAAAAACTCATCATTGAAATTTTTGACTAACGACAATACCTTCCTTACCTAAAGGTGACGGAAGGTAATAAAATATGTAATGGAATGCCAAGTTATAAAGAATTAATAATATTTGACAATACAGGTAATAGATTAACATTAGTTCTTCGAACCTTTTCGATCCAGCTCCCTTGGACTAACATCGGTCATTCGAAGATCTTTATTGTCCCCTTCGTTGAATCGTTGGCCTATTTAGATTATTGGCTATCTTTGAGGAATAGATTGGAAGTTTAATTTTTTGTATCGCTCATATTTTGAAAATATGTTAACCTAGACTTAGATAACAGGATTGTCAAGATTTCAAATATAGAATTCCAAGTGGGTCACCCCAAATGTATCACACATGGGAACTGACCACTAGTTTTAGGTAATAGGATATGTCTGTCAGTTCGTACATATGATCTAGTGTTCTAGTGAGTTGGGTGTGGGTTTAGTTATGAATTAGAGTAAATATAGTGTGTTGGGTGGGCTAGGGCGGCGGCGGCGGAGCCATGACGCCGGCGCCTTTCGGCTCGAGGCTCGCGCGCTCCGCAGCGCTCAGTGGTGCAGCCGCGTCGCACCGGTACCGGTGCTGGCTCCGAGCGAGCGTCCGCGTGCCAGCCTCTTCGCCGTCCTCCACGTCCACACGTGACGATACTAACCACTAAGCACCAAGACAACACACTCCCGCCCCGTCAGACTACTTTACTATACGGTAAAAATCACAACCTAAACAACAACCGCGTGTACCCCCACAACAACAAAACATACATGATACAATCAAACAAAGTATAGTGAAGTATTTATTGTGCCATCCTTCAAGGAGTCAACCCCCAGTTGCCATGGATTTGAACTCTTCCTGGATATATAGTGTTACATAACCACAACACCAGTGATACAGTGCTCTTCAATGATTTCTTAATGTGTTTATCTAAATTACTACATCAAATGATTTAAAATTGCTTATCTAAAGGATTCTGTAGACCACGCTAAAATCAATTCGCCCAAATTTGAACTGTTCCAGTTGTTGTGATGTTACATAACCACAAAGTTGTATCTGTGTCATCTGTTCCTCGTAAAAACTGAACCACCTAATTCCAATATTATTTATTAATGTTTTCTAATACGTCGTTCTTTCACGGATTAATAAGAAAAAACATTAATTTTCTCACTGTAACAAAATTACGAACTCTTAGCAACATTACTGTAGCAAATAACCAATACATACAAACATTAAATAATATATGAAAATGTAAAGCATTACATTCGGTTTCTATTGGGATGAATATGATTCTTTTATATATATCGTACCCAAATTTCAAAATCCGTTTTTTTAACGCCTAGTCAATTTTATAAAACGTGGCCAAATTCTCATCCCTTCATTGACTAAACAAAGTTTTACAATCTATCTAAACATTCTATAAAACAACACATTGTTTATAGCTACATTGTAATAGGAATATTTGAACAATTTCGCTTGAATCTAAATAAACCTCAACCTAATCTAACACAAAATTCACGCATAGAAATCTTGTTTTATACGTTAGGTTAGGTTATGTTATGTTTATAAAATCATACAAAGTTAAAAAAGCTATTTGTTGTATAGGGTTTTCAATAAATTAATTAATTGGCAAACATCAATTCTTTTGACAAAATTTTGTGCATGTTGGCTTTGAGCTCTGCAAATATTGTTGGATTATCCATATAAACCTCATCTCATTCACGTAGCCCGAAACGAAATAATCTAACGGTGTTAGATCGCATGATCTTGGTGTCCAATTGACATCACCTCTACGCGAAATCAAACGTCCATCAAATTTTCAATAAATCGATTGTTTCTTGAGCTGTATGGCAAGTTCCCCGTTCTGTTGAAACCTCAAATCCACGATATCCATGTCATCCAAAATAGGCCATAAAAATTTGGTTATCATGTAGCGTATTCCATTTACCGTAATGGTAGCACTAGCCTCATTTTCGAAAAATACGGTCCAATGATGTTTTGATGTTGCTACGTTGTGTTTTGTCACTTAATTTTTAATTGCGGGCTCTGATAGACGATTATAACGATTCAAAATATCCACGATTTTATGAAATACAGACCATTTTCATAATGAATTTTCAAACGATATTGAATTCATTTTATTAAATTGTAGGTCTTCTACTGTAAACATAATCTCAAACTGTTCTTATTGAGAAGCCCATTATTATAAAAGCGTAGACGTGTGGTAAATCAACGCTAAATCAACAAAAAATTGCCATTCTGGCCGCGTTTTATAAAAGGACTAGGATTTTTATAAAAAGAGATGTATCGTAAAATAACCATAATACTTGAAAACAGTACCTACTTACACAAGAAACATGAAAGAGATTTACCAGTTTTGTGATCAAATAATAGGTTAAACAACGTAAGGAAACATTATATCTCAGTTTGATTCCTATCCTAGTTCAATGCAAACACAATTTGCAGCCATTAAAGTTAATTCACCCCTAAGAATCTTTAAAAAGTCTTGGTTGGTGCCTCTCAATTCTTGATTCAATTATATTCCATTGCGGGGACCGCAGGAGCTAGTAAGACTGGGCCAGTTTCCATGTGGCGGAGTAGCACGTTTTCCGCATTTGTCAACTTGATGTGCCGGGATTTTGCACAGCGTGAACGGAAATTTATTTCGTGATGTACCAAGGATACATGTTCAGTGCAGTGCTTACAAGGACTACTTAAAAATATTATACATATATCATTTCTCATTTTGATACTGACTGGATTTTAGATAACCTACTAAATTATTTAAAACGATGTTTTCTGTGTCAGGATAGCTTTCATGTGGTGTTAAAAGAAAAGTGAGGCTATTTGTATTCTCTGAAACCTGAAAGAAGGATTTTAAAAGCATTTAACATCGTAAGGTTACTTTATTCAAGTCATCCTAATCTGAAATACCCTAACCCTTATCTAATTTTACTGAAACAAATCTAACAGAATGTATGGTCAAATAGATACTTATTTAAGAGTACTTAGACTACTTGTATTTTGATATTGACTACATTATTATTAAGGTCATGCTAGAATATAAAACGCTTAATATCTATTTTTGGAATTATTAATTATTTAATTATATATTTTCACTCACAACGAAAATTGATTAACTTAGTTCTAACTTAATTTTTGCAGCTTAATTTCAAGTGCCAAATAAATAAGTGTTTAAAATGAAAGTGCAATTTTTGTTTTCCACGGCACCTTGGATTTTCTTATTCTCAAAAGTTCTAATATAACTCATTTAAAAAAATTGAGCATAAATTTTTCCAAAAAATAATTTACCTATTAAATGTGGTATCTTCAAAAGCTTTTTGACTGAAAGGGTAATTGGATGAAAATAAAATCCTGAAATGCAGTCCCAATTTTTGTTTTTAATTTTCGGTATAAACTAGTTTCAGCACCACGTGACCATGTGTCTTCTTCAGGTGATGAAAATTCGAACTGAATAAAATTGGTGCATAAATAAATAACATATAATACAACATGTGGTCATCAGAAATTGAAACATAAATAAATACATTAAAATACATAAAATGTGATCGTGAAATTAAATAAATATGAAAAAACTTTTAACAACTTTAAAAAAAAAGTTATTTTATTTCATTTAATAAATTTATTCAATAGGGATTTTTATATGCCTCCTAAATACTAAATTTTAAAATATATTGGTTTGTAGCATGAATGGTGATTAGGATATGACTAGGGAGTAGATGCCTAGCAGTGCTTTAACTCTGTCAATCGTTTGTGGTTTTTTTCTCTCTAAAATAAATTATAAACGGTTGAGTTAAAACGATGCTAGTCATCTCCTAATCACCATTCTTCCATCACTCATTGTTCTTTAAAGAGACTTAAATTAGATATTTTACAATTAAATATTAAAATTTGTGTAATATTTTGAAAAAGTCACGTGATCTGAAACAGAACGTATATTTTTACGATGATGTCTGTGTGTGTGTATGGTTGTATGTGTGTATGTGTGTATGTATGTGTGTGTGTGTGTGTGTGTGTATGTGTGTGGGAAGGTTGGAAGGACGGTTTCTCAAAAACTATAATACTTGATATCTGTACTACGTATTTCTCAATCGGGCATTATTGGGAAGAGCTGAATTTTTTTTATTTATTTTATTTAGACATACACTGTCCAAATGGTAATAATTGGACAACCGGAAGTAGCAGATTCTTAAAAAAAAAATCGTCTAAATATTAGTTTTTCAAAATGTTTATTCCTGCTTGTATTAAAGAAGAATAAATTCTCTATTTGATACATATAAATATTTTATTATATCTTTTATAGATTTAGAGATAAAGAAATATAAGGTATATAATAATCTGTGTGAAAAATCCAGAGACATTACTGAAGATTTTTTCTGGGATGTATATACATTATATTATTTCTCATTGTATTAATAGTTAAATATTTAAAGTATAGGTATATTACACATACCCTTCAAAAAAACTGTTAATCCCGACAATAAATTGGAAACATTTCGAAAAATTAGAAGAGTAGGAAAAAAATTCTTCAACGAATGAATTTAAAATTAACAATCTAAATATAAAGAATAGGTGTAAGAATAGAATTTTTGGTGTAGAATGTAGGTATACAAGAAATATTAAATACAATAGGGCACGAGCAATCATGTCACTTTGTTGGTATTGACAAGCAGATATGGGGACCCGTGTTAGAATGATAGATGTCAAATATCATAATTTTCATTCTAAATTTAGTGATTTTCCAATTCCATGTGCTTTATTTTCCTCGACAAGTAAATTCCATACTCCTGGTGACAAATTACGTGAATTTAGAAAATCTTGAAATTTTTAATGAATAATTCTGACATTTGACATGTATGTACATAATTACTAATTATCATTCTGACACGGGGCCCCATACAATAATGTCACATGACTGGTCGCGCCCTATACTGATGTAACCAAAAACGGAAGTGGCGACAGGTATTTATTACTAAGAAAAATATTGCATAAACTTTCATTTAAAATACTTCTTAAAAAACGACAAACCGGCTTATTTTAAAAGTTTTCGGTATGCCCATTAACAATAAGAATCTGAATGCTACACCGGAATCAGTTCAGCGATTCTTTCACGTTTGACAGAAAAATTAACCAAGTCATCACTTGTGGCATTACATGGTCTCAATTTACGTTAATACTATTAACTTTAGATAGTTACAGTTATAGTCGTGTTTTGCTACTAAATTGAAAGTGAACTATTTAATATAATAACCAAAGTTTTGTGTATTTCATCTAAACCTAAAACATCCTTTAACTTTAGCCCTTGATATGATTTTATTAAAGAGATATTTTCGTGGTCTTTGGCATTCTCACCATGAACAGTGTATAGTATAGTGTTTCAAGATGCCAAAGTTTGAATGCATCGTCGTTTTATTGGAGATAAACTTTGTTGTTGATGTATTACAAGTAGAAGTTTTTTGGCTTTATAATTAAAAGAAGCAATTAGTGAGACACGAGTGTTCTGGTTGTATTTCCGATAACAGAATGTGACAAAGAAAGAATAAATCATTTTACGATGTCGAATCCTATAAATTTCTTAATTTGACAGGCGATGTACACGATATATCATGATATTCATACGTTCGGAATGTGAAAATATGATAAAAGTATAAATAAAATATAAACAGTGATAAATAATACAAAAGACATAGTTAGATTAATTATACCTGACTTGTAAATACGGAAAAACAGTCATATCGATTTAATATCAGAATTTTCAATTTAAATTATACATTATTTACATACCGATTGAAGCAGTTTGATTTTCCCGTGTATAAATTATGTATGAAGCAAGTTTCATAGTTTATATTTGCTTAAAATTAATTTGCATTAAATAGACATACATATGGGTTGCTTTTATTTTCACAAAAATTTAAATTTTATGTACAGTAAAATTTTTGAAAGATGTCCGATCAAGGTTGTCTACGATTTGTATGAATTCAGATTTTTGCTCCGCCCATCATGACAAATTCAGTAGTGTCGTTTGCTTAGTTTTTATGAGGGTACGTAAGATACTACTGTTATTTTATTATTATAAAAATATATATTACAGGAAAAACATTCAAAATTCAAAAATAAGTCAACTAGTAAGTTTATAAGCAAATGTAAAACCAAATATGTTAAAAATAAGATACTAACACAATGTCAGTGTCAGTGACTCTGAAAGAATATAACGTTATACGTACGGCTATGAATCCAGGTAATGTATCTGTATTAATAAATAAACTTACGTTACAGCGAAAGTATTATCAACAACGAGCATCGTTTATAAATGGAATGTCCTAACTTAGTCGAAACAATATGAATTTTTGAAAGACATGCGTGTTATATCCATCCTTATCACACAGTGTTACAGCCTTTGCAAAAGAAAGAGATAAATGTATGCCTATTTGTTAATTCGTTCGTGATACAGGTGCCCTTGATCGGACATCTTTCAAAATTTTTACTGTATTTAGATTAAAAAAATTATAAACGAATTAAATTTCATAAAGTAGTCAGCTATTCTATAATCATGAAAACAGCTACTATGTTAAGAAAATTCTAAGTGAAAGATGTGACATTGTTTATATGTATTATAATTTTACTGGAAAAACCTTTGCTAGAAACTTTCTGTATGGAAATTGTATAAAATACATAGGTACATCAGATTTTGAGTATCGAATCCCTTGGCTGACCCCATTACCGATATAGGACATTAAAAATAAATTCTTGTTGAATAATAAATCAAAATTATTCTTTTGCTCGGAATACATTTTCTCCTAAGAATGACACTAATTCATTTGAAAATTACACCGTATTCTAAAAGGAGACCTCATTATATCATGGCAAATAAAATTACCATCTCATCGATTTTTCCAAACAATGGTCTAACTACGCGAGCCCAACGAACATGAAAATGTAAAAACAATGTACACAGGCACACAATGTTCTTTTTGTTCGATCGCAGTGCACTTGCTGCACTTTCAAGTGCAAATTGTGGTGCTTATCTGTGTCGGCGCGGCTTCTTTGCCTCTTCAAGTCAAGTGTCAAGTGGCTACTGTTTCCTTCAGTTTCAGCGGTAGACATTGTTGCTTGGTAACGGTAAAAGCGAGGGCGTTGTTGACATTATCATTCTTCATCGCGCTAAGCCGGAAACGGCCTGTTAATTGCTGAATAATGTAAACAAAAAATGAAAAATGTGTGGGTGATTCATAGTAGTGATTGTCTACTGTGGAGGGATGGGTGATGGTTCGTGATGATCTAGAAAGATAATTAGCTAATTTGCCTGATGAACTATACAAATTGCACTTCCAATGTAAATACAAAAGCTAACTACATCAATTTTCACACTAGTTAACATGTTTACTGCATTTAGAGGTTATTTTCTTTCCTTCTATACATTCATAATCATGATACGGCAAAATTAAATGCCAAATTAAGATTTTATGAAAACTGTAATTTCTGTATTTTCTGTGGGAATTAATATTAAAGCATTTTGAGGCTTAATATGTAAGTTATAAATTATAAATTCAGTTAAAGACAATATAGTCCATGGCGTAACATGGCTCACTAAAATGTTTCGCATCAGTAGAGTCTCGATATAGTAAAGTAATTAATGGAGGGCCCAATATCGAGTTTTTTCACTTTCTCGAGTTCTACTGAAATAACTACAATATAATTTTAAACGTATTTATTGGTTTTAATTATTTTAAACAACTTAAATATCAAAATAATAATTTTTAGATCGTATACCCTGAAGATCTAAAGTTTTAAAAAACTATTTAATATATAATACAATTTTTTACCTTCCGTCACCCTTAGGTAAAGAAGGTATTGTCTTTGGTCAAAAAATTCAATGATGAATTTTTACTGAATAAGCACGTTTTAGGGTCCATATAATACGATTTTACCATTTTTACGATGATGTCTGTATGTATGTGTGGCTGTGTGTCTGTGTGTCTGTGTATGTGTGTGTGACAAAAGTTCCGGATTCCATAACTTCAATACCACGATTCCAAAAATTATAATTTTTTCGTATTCCTCAAGTTTACATCCAGAAGAACAACTGATTTGGTTATAATTGGTCAACCGGAAGTAGCCTCATTTGAAGATTTAACAGTTAAGTTTGATTTATTGATATTTAACGTTATTATAACTTAAAAAATATATTATTCTCTATACGATTTGATTACAATTTATACTTCATATTCAATAGATACAGAGTTAAAGAATTTTAAAGAAATTAAATTTTATAATTCAGCCAGCTATACCAAACATGGGAACTGCTAATATATTCATATAATAATTCAAATTGACAGATGTCAGTATCAATAAAAAGTAAATTAATGTGGCAGATATCAGGATGTTGAAGTAGATATTGGGGAATACACGGAAAGATACGGTAAGAAAATAACTCTAGTGTTACAAGTTTTTAGAAAGATACAAGAAAGACGATTACATTGGTTTGAACATGTCATGAGGAGAAATGAAGAATTATATTGGAACAAGAATGAATAGTTTAGTAATAGGACGTTAAAGAAACAGAGGAAGACCAAAGATAAGATGGAAGGACTGTATTGCGGAAGATTTGAGAGAAAAGGAACTGAATGAGAACGACATGCAAAAATAACGACCCCTAACGAATGGGAAAAGCTAAAGAAGAATAAGATGCTAGTGTCAAGTGCAATTTGAATAGTTTATTGTTGTACTGGAAATTTAGAATCTTTTGTAAGAAAAATTATGGAATTTATACATTATACACGAGAATGACGGAAGGTATTGTGCTGGCCACAACAGATTTTTTATGTTAACGTTAAGTTTACGTTTATTTGCATGGCGCACTGAGAAATTCTAAATTTATTTTCAATGCCTTTTTACTATAATTTGTGTAATAGGTATAAAACTGTGACGTTTTATGCTACTTAAATTTATTTTCAAGTCAAGATATTTAATGGCACAATATATAAATCTTAATATATACTAATATTTATTATATGTTTAAT
This sequence comes from Harpalus rufipes, assembly GCA_951394225.1. Classification (NCBI taxonomy): domain Eukaryota; kingdom Metazoa; phylum Arthropoda; class Insecta; order Coleoptera; family Carabidae; genus Harpalus; species Harpalus rufipes. The sequence goes on from OX596275.1 coordinate 66,925,588, forward strand.
AGTTTTGTTTTGTTATAAATCTGTTTTGCGTCTAAATATATGTGAGATTAAAATTTATTCTGAAACATGCTACACTATTCTTCATAGAAAAGTTTGTAACGTAGCACGTGCAGATAATTTCTTTTTACTTCCTTTATAAAACTATCATCTTTCTCTCTGAGAAACAGTAACAGAAAAGTAGCACATGAAATAATCTCTGAGAATTTGCAAATCGTAATTCATTAAAATTCGATCGATGGAATATTTTCTAATCAGTTTAAACTAAAGAGACTGCAGAGACTTGCAATCACAATCACCATTACAATTCATTAAAATCAGAGATCGATCGATAAGTAACGAATAGAGGGCCGTAGAGATAGTCGGAAAACAGACAGACGTCACAAACGACAGATAGCAGTGAATGAAATCGACGCGAGCGTTTCGGTATGGTGGCGTGGCGTGTCGTCTTGATGGCTTGAAATAGGTCACCTTGCAAATACAGACGGATTGATATGACGTTAAGGGATGATGATTACCAGAGGGTGGTTCCAGAATTTATTTTAGGATATACGTATATCTTTATACCGACGAGTACAAGTTGACATTTTTGTTATTTTTTACCTCTCGCTAAGAGAGCTATTATTGGATTCATGCTAAAAATCGCATATCCAGATTTTATTGAATAAGCACGACTTAAGGTCCCTACAATCTGATTTTAACATTTATACGATGATGTCTGTGTGTGTGTGTGTGTGTGTGTGTGTATGTGGGTTGTTGGAAGGACAATTACTCAAAAACTATGAGACTTTATATTTGTTTAACTACGTATTTCCTAATCGGACATTCATGGTAAAATCTGAAAAGGTTTTGGTAACAATTGAACAACCGGAAGTAGAAGATTCTTGAAAAAAAAAATTCTAAATATTATTTTTTGATAATATTAAAGAAATTTAAATTCTCTATCTGATATATTTAAATATTTTATTGTATATTTTATAGATTTAGAGATAAAATAAATATAATATATAAAATAATCTGTTGTAATAAATTTTACAGCCAAAAGAATGGAAAATATTTGAAAATTTAAATTGTTTGTAACTGACAGATGTCAGTGTCAGAAATCGGGAGACATTACTGAAAACCCTTTCTGCGATGTACATAGTTTATATTATTTCTTAATGTATTAATAGTTAAATATTTAATATTATACACATACCATTCGGAAATACTGTTATTCCCGACAATGAGTTGAAAACTTCTGAATATATTAGCAGTTTCCATGGTTAGCATATCTGGCTAATTTATGACCCTAAAACGTACTTATTCACTAAAAACTCATTGAATTTTTTGACCAAAGACAATACCTTCCTTACCGGTGACGGAAGGTAAAAAATTAATATTGTATTCACTATATGACAGATTTCAAGTAGACACGCGGTATGTATTGTTATTTCATCAATCATTTTATCTGCTGCCTATGACCAAAGCAGTCATGCACCCGTACATAAATTAAAAATAAATTTGTCTATCCTGTCCTCTGTATTTTTATCAAATTTGAAGCGGAACGATGCACTTGTGGAAATACATTTATAATGAACATAAATTTGAAGAGAGATTAATTGTCTTGTATGTCGAATTTTGAAAATTTATGTAAATATACTTTTGAATACATCAATTCACAATGAATGCGACTATATGTGATATTTGTTTTACAAATTGTACATGCCCTCCCCCCTTCTTTCCGCTTCCGAAATTCATCTCCTTTTTAAATATATACTGTCGCGTATTCCAAAAGCTAAAAGGTGCACTTCAGTCGAATTTAAACACAGCTGTGTAGCAGAATTTTATTTTATCAGGTACATTAAAAAGCCTGTTGCTTTTCATACTTGATGTAACTATCATGTTAATCTAAATATTTAATCTATCGTTCTTATAACATACGATATCGTTTGGATGTGTGCTCGGATATAATAGCGGTAACGATATCCTTCCGGTGTTGAGGCAGGTCCGGACTCGCCGTAATTGAGAAGTGATGATAATGATGATTCGATGTGACTGAACCCGAGACGTGCGGATGAGGATCACCTCACAGCTTTAGCCTGGCGGTGAAAAGCGATGAGACAGAAAACGAGGAATCCTAATTCACTCTCTGTAGATACAGCCAAACCTTCATCACCTCAAAATAACAGACGTGCAATTTGTACCTTTTCCCACTAAATTATTTAAAGACTGGTGAAAAATAAGCGAATATGTTTTTCGTATTTGTTTACTAATATTGAAACTATACTGTTACTTGAAGAAACTTGTACTGAATCTGGCATATGAAAATAAAATGCATATCCTATAATTCTTTGGCCAACTTGAACCACAAGTATTTTTCCAATCTTTTTATAGCCTTCCTAAAATACTTTTTATTTTGACTGAATCGCCCACTTTAGTTTCACCAAAACAAATCCAGATAATTTTAAGAAATGGATTTTTTGTTCCAAATATAGGTACAGAATCATATTTTCGGCAAGTAAACAACCATTTATAAAGATTAAATTAAACATAAGAACACCGTATTTTTAAAAGCAATCTGATGTGACTAGCACATTTCCTTTCGACAATCCTATGTATTATGTACAATTCATAAACATACTATGCAAATTGTATTTAACACTGACTTCTTCTTCTTTAGCTTTTCCCATTCGTTAGGAATCGTTATTTTTTTTCTTCTTTCACTCGTTTCTGCTTGCGAGTCGTCCTCCTTCAGTTCCTTTTCTCTCAACTCTTCCGCTATATTGTTGTTCCATCTTTGGGCTTCCTCTGTTTCTTCTACTTTCTATTATTAAGCTAGTCATTCTTCTTCCAATATATTCATCATCTTTCCTCATGTCATGTTCAAACCAATGTACACGTCTCTCTTGTATCTTTCTACAAACTTTATCGCTCGAGCCATTTCCCTTATCCTTTAATTCCTTATTCTATCTTTCCGTGTCTTCCCCAACATCTATCTCAACATTCTTATCTCTGCTACATTCAATTTCGTTTCATTGATACTGATATCTGTCAATTTAAATTATCTGAATATATTAGCACTTTTCATGATTAGCATAGTTGATTTATGAAATTTAACATAAAATATAGATGATATGTAATTGCGTTTTTTCAAGAAAAACTGTTAAAAGTTACAAATGAGGGTACTTCCGGTGGACCAATTATAACCAAAATCTAATCATGTCTGCATATGGATCTAAATTTGAAGAATACGAAAAAGTTATAATTTTTGGAATCGTGGTATTGGAGTTATGCGATCCGAAACGATCGTTACATACACACACACACACACACACACACACACACACACACACACACACACACACACACACACACACACACACACACACACACACACACACACACACACACACACACACACACACACACATACAGACATAAAGTAAATGAGAATACAACAAGGTTTCTTTGTAGATTAGATGTTAAAAATTATTCGAAAGTTCAAACAGCATTTATTCTTACTACCAACGTTTCGGTACGCCCTTGCAACTTCTTCAGGGTAGTAAGATCTTACAAATTGTTACAATTCATGTACAGAAAATACATTTGTACAAAACATTCATTTAATTTATTAGAAATCGTAACAACAAATGGATGTGTGTATGCTCTTTGCATTTTTTGGTACGATTTTTAATAAATTAAACGAATGTTTTGAACGAATGTATTTTCAGTACATGAAATGTAACAATTTGTAAGATCTTACCATCCCATAGAAGGTGCAAGGGTGCACCGAAACGTTGGTAGTAAGAATAAATTTTGTTTGACTGAGCTTTCGAGTAATTTTTAACACTTAATACACATCACAGTCGAGAAATTTACCCACAATTTATGTGTAGACTTTATATAAAATACATAGAAATGACGGAAAGTAAAGTGATGGTCACAACAGATTTTTTAATATATTTTTCCCTGCTTTTCCCGACCCGGATTCGTTTAGGTTTAGGAAAGCATTTCTCAACCAAGTACTGACTTATATTACGCGTAATAGTCCAATAGTAATCTGAAGCTACTGTAATGGATAAAAATTGAGATATTTTATGTCATAAACATTCATTTTCTATTTGAAATTAAATTATTCAAATTAACATTTTATCTTTTGTTTATCAACACAACAAACATTTGTTTAGCTTAATTATTCAATTCAATCAAATGTCTTAGTTGATGGTTAGGTTCAGTTAGGTAATTTAACAGGGCCAATCAGGGCCAACCTATTAAGTGTGAAGTGCGCCGCTACTGATTTGGGCGATTGTAGGAGTTTGAGAAATTGGAGGTCGTGCGTGAAATGCGTTACGGATGTGGACGAGAAAGAGAAATAGTAGAGCAAAACTCAGAATTATATCTTATCTATGCAGCCAATTTTATACTTTGGAGTCTTACTGTGAAATACGAGTTTTGTTTTATAGCCAAAGTAGATTTGTGGATTTTATTCACAATGGGGTTCTCTATTTTATACGAAAACTAAATTTTAAAACTATCTGAAAGGAACTGTTAAAGTTTAAAAAAGTAATAGTTTTTAAAATATTTAAATATACAGCATGAATCCGGGAAGAGGTCACCCCCTTTAACTTTTTTTATTATAAGTAATAGAAAATAATAGCTCAAGTTTTATTATTTAGGTATTTATTAGGTACGATTATCAACTTTTATTTTTATAATAACAACCTATAATTCTTTTACAAAAATATAAACCACCATTTTTTCTCGTTTCAACCATGTATTAATGTATTTGAAGGTATTTGTAGGTGGGTACTACTAACCTATTCATTCGTCTTCCAATATATTCTTCTTCTCTCCTCATGACATGTACAAATCAATGTAATCGTTTCGACTTAATTTTTTATTCAAAATTTCATTTTCTGTTATTGTATGTTTTTTTCTCGACAACTGAATTACACACTCCTGATAACAAATAAACCACATGAAATAATAAAATCATGAAATTTTGAATGTCATTTGTCAGTTATGGACACAATTATTAGCTGTCATTTTGACATGGGCCCCCATATCTGCATGCCAAGTCACGTAACTGCAACTGCTTGCGCCCTACATATAAATTTTCTTGCAAAAAATCCTATATTTCCAGTAAAATTATTTCATAAACAAACTATGCAGATTGCACTTGACACTGACATCTTTAACTTTTCCCATTCGTTAGGGGTCTCTATGTTTATTTTCTTCTTCCACTAATTTTTGTTTTGCGTGTCGTCCTCATTCAGTTCCTTTTCTCTCAAGTCTTCCGCATTACAGTCCTTTCATTTTATCTTTGGTCTTCCTCTGTTTCTTCAACCTTCTATTACTAAACTATTCATTCTTCTTCCAATATATTCTTCATCTCTTCTCATGACATGTTCAAACCAATGTAATCGTCTCTCTTGTATCTTTCTACAAATTTCTAACACTAGAGTTATTTTTCATATTCATTCAATTCTTACCATACATTTCCGTCTCTTCCCCAACATCCATCTCAAGATCATCATCTCTGCCATATTCATTTACTTTTCATTGATACTGACATCTGTCAATTTGAATTATCTGAATAAATTAGCAATTTAGTTAGTCAGGTCGTAGATAAGAATATTCTTTAATATTTATAATAACATTAAATGTCAACAAATAATATTTAACCGCGTTTTTTCACGAAAGACTCGTAAAATCTTCAAATGAGGGTATTTTGGTTGAGCAATTATAACCAAAATCTAATCAAGTCTGCGTATGTATGTAAAGAAGAGGAATACAACAGAAGGCACTAAAAATGTCCCTATATAATTGTATATATGTAAACTGTGAATTGTATTTGTAAATTGTATAGGTCAAATAAATACATTATTATTATTGAAATTACCTCCATTGATAAGACTGATCTAATTTAAGCACAAATGTAAACAAATTCTATGTGATTCATTTATGTGCAATTTTGTTATTTGACATTATAAATTGATAACAATAAATTTTATATTCATAGCTAGCAATGTTTTTTTGTAATATTTCATTATTTCCAAATTATTTACACATAAATAATCAAAGGAATAGTTAAATACTTTGAAATTTAAATGCGGTGTAAAATCATTTGCTCGTTATAATTAAAAACTTATTTTCTGTGCATGTTTTTATATTAATTGGATTTGATAGCATCGAGGGAAAAAAATAAACATGTCTCCCTGTTTACATGTAAAGGGTGTATAATGAAATTTTTATCTTCTTTAAAAAGAGTTTGTCAATATCACAAATGAAAAACTGTAGTTTCATTTATTTTATTACATAACTTATTTATTTCTGACTTCTGCATACAACATATAGTTTTTTCTTATTTGTCATATTCAGTTTTAAAATATATTTCTTGCAAGTTATGTCTGTTTACTCCGAAAATACTACAAAAATAAACTAATAATAAGCATAATAATGTGTTCAAAATCGAACGTCAAAATAGTGTAGCTAATTATTTGTGTTTATGTAAATATATTTGAACATGAGCCAAAAGAATATTTCTTAACCAAGTGAAGACCTAAACATATAATATTGAAAATAAATAAATAAATATATCATCACGGCATATTACCCATTGCTGAGTGTGCTAATCTGTTTTGTGCACAAATAAATAATATCTAGAATGATGATGACTCTTGCTGGCGTGAAAAGTATACCACCGAGTCACTTTTCAGCCATTTAAAATTAGAAATATTTTTTAGTGTCGGTTGCGCCCCTAAAAAGTGTATAAGGGTTGCATAATAGAAAATATTTCTTTAAGTATTAAATATAAATTCAATACAATTTATTTTATTATTCAATAGTTATGTAAGTGTACATATATTATAGTCGAAAAAAAAAAGTTTACGCCTACGGACGAAACTTATTCGTCCGAGGGTGTAAACTTCTTACGGCCAGAAGTACGTACAACGTTTTTTACCTTCCGTCACCTTTAGGTAAGGAAGGTATTGTCTTTGGTCAAAAAAATTTACATCCAGAAGAACAACTGATTAGATTTTGGTTATAATTGGTGAACCGGAAGTAGCCTTATTTGAAGATTTAACACTTAATTTTTTTTTTCACATTTAACGTTATTATAACTTAAAGAATATATTATTCTCTATACGATTTAACTGCATTTTATACTTCATATTCAATAGATATAGAGTTAAAGAACTTTAAAAAAATTACATTTTATAATTCAGCCAGCTATGCTAAACATGGAAAATACTAATATATTCATATAATTCAGATTAACAGATGTCAGTATAAATAAAAAGTAAATTAATGTGGCAGTGATGAGGATGTTGAAGTAGCTGTTAGGGAAGACCTCGAACCATAACTTCAATACCACGATTCCAAAAATTATAATTTTTTCGTATTCCTCCAGTTTACATCCAGAAGAACAAGTGATTAGATTTTGGTTATAATTGGTGAACTGGAAGTAGCCTAATTTGAAGATTTAACAGTTAAATTTGATTAATTGACATTTAATATTATTATAACTTAAAGAATATATTATTCTCTATACGATTTGATTGTATTTTATACTTCATATTCAATAGATACAAAGTTAAAGAAATTTAAAGAAATTAAATTTTATAATTCAGCCAGCTTTGCTAAACATGGAAACTACTATTATATTCATATAATTCAAATTGACAGATGACAGAATGAATAAAAAGTAAATTAATGTGACAGAGATGAGGATGTTGAAGTAATGTTGGGGAACACACGGAAAGATACGGTAATAAAATAACTCTAGTGTTACAATTTACTAGAAAGATACAAGGACTGTATTGCGGAAGACTTGAGAGAAAAAGGACCGAATGAGAACGACACGCAAAAATATCGACTCCTAACGAATGGGAAAAGCTAAGGAGGAAGAAGATATCAGTGTTAAGTGCAATTTGATTAGTTTGTTTATGAAATAATTTTACTGGAAATTTAGAACATTTTCCAAGAAAAATTATGTATGGAATTTATACATTATACACAGGATTGACGGAAGGTATTGTGCTGGCCACAACAGATTTTTATATAACTGCAATCAAATGAAATGTATATAATTTTGACGTTTTGTTTACCAGTTGTCGTACTTTATTTTACCGCCCGCATATGCTACTTTACCGCCCGCAGTATTTAATCTTTCAGTTTGCGCCATGGTAACTAAGATGTAAGCAAAAAGTGTTGAGATGGTCTAAATGTTTAAAATGTTCTTATCTATTCTTGTGTACAAATCAAGTTTTGCGTGCCTATGTTTTGTATAAATGAATTACAAAGTTTATAAGTTCGAAGTAAAGTCAATAGATATTTAAATTCAAGTCCAAAATTGATTTATCTCATCAGTCATTGTCTCAATTAAGTGGCCTTAATTTCAATTTAAATATTAATGCAAAATTCAATTAATACAAATTTGAATTGTAAATAAATTAAAGTAAAACTATTTGAATGGATTGTAAGTTGCCTTCTATCCAATTAGCGAAATGTCAATCACTTAAAAACCTTCCTTATAATATCTGGAGTTATCTGACATGAACTACCCAATTTAAACTGCAACCACTGCGAGGCGGAACAAACTTAATGCTTGCTAAACTCGACATCTTCGATCAGTGTAGAACAATTAATTACCAGATTGAAACAAAATCACTCGGTTCATGTCAAAGTGTAATATCTAGAGTACTTAGGACGTAGACACCAGGGGCGTACCTAGGGTTTGGCAATTATGGCACGTGCCACTAGCAATTTAGTGGTTGTAATTTTTTTGCATTATAAATACTTTTTAAAATCCCGATAGGGTTGTTTCAATTCTTATGATCTGTAATCCAATGAAATATATGTGTTTTTCTGTCGTATTATAGTGGATATATTATCAACTTGCAGTATTGCTGCAAAAAAAATCTGTTGTGGCCAGCACAATACCTCTCGCCACTTCCTTTTTTGGTTACATAAGTATAGGGCGCGAACAGTCATGTTACATTGTTGGCCTTGACAAGCAGATGTGGGGGCCCGTTTCAGAATGATAATTAGTCAGTATGTTTCATTCAGAATTTCAAGATTTTCTAAATACACGTAGTTAATTTGTCACCAGGAGTGTGGAATTTACTTGTCGAGGAAAATAAACCATATGGAATTGGAAAATCACTAAATTTAGAATGAGAAATTATGATACATCTATATACATAATTACTAGCTATCATTCTGACATGAGTCCCCATATCTGCTTGTCAAGGCGCCCTATTGTATTTAACATTTCTTGTATACCTACATTCTACACCAAAAATTGTACTTACATATATCTATTCCTTATATTTAGATTGTTTAATTTTAAATTCATTATATGAAGAAATTTTGTCCTCTTCTAATTTTTCGAAATGTTTCCAATTCATTGTCAGGATTGACTGTATTTTTGAAGGATATATGTGATAGACCTATAATCTTAAATATTTAACTACTAATACATTAAGAAATAATATAATGTATATGTACTTCCCAGAAAAACTCTTTAGTAATATCTATGAATTTCTGACACTGACATTTATCTGTCAGTTACAAACAGTTCAACTGGTCAACTATTTTCCATGGCATCCTTTCGGCTGTAAAATTTATTATAACGTTATTTTATTTATTATATTTCTTTTATCTCTAAATCCATAGAATATATAATAAAATATTTAAATGTATCAGATAGAGAATTTAATTTTCTTTAATATTACCAAGAAAAATTTTCAAAAAATATTATTTAGAAGATTTTTTTTCAAGAATCTTCTACTTCCGGTTGTCCAATTGTTACCAAAACCTTTTCAGATCTTCCCATGAATGTCCGATTGGAAAATACGTAATTAAACAATTTTTAAGTCTTATAGTTTTTGAGTAATCGTCCTTCCAACATCCTACATACATACACACATACATCCACACACACACACACACACAGACATCATCGTAAAAATGTTAAAATCGGATTGTAGGGACCTTAAAACGTGCTTATTCAATAAAATATGGATATGTGATTTTTAGCATGAATGCAATACCTCTCTTAGCGAGAGGTAAAAAAATTTGACATTCACGTTACTTAGGTAAATGTTGAAAAACGAAGACTGGATATTCCTCAAGGTTGGATGTTTTTGGAAATTTACTTTTTTTGGCTTTCATTGAGGAATGGAATTCAAAAAATTAGAGTTTGTTGAGTATCTTATTTATTTGTAGGACGTTTCCGGGAACAATTTCACCCATTTTCAGCCTTTTGATATAATTCATCTATGTTTGTTACATAGTTTTTTTAAATAATATAGGGCTGCTTTGCTCAAGAAAAACTATTTAAAAAGTTGAGGATATTTTAAATAGAATTTCTTGTGGACAGCACAATACCTTCCGTCAATCCTGTGTATTATGTATAAATTCCATACATAAATTTTCTTGCAAAAGATTCTAAATTTCCAGTAAAATTATTTAATAAACAAACTATGCAAATTGCACTTGACACTAACATCTTCTTCTTTAGCTTTCCCCATTCGTTAGGGTTTTTATTTTATTTTTTTATTCCACTCATTTCTATTTTACGTGTCGTTCTCATTCAGTTCCTTTTCTTTGATCTTCCTCTGTTTCTTTAACCTTCTATTATTCATATATCATATTCATTCTTCATCCAATATATTCTCCATTTCTCCTCATGACATTTTCAAACCAATGTAATCATCTCGCTTGTATCTTTCTAGAAACTGGTAACACTAGAGTTATTTCCTTACCTATCTTTCGAGGTCTTCCCTAACAGCTACTTCAACATCCTCATCACTGCCACATTAATTTACTTTTTATTTATACTGACATCTGTTAATTTGAATTATATGAATATATTAGTAGTTTCCATGTTTAGCATAGCTGGCTGAATTATAAAATGTAATTTCTTTAAAATTCTTTAACTCTATATCTATTGAATATGAAGTATAAAATGCAGTCAAATCGTATAGAGAATAATATATTCTTCAAGTTATAATAACGTTAAATGCCAATAAATCAAATTTAATTGTTAAATCTTCAAATGAAGCTACTTCCGGTTCACCAATTATAATCAAAATCTAATCAGTTGTTCTTCTGGATGTAAACTTGAGGAATACGAAAAAAATATAATTTTTGGAATCGTGGTATTGAAGTTATGTGACCCGAAACGTCTCACACACACAAACCGACACACACACGCAGTTATAATAACGTTAAATGTGAAAAAAATATTTAAGTGTTAAATCTTCAAATAAGGCTACTTCCGGTTCACCAATTATAACCAAAATCTAATCGGATGTTCTTCTGGATGTAAACTTGAGAAATATGGAAAAAATATAATTTTTAGAATCATGGTATTGAAGTTATGCGATCCGAAACTTTTGCCACACACACAGAGAGACATATATACACACACACACACACACACACACACATACACACACACACACACACACCTACATACATACAGACATCATCGTAAAAATAGTAAAATCGGATTGTAGGGACCCTAAAACATGCTTATTCACTAAAAACTCATCATTTTTGACCAAAGACAATACTTTCCTTACCTAAAGGTGACGGAAGGTAAAAACGGAAACGAAATGAACTGTTGAATGACATATTTATTTGCTGTAAATACTCCGATTTAATATTGTTTATTTAATGGGCAGTTAAAATTTTAACCAGAGATTATAAGATGGGGCCGTAAAAGAATTAAATAAAATAATAACAGTTACGCCTCTGGCGCACGCACGTCGCCATCTTATTCGCGAAATGCCAAATGCTGGCCACAATTAATCTAATTTGTGTAAAATTTTATCTGGGTTAAGTGAAGGATGCACAGCCGCCTTATCACTTTTAGAATGAAAATAAGCAGGAATATGTAATCGATCAAAACGTAACACGTAACGGAAGAGAGAAACAGGGATATTTTCGAAGAGGGGCGACAGAGACAGCAGACGTGCGGATGACCCAGAATCAAGGACGTTTGCGTGGGTTTAGAAATTGGATTTGCGGAGCGGTGATATCAAAAACAATTTTATAACTCTGTGTTTATTAGAATCTCAAGTGGTTTGGTTTCGCGTAACCCTTTGTCCGCGCTTTTTGGTTTTTTATTCCCTCTTCTAAAGTGTCGGGGGTAATTCATCACTACACTAAATCCTGTCTTCTAGGGATTTTATTTTTATCACGTTTCAACATTAAGTGTTTATTTAAGGTAGTTGGCGCAAGATGTAAAATCCATAAAATCTTAATAATCTTTGACGTACAGCTATATTAAGTATTATACAAGTGCAAACTGCAAAAAGCAAATTGCGAATTTTACACCCCCAGCACAACGAGTCATTGTCTCTGCTCCAGGAGTCCACACACTGTGGACCGGACAGAGACCACAGGTTACACCACACTGAAGAGCACCAATAAGTGCGAAACGCGTCTGTGGCTCCATTGGAGTTGACCAGAAGTTGTAAACTGGGGAAGCTAGACGTAACTTTATAATTTTTATTATAGATTAAGTATTGCTCGATGTAAATCCAAAATTTTAACTAACTTGCTCAGTTCCAAACGGAGTTATTGAACTCTAAATTTGGAAGATTTAACATGGCGAGTATAGAAAGGCTCAAGAAATCATCGACATAATTGCCTCTAGAATTGCGATAACCCATAAACTTTTAACTAAGAAAGTCTGGGGAAAAAAATCTGTTGTGGCCAGCACAATACCTCTCGCCACTTCCGTTTTTGGTTAGATAAGTACAGGGCGCGAGCAGTCATGTGACATTGTTAGCCTTGACAAGCATATAACGGGGCCCGTGTCAGAATTATAGCTAAATTCTTGTAGTTAATTTCTCACTAGGAGTGTGGAATTTACTTGTCGAGGAAAATAAACCACATTGAATTTGAAAATCACGAAATTTAGAATCAAAAATTATGATATTTTTTACATAATTACTAGCTATCATTTCTTGTATATCTACACTCTACACCAAAAGTTCTACTTACATCTACTCTTTATATTTTAAATTCATTCTATGAAGACATTTTATCTTACTCTTCTAATTTTTCGAAATGTTTCCAATTCATTGTCGGGATTGACATTATTTTTGAAGGGTATATGTACTATACCTATAATTTAAATAACTATTAATACAATAAGAAATAACATAATGTATGTACTTCCCACAAAAAATCTACAGTGATGTTATAAACCTTTTCATTTTTCAATTGGTTTCCATGATATTATTTATGCTGTGAGATTTATTACAACAGATTATTATTTACTTTACATTTCTTTATCTCTAAATCTATAAACGATATAATAAAATATTTATATGTATCAGATAGAGAATTTACTGTTCTTTTACTAGCAAGAACAAAATTGATCAAAAAATAATATTTAGAAGATTTTTTTAAGAATCTGCTACTTCAGGTTGTCCAATTATTACCAAAACCTTTTCAGCTCTTCCCAGGAATGTCCGATTGAGAAATATGTAGTTAAACAGATATTAAGTGTTACAGTTTTTGAACAATACAATAGCAAGAATGGTTTGAGCTTGATACATATTTCTATATTAGAGAAATTTGGGCCCCCTTGTCACACAACTAGCCTCCCCCTCCCCCTAATGACAATTCACAGTTGATATGACAAGTGCACTACATGGAACATTTTTTTCATTCAATAATTTCAGTAGGTCAATTTTAAATACGAGTTCATTGTCAGAAACACAACTTATTTTAATTTACATAACTACACTCCCCAAAGTATGGAAGCTAAGTATTTCATCTTTGTTTTCTTGAGATAAGTTTGCAAAGTCATTAAACAAAATTCAAATCAGTTCTAAATGAATGCGTAATATAATCTATAATCAGACTCTGATGAAGTGAAAAAATCAATGCAAAATAAAATCGGCCGCACAAGCTGAGTCAGAAGTTTTTTACTAGTTCAGGATAGCAGTGTTGGCTTTTTCCGAAATGATGACCTTTTATTCAGTTAATGATATGTATTTGGGTTGGTAAAGCTTTTATGCTTTTTATTTTCAAGTTTTATGACTGGAAAATTTTTATTGTTGCGGATTTTTGCAAACCACAAATTAATGCTCTTGCTATTTATTGTTGAGAAATTACATACAGCGAGAGATATTCACCAGCATGTTAAAAGCTTAGTACATTACAGTGTTCCTCAAAATGTGATTCATCATGTGACAGGGAGGGATAAAAAGAAAATATTTTATTTTTTCATTCGCATATGAGGCTTGTAAATGTATGTTTCTTTATGCTTGCTAGGTTGGTTTGATATTGATTGGTGATATTTTAACACTCCTGGTGACAAATTAACTACTTGAATTTAGGAAATCTTGAAATTTTGAATGAAATATGTGACATCTATGTGCATAAATACTGCACGGACCCCCATATCTGCTTGTCAAGGCCAACAATGCCACATGACTGTTCGCGACCTATACTTATGTAACCAAAAACGGAAGTGGCGAGAGGTATTGTGCTGGCCATAACAGATTTTTTATGTAAAATTTATATGGTATTGCGGAAAATTTATTAACATGTGCATCTTAATTATTCACGAAAATTAATAAATTCATTATTCAATATTACTAGGTTTCCCATATAATTATTTATAAAATAAAAGAAGAAACCTTTTGCTGCTGTTGCTCTTTTTATTTATTTTTTATAAGAAGTCGTTTGTGAATAGTGCAATTAAAAACAAAAGCACATTTAACCTTCTCGAATTAACTACTTTAATCAAGTGAAGCACAAATTGCTAACGACTAACACCCATAAATTAATCTTTTTTTCAGAAAAAATACATTCTTTGATCTTTATTTTTGGTGGGGAATTTATCAGCAAAATTATTCTTCAACTATTTCTGTCGTAAGTTTAATTTAAGTCGAATATTTATTTTTTGTTTTGAGTACCTGTACGTCAAAATTTCAACATACATCTTTTTAAAATAAACTGTGAATTTGATGTTTACGTTTTACTTATACATAATAAAATAATAAAAAGGTAAATTATTTTTATATCAATACAAATGGATAATCTCAAATTATACATATTCATGATTAATTGTAAATCATCGCAAGGTACTCATATATTCGTATTTTATATGTTGAAAGATATAAATGAAACGACTTAATTTGTAGATATATGCGTTGCTTTTCTAAACCCTGATTTAAATTATACTTTTTCATATATTCATACTATAATATATTTTTAAATTTTATTAGAATTGTGGATAAATTACGACAAAAAAAATTTAAGCACACACGGTTCTCTAGAAGATATTCGAATGTGTTCTCAAATTTCAGAAGTTCAAAATTTATTTTGGTATAACAGCTTTTATTCAATATTCCGCATGAGTCAACAATTTAATATAAAACTGGAATACAAATATACGAACCGCAGTATATTTTTATGATATATACTTACGAGTAAATATGGGATTCTGATTCAGTTTGAAATTTAATTTTATGGATTCATCATTTATTAAAGAATAAAATATTTAGACTTCTTTGCTTTTTGTAAGAATTGTACATTTACTGAATGAAGTTTAAAATATCTGTTGTGACCATCACAATACCTCCGCACCCTTTCCATTATGGTATATAAAAGTATTGTATTTAACATTTCTTGTACACACAAAAAATTCTAAATACACCTAATCTTTATATTTACGTATTTTCTATAATTTTAAATTCATTCTATGAGCAAGTTTTCTCCATTTTTTCTAAATGTTCGAGGTTTTTCCAATACATTAACGAGATTGGCGGTATTCCTGAAGGGTTCATGTAATATAACTATAATTTTAAATATATAATTAATAATACACATACTTTTCTGTCATTTACACACATTTAAATTACTCAAGTAGTTACCATGGAGATGTTTGGGCTGTGAGCAGGCTGTGAGATTTATTACAACAGATTATTTTATAGAGAATATAATTCCTTAGTCACGTGACATGTTTTCCGCCAATCAACATTCAGAATCTCCCTAGCTACGCGTTTATCACAGCGATGATAAAAAACAAGGAAATTATCACCGTATTTATAGTCGTTACTAAGGGATTTGTTTTCTTTATTTATGACATTGACAGTTAATTTTGAGTATAAAAATAAATAATAACAATAATTCAAACTCTGAAATATTAAATAAAACTCGTAAGTACCATGTTTTAATACAATATGAATATGTATCAAAGGTTAGGTTAGGTTAAATTGCAAAAATTCATTATATTCTCTCATTAAATAAATAATAATCGAAGATATTGCTCGTGAATAAATTTACAAAAAATTATATTTAGAAGATTTTTGTTAAAATACTACTACTTTCGGTTATCCAATTGTTACCAGAACCTATTCAACTCTTCCCATTACTGTTAGATTGAGGAATCCGTAGTTACATAGGTCTTTAGTTTTATAGAATTTGAGAAATCTTAGTTTCAACAACCCCACATACACACATGACCGTAAAAATGTTATAATCGGATTCTAGGGACCTTAAAACGTGCTTATTCACTAAAATCTAGATATGCGATTTTTAGCATGAATCCAATACCTCAGGGATAGGTAAAAAATTACCCAAATATAGTCTTAACTATTGTAATCTAAAAATTAATTTCTTCTTGCTGTTAATATATTTTTACCTTCCGTCACCTTTAGGTAAGGAAGGTATTGTCTTTAGTCAAAAAATTCAATGATGAGTTTTTACTGAATAAGCACGTTTTAGGGTCCATATAATACGATTTTACCATTTTTACGATGATGTCTGTATGTGTGTGTGTCTGTGTGTCTGTGTTTCTGTGTGTCTGTGTGTGTGTGCAAGTTCCGGATTCCATAACTTCAATACCACGATTCCAAAAATTATAATTTTTTCGTATTCCTCAAGTTTGCATCCAGAAGAACAACTGATTAGATTTTGGTTATAATTGGTCAACCGGAAGTAGTCTCATTTGAAGATTTAACAGTTAAATTTGAATTATTGACATTTAACGTTATTATAACTTAAAGAATATATTATTCTCTATACGATTTGATTACAATTTATACTTCATATTCAATAGATACAGAGTTAAAGAATTTTAAAGAAATTAAATTTTATAATTCAGCCAGCTATGCCAAACTTGGGAACTAGTACTATATTCATATAATTCAAATTGACAGATGTCAGTATCAATAAAAAGTAAATTAATGTGGCAAATATGAGGATGTTGAAGTAGATATTGGGGAATACACGGAAAGATACGGTAAGAAAATAACTCTAGTGTTACAAGTTTTTAGAAAGATACAAGAAAGACGATTACATTGGTTTGAACATGTCATGAGGAGAAATGAAGAATTATATTGGAACAAGAATGAATAGTTTAGTAATAGGACGTTAAAGAAACAGAGGAAGACCAAAAATAAGATGGAAGGACTGTATTGCAGAAGATTTGAAAGAAAAGGAACTGAATGAGAACGACATGCAAAAATAGCGACCCCTAACGAATGGGAAAAGCTAAAGAAGTAGAAGATGCCAGTGTCAAGTGCAATTTGAATAGTTTGTTTATGAAATAATTTTACTGGAAATTTAGAATCTTTTGTAAGAAAAATTATGGAATTTATACATTATACACGAGAATGACGGAAGGTAGTGTGCTGGCCACAACAGATTTTTTTCAGAGGGTACGAATACATTTGGGGTTGGGCTCGTAATAGTTTCTATTCAACATCGATATCATATTCAGTAATCAGTTAATTACTGTCACAAACTTACTGAACAAATTTCATAACAATCCCCAATTATAAATAACAAGTTGATGTAAGTTCGTGCATCGTACTAATTTAATTAATAACAGTTTGATGTCAGTGCAGCATTCCACAAAGGGGTACTCCTCTACTCTCTACAATTAGTTTTGTGTTTACAGTGCACCCTCTCCGAACAACACAAATCAATTGGGCGCCCTTTGCCCCTCTCCCGGCTCTATTACCAACCCCTCGTTAATTAAATTCAACAATTGACAGTCGATTCACAGTTGGCTATGATGGATGCGACGAAACATTTGAATATGTCTTCACTTTCGCTACTTTTCTTCTACTCTCGTTAATTCTTGGTGAATTGGATTTTCATGTTTTTTAGTTTAATAGCCTCCAGATGTAATATGTGATCCTCTGACGCAAGTTACGCCAAGTTTTATAGGTTAGTTTGGTTTATGGAGAGGATTGGATCCTCCAGAGATCTTTAGGGTCTTCAAATGCACCGGTAATTGAATTCTACGCAACAGAACGAAACTGCGGCTTTTACAATAAAAAAGAGATTGCTAATAATACTTTAGTTTTAACAGAATCACATCTCACAGAGATTTATTTTATCTACGTACATTTGATATTAAAATTACACATTTTAAAGCTTGTTTTAATGAATTTCATTACCTATAGGTAATGAATTTCATTACCTATAGGTAATGAAGGTATTTAATTTTTATTCGTGTAAATACTTAAAATTATATTAAATTTAAATACCGAATTTGATCCCGACTGACGCCAAGTATTTCGAATTTTAAATGGCACAAAAATGATTTCTATGGTACACTCTCCACGCCAGCAATAAGTGCTCGTGAGGTGACACCTAGTAAACGCCCGCACGGAACAAATATGCCATCATCATTACCGAAATCTGTGTTCAAAGCAAATTGGCAGACCCAGCAATGGGTAATATGCCTTGATGATATATTTATGTTATTTATTACCTATATTCATTGCTGGCGTGGAGAGTGCACCAGAGGGGTCAATTTTGTGCTATTTAAAATTCTAAAATATTTGGCGTTGGTCGGAATCGAACCCCATGCCCCAGATTCGCGTGGTAAACGCCCGCACAGTACAAATATGTTATCATTATTACCAACATCTCTGTAAAAAGCAGATTGGCTCACCCAACAAAGGGTAATATGGCGTGATGATATATTATATATTTTTATAAATAAAAAATAAAATAAATAAATATTTCATCACGGCATATTACCCATTGCTGGGTGTGCCAATCTGCTTCGTACACAGATATCGGTAATGATGGAATATTTGTACCGTGTGGGCGCTTACCAGGCGTCACCTCACGGGCACTCATTGCTGGCGTGGAGAGTGCGCCACAGGGGTCAATTTCGTGCAATTTTTATTATCTTACCTATAATTCCTACATATTTATTTATTCTGGAAACTGTTCCTTTGCATATAATTATTGTTTCATTTACTATTTTCTTTTTAAAACGTTACTATTAGTAATTGAAATGATTAGTTTGTTGACAGTGACATTTAAGATCTATTTATCCATAAAATATATAGAAAAAGTATTAATGCAAACCTGTATAAAATTTAATAATCTTTAATTTTTATTTATCTGATTTACTCCGAAATCAAATAGCATCTTTCCATATAAGAGTAAGGTAGAAATACAAGGTTTCAAAATTTTCTGAACGATAGTATTTGAGTTAGAGCGTAAAGAGGATCCACACACACACACACACACACACACACACACACATACACACACACACACACACATACATACATACATACATACATACATACACACAGATATCTTCGTGAAAATGTTAAATTTGGACGCGGTCATTTACCAAAATCTCGATATGCGATTTTTAGCACGACCCCTATACCTCCTTTACCAAGGGTAGCGGGAGGTAAAAATCTAAATATTAAAGAATAGGTATAAGTAGAATTTTTGGTGTAGTGTTCAAGAATTAAGTTCAACATCAAATACCTGATGTATGCGGATAATGCGCGTTCTAATAATTAAAAATATATCGTCGTCAATATCACGAAATAGCGTAACTCATAAAATGCGAAAAATGAGATACTGCACTTATTTGGATGAACTGATCAGATTCACAGTTTCACGAAGTGACGTATCTCAATTCCTAACAGTTCTCATAATAGATACAGAGAGAGAATCAACTGACGTACATATATGAGTATCATATTGAACGAAATTAATAACCATGTAATGAAAATTCTGTAAAAACATTCACATTGTCAAAAAGTATTTATATGTTAGTTGAAATAATTTTTAAACAATCAAATTTGGTCAAATTGATCATATTGTTCTAATTATTATATATTCTCGAAGAGACAATCTGTTATTATTGACAGATTAACTAGTATTAATAAGCTGTGCAGAATTATAAAATAAAATAAGATAAATGTTGCACCAACCTCGCCTACTGTCAGGCCAATTTGGCCAACAGAGGCATCGCAGATCCCAGCATCTCCGAAAATCAGCTACCACTGCTACAAAACGTTTATTGGGACAAAATTTCAGTTATTTCACTATTTAATCCACTGAAAACCATCACACATTAACAATTCATATCACGAAACTTAGTTTGACACCAAAAGACACAAATATACAGTATTTTAAATCCCCCCAACAAAAGTTTTTCACGAGAATTGTATTTACTTCCAGCAGAAGACATTCTCATTTGTAGGTAACAAATACACTGACAAAAAACAGCAATAATAAACAACAAACACCGGTCTTAATATTGGCTTGAACTTGTCTGTAAGAGTCGATCTGAAGTTTCACTGGTCGACACGAAGTTTAAATAAAAATAATAATGAATTGTTTATTCACTTAACTAGTGTAGAATAACAAATACATGATTGTTATTAAAAAAAAAATAGTGTCAACCAGTGGCACTAAACATAAACTTTAAAAACCAAGGGTTCAATTTTACGAATTTTAAAATAAATGTCTGTCTCATGATCAATGTTAGTATACACCATTTAATTTTTTTCTCAAGTAATGGAATACACTATATGTAAGTTAAAATAATACTTATTTAGACTTTTAGAAAACAATGGCTGGTAGCATGAAAATCTGAATAACGGTGATTAGCAAACAATTGACTAGCAGTGCTTTATCTGTCAATCATTTATGGATTATTTTGGAAATACATACTTCTAACAAAAGTTGCATACTATTAAATTTTCTATAACAATTCGGTATACGTTAGTTTTGTATGGTACCTACTGACATTCAAATTTGTTAAAAACTTTAAATCGGCTTCCTACAAAACTATCAAAAATGAATTACATTAATTCGTGTTGTTGTACTTGATTACACAGTTTAGATTTCAAATGTTTGCAACTGACAAATACTGTCAAAGAACTAATCCTTTCAAATTATAACAGTAACGTTTTAAAAAGAAAATAGTAAATAGAACAATGGTTATATGGAACGGAACTTAATATAGTTTTCAGCATTTGTAAATATGTAGGAATTTATAGTTATTTAACTATCAAGTGTGTTAATGAGGGCGATTAATGATCGAGACATTTTAACGCGTGAGCGTAGCGAACGCGTTAATTGTTGAGATCATTAATCGCCAATTAACACACGTGTTAGTTACAATATTTTTTCGTTGACCGTATCTTACTTAAATGGAAAATCTAATTTTATTCCATGAAAAATTTTTTTAGGTTAGTAATGGTTGACCGAACGTCAAATTTTACGTCAGAAAATCAATAAGTTTTGTCATCAATTGTTTTCAGTGGGTGCGTTCAGTTTACTTAATTCTACATGACACAAGCGTTTTTTTATGTTATTTGAGGAATTTTATTCTTTCAAATTCATTTTAAAGGTATGCTACGTGAATATATACCTAGCTAGTAAGTGTCAAAAGCATGATTTTTAATTCTGTCTACCTTTTTGTTACAACTTAGCATTAGCAATATATGCTGTGTTCCATGTGGTGAACGCACCCAATAAATCGTTTATTAATAAAAAATCATGCATTAATAGGGGTCATTAATGAATGATTTTCTATACATTAAGATAGCCTATTAATAAACGGTCGACGGAAAAATTATTTAACTCTATATCTATTAAACTGGTTTATTTTTCAAGAAAAACTGTTAAAAGTTGAAATGAGGGTACTTCTGGTGGACCAATTATAACCAAAATCTAATCACGTATGCATATGGATTTGAGGAATACGAAAATTTATAATTTTTGGAATCGTGGTATTGGAGTTATGCGATCCGAAACGATCGTCACATAGACACACACACTAGCACACAAAAACACACCCAAACGCACACACAAACACATACATACATACAGACATCATAAAAAAATTTGACCAAAAACAATTCCATCCTTACCGAAAGGTGACGGAAGGTAAAAAACTCTTATTGAAAAACCCATTTTAAGCTCGATTATTTATAGTTTACTAGATATGTTTATACAAGCTACCTGTAATAAAATTCTAAAATGCTATAAAACTAATTATTATAAATTTTATAACCTATGATTCATTATCAGTGAAAATAAATTTGAATAACAGTAAACAAAATTTTTATTTTCACTATGTTGACATTTAGAGTCTATTGAAATGGTCCTCAAAATTGTAAAACAAAATTGAAAACAAACATTCGATCAATGTACGAGTATATCTGCCCAATAAATTTTCTCCAACATTTATAGGAAATTATATGGTAAAACAATTATTGTAATTGTTTAGGAATGAGGAACTCCGTTCCTACAGTAACGTCAGTTTCACAATCACAGTTCAAAATTCCGTTTCCTGAACTAAGTTCGTATTGGAGTCTTCGTTTAATACTCTGAGTTCTCAATTGAGCAATTCATGATTTTATTTCTCAACTCGCGTTGTAATAATGAAATTTCGGATTGGAATAGTTTAAATATTTAATTTTCTTTCAATTTGAAAATTGTAATTTATTTAGTTATTTACAAAAGTGGCCATACAACAGGTGGAACATTTACTGTAGTTGATAGTCATTCTGCTTAAGATAAAAATTTAGTCTATCAAGATCTTCTTGAAAACAATCAGTCAAAGAAACATTTTTTTTATAATGTTAAAATAATGAAATGCAAAGCTTTCTGTATTTAATAAATTGTAATACACGTGACATTCAGACCACCCAGATGGTTAAAATTTCATTTGGTTGTTATAATTTAAGACAGTGTAACTAAAGATATTTTCTTCTGATGTTCTATAAATAATATCCGATTTTTAGTACGTCCTAACATTAGAACATGTTTAAATTATAATTTCGCGGTAGGAAGTTGAAATATCCTGATCAAAATATTTTTAGATCTGCGATAGCTGTCACTTGCTGTAATAGACACGTTGAAGTATACGCTAGAATACATTTTACAGGTTATTAAACAAAATCCGATTCTTGTAACCTTCACATATGATTATGTTGCGTGCCAACACTGCATCTGGTGTTGATTTCGTCTATTTTTGGAGGAAGTATGATATGTTTCCGTCTAATGATGGGCTAAAATTAAGTGTTTCGTGTATTTGGTTTTATTCACTAATTCGTCTGTTGTATTGTGACAGAGTTATTGCTTGATTCTTTGCCAATTTGAGAGACACAAAGGAAATAAATTTTACTGATTCTATAAATTTTGCCAATTGACACAAAGTACTTCGAAAGCTCGTTTGCTCAACAAAAAATTACATGAGTGCATGCTATTAAATTATGCAATAAAATGTAACGACTCACTTCCAATATAATATAGATATTGTTTTCAAATTTATTTGTAGTTAACTTAAAATTATTGATACTAGTAAAACTTTATTATATCAAGGGCGTCTTCATGACATACATTTTAAATAATAAAACTTTCGAGTCAAGTTCATCGTAAAAATATGTTCTTTTAATAGAAAATCATTAAAAGAAAAAAAGCTCTATTCTCATAACACGTGGTCTTATTGTTAACTTATTAACATTTACAAATGTCCCATTGTGCTCGTACTAGTTTTTACCTCTCACAAAGAGAGGTATTGGATTCATGCTAAAAATCGCATATCCAGATTTCAAAGAATAAGCACGTTTTAAGGTCCCTGTGTGTGTGTGTATGTGTGTGTGTGTGTGTTTAAGGTCCCTGTGTGTATGTATATATCGTCTGATAGTAATTTATCTTAAGCCGTGTTCCTTCGAGCTATGATTCACAATCTAAGGGTGGGATTCATAGACATTTCCTTGACTCTTCCTCCACTCATCCTAAGGATCGAGGAAGACTGAAACTTTTACTATAAATGAAATTCATAAACGTCATTACTGGATTACTCACTCAAGTCTGAGTGGAGTATCAGTCGAGGAAGAGACCTTTTTTTTAGAAAAAAATTGTTTTAAAAGTAGGCGCAATTATTTTAACAAGAGTGACAAGCATATGAACCAATACCTCTCTTAGCGAGAGATAAAAAATATATTGTGACCACCTTATACACTGCAGTTTTCATATAAAATATATAATAGATAAATAAAAAATCTGTTGTGGCCAGCACAATACCTCTCGCCATTTTCATTTTATGTAGTATAGGGCGAGGGCAGTTATATGACTTTGTTGGTCTTGGCAAGCAGATGTGGGGGCCCGTGTCAGAATGAGAGCTAGTAATATACATAGGTGTCAAGTATCATAAGTTTTAATTCGAAACATTATGCTTTTCCAAATCCATGTGGATTATTTTCCTCTACAAGTATATTCCATACTAATGGATGACAAATAAACATCAGAACATTTTGAAATTTTGAATGAAAAATTATGACATATGACAATTGTGACATCTATGTAAAAACTACTAGCCGTCATTCTGAAACGAATCCTCATCTGCTTGCCAAGGCCAATAAAGTCACATGTCTGCTCGCGCCCTATAAGTACACACAAATAATTGAAATTGTTTCTCTTCCTATACGAGATATAATAAAAAAATTATGTGTGTTAGATTGAGAATTTAATTATCTTTAATATTTGTAGTAACAAATTTTCAAAAAATAATATTTAGAATTTTTTTTTTTTAGAAACTACCACTTCCGGTTGTCCAATTGTTACCAAAACCTATTCAACTCTTCCCATTACTGTTAGATTGAGGAATCCGTAGTCAAACAGGTCTTTAGTCTTATAGAATTTGAGAAATCGTGTCTCCAACAACCTCACACACACACACACACACATCCACACACACACACACACACACACACACACACACACACACAGACATCATTGTAAAAATGTTAAAATCGGATTCTATGGACCTTAAATCGTGCTTATTCAATAAAATCTGGGTATGCGATTTTTAGCATGAATCCAATACCTCTCTTAGCGAGAGGTAAAAATAGAAAAACTTGCATTAGCTATCTAGGAAAGAAGATAGATGCTGTGACAGTAAAATATTTGGACAGAAATAGTTGTGGCACCAGTATTAGATAACTCGAGCTAAAAGGATTAAGAAAGAAATAAATAAAACTGACTTATTTTCATTTTCAAACTGATCTGGGTTATCATGCAAATATAGATCTTAATTCTTCGCTTATGTTCAACTTTACCCTTTGCATGTCCCGACAATTAACGGATCGTTTGTTCGTTATATGACGACATTGAAACTTCTTGTTTTATTTAAAGATTTAAACGATTTATGCATAATAAATGATACTTCAACTCATAAGATTATAATTCTTTTAACTCATTTCATTCATAATGGTTATTTATAATACGTGTTAAAAGTGACATTTTTGTGAGAAGGAACAAAATATTAATACTTTTGACAATTATATCATACATTACCTTTTCATTTAAATTTGTATTTCTAATAATTTTTTGGCATGCCAAAAATGGCGATTTGTTGTTCCATTCGTAATTATAGGCTGGCTATTATCAGAGTAAAATACCTAAACGACTCTTTAATATATGGAGTGGGGGGTAAAAATGCTAAAAATATTTTATTCCTTCCTCAGGATAACTACAATGGTTAATGATTGTAATATTACATGTTAAAATGTTTCGAATTACTGCGATATGAAAAATTTACCATTGTATTTCCTTTTCTCGGTATAAAATAAGTATATATTTTATTAATTATTCATAATTCTTATCGATTTAATTAAGAAAAGAATAAAATAAACAATAAAATGTATTTCAAATATCCACGCATTGTTTTCTCCAATCATTTCAAATTTTGATTTTGATCCACCAATCAAATACATACTTTCCAGGTCGCTAAAAATCTATAAACAATATTGCCAAAATTGGATAAATAAAATAATGGGAGAAAAGGAAGTGTAAGCACAAAATTTTTGAAGAATGAATAAAAAATGTTCAAACATCATTTATTTATTTAAAATATGATCAGGCATTACCTTTTCTTTTATAAAAATATCATTAGACATTTTATTTTCATGATAAAGCTCGAAATTAACATTTTCAGTTGTCATTAATCCTGAAACGTGATTCATGCTGCCATCTTATGTGACGTCGCTGAACTACCAAATGTCAAAGTTTTTGAAAAACTAAACGTTTTCGAATGAATAATTTTTTGTAGTATTATTTCTTCGTAAATATTGTATACAGAAAAATAATTTTTGATTAAACAATCTATCACTTAATTACAATATGATTGCATTTCAGTTATCCAATCAAAATTTAGTTGAAATATTTTTCAGGTTGTTAAGAACAATGTTGCCAAAATTAGATAATTAATGGGAGAATTTTTTTATCAACAATATGAAGGATTTGCAAAGAAATAAAAATATTCTGACGAATTGCTTGCTTTCTGTATTAATTTAAATACAACTGAAAGTATTAATTCCTTCAAAAGACGTTTTAATATTTTCAGTTTGACGTTTGATAGTTCGACGACGCCTGGATAGATGGCAGCATGCGTCCCGTTTCAGGAATTAATGATAGCTGAAAAAGCTAATTTGGGGTTTTATCTCGAAAATAATACAGATAAAATATAAATATCTGAAGCCTGACCTTATTTTATACAAATATATGATGATTGAATGTTTTTTGTTTCAAAATTTTCCAAAACTGACGATTCATGATTTACTGACGCCGTACAAGATGGCAGCATGAATCTCGTTTCAGGATTATTATCAGCTGTAAAAGCTCTGTTGGAGCTTTTTCACGGAAATAAAAATTAGATAAGGTATTTATGTATATAAAAAGTAAATGTATGACCATTTTTGGAGTACATAAATAACATATTAGTATTTTTTATTTATTTCTTAAAATTTTTGTACTTATATTTGCTTGTCTCTCATTATTTTTGTTCTCCAACTTTTGCAATATTGTTTATAGTTTCTTAGCGACTTCGGAAAAAATTCAAAATTCAAATTTGATTGGTGGATGATATTATATGTTTAATATAATTTATTTACAATTATTTAATTTACAAACCAACAAAAAGAGGCAATCAACTAAAATTCAATTAAATATATCTGTACTTCCTACACCTTATGGTACAAATTGAAAACCAATAGAAAAATTAAAATGTTTGTAACTAATAGCATATATTATATTATTTCTTATTATATTAATAGTTAAATATTTAACATTATAGGTATATTACATATACCGTTCAAAAATACTGTCAATCCCAACAATGAATTGGAAATATTTCGAAAAATTCATAAAACGAATTTAAAATTAATAAATCTAAATATATAGAATAGATGTAAGTAGAATTTTTGGTGTACAGTGTAGGTATACAAAAAATGTTAAATACAATAGGGCGCGAGCAGCAAATGTCACTTTGTTGGCCTTGACAAGCAGATATGGGGGCCCGTGTCAGAATGATAGCTAGTAATTATTTACATAGATGTCAAACATCATAATTTTTCATTCTAAATTTACTGATTTTCCAATTCCATGTGGTTTATTTTCCTCGACAAGTAATTTCCACACTCCAGCTGACAAATTAAGTACGTGAATTTAGAAATCTTGAAATTTTTAATAAAAAAATTGACATTTGACATCTTTGTACCTAATTACTAATTATCATTCTGACACAGGCCCCTATATCTGCTTGTCAAGGTCAACAATGTCACATGACTGCTTGCGCCCTAAACTTGTGTAACCAAAAACGGAAGTGACGAGAGGTATTGTGCTGGCCACAACAGATACGTTTGTCTAATAGCTTCATCTTTGTCTTACTAACGTATGTAGAGAAAGATAGTTATACGAAATTTGATTATGACATTTGACATCAATGGTACTTAATATTTATGCATGCTCGTTCGTAACTCAAATTCAAGCGAAATTAACGAAGTATGAATTTCATATGAATCAAAAAATGTGTGAAATAACTCAAATGTAGGTTATTTTTTATCACAACAGTTGTTTTTGAATTATAAATAGAATACCTTACAGAATTCCTTCCAAAATATACCCGTATAAAGCTGAACATAATGTTTTCTTGAAAACAGATTCCGTTGTATCAAAACGAAACCTATTATTTGATCACATAGTAAACCCAATACTGACAGACGTATTTAAATTTGCTTTTAGAGGGTCAAAACAACGAAAGTGTATCACCAATCACAAATAAAGTCTGAGTTAATCAGAAGTCTGTGATAAAGCAATACACATCGAAACAAACAAGTAGAACGGGCGACAATAACATAGAAAACAAGAGAGAGTGCGACCACAAAGACTGCTTGCAGTACCTTGAACCCATTTCTAAACTTCTATTGCGTCCGTTGACAATAACATATTTTACAAGAATTCTTACTGCGGCCCAAGCAACTGCATTAACTATGGCAACGAGGTGGAGCTGAAATATTTAGTACAAGACATGAGTGGACCCTCGTGCAACTAACCCTTTGACAGTGGACGCTGCTCACCCTCATGAAACATGCAGATGATACTAGTAGCTGGAGGGTAAGTATGTCTTTACAATTCCACGCTGTTATTTCGTGTACTCATACAACCTACACACACAACTACAACCTCATGTTATGTCTTATTCCAATGTCTACCTACCTCTTTTGATTTTACGACAAATCTTCGTCCTTCGTAGCACACAGTAGGTACAGCCCAACCCCAAATGTATTCATACCCTCTGAAAAAAAATACATTAACAGCAAGAAGAATAGCTATTTGTGTATTAAGAGCGCAAAATAGGACATTATCGAAATACAACAAGATTTTTTCTACAGTCGCCACAGTGGGGTTCTCCACCATAACAAAAAATAATAAAATGTACACTTTGTACTTACACTACTACACATTTAATAAGGATTAATAAGTAGGAAACACGTTTTTTTTATATTTTAATTTGTCATTATTTCCCATACTTCTTGACCTATTCCTTCAATCTAATCTAAACATTTTATACTTTCGTTTTTGTAAATGAATGCCCTATTTTATTTTTACAATAGTGCGGCATTTTTTTTGGCTGTTATATACCGACAGAGTAGTTATATGTCATATTGATTGGTAAAGGTGGTAAATGTGTCACTACAGTGCCATTAGTTCCTGGTTAAAATTTTCCATTAAGAATGTAGACAAGTGACATTTCTCAACATTGTATAGTTAGAAATTTGGACAGCGAACGTTTTTACTACTTTGTCGCGCTAGAGCGGCAAAGTGACATTTTGCGTTGACAAAAGCTAAATGGCTACTTTCTATGTAGAATGTAGGAAAATATATTTTTAGATTACAATAATTAATACTCTATTTGGGCAATTTTTTATTTTATATATTAATAAAGTGTACTGAATTTAAATATAATGTTATTACCTAAATTTATCATTTTAACAATAATCTACGGGCAAATATATGACAACAGACACGTGGTATTTTTTTTAGTTCCAACAGTAAATAATACAACATTTATGTTAGTATTATTTATAAAACTGAAGGTAAAGGAAACTGATAATATATTCAATTAACTATTATTTTATTTTTTATTTTTTAGTAAAATTATTTGCAAAGTGATATTTATTTATTAAAGTACCACCTACAATTATATTAAGAACAAGAATAAATAAACTTCTGGATGCTATGATTATTACTCCAATTAAATAAATTTTGATATGGTGTATTAATAAAAGATTTTAACAGTTTTTCTTGAAAAAAGAAAAAACTTTGTTAAATATCATTTTTTGACCTTTATGTTATTATAAATAAATTAATATGTTATTCTCTATTCGATTTAATTGTATTTTTTTCTTCATATTCAATGAATTTAGAGAAAGAATTATTAATAAATATCTTGCAACCTAATGCTGCTAAAAACTGCACAATGGAAACAGAATATTCAAATATTACTAATTGACATATGTCAGTGTAAAATAAAATTTACAAGTGTATACATATAAATAAATAATTTCTCTAAATTCATAATTGAATATTTATTTTAGTCTATGCTAATTAATCCTATGTTTACTTATAAAATAAACGTTTCAATACATTGCTGTCAGTCATTTTATACTGTATTACTCGTATTTCGTAAACAAATAATGATCAAGCCACTAGCCAGCCTAAATTAAAATAATTTTGCGTTAGTAAATATTACACATTTATTTAATCCATTATTTGAAAACGCAATATAAATTATTAATTGCTATTTTATATTAATGCACGTAGACAGATCATGACAACAGGCAAACAAAAAAAAATGGATTGTAAATAAATTATTTTCAAATTTAAATAAATTATTTAACTATATTTATTCGTTTTTAGTAATAACAAGCATATATTAGCCGGGTTTTATATGAATATTTACATATTTTGTTTTACATGTAAATTACAGTGCATAATCAAAATAATAAATAAATGTACCACTTATTCAAAGCTACTCTGGTTGCTATCTGTCTATGTGTGTATTCTTGTTTCTGCTTGCTTTTTATACAAGACTAATAAACTTGCTTGTCAGGAGGTGCAGTTTTCTTCAAACTTTCATTGTGTACGTATTATTGTCATGGAAAAACAATATTGAATATGTGTCATCATATGTGTATTTAGTGCAAAAAAAATAATATAGTTATAGACTTAAAGGAACAGCCTAGGATATTCAACAGTTTGGTATAATATATACGTAGGTAAGTGTTAAATTAATGGTTTCATAATAATGTTTCGTTGGACGACATAATCTGAAATTAAATTTAATGTTGACAAATTTATTCGCGTATCATAAGTACACGCAAGTCTTTAGCCACATTTATTGTAGACCTGTGGGCGATTATTTTAAAATAACATGCGATTATTAAATACAATACTAACATACACACATCAAAATAATTTCAAATTTTGACTAGCTAAGAGTTAATAAATTCAATTTCATCTTATTCCATGAAAATAGATAGGATTGAAGCTTATGTAAATTAGATTATAACATTTTCCAATAATCCGAGTTTTTTAATAATCCTACGGGGTCCCGGTCGTCTCCAACTCGCTTAATCGAGACTCAACTGTTACTGTAACTTTATAATAATTCCCTGACTCGTGGGAATTTTCTTCTGTAAAGAGCAAATTGGACCAGAATTCCACCGGTTTATTTATCCGAATTTTACTTGCATTTGATGGATGGTGTGGCACCTTACGCGGTCGGCTGCTTTTAGGGATCTTCGAACTCTCATTATAATAATTTAAATTGTAAATACAAAGAAATACAAGAGTATTTTATTTATAATAATTATTACCTATAAAATTAAATTCTCATTGTCGTCCTTCGTTTACCAACTTTAATTGAGTTTGGAAAAGAGATGTACTCACACACACACACACACACACACACACACACACACACAGACATCGTCGTAAAAATGTTAAAATTGGATTTTAGGGACCTTAAAACGTGGTCATTTACCAAAATCTCGATATGCGATTTTTAGCACAAACACTATACCTCCCTTACCAAGGGTAGCGGGAGGTAAAAACGGACAATAATTGTACAAATTGTTACATGAAATGCAATATAAACTATTAAACAACATGGTCAACATATTACGTTGAAAAATTAAGATTTCAGCAATCAACCAAACCGACACAATTCGGAGTTGGGGAGATACAATATCCGTCCATGTATTCATTGTTATATAAAAATAAAAAAATCTGATGTGGACACCACACGACTTCCTTGTACGATTATTAAACTATACATATTTTTTTAGTAAATAAATTACAAAATATTAATTTTAACTTCAAAACAGTAAGATATATAGCGACCATAATCTAACCCGGTTCTTTTTAAAGAGAGTTTTGATTACAACAAAGAAATATTTGATTACGACAATGAATATGACTAATTTCACAATAAAAATATAATATTTGTTATTGTACGAATCATAAAATTGCACGTATTTAACGTAATTTGACATGAACATTTTTTTAATGTTTTTTGTCCTAATCCATAGCAAGCTTTATTACAAAAACAAAAAAGTATATAATTTTTAAATTTGCATATCTCGCTTATACAAAGGGCTAATTTAATAATACTTGATGTGCTAGACGCAAAAATTAATTCTCTAAAACTTTTATTTGAAGCATTTATTTATAAAATCAAAATAAAATCATTTTATTCAAGAAAAACTGTTAACAACTTCAAGTAATGTACCACTTCCGGTCAGCCTATTTTAACCAAAATCTATTATGTTATTTCGATTGACATAAAAGTCTTGTATACCAAATTTGAAAAGTTTTGGATTATATTTTAAAACAGTTTTTCATTAAAATCTATTATAGGCTTCATGTAAAGTGCCACTTCTGGAAATTGTGTAATAACCAGAAAGGGAGGTGCACAACTAGATGTTATAGGAGTCCTAAATACAAATTTCAACTTTGTACGGCTTACCGTTTTTGAGTTATGCGAGATACGTACGTACGTACAGACGTCACGACGAAATTAGTCAAAATGGATTCAGGGATGATCAAAATGGATATTTCCGCTGAAATCTGAAAACCGAAATTTTTCGCGATTACAATACTTCCTTTACGTACAAGGGAGTAAAAATATAATGGAGCAACGCGAGGTCGTATACCTACCGGCAATATTAACTTTTTACTTTTTCTTTAATACCTATACACTATTCATAACTTTTCATTTTCTAACCTCATAGTTCGTAACAGCAGCGAATTCTATAGCAAGCAGCAATTTATCCTCTGGTACTTTCATACTGGGTCCTTCCTTTCACAATTTTTTCTCGCAAACCGCAGATTCGCGTCGGTCATGGGGTAGACTACGTTCGCTCCCCCCCGGCTTAAAGCAGATTTCGTTTTTCCTGCTGCGGATAGGTTCAGCAGGGTTGTTAGTGCAAGGAAGGCGACTGTGTCGAGCTGATAAACTCTCCCCAGGATGCATTGTTTTGAACTTTAACTTAATATGAAGCAAGTTGGGAATGGAATGCTGGGCAATTGGTTTTGTTTTTGTGCTGTCTTTAGCTGTACAAGTTTCCGCAGGAAGTTTGAATCTTGCAAACAGAAAGTTAATTAAAAATATCTACATGTATTTGTGTGCAGTCGCAGACATTAGTAGGTCAATGGTTATTGAGCTTTTGTTGTAAACAAAAGATGATAGCTTCTACTCCGGGCTTAATAAATTTGACGGAAAACTTTTGTATTTACTTTATTTAAAACTCGTAATCAGTAGGTTCTATATGTACAGTAAAATATTTGAAAGATGTTCGATCAAGGTCATCTGTATTATGAACGAATTAACAAATTGGCATACATTTATC